>CM051521.1:111734613-112984613 GCA_028015205.1 Mytilisepta virgata
CACACCAAAATTAGTGGGGGAACGTGGCGAACTTTGAAATTGTAGATTTCAGGGTTTTACTCTTATCACGGACTTATATTGGGGGTCCCTACGGGGTATGCCCTGACCCTCAAAATAGATTTGTTTTTGTTAATTTAAACCTTTTGAGATTCCCACCTTATAACCATATATATTCTTCTTATGGGAAGATGTATTAAGGATAGGACGCACATTTGAATTCAAGTTATAGGAGTCCTGAAATAACATGCTGTCACTTGGTCTGTCATTTTTGTTGATGTATAAGTGATGGCTCAAAACGATCGGAATACACTGGCACATGTCTGCTTTCATTTTCAGTTCATCTCAACGAAGTTGAGGGAGGCTATTAGAGTCACCTTGGCGTCCACGTCCACATCCACATGCACATCCACAGCCAGTTCACAGTTACTAGTTGACATAGGGTCATATAGTTTTCTGTGCAGGTGCATGATGAAGAGACTAACCATGTGACTTAAGATGAAGGTCACATGACCCATATTACACGGTCGACTGGCTTTTAAGTATTATGTAAGCAGTTTTGATATACAAAGTGACCTACAATCACATTACTTGGTGTGACCTTATCATGTTCATCGACTTAGGTTAAGTTTAATGTCCGAGTTCATTTCTCCAATATCAAGGGACCTACAGTCATATTACTTGGTGTGAGGATGCATCTCAGGAAATCACACAGTCTCCCACCAAAATTAGGTCACCCTGACCTACTTATCACACTTCATTGCCTTAGGTTAAGTTTTAGGTCCGAGTTCAGAGATCTCCGATACCAAAGTCCTACAATCATATAACTTGGTGTGAGGATGCATCTCAGGATGTAACACAGCTTCCCACCAAAATTAGGTCACTCTGGCCTACTTATTGCACTATATTGACATAGATTAAGTTTAACGTCCAAGTTCAGTTCTCCGATACCAAGGGACCTACAGTCATATTACTTGGTGTGAGGATGCATCTCAGGGAATAACACAGCCTCCCACCAAAATTAGGTCACTCTGACCTACTTATCGTGCTTCATTGACTTAGGTTAAGTTTTATGTCTAAGTTCAGATATCCGGTACTAAGGGACCTACAGTCATAATACTTGGTGCGAGGATGCATCTCAGGATGTAACACAGCTTCCAACCAAAATGAGGTCACTCTGACCTATTTATTGCTCTATATTGACATAGATTAAGTTTTACGTCCGAGTTCAGTTCTCTGATATCAAGGGACCTACAATCATATATCTTGGTGTGAGGATGCATCTCAGGATGTAACACAGCTTCCCATGAAAATTAGGTCGCTCTGACCTACTTATTGCTCTATATTGACATAGATTAAGTTTAACGTCCAAGTTCAGTTCTCCGATACCAAGGGACCTACAATCATATAACTTGGTGTGAGGAAGCATCTCAGGTAGTAACACAGCCTCCAACCAAAATTAGGTCACTCTGACCTACTTATCGCTCTATATTGACATAGGTTAAGTTTTACGTATGAGTTCAGTTCTCAGATACCAAGGGACCTACAGTAGTATTACTTGGTATGAGGGTGCATCTCGGGGAGTAACACAGCCTCCCACCAAAATTTGGTCACTCTGACTAACTTATTGTGCTTCATTGATTTATGTTAAGTTTTATGTCCGAGTTCAGTTCTCCAATAACAATGGACCTACAGTCATATAACTTGGTGTTAGGATGCATCTCAGGGAATAACACAGCTTCCCACAAAAATAAGGTCACTCTGACCTTATTATCGTGCTTCATTGACTTAGGTTAAGTTTTACATCTGAGTTCAGTTCTCCGATAACAAGCGACCTACAATCATTACTTACTGTAAGGGTGCATCTCGGGGAGATACAAAGCTGCACACCAAAATTAGTGGGGGAACGAGGCAAACTTTGTAATCATAGGTGTCAAATTCACTTTTTCACAATTTCTGAAAACATGAGGCGTGATGAAAATATTTGCGCCAAGTAAAATTCCCCTGTTTAAAACTCACCATCAAGAATAAAAAAATCACTGGATAATATTCATTTAATAGCCTGAAACTTTTTATGGAAAATTTCTCAATTGTATACAGTTTTAAATCATTACTAGTTATTCAGTTGTCATGTTTTGTCTCAGTAGGTTCATTCACATGGTGCAACAATTTTTAGCTCACCTGACCAAAAGGGTCAAGTGAGCTTTTCTCATCACTTGGCATCCGTCGTCCGTCGTCGTCCGGCGTCGTCGTTAACATTTTACATTTTGAACTTCTTCTAGAGAACCACTGAATGGAATGAAACCAAACATGGCATGAATGTTCCTTATGAGGTGCTGACCAAGTGTTGTTACTTTGTAGCCGATCCATCATCCAAGATGGCCGCCAGCGGGGAACTTAGTTTAACATAGGACCCTATGGGAAATGCATACAAATGACTTCTTTTAGAGAACCACTGAATGGAATGAAACTAAATCTGGCATGAATGTTCCTTATGAGGTGCTGACCAAGTGTTGTTACTTTGTAGCCGATCCATCATCCAAGATGGCCGCCAGAGGGGAACTTAGTTTAACATAGAACCCTATGGGAAATGCATACAAATGACTTCTTTTAGAGAACCACTGAATGGAATGAAACTAAATCTGGCATGAATGTTCCTTATGAGGTGCTGACCAAGTGTTGTTACTTTGTAGCTGATCCATCATCGAAGATGGGCGCCAGAGGGGGACTTAGTTTAACATAGGACCCTATGGGAAATGCATACAAATAACTTCTTTTAGAGAACCGTTGAATGGAATGAAACCAAACATGGCATGAATGTTCCTTATGAGGTGCTGACCAAGTGTTGTTACTTTGTAGCCGATCCATAATCCAAGATGGTCGCCAGCGGGGGACTTAGTTTAACATAGAACCCTATGGGAAATGCATACAAATGACTTCTTTTAGTGACCCACTTAATGGAATGAAACCAAACATGGCGTGAATATTCCTTATGAAGTGCTGACCAAGTGTTGTTACTTTGTAGCTGATCCATCATCCAAGATGGCCACCAGCGGGGAACTTAGTTTAACATAGGACCCTATGGGAAATGCATACAAATGACTTCTTTTAGAGAACCATTGAATGGAATGAAACCAAACATGGCATGAATGTTCCTTATGAGGTGCTGACCAAGTGTTGTTACTTTGTAGCCGATCCATAATCCAAGATGGCCGCCAGCGGGGGACTTAGTTTAACATAGAACCCTATGGGAAATGCATACAAATGACTTCTTTTAGTGACCCACTTAATGGAATGAAACCAAACATGGCATGAATATTCCTTATGAAGTGCTGACCAAGTGTTGTTACTTTGTAGCCGATCCATCATCCAAGATGGCCGCCAGCAGGGAACTTAGTTTAACATAGGACCCTATGAGAAATGCATACAAATGACTTCTTTTAGAGAACCACTGAATGGAATGAAACCAAATCTGGCATGAATGTTCCTTATGAGGTGCTGACCAAGTGTTGTTACTTTGTAGCCGATCCATCATCCAAGATGGCCGCCAGCGGGGACTAAGTTTAACATTGGACCCTATGGGAAATGCATACAAATGACTTCTTTTAGAGAACCACTTAATGGAATGTAACAAAACATAGCATGAATGTTCCTTATGAGGTGCTGACCAAATGTTGTTACTTTGTTGCCAATCCATCATCCAAGATGTTTAGAAGTCTATCAGAAAATTGTAAAAAAAATTCTGAATGGTCACAACTTGACCACATATTCAAAAATAATAATGATAAGATGTCTTCAGTAGCTATTGTAAGACTACACTAAGATGACCTGTTTTTAATTTTAAATACTGTGTCAAATTAAACCAATCTTGGTCTCAATCATTATATAATTTTACATAATTTCCAAAATCACATTAGATACAGGTGAGCGACACAGGCTCTTGAGAGCCTCTAGTTTTTATTTCCACACTTCTTCCTTCAACTCAAAGTTCATTGCAGGTCTTGACCCATTTATTGATCTTTATAATTTGGAAACCCTTGAGATCCCCACCCTATAACCATATATATTTTTACTCCTTATGAGAAGATGCATTCACTGGTGTATAGGTGTTTCCCTAGGGGGTATGCCCCATCCCTTCAAAATTAAATTTAGCTCACCTGGCCAAAGGCCATGTAAGCTATTGCCATCATTTGGCATCCGTTGTCGTCCGTCTCCGTCGTCTGTCGTCGTCATCCGTCGTCTGTCGTCGTCGTCCGTCGTCGACGTCGTAAACAATTATACAAAACTCTTCCTCTGAAACTACTTGACTAATTAGAACCAAACTTGGTATGAATGTTCCTTGGGGTACCCTGCATAGAACTGATACGGGGATTTTTGATTCGTTGAAAAACATGGCCACTGTTACTAAAAATAGAACATAAGGGTCAAACAACAGTTTTTCGCAAATATCTCAAAAATCGCAAATTCTGGCAGGTTGAAAGTGTTCAGCATAATGAGAGCTACCTGTGTGCTGATTTTCGTGAAATTTTGTCAACTGATGTTAAAGTTATTGCCCTTTTTATACGACCGCAAAATTTTTGCGGTCGTATATTGGTATGACGTTGGCGTCGTCGTCGTCGTCGTTGTCGTCGTTGTCGTCTCCGTCGTCGTCCGTCGTCTGCGGCGTCGTCCGAAGACATTTGGTTTTCGCACTATAACATTAGTATAAGTTAATAGAAATCTATGAAATTTAAACACAAGGTTTATGACCACAAAAGGAAGGTTGGGATTGATTTTGGGAGTTTTGGTCCCAACAGTTTAAGAATCAGGGGCCAAAAAAGGGCCCAATAAGCATTTTTCTAGGTTTTCGCACAATAACTCTAGTATAAGTAAATAGAAATCTATGAAATTTTAACACAAGGTTTATGACCACAAAAGGAAGGTTGGGATTGTTTTTGGGAGTTTTGGTCCCAACAGTTTAGGAATTAGGGGCTAAAAAAGGGCCAAAATAAGCATTTTTCTTGGTTTTTGCACAATAACTTTAGTATAAGTAAATAGAAATCTATGAAATTTAAACACAAGGTTTATGACCACAAAAGGAAGGTTGGGATTGATTTTTGGAGTTTTGGTCCCAACAGTTTAGGAATTAGGGGCCAAAAGGGTCCAAAATTAAACTTTGTTTGATTTCATTGAAAATTTAACTATTGGGGTTCTTTGATATGCCGAATCTAACCGTGCATTTAGGATCTTAATTTTTGGTCCCGTTTTCAAATTGGTCTACATTAAGGTCCAAAGGGTCCAAAATTAAACTTAGTTTGATTTTAACAAAAATTGAATTATTTGGATTCTTTGATATGCTGAATCTAAACATGTACTTAGTTTTTTTTATTATGGGCCCAGTTTTCAAGTTGGTCCAAATCGGGGTCCAAAATTAAACTTTGTTTGATTTCATCGAAAATTGAACTATTGGGGTTCTTTGATATGCCGAATCTAACCGTGCATTTAGATTCTTAATTTTTGGTCCCGTTTTCAAATTGGTCTACATTAAGGTCCAAAGGGTCCAAAATTAAACTTAGTTCGATTTTAACAAAAATTGAATTCTTTGGGTTCTTTGATATGCTGAATCTAAACATGTACTTAGTTTTTTTATTACGGGCCCAGTTTTCAAGTTGGTCCAAATCGGGGTCCAAAATTAAACTTTGTTTGATTTCATCGAAAATTGAACTATTGGGGTTCTTTGATATGCCGAATCTAACCGTGCATTTAGATTCTTAATTTTTGGTCCCGTTTTCAAATTGGTCTACATTAAGGTCCAAAGGGTCCAAAATTAAACTTAGTTCGATTTTAACAAAAATTGAATTCTTGGGGTTCTTTGATATGCTGAATCTAAACATGTACTTAGTTTTTTTATTACGGGCCCAGTTTTCAAGTTGGTCCAAATCGGGGTCCAAAATTAAACTTTGTTTGATTTCATCGAAAATTGAACTATTGGGGTTCTTTGATATGCCGAATCTAACCGTGCATTTAGATTCTTAATTTTTGGTCCCGTTTTCAAATTGGTCTACATTAAGGTCCAAAGGGTCCAAAATTAAACTTAGTTCGATTTTAACAAAAATTGAATTCTTTGGGTTCTTTGATATGCTGAATCTAAACATGTACTTAGTTTTTTTATTACGGGCCCAGTTTTCAAGTTGGTCCAAATCGGGGTCCAAAATTAAACTTTGTTTGATTTCATCGAAAATTGAACTATTGGGGTTCTTTGATATGCCGAATCTAACCGTGCATTTAGATTCTTAATTTTTGGTCCCGTTTTCAAATTGGTCTACATTAAGGTCCAAAGGGTCCAAAATTAAACTTAGTTCGATTTTAACAAAAATTGAATTCTTGGGGTTCTTTGATATGCTGAATCTAAACATGTACTTAGTTTTTTTATTATGGGCCGAGTTTTCAAGTTGGTCCAAATCGGGGTCCAAAATTAAAGCTAAAAAGGGGGTAAATTTTTTTTTTTTTTTTGGGGGGGGGCAATTCTCCACAGCATATTGTATTACACAAAAGCAAAAAATTGAATATAAATTCAAATCATATGACCAATTCTAAGTTCTTTATTTCAGTTATTCTGTGTCAGAAACCTATTATGTGTCAAATATTTGAAGAAATTTTCAATTGCACAGTATTGCGCAATAGCAAGAAATTGATATGTGTGCCCTGTTATCAAAACTTTATTATTAACAAATTCCATTGGAAATTTGCCAATATAAAATGTGCGGATGAAGCTTTTTAGCTCACCTGACCCAAAGGGTCAAGTGAGCTTTTCTCATCACTTGGCGTCCGTCGTCCGTCGTCGTCGTCTGTTAACTTTTACAAAAATCTTCTCCTCTGAAACTACTGGGCCAAATTGAACCAAACTTGGCCACAAGCATCATTAGGGTATCTAGTTTAAAAAATGTGTCCGATGACCCCGCCTGTCAACCAACATGGCCAACATGGCTAAAAATAGAACATAGGGGTAAACTGCAGTTTTTGTCTTATATCTCAAAAACTAAAGCAATTAGAGCAAAACTGACATGGGGTAAAAATGTTCATGAGGTCAAGATCTACCTGTCATGAAATTTTCAGACGAATCGGTCAACCCTTTATTGGGTTATTGCCCCTGAATTTTTAATTTTAAGGAAATTTTGCAGTTTTAGGTTATTATCTTGAATATTATTATAGATAAAGACAAATTGTAAACAGCAAAAATGTTCAACAAAGTAAGATCTACAAATAAGTCAACATGACCAAAATCGTTGATTGACCCCTTATAGGAGTTTTTGCCCTTTAAAGACGGCATTCAGCGTAAACTTTGCTTTTAAGATCTTTTCCTCTCAAACCACTGAGCCAATTGAGACCAGACTTTGGTGGATTGGTCCTTGGCTGGCCCCCTTCCAAACTTATGTCTGGCATCCCCGACTTCCATGGCTGCTGTTACTAAAAATAGAAAAAAAAGGGGTGGGGTGAATTTCAAAAACCTTCTTATATGAAACTACAAGGCCAGTTGGAACCAAAGTTGGCAGTAATGGTTTTTAGGAAGTTCTCTTTCAGAAATATGTCCAATGACCCGGACTGTTAACCAAGATGGCCGCCACAGCCGAACTTAGTTTAACATAGGGCCCTATGGGAAAATTCATTGAAAAATATTCTTGCCTTAAACCACTTGACCAATTGGAACCAGACTTGTCAGCAATGGTCCTTAGATGGTCCTCTTAGAGAGGTGTGTCTGATGACCTGGACTGTGAACCAAGATGGCCGCCACAGCTGAACTTAGTTTAACATAGGCCCTACAGGAAAATTCATTGAAAAATTGTGTTGTCTGAAACCACTTGACATATTGGAGCAGGACTTGGCGGCATTGGTCCTTAGGAGGTCCTTTTTCAGAAATGTGTCAAATTTCGTGGACTGTAAACCAAGATGGCCGCCACAGCAGAACTTAGTTTAACATAGGACCCTATGGGAAATTCACTCAAAAATCTTCTCGTCTGAAACCACTAAGTCAATTAGAATTAGACTTGGTAGCAATGGGTCCTTAGATGGTCCTCTTTCAGAATTTTTGTGCGACGACCCAGACTGTCAACCAAGATGGCCGCCACAGCAGAACTTAGTTTAACATAGGGCCCTATGGAAAAATTAATTGAAAAATCTTCTTGTCTGAAACCACTTGACATATTGGAGCCAGACTTGGCAGCATTGGTCCTTAGGAGATCCTCTTTCAGAAATATGTCCGATCACGTGGATTGTCAAACAAGATGGCTGCCACACCGAACTTTGTTAAATATTGGACCCTATAGAAAAATTCAGTTAAAAATCTTCTTGTCTGAAACCGCTTAGCCAGTTGGAACAAGACTTAGCAGAAATGGTCCTTAAATGGTTCTCTTTTAGAAATGTATCCGTTGACCTGGACTAAACCAAGATGGCTGCCACAGCTGAAATTAGTTTAACACAGAATCCTATAGAAAAACCAGCCAAATTGACTGCAACACTTAAATTTTTAGGTCTGCTCAAGGTGAAAAGTTAAATCCAGGTGAGCGATACAGGCTCTTGAGAGCCTCTAGTTTGTTTATCTTATCTAAACTGCTTTTAATATGTATATTTAAAATTTGCCATCCATGACTATGATGTCATTTTCTATTTTAATATGTTATGGTGTATTTAAATGGGCTGTTATGGTTGCAAAGTATAAAGAAATGGGGGGGGGGGGGGGTTGAAAACAAAATTTGGGGGGGGGGGGGGGTAAATGAGAAATTGGGGAGGGGGTAATTTTTTCTCATTTCATATTTCATAAATTAAAAAGAAAATTTCAAATTTTTTTTAGCAAAAAAAAGGGGGGGGGGGGGGGGGGTTACAATAAATTTTATTGTTTTTTGTTTTTTTTTTGGGAGCGGGGTCAATGTGCAACTTCATAGTGTATTGCACAAAAGCTAAAAAAAGGGGTAAATTATTATTTTTTTTGGGGGGGGGGGGGGGCAATTCTCCACAGCATATTGTATTACACAAAAGCAAAAAATTGAATATAAATTCAAATCATGACCAATTTTAAGTTCTTTGATTTCAGTTATTCTGGTGTCAGAAACCTATTATGTGTGAAATATTTGAAGAAATTTTCAATTACACAGTATTGCGCAATAGCAAGAAATTGATATGTGTGCCCAATTTTAAATTTTAAATTGGTTATTTCTGATTTATATATAAAAACAAATAATACTGATATGGTTTGAATAGGTAAATTAAAAATTTTTAAGTTCTTAGACAACATTCATTCTGTGTCAGAAACCTATGCTGTGTCAAATATTTATTCACAATCCAAATTCAGTATTGTATCAAGCTTGAATGTTGTGTTCATAATTGCCCCAACTATTCAGGGTTCGACATCTGCGGTCGTATCTAGCTGCGCCCAGCGGAGCATTTTATTTGACATTTTTGGGTTTTTTTTTATGTTATTATTTCAAAAATCTTCTTCTCTGAAACTACTATTCAAAATCAAATGAAACTTGGTAAGATTGTTCCTTGGGGTACCCTGCATAGAATAGATGTGGTGATTTTTGATTCATCGAAAAACATGGCCACTGTTACTAAAAATAGAACATAGGGGTCAAACTGCTGTTTTTTGCTATTTTTTCCTGAATTATAGAAAGAAAATGAAGATGAAAGCGTAAACATGGTATCCAGAGTTGAATGGTGATGATGAAAGTTTGTTTTGGACAGCCATTTTTGAAATGGCTGCCATTTTCCCGCCATTTTTTACACTTGCTCAGATTTCAACAATATTTGGTTTTTAAAGTAAACATGGTATCCTTAGTGAATGGTGATGATGAGATTTTTTGTATGGAGCATCTATGGAAGGTCCTTTAGGAAATTTGCATAAATCTTCCTGGTCCGTGAAACAAAATGGCCGTCATGAGCATTTACATGTTCTGATTGGTCGAAATTTAAAAGTTCTTCTCCTCTGAAACTGTAAAGCCAAATGAACTGATTTTTGGTATGGATGATCTATGGAAGGTCCTTTACAAAGTTTGCATAACTCATCATGGTCCGTGAAACAAAATGGCCGCCATAGCATTTACATGTTCTCACTGGTTGAAATGTAAAACTTCTTCTCCTTACAAACCGTTAAGCCAAATGAACTGATTTTTGGTATGCAGCATCTATGGAAGGTCCTTTACAAACTTTGCATAAATCTTTCTAGTCTGTGAAACAAAATTTGCCCCCAGAAACCTTTATATGTTCTGATCGGTCAAAATTTAAAGCTTCTCCCCTGAAACCGTTTGGCCAATGAACTTATACTTGGTATGAAGCATTTATAGAAGATCATTTACAAAGTTTCCGGAAATCAATTTAGTCTGTCAAATCAAAAGTTTGTGACTGCCAGGTGAGCGATACAGGCTCAGCCCACTGATCCTCTTGTTCAATGGTACTTTGAAATTTTTGAGATACCCACGCTATAACCATATATGTTCTTACTTTGTATGAAATGATGCTCTCACTGATGTATATGGGGTATCCCTATTGGGTATGCCCTGCCCCCTCAAAATAGATTTGTCTTTGTTACTTTGAAACCTTTGAGATCCCTGCTCTATAGCCATATATTCTTACTCTTACTCCTCATGAATAGCTGCAATAATTGATACATGTATATTTTGGGAGGTTTCCTCAAAATCACACATTTTAATGAATTGGATATGGCCTAGGCCCCACCCTTAAGCCATTTATGTTGGTCCTCCTTATTGTAAGCCAATTTCAAGAGTTCCTTGTACAGTAGCTTATGGAGAACTTTGTGTGGGAGACTTAGTGTTGGAATCCCAACACAATTATTACTTGTTATACCCGCACTTTCGAATGAAAGTTCGGATATATTGTTGTTGCGGTTGTCCATCTGTCGGTCTGTCACACTTTCTTGTGACGCAAACTCCTCCTTCACTTTTGAATTTTTACCATTTTTTTTGCTCCAACAGCCCTTACGTCTAGTTTTTTTTTGTTCCAACAGCCCTTACGTCTAGTTTATTTTGGGTTTCAAAAATGTAATCTTTTCAAACAACTGCAATTTTTTGTTTTCTTGGACATCTCCAAAGTGTTAACAAATTAGAAAAAAAAAACTCACCTTTCTTATGGTATTCAGTTGAAGCTGTTACCACTTCGATCACATTTATACTTACTCTTGCATTATTTTCAGTTTTCTTAATGTATAATAATTGTCATATAAATTTTGACATGATTTTGCAGGAAAATGGTACAATCAAAGATTTCCCAGGTGCACAGCCATATGAAGGTGATTTACTGTTAGAGAAATGTGATATACTTGTACCTGCAGCTAGTGAAAGACAACTTACAAGCGAAAATGCACACAAAGTTCAAGCGAAGGTATTTTATTTTATATGTGATGTTTAGCAGCTTAAGTTAAATTTGTTTGTTTGTTTGTTTAGTTGGGTTTTACGCCGTTTTCAGCACATTTTGCTATTTCGCGGCGGCCAGTTTTTATTGGTGGAGGAAGCCGGAGTACCCGGAGAGAACCACCAACCTTCGGTAGGAAAATTGGCAATCCTTGTCGATTTAGATCGGAGTCGAACACACCCCGCCATAGTTGAGGTTCGAACTCACAACCCCAGTGTTGACAGGCTAGTGATCATTAGTAGTAATGACGAACTACCTAGACCACTCGGCCACCAAGGCCCCTAAGTTAAATTTGTCGGAGCTAATTGATAAATTGCTAACTCAAGCTACATCAAGAGATGACATTAGTTTTCACTATAATTAGTGTCAGGTTGTGTTTTTTTAAATATTAAGAAATGGATGGGAATGTTTGTTCAATTATTTCTTTTTTGTGGAATACATAAGGTCACCCTGTAAATATGAGACATCACTGTTTATTCTTGTAGGAAACAACTGAACTATGTGTTCTCTAAAAATGATTAAGAACTTAATCATATGGTTAGACAGTTTATAAAAGTACTTATTATATTTCAGATTATAGCAGAAGGTGCTAATGGTCCAACGACAATTGGAGCTGACAAAATCTTCTTGGAGAGAAATATCCTTGTTATTCCTGTAGGTTATATACCATCATCAAATAATCTGTTGATATCTAGACTTCATCAGTAGAAATCGGGCCTAAAAATGGGGTTGCATTTGAATCTGTTCATTTGCGAAATTTTTTTTTCTACAAATTTTTTTAGCTTTTCAACTTCATGAACAACTGAGAAAACATTTTATGTGAACAGATTGCAGCCCCTTTAAAAAAAATCTGGCTACTTGCTTGTATATACACATGTAAAAGGAGAGTTCTATGATGTAGAGATATTGTCACATAGTGAATTGTTTATAAATCAGATATGATTTCGTAAAAACTTAAAGTTAACTTAGGGATTATTTAACCTTAACTTTTATAGTTAATGAGGCAGAAGTCAGATTTAATTCTTTTCTTCATTTTAAAGGTTTTTAGTTTTCTTGGACATCTCCAAAGTGTTAACAAATTAGAAAAAAAAACTCACCTTTCTTATGGTATTCAGTTGAAGCTGTTACCACTTCGATCACATTTATACTTACTCTTTTCCGGTTATATGACAAAAATAATAAACAATTAAAAAATTTAGGGTGGTTTGTAAATATGCAAGGGAGGGTGGTAATGAGAATCACTGAATTGATTTTATATGTGTCTGATTTTCAGGATTTGTATATAAATGCTGGTGGTGTAACTGTGTCATACTTTGAATGGTTGAAAAATCTGAATCATGTTAGTTATGGTCGATTAACATTTAAATATGAAAAAGACTCAAATTATTACCTTTTGGGTAAGTTTAAACATAATATCTTCAAGTAGGGAATGTATGTATAAAGAATATGACAATTTGTTTTCTTTACTGGCTTGATGATTTTTCTTATTCAGGCCAGAGGGGCAACTTTAGAAAATTTACATCAAAGTTTTTATTTTGTACTTGGCATGAAACATGAAAAATGTTCAGTAAACCTTGCCTTTCATTCCTGTTTTTAAGCCTCATACAAAATAATTTTTATATTCGGATACAATGTTTGTATTATGTATATATATCACAGCCATTTTTCATAATATCTACATAAATACCCAATACCCTGGTGGGAGCAAGGAAATATTGATGGAATTATTTTGATTTTGCAAGGATATATAATTAAATAAAAAGTCTAGTTGCTGAAACGAAATTAATTATAATAGTGGTAAGCAGTAGTGGTGAATAATGTTATTCTATATTAGATTATAATGTTATTTTGAAAATAGGCCAATAATTTTGACTTCATTTGTCATTTATTTTCAAAATTGAGGATATTTTTTTTCTCAAATTTCAAAAAGTGAAATGGTCGATTTTATTGTAAGTTGTCCTTTTTCAAATATGCAGAGAAATATGGCTATTTTATAAAAATATTAAATACTCACTGTAGACTGTACAACTAGAATCAAAACTACACAATACATTATTCTAATAAAGGATTACAATGTATTACATATTTAGGTAAAACACATTCAATAAAAAATATTTTGCAAGACATGGTTTGTATTATTTTTACATATATGTATGTTTGTTTATGTGTTTACATTATTATCTTAATTTTTCCTTTTTAGAGAGTGTACAGAAATCCCTAGAAAGAAAGTTTGGTAAGCAGGGTGGCAGCATTCCCATCCATCCATCTGATGAATTTGAAAAGAGAATCTCTGTAAGTTTATACAAGGCCACATTTAGTTGATTTTTGATATATAGTGATGGGGGATTCAGTTCTTCTGTTTGTTGTCCACATCAATATACTGCAATTACTCGTTCACCAGTGAATGGATTTCTGTGAATCTTTCAGGGAATCTTCAGTGTACATAGCCATTGTACCACCTATTTTATTTGATCAGTATGATTTTTAGCTCACCTGTCCTAAAAGGACATGTGAGCTTTTGCCATCACTTGGCATCCATCGTCCGTCCGTCGTAAACTTTTTCAAAGATCTCCTCTGAAACCACTGAACCAATTACAGCCATACTTAGTCTGAATGATCCTTAGGGTATCTAGAATGAAGTTTTTGTTTTATTTTCTTGTCTGTCGAGAAACATGGCCACCATGGCTAAAAATAGAACATTGGGTGTAAACTACAGTTTTTGGCTTATATCTCAAAAACTAAAGCAATTATGGCAAAACTGACATGGGCTAAAAATATTCATCAGGTCAAGATCTACCTGCTGTGAAATTTTCAGATGAATCGGTCAACCCTTAGTTGGGTTATTGCCCTGAATTATTACTTTCAAGGAAATTTTGCAGCTTTAGGTTATCTTGAATATTATTATAGTTAAGACAAACTGTAAGCAACAAAAATGTTCAGCTAAGTAAGATCTACAAATAAGTCAACATGACCAAATTTTCAATTGACCCCTTATAGGAGTTTTTGTGAAGGGAGGATGCAAATAGAAAAAAACATTGATGGATGTAACTTTAAAATTGATATGAAATTAGTTTTGGAATTCAAAGGTAGGATATCGTTGAACTTCTTTCACAATGAACTTTGTAAAAAGTTTTTAAAATTGTTCATTGTAATAGCAATCATGTATTACTTGATACTTTCTAGAACATTAATGTACAGAATTTTAAAGTTACAGAACAACAAAAAGCTACTGTTTGATCTAATCCCATCTTCATTAACATTCACATGACTGTGATTAAAGGACAGTGAAGACCAGGAATCACATCACACTAACGGCTTATCCTAGTCATACAAATATTTAAAAAGAAACCCAGACATTAATGCTTTTATCAGAATTATTCTAAATGATTTGCCAGATTTCACAGAAGTATTGAATAGGGCATATTAAAAAAAAGGACTCCAAAATTGGAAAATGTTTCCAAAAAAAAGTTTTAACTGACTATTTTTTCATGAGATAATTATTTTCATTGCTTTTTTCACAGGGGGCATCAGAAAAAGATATAGTTCACTCTGGATTAGAATATTCAATGGAGAGATCAGCCAGGGTAAGCATGGTGATATTAATAACATTACATGGATAACACAATATTATTGTTATTATTACTCTGAATGTTCTCTTCGTTGTCTTGATGCATTTCAAGTATATCAACACTATTTTAAATTAAAGTCATGTAATATTAATGCTAATTAAAATACTTTTTAATTCAACAATAAAAAATACCTAAAAGTAACTGCATAGGTGAAAACTTTCTGGATTTTTGGGGTGCTCTCGGGCCATTTTTGTGATTCATGCAAATCTGTTGAGTAATTTTTTAGGGAGGGGGAGGTCTAAAAATTCTTCTAAAGAAGTAAAAAAAAATGTAAATATCCATGGGAAAATGTCAATTGCAATGGTTGACTGTACCGTGGATTCATTTATCTGGAACGACGAGTGAAAATCAAGATCATTTACTGTACTGCAGTTGGGTAAAGTGTACGACAGTCTAGGGGAGATAATTCAAGCCTATTACGACATGCCATAGGTCTAACATGGTAAAAATGCCATGCAGTTCGTAACTGAAACTGCATTTGATAATTCACCAGAAGAATACTTTTTTCATTCACTTTAGTTAAGCTGTCGCCATCATTTGGTGTCTGTTGTCTATTTTTGATTTTAAGAGTTTACAAAAGGGTTTCCACTTGAATTTCAATGAAAGCTATAATAAAACTGTCTTTCCAATTGGGTAATAATTGTAAAAAGGAAGTGTCAGATGTTTGTCCTGGACTACTCTAAAAACTGGGACCAATTTTTGCTCCTTAAGCGGCCCACAAAACCCATCGCCAGGATTTTCAAAATTTTCACCCATGTAACTGTAACAATTATTGTACATCTTTGTCCTTTTTCAGAATATCATGAAGACAGCGATGAGCTACAACCTTGGATTAGATCTGAGAACAGCAGCATTTATTACCTCAGTAGAGAAGATCTTTAAAGTGTATGAAGAAGCAGGTCTTACCTTCACATAACCATTGTTTTTTAGTAACTTTTTGTATGTTATACATGTATGATTTGGCAGTTCATTATTAGAGCCCATATAAAATTAGTTTTGTATGAATGAAAAAGTTTTATGCAATATTTTAGTGATTTTATTAAAAATAGAAATTAGTGATTTTATTTAAGGAAAGAAATAATATGTTAGTTTATATTAATTTGTGTTAACTCACAAGATTTTCCAAAGAATATTTTTGTGTGGAGTCTCATGGAATTATCACTGTTGAAGGTTTTTATGTATTTTGGTATTTGCTTTCTGTTTGTGTTCACTACTGTGTTCCTTTCCACAAGTTCGTTGTATAATGGTTGATTTCTTTGTTTTTTTTATGTATTATTTTATACTACAGGTCTTGCATTAAATTTATTATTATGCATTAAGTTTTGATGTTGTGATTAAATTGATTGATTGATCTAGATTTAAAATATATGGAATTATTCAAATAAACTCAGTTTCATGCAATGTTATATTCGTTGATTTTGAACAAAAGGAATTCTTGTCTAAATGTTTTTTTTTTTTGCTTATAAGGTTTTGAATTATAATAAATTTCCTGTTATGTTAAGTGCTATTTGCTTTGTTATATAAATAGAAAGATTTATGTTTACTTAGTTCTATTAGAATATATTATATACAGCTGTACTTTTGAACAAAACCAAGTAGAACTTTTATCTCCAAGTGTTATTCTATTTTCCTTGCACAGTCTTAATGTGAATTTCTTATTGGTTGTGTAAGGTTTTTATCTAACACATGAAAATTATGAAAACCAATTCTTGAAATAGAAAATGATTGCATGATGTGACTGGCTTTTTTTGTAGTGTATATGTAGAAGTTGATTTAATAAAGGATGGAGTTATGAGCCCTTGTTGTAATTATTTAGAAGAATTTTTATTTAATTTAAAATTAATATTTCTCTTTATTACTTAGTGCTATAATATTTCAGATTTATACATTTTTTTTTCATTAATATATTGTTTTGGTATATGTCATATTTACCTGTATTAAATTTGTTTTAAATTCTACCAGTAAAATTCAATTAAGTTCATAGCCTGTCACAATATTCAGTATATTGTTAGGTCATTAGTATGCTAATTCTTCAGTTATACTGAACTAAGTCATCAACATGATAACTGTGTGAATATGGAATAGAGATTAGTGACTGTTGAACTGATTAAAAAAATAACTGGAAAAATAATTTTCTTGACGGAAAATCAAGTACATGTATATCATATGGAAAAATATTTATGAAATATTTTATGCAGCTTTACTTGAAGTCAGTGATTTGTGAAAGAATATAATTTCATCTAATGCCAAATAATCTATGAATCTGTAATTTTTCTGTTAAATATAAGCTATGTACCAGTAAAGAAACCTATTTTCATAAAGAGTATTATACAGTAGTTTGAAATGGGTTTCACTCTGAATGAAATATATACAAGTACAAATTAGAATTCCAGTCTATCTTGAAATCCCTTAAAATGCCTTAGGTAAATACTAATCCAGTCAACAACTTATAAATCCTGTACAAGTTTAAACATTGGATTGTTGATATTTTTGCTAGGACAATTTTCACTGACTTAGAAATATTTTATTGATAAACAATATGAAAATATATACAAAGGGTCACCATAGGGACAAGAAAAAATGTGCCTTTTACACAGAGATTTATTTTACAAAAAAATTGCAAGAGTTCATAGTGAAAGTTAATTCTTCTACAGTAATTGGCCTATTTACTGTGTAAATAAAACATGTCCAGTATTATTTTCTATATTATACTACAATACACTCATCTCCTGGTGTTCATGTTCTCACTTTCAATGATAGTTTGCGATATATTTTCCATAAAGTATGAGCCAAAATTTTTTTTAAGATCACTAGAAACTCTTTTTATGACAATAGCATATAATTTAACATAGCAGGATGACAACAATTAATTTACATTGTCAAATAGGTGAGAAATACTCAGAAAAACCTCACATTTTACCTGTTACTTTGGCTGCTATTTTTAGCTCACCTGGCCATAGGCCATGTGAGCTATTGCCATCACTTGGCGTCCGTCGTCGTCGTCGTCTGTCGTCGTCGTCGTCGTCGTCGTCGTCTGTAAACTTTTTCAAACGTTAACTCGTCCTAAACTACTGGACCGACTTCAACCTAACTTTGCAGAATTGTTCTTTAGGGCATCTGGAAAATTTCTATCGTTTAAAATTTTTGAAATGTCGAAAAACATGGCTGTCGTTACTATAAATAGAACATAGGGGTAAATTGCTGTTTTTTGCTAATAACTCAAAAACCGTTACAGATATCGAAAATCTGACATGGGGTAAAATTGATCAGCATGACAAGATCTACCTACCCTGAAATTTTGAAGGAAATTCCAAAACCCTTTTAGGAGTTATTGCCCTTTTTTCACATTTTTGGCTTTTTTTTATGTTATTATTTCAAAAATCTTCTCTGAAACTACTATTCAAAATCATATGAAACTTGGTAAGATTGTTGCTTAGGGTACCCTGCATAGAACTGATGTGGGGATTTTTGATTCGTCGAAAAACATGGCCACTGTTACTAAAAATAGAACATAGGGGTAAATTGCTGTTTTTTGCTAATAACTCAAAAACCGTTACAGATATCGAAAATCTGACATGGGGTAAATTTGATCAGCATGACAAGATCTACCTACCCTGAAATTTTGAAGGAAATTCCAAAACCCATTTAGGAGTTATTGTCCTTTTTTCGTCAAATTTTCATAATTTAACATTTTTCGTCATTTATCTCCAAAACTATTTGAGATAGAAGTGAAATGTAAATTTGAAAAATGTTTGCCATGTTGAGATCTACATACCCTGAAATTTTAAAGGAAATCCCAAAACCCATTTAGGAGTTATTGCCCTTTTTTGTCAAATTTTTAAAATTTTAACATTTTTGCATTTATCTCCAAAACTATTTGAGATAGAAGTAAAATGTAAATTGAAAAATGTTTGCCATGTTGAGATCTACCTACCCTGAAATTTTGAAGGGAATTCCAAAACCCTTTTAGGAGTTCTATTTAGGAGTTATTGGTTTGTGTAATTTGAGGTCAGGTTCTGTTACATTTATTTAAGGTTCACCCTTATTCCTGGTCAATTCCTGCCAGGACTACCACCATCAGGGAACATATTTTAACATTAAACCTTATGAAAAATAAATCTTCAACAAATTTTCCCTGAACAATTGAACCAATTGCAACAAACTTGGTCAAATAGTTGATTAATTGTCCAATGAAAACCAGACTCCAGGTGAGCGATACAGGCTCTGGTGAGCCTCTTGTTTCTAACAATAGTGCTATAAATTTTTATGAAATGATATTTTTCTTTTCAGTTCTGTGTTAATTTGCAGTGGGTTATTATGCACTATTTATTGTTATATGTAGAAGTCATTTGGACATGAACACAAAACCAGAATATATTTGTTTAAAACAGCTGATATTATTTAAAGTAAACATATCTAAATGTTTTATTTGTGTTGTATTATTGTTATGCCACCGTAGTAACAGTACAGTAAAAGTGCCCCAAACCAATGTGTCTAGAACCAAGTATATCTATTTGGTATACCAGGTATGTACATAAAAATCTAAAATCAGATGCATGCCTAATTCTGAAAGTGGACAACCGTTACCATGCTTTGTTATTAAAGTGATTTCAGAGAAGATGCAGATGATTGCACAAGTTTACAAATGATAATGACAATAGATGCCAACAGCTTGCATTTGCTGTTGGCATGGCCAATGATGTGAGCACAGCAATAGCCCTTTCCAGAAACTCATTTCCGGTATCATGATTTTAACTCTTAAAATTATAATTTGAGGCAAGTAACTTCCATTACTTTTGTTTTCAGCTAACAAAACCTTTTCTAGCCTTAGTATTTAGCACAATATGGCTGCCCCCATTAAACAAAGACTTTTCTAAATGACCCATCTGAAGAAAATGCATATGTTCCTAAAGCGCTCGCTATAAAAGGAGTACATGTAATATCAACCCCATGCCTAAAGGAGGTTCATGATGCCCAGTAACAAAATCAATGTGATATTCAACACTAAACATTGTATGTACGTATAATAAAAATTGAAAAAAAATCCTTCATGCACATCTTGTGTACATAAACATTCTGCAAAATTTAGATCTGGGTTAAAACTGGTATGAGGAGTTGATCACTTAAAAGTTCCAGAACATGAAAAATGTGGGAAAAATTCTTCAAATGGCATCTCATGCACATCTATATTATGTCCAGAAAAATTCCGCAAAGTTTCAAAGATCTGGTCAAAAGCTGTAGGAGGAGCTGATTACACAAAACTGATACCCTCTATAAGTCTAAGTCTCAAATGACATCACACATATTAATGCACATCTTCAATGTGTCCAAAAACAATATTTCTGAGCATTCAAGTTTAATGCTTTAGGAGGAATTATCACATGTTTTGTATTAATATGTACATTTTGGCATGTCCAATAATAGTCGGAAGTCAGAGTCGGTTATTTGTCCTCGGGGCCAATATCGATATTGGCCCTCGAAAATCCATATTTTTGTTTGTTTTTTCTCTCCATTTTTAAAAATCTAAAATTCTTTTTAATTTTTTTAAATATGTGATAAATACATGTAGATCATTATATGGCATTTTCCATATCGGCCCTGGTATCATCCCTCGACCCATATCGGACCTCGGACTGAAGCCCTCAATCTAATATGGGAGTCTCGGGATGATACCAGGGCCGATATGGAAAATGCCATGTAATAGTTTATAATTATTAAACAAAACAATTACCTTATTTTCACCAACCTACCTGCCTGTCTACACCATACTGTAACCTGATTTGCACTATGTGCAACCCAGTCAAAAAATCTGAATTATTGACTTGATAAAATTCAACAAAACAATGAAGCAGTTTAATTATTCATTTTAATAAAAATAAGACATTCATACCAACACAATAACAAACTACAAACAAATCTTTCACAGTTCTTTATATCATGCAACAGATCACTTGTCACCATTTTTTTAGATAGTTGATAATATAAAGGTTGTAATGACTGTTGATAATATAATGGTTGTAATGACTTTAGAGAAATATAACGCCCAAGAAAGAAATCTGCAGACAATATTTATCTCTTGGTCGATACAAACTTGTAACAACCTGGTATACAAGTTACAATTATTACATCATTTATTTCCAGTATTGCGAACTTGCACATATTCTGTAAGAAATATAATTTTATTTGACACATAGCTAGACTGTCTTCTATTGTACTCAATAGCTTACTTTATAAACTTCACTATAAACAATTAAGAGATACAAATTTTGGTGTTCAGATCTCCTTAAATAACCTGTGCTATATTTAATTAAAAAATTTAACTGAAAAGAATTGGATAATATACCATATAATGTTGACCCTGAGAAACATATAGTGGTAAATAAATAAATATTGATTCCATGAAATCTCCACTACTTTTATCTTTGAAATTGATTGTCATTCATTTTTTTCTTTCTTTTAGTAATGAAAATCTGTGGCTGGAAATTGCAGCGTATTAAAGTTATGATGAAATATTTTAATGTCTTTATTCATTGAACTGCTTCAGCTTTTATATCATCATTCTCTCCTTCAGTTTTCTCTTTCTTTGATTCTTTCTTTTCCAACACATATTCCTCAGGATTTAAAATAAATCGTTCCGGTGATGGAGGAGCTACGATGGACAAGTGTGTAATAAAACTACCTGAAAAATATATACATACATGGAGTCCAATGGCAAATCTAAAATATATTTAAATTCAATTAAAAAATGAGGAGGATAGCAGAGGCTGTCTCAGTAACACCAAACCATATTTCCGTCAATGTTTGGAGCCATACGATCACCCAGAAAAAATCTCATTGCCCACTGCACCTTGCCCACTAAAAACTTGATTTTTTCCACTGGAAATTGTAATTATTAAAAACCAACTTTATTAATTTTTCCTGGAGATACTCTTCAACACCTTGAATAAATATTGCATTAATAACCATCAAATTATTTTCAATTTTCCTAAAGATTCACAATAATTTTCTGTATTTACTGTGTATTATTATAGAAAGTAAAATGGTCATATTGGAAAGTTAACAGATTAACAAAAGAAAATTACATTTTTTTGGACAAGAAAATTTGGTGTTAAAATGGAAAACCAGATGAATTTGAATATCTGAGAAAATTTCAGAACTCAAACATAACAAGGCAACAACTTAAAATATTCTTATCCCCCCACACTTTGTAAAAATATCAGGAAAAGGAAAAGAATTCCTTTTGGAACATTAACATTAAGTGAAATGAATACTGGGGTATTCAAACAAGTAAAAAATATTTCCAAGCTTAACATTATTTGAACCAAAAAGAAAAAAAACAAAAGCTTCATGTGAATTACATGACAGTATGTATAACAATTTTTTTTTTAATTAAAAAATCACTGCATTTAATTTTTACACTGATTTGGCCAAAAAAAACCCAGAAAACTGCATGTCAATCTGAACACTTTTCTTTTTCAGGTTAGATATAATCTATCATATATTAATAATCAATAACTATTCTTACCAGGTATAGGTGCTTTTTGCAGTATGTCAGAAATACACACATGGAAGTTCTCTTCTAACCATTCTACTGGCATTTCAAGCTACAAAAACAATAAAGGTTTAAAGAAATACAGTCGAACCTTGTAATGTTGAATGAAGTTCAATGGACATGACCATTCTATTTGAATTAGCCGAGTTTCAAGTCATACGAGATCAAGTATGACATCTCATTTTTTATATGTTTAAAGGTTTGATCAAAATTGGTTCAGTAATCCTGTGCCTATACACCGGTTATCTGTTGGTATTGTTCAATATAAATTCCATCGATATCAGTGTTTGGTAATTTGTAAATAATCAACTTAGATTAGACCTTTATTACCTGGTCACATGTCAATACACAAAAATATTTATCAGTTGCATATTACAGAATCAATCGCAAATTTTGAGTTGTATAAGATTTACTGATCAACTATTGGGAATTATTTTATAACATTATGAAGGAATTTTTATTCTTCTGTTCAAATCACTTGCTGTCTGGACACCTCAGTTCATAAAATGGATTTTTAGCATTTTGAAGTCTAAACGTTGGAATTTTAGACAATCTTTTGTTGGTTAATTAACCTTTTTGATTCATCCAAGAAAACATAAAAACTGTAAAGTTGTTTATAAAGGTTATGTTTGGATACCTAACAAATGATTCTGAATGGGAAATTTCCAATAGTAAAATTAAAGCACTTGAAAATTTAAAAAAAATTAAGAATCTGAATTTATCAACTCAGACCTATCCAAAAATTTGTAAAACTTATTTTAAACATTTTTAATGCACTTTGTGCATATTTCATAAATCACGGGGTTGTAATACTTAATTTTATAAAATCTCGTAGGAAGAGTTATCTCCCTTTAACATTTAAAATTGCATAGGCGGAAGTTTTTTGTTTCTTTTGAAGACATGACTTATTAAAATCAGGTAAGTGCAATAGTTTCAGTTACGACTTAGATCATTGCATCTTTCACCCAGGGAACTAGACAATTCACATTGATTAACGTATTCAAATTCTGAAAAATCCATTTTACGAACTGAGGTGTCCAGGCAGTAAGTTCCACTGTGCTTCTTAATAGTAACATTTCGGTAACCATTGAATATCTTTAAATCAACACTGAAACATCATTGAATTTAGAGTATACTTACTGTTCCAAAAGGTATCTGTAATTTACCAACAGCATCAGAAATTTTATAAGACTCGTATGTCAAACCATTTAAAAAATAATTTAACATTCTCTCTATACTTTCATCAACTGTTCCTATAATTACATAGTATATATATATATATATATACAGCTGACTCTTTTTATCTCGAACACATTTAAGTCAAAATTCGGGGTAACTCAAACTATCTGTTTGGACCCTCAACAGCAGTAACTATACAGATTTGCCCTTGATATCTCAAATCTTTGTTTAAGTCGAACTAGATATTCAGGTCCCAATGTATTCGACATAACAAGAGTTGACTATGTTAAAACTACAGATTGTACCTGTCAGACACAGATGCCCCATTCTCCTAAACATAGAATTCATATCTATTATTTATGACGGGAAATCATTTTGAGAATTATTCTAGATAAATGAAAGTTTCACATTATATCCTAATTATATTAATTGGTATCCCATGAAAAATAATGATTGTGAGGCATAATTTAAATGCAGTCATTCAAGCATGAAATCTAGATCCTGTAGGCTCATATGTTGCTGATCTTTGTTGAAAGAAGACAACTGTGGTTGTAAATACATGTATCATTGATTTATCAGTGTAGGTTTTTTAGAAATGAACTAAAATGTGAAAATTTAACCAAAGTCAGTCAACCATAAAATGTAGTTTATGGTGACTCAAATTTTGCTTTGTTTGTTTGTTTAGTTGACGTTTTATGCCGTTTTCAGCACATTTGGCTATTTTGCAGCAGCCAGTTCTTATTGGTGGAGGAAGCCAGAGTACGTGGTACCTTCAGTAGGAAAATTGGCAATCCTTGTCACTTAAGATTGGAGTCAAACACCCCCCGACACAGGTGAGATTCGAACTCACAACCTCAGTGTTGACAAGCTAGTGATCATTAGTATTCATGACGAACTATCTAGACCACTCGGCCACCGAGGCCCCCCAAATGTTGCTTAGTTATGTGTACTTTATCAGATGATCGTAGTGAAAAATAATTAATATATCACCCGTTCTTCAATAATACACCTAAATGCAAAAATTTAATCAAAGTCACTTAAGCACTAAATGTAGGTCAAAATGACTCGAAGTTGATTTGTACAGAACTGAAATATCATTAATGTATTACCACTGACTTTAAAATACACCTAAATGCAAAACTTTAACCAAAGTCACTGAAGTATGAAATGTAGGTCATGGTGACTCAAATGTTCCTGATTTTTGTTGTGCTATATGACATGAATGAAGTGGTATAATATCATTGATATATCTAATAGGTTTCTGAGAAACAGACCTAAACACATAATGACCCAGTTGTTGGACAAATACATTTTATAAAGTAAGTTGATTTTATTGATCAAGTATAATTGATTTAACACCCTTGATTCTTAGGATATGAAATTAAAATCAGCACTTTATAAGAGTCACTTATAGCTCAAGGTGACCCAAATGTTATTGAACTGTGTTAAGCATTATAAGAGGATGGTAGTTATGAACAGACCTACATACAGATGGACAAGGTTAAATCTATATGCCCCAACCATGTTCATGAATGGGGCATTAAAAAGACTAGATGAATTCTTCACCAAAAAATAACTCTGCTTTTCCCCTTTGAAAATTTGAACATTTGAAAGTCACATTACCCAGAATCACTCCATATGGCAGATGTGTGCAGTTTCAACAAATATGCATATTAAAAATTAGCATCCACAAAAATGTTGGAGAACATGCCAATGTTTTTAACAAGTTGTCAATTATAGTCAATTTGGTGAATTCTTTTGTTGTTTTGCTTAAACTTCTCATTGTTAAAGGTATTGTATTTTATTCCTTTTTTCTTTGTTTGTGTCTTAGCGATAAATTGTTTTTTTAACTGCATGTAAATAAACTATAGTTTCAGGTTTCCTTAAATTCACTTATAGTAAACAACAAAATAAATACCTGCGCTAACTGATGGTGTACTGTTCCTTAGAATTCCTCTCAGTGAAACTAAAGCATTAGTGAAAGCAGGTGTAGCTAATACATAGTCAAAATCTGTCTGCTTTAAAACACCATCTTTTAGCTAAAAATTATAAAAATATTAGTTTCTGACATAATCATATAAAGCAACAAACAACCAGGATAAATTCAGTCAGCCTACTATATACAGTTTGGTTTAGTTGGGGTTTTACGCCGTTTTCAGCACATTTGGCTATTTCGTGGTGGCTAGTTTTTATTCACGGAGGAAGCCGGAGTACCTTGAGAGAACCATGACCTTCGGTAGGAAAATTGGCATTCCCTGTCAATTAAGATCAGAGTTAAACACACCCCACCACAGGTGAGATTCAAACTCACGACCTCAGTGTTGACAGGCTAGTTATTATTAGTAGTCATGATAAACTACCTGGACCACTCGGCCACTGAGTATATATACATGTATTATAGAAATGTAGTTGTCAATAATACAACATCCCGTAGGAATGAAAGCATGAAAATAAATGTTTGTCTTTGAATTTTCTGTTGTAAAGAATTTTGTTAAAATGAAAATGAATCTTTGGATAAAACTTTCTATGAAAATGTACAAGTATAGGAAATACTAATATATTATCATCCTTTACTACTGTTATATCAGCCTGCAGAACAGTTCTTTCATTTTTTTTTATCTGAGCTGAAGTTAAAAATATTCAGGCTTTATCAACAAATTCCCCCTATAATTAATCACTTATTACTACTTCAATGACTTCGAACATTGTGCAAAATTAATGTACATAGGTAAAGTTATTTTCTTTTCTGTTGAGGCATTTTTTCTGTCTGGTTTAATTTTTGAAAAATTCCTAAACAAGAATATATATACATGATGTATGGACATATAATCAGACAAAACAATAAAATAATCAGAAGTCAATTTCAAATTATATTCAAAACATTTTACAAAACATTCATCAATTTGAAATTCAAACTGTGATTTTTTTAACCACACATTTGAATTAACCAATGCATTTGTGTATACATCTCACATAATAGTTTGTGTTAAAAAATTTAATTATCTACTGTGGATTCATTAGTATTTGTTGTATACCAATTTTCGTGGTTTTCGTGGGTCCCAGTAAACCACAAATTTAAACATCCAACGAAAAATAATATTTTTCCTTTAGCTTAAATGCACTAAGTTTGAAGTAACTATGAACAATTGTGTTTTTACAGCATGATACTGACATTTGATGAGTCAGCTATATCCACAGAAGATATAGTGTTTCATGTAATTTTGTCTTTGGTAACATATAAACGCTTAAAAAATTTTCTTTAGAAATATTTTGACTGTGTAAATTGTCACAGAATTCACTTTTGGTTTTTTTTTATTCAAACATTCAAAAAAAAAAATATTAATCCAAATTGTGCCTAAACAATACAGACTTTCTCATAAATTACAGTAAAAACATCTTGTCAAAAAATAATAAAGCAGAAATTATTGATTGTAATTGGATTAAAAATAAGTATGTATATGCCCCGAGGTATTTGGTGACAAATAATTCCAATTTTGTCAATATATATTTCACACCTGATTAACCCAAGAAGTAAATAATTACGGATTTTGTTAATCATGACAAGCTTTTTTAAAGAATCTGTTTGTTAGACTTTTGTTTAATAAGCACTAAAAATCAGTACTTTACTGTACAATATCAAAGTCTGATCGGCACGTTTTGTCGCAGTATTTTCATGAAATCTGTTGTGCCAAGCCACGAATTTAAGTATTTCAGCAACTTTTTATATTTTGTTCTAAGCCAGCAATCCACGAATTTACGTATCCAACGAAAATGCCTTTTTTTCTCTATCCGCGAAAATAAATGAATCCACAGTATATGCATTTTTACTTGTAGGAAAAAGCTATTTATCAAAAAGTCTGTATTTAATAGTTTTATTGTTATAGGATAAGATTTTATTTATATATGAATCTTAATTTTCACCTACCAAACATAGCAACAATCAACCAAACATAGCAACAAATCAACCAAAGATGGTATACTGAACATCAAAAATAACATCATTTGGTCAATCATAGAACAGATATTTGACAACTCCCATGCTGTTACCATAGTCAAGCATCTTTAAGGTCAAAGGGCAAAAATAGCAAACTATACAGACAGCAACGGAAAAATTTTCAGAACAAAGAACTCGCTTACAAAACTACACTTTGATGCAGTAAGAAAACAAAATGACTTCCCTGTCAAAAAATAATACATGTGATTGAATATATCTAGCAAAAAGAAGCTGTCTCAGTAACAGCAAACCAGATTCTTCTTAATGAATGTTTGGAGCTACCCACTCACCGGCCATACTTCACCAAAGTAATAACCAGGTATTTTCTATCGATAAATCTGGTTAAAAACAAAATGCAAGTTTTAACAATTGAAACATTTTGATCCTGTTTAATATTTTATTTGGAGGGGGGGAGGTAATAAAAACATGACATTTATCCAAATTTATCGTACATGGTTGAGGATAAATTAGTGAATGAGAGCTAGCTGTTGAAATGAATAAATATGTGGCTATAAAGTGTAAGTCAACAGCTTAACAGTCTTCCTCAGTTATGTTAAGGCAAACATATTTTAATGGCTTCATGAACAGTTAAACCTAATACCATTTTTACTATATCGTCTCCACCAGCTTTAAGTGCTCCCAGTTCATATGCTTGTTCGATTTCTTCTTGTCCCTACAAAGAATAATCAAAATAGTTATTTAACAGAAATGCTAAATACTAAATAATCAACATGGAAATATGTATTTATTTTTAATTCTTCCAAATTTAAAACTAAAATGAACTCTTGATTTGTACCATTTAAGTGAACTTAAAATCTAAAACAAAATGGGAAAATCATAATATATAGCTCTTATTCTTTTGAGTTTTCATTGTTATAAAATTAAGAAATTTCTAAAATCTAGAGAGAACCTCCATCATGATTGCCTTTCTTCTTAAATGGTTTTTGGTTCCACCTGCCATATGAACTTTCTTGATGATATTTTGGTTTATTGTTTCAGATTCCCATATTTTAGACAATGAGTACTACTGATAAGAAGTAAATAACGGATTCCCATATTTTGTGTACTGCTGATAAGGAGTAAATTTCAGATTCCCATATTTTAGACATTGAGTACTACTGATCAGAAGTAAATTTCAGATTCCCATATTTTAGACATTGTGTACTGCTGATAAGAAGTAAATTTCAGATTCCCATATTTTAGACCTTGAGTACTGCTTATAAGAAGTAATCATCAGATTCCCATATTTCAGATATTGAGTACTACTGATAAGAAGTAAATTTCAGATTCCCATACTTTAGACCTTGTGTACTGCTGATAAGAAGTAAATTTCAGATTCCCATATTTTAGACCTTGAGTACTGCTGATAAGAAATAAATTTCAGATTCCCATATTTTAGACCTTGAGTACTACTGATAAGAAGTAAATTTCAGATTCTCATACTTTAGACCTTGAGTACTGCTGATAAGAAGTAAATTTCAGATTCCCATATTTTAGACCTTGAGTACTACTGATAAGAAGTAAATTTCAGATTCTCATACTTTAGACCTTGAGTACTGCTGATAAGAAGTAAATTTCAGATTCCCATATTTTAGACCTTGAGTACTGCTTATAAGAAGTAATCATCAGATTCCCATATTTCAGATATTGAGTACTACTGATAAGAAGTAAATTTCAGATTCCCATACTTTAGACCTTGTGTACTGCTGATAAGAAGTAAATTTCAGATTCCCATATTTTAGACCTTGAGTACTGCTGATAAGAAATAAATTTCAGATTCCCATATTTTAGACCTTGAGTACTGCTGATAAGAAGTAAACTTCAGATTCCCATATTTTAGATATTGAGTACTACTGATAAATTTCAGATTCCCATATTTTAGACATTGTGTACTGCTGATAAGAAGTAAATTTCAGATTCCCATATTTTAGACCTTGTGTACTGCTGATAAGAAGTTAATTTCAGATTCCCATATTTTAGACCTTGAGTACTACTGATAAGTAAATTTCAGATTCCCATATTTTAGACATTGTGTACTGCTGATAAGAAGTAAATTTCAGATTCCCATATTTTAGACCTTGTGTACTGCTGATAAGAAGTTAATTTCAGATTCCCATTTTTTGAACTTGAGTACTGCTAAGAAGTAAATTTCAGATTCCCATATTTTAGACCTTGAGTACTGCTGATAAGAAGTAAACTTCAGATTCCCATATTTTAGATATTGAGTACTACTGATAAGTAAATTTCAGATTCCCATATTTTAGACCTTGAGTACTGCTGATAAGAAGTTAATTTCAGATTCCCATATTTTAGACCTTGAGTACTGCTAAGAAGTAAATTTCAGATTCCCACATTTTAGACATTGTGTACTGATGATAAGAAGTAAATTTCAGATTTCCATATTTTAGACCTTGAGTACTGCTGATAAGAAGTAAACTTCAGATTCCCATATTTTAGACCTTGTGTACTGCTTTTAAGAAAAATATTGTTGAAATGTACATATGCATTGCAGTAAAACTGGTTCAAGAAAATGTTTATGTTTAATGGAAAGTAGATGTCTTATCATAATCAACATGAAAATTTGTCACTTAATACCTTAAGATGGGATCTATTCAAAATTTAGGTCAAAGGGGTGGTGTGATAAATGCCACAACCGAATGATCATGATTTAGGTGTTTGTTTGGAAGTTGGACATGGGTGTCAATTGGACACATTCATTATATGTCATTTGTTGACACCTGTGTCAACAAATGTAATCAGAAACAGCATATGTACTATACTGTTCATATAACAACACGATTTTTCACACCAGTGTCAACATATTTGAACAGAAACAACATATGTACTATACCTGACATATAACAACACATCTGTTTTTTACTCCTGTGTCAACATATTTTAACAGAAACAACATATGTAGTATACCTGACATATAACAACACATCTGTTTTTACACCTGTGTCAACATATCTGAACAGAAACAACATATGTACTATACCTGACATATAACAACACATCTGTTTTTTTACACCTGTGTCAACATATTTAAACAGAAACAACATATGTAGTATACCTGACATATAACAACACATCTGTTTTTACACCTGTGTCAACATATTTGAACAGAAACAACATATGTACTATACCTGACATATAACAACACATCTGTTTTTACACATGTGTCAACATATTCAAACAGAAACAACACACATGTACTATACCTGACATATAACAACACATCTGTTTTTTACACCTGGGTCAACATATTTGAACAGAAACAACATATGTACTATACCTGACATATAACAACACATCTGTTTTTACACATGTGTCAACATATTTAAACAGAAACAACACATGTACTATACCTGACATATAACAACACATCTGTTTTTTACACCTGTGTCAACATATTTGAACAGAAACAACATATGTACTATACCTGACATATAACAACACATCTGTTTTTTTTATACCTGTGTCAACATATTTAAACAGAAACAACATATGTACTATACCTGACATATAACAACACATCTGTTTTTTACACCTGTGTCAATATATTTTAACAGAAACAACATATGTACTATACCTGACATATAACAACACATCTGTTTTTTTACACCTGTGTCAACATATTTAAACAGAAACAACATATGTACTATACCTGACATATAACAACACATCTGTTTTTTACACCTGTGTCAATATATTTTAACAGAAACAACATATGTACTATACCTGACATATAACAACACATCTGTTTTTTACACCTGTTTCAAAGACATGTGGTACTGATACTGTATTTTTGATGCTTTGCAAAAATCTGGACTGAAAAATGGAATGTTAATTCATATAAGACACTATAATGGTAAAAAATTAATACAATATGTTTTTGGGGGCAAATATTGCAATGTATCAAGGGACATAACTCTACTATTCAATAAATTGATTTTCTCATGTTTCTTGAAGGTAAAAAATATTCAGGCCTTTATAGTCACTATTACATGTACTGAAAGTAACCTCTGCATAATACTGGTATGCAATTATATACTGGCAATAAAGTGGAATATAGGTCATCATGACATTATTGTTATCAGTATTGAAGTATGTTTTCATTTTCAATAATGTAATGCATTCTTTTTATGTAGTTAACATAGTGGAGAAAAATGAAGAATTTTAAGAAAATACTATCACCTATATCTACCTGATAACACAGACGATTAGGAATCAACAATTATTTTGGGGCTCTGTTGGCTGAGTAGTCCAGATGTTTTGTCTAACTACTAATGATCACTAGCCTGTCAACACTGAAATTGTGATTTCAGCTCAAGCATGTGGCGAGGTGTTCGACTACCATCTTGACCGACAAGGATTGCCAGTTATCCTGTTGTAGGTCGGTAGTTCTGTGTTCTACCAATAATACTGGCTGCCATGATATAGCCATATGAGATGTAATTCATAAGGACTCCACAGAACCCAGTGTCTTGCTTGTTTTCACTGTTGTCTATGTTTTCAGTGTAATAGTTTGTTTGCTTGTTTAGTTGGGGTTTTATGCCGTTTTCAGCATATTTGTCTATTTTGTGGTGGCCAGTTTTTATTGGTGGAGGAAGCTGGAGTACCCAGAAAGAACCATCGACCTTCGGTAGTTGAACACACCCCAGTGTTGACAGGCTAGTTATCATTAGTAGTCATGACGAACTACCTAGACCACTCGGCCACCGAGGCCCCCCAGTGTAATAGTTGAATGTATATAGTTTTTCATCACATGTTATTTATTGATCATGAAGAAATTTCTGTCCAAGTTTGGTAAAAAAAATCCAGGATGGTTTAAGAAAGTAGTTATGTTTTAAAAACATTATCTACAGACTGTATGTAATGTTAACTGGGAAAAAAACTACCAGTAAGTCCATTTATAAGTAAAATACAGTAAAATGGGAAAAAAAATATTCCAAAATTTTCCTCTGGATACTATCTTTTGATCATGAATAAGCTTCTGTCCAAGTTTGGTAAAAGTCCAGGATGGTTTAAGAAAGTCATTAATCATAAGTCGCAGGATCGACAATAAATCATTTAATCAAATCATGTTTGGGGCACTGTTACTTATGCATAAATTAAACATAATTAAAAACTGGAGGCTCTCAAGAGCCTGTATCGCTCACCTGGATGTAACTTTTCACCTTGAGCAGGACTAAACATTTATGTGTTGCAGTCAATTTGGCTGGTTTTTCTATAGGGTTCTTTGTTAAACTAAGTTCATCTAGGTTGACAGTCCAGGTCAAAGGAAACATGACTAAAAGAGAAACATCTAAGTACCATTACTGCTTAGTTTGGTTCCAACTGGCTAAGTGGTTTCAGACAAGAAAGATTTTTAAATGAATTTTCCCATATGGTCCAATTTTAGCTAAGTTCGGCCGTGGCAGCCATCTAATATATATCTTGGACACACTTCTGAAGAGGACTATCTAAGGACCAATGCTTCCAACTTTAGTTCCAATTGGCTCAGTAGTTTCAGACGAGAAGATTTTTGAGTGAATTTCCCATAGGGTCCTATGCTATACTAAGTTCGGCTTCTTGGTTCACAGTCCATGAAATTGGACAAATTTCTGAAAGAGGACCTCCTAAGACCATTTCTACAAAATCTGGTTCCAATATGTCAATGGTTTCAGACAAGAAGATTTTTCAATGAATTTTCCCATAGTGCCTTATGTTAAACTAGGTTCGGCTGTGGCGGCCGTCTTGGTTGACAGTCCGCGTCATCGGATAAATTTCTGAAAGAGGACCATCTAAGGACCATTGCTACCAAGTCTAGTTCTAATTGGCTTATTGGTTTCAGACAAGAAGATTTTTCAATGAATTTTCCCATAGGGCCCTATGTTAAACTAAGTTTGGCTGTGGTGGCCATCTTGGTTAACAGTCCGGGTCATCAGACTTACTTCTGAAAGAGAACCTCCTAAGGACCATTACTGCCAAGTTTGATTCCAATTAGCTTTGTAGTTTCATATATGAAGATTTTTAAAATTCATCCCCCTTTTTTCTATTTTTAGTAACAGCAGCCATGTCAGTTGGGGATGCCGGACATATTTTTGGAAGGGGGCCAACCAAGGACTATTCCACCAAAATTTTATCCCAATTGGCCAAGTGGTTTCAGAAGAAAAGATCTTTAAAGGAAAGTTTATGCCAGATGCCGTCTTTAAATGGCAAAAACTCCTATTTATAATGGTCAATATTCAAGATAATAACCTAAAAATGCAAAATTTCCTTAAAATTAACAATTCAGAGGCAATAACCGAACAAAAGGTTAACTGTTTTGTCTGAAAATGTCATGGCAGGTAGATCTTGACCTGATGAACATTTTTACCCCATGTCAGTTTTGCTCTAAATGCTTGAGTTTTTGAGATATGTCAAAAACTGCAGTTTACCCCTATGTTCTATTTTTAGCAATGTCAGCCATGTTGATCGGCAGGTGGGGTCATCAGACACAATTTTTAAACTAGATACTCAAATGATGCTTGTGGCCAACTTTGGTTCCATTTGGCCCAATAGTTTCAGAGGAGAAGACTTTTGTAAAAGTTAACAGTTGACGACAGATGACAGACGACAGGCGATGACGAACGACAGACACCAAGTGATTAGAATAGCTCACTTGACCCTTTGGGTCAGGTGAGTTAAAAAATAAAAGCAAAAAAAAAATCATAAAAAATAATTGCAAAAGGCAAACTAGAGATATTTTAGAATCATGTTAAAACTTCTTTGTCAGATATAACAGTATGCAACGTATCTTTACTTTACATTTGTACCTCTAAACAAATATTTTTTTAACAATAATTAGGATACAACGTATATTTTTATAAACAGACACATTCTGAATACAAGAAGTACATGTACAATGTATATTGTAATTTTATAGTTAAAAAAAGGTCAAATTTGGATCTTTTCTATTACAAATTGATATATTATGCACAACCCATATTACAGATTTTAGAGTATAAAATGTAAGTAACAAGAATTGATATTTGTAATGGAGGAGAAACCCGAGTACTCTGAATGAACCACGGGCAATATTTCTCCATTTCAAACACACTTAGCCACCAGTGTTGACAGGCTACTTATCATCAGCATGCTTCCACAAAAATAGTTTTTTTTTCAATTTATAAAGACCAAAGTTCTTTGGATTTCAAAATGTTCTAAGAGATTTACCATTAGTTCATATAAATGATCTACTATGCACCGCCAATTTTTATACATTTACTTGTATACATTCCTATATACCATCCTATTATATCTGACTGAGATCATCTGATATATAGACAGTGTAGGAAAGTCTATGATTTTTCCTTTAAAATTTGATTTAATTCTTAATCAGTAACTTTCCTCTGACTAAGTATTCCTAGCAGACAAATTACAAAACATGTTTCGTTAATAATATGTTTAAAATCATGCAAGTTTAATATAGTCTGAGTCATTTAAAAGTTTTACCTGTTTTTTTGTCTGCATATTGAGTTCCATATCAGCATAAATTTTAGAGTCTAGAGAGTCAAACATGGCTGGTTGAGCATATTCCTGGTGTCTTTTGATTATCTCCCTTAGATCATATTTTGGTTGGGGATAATATTTACTAATCCAAACATCATCAACAGGTTTTTCACCCAAATATGTTGTTTTTTCATCAGACTTTCTGGTTTCTTGTTCCAGTTGTTTCCTAAAAATGGTTAAATAATTTTCTATTACTTTTGTGACACTTAAGAAGAACTTTTTAATTTAGGTCAGATATTCAGAAAAACATTTCATTAATCTTAATAATTGAACAAATATATTTTTTCCTATGCATCTAAAAATTTGAATTTCAAAATATTTGAAACATTTTAATGAATACTGTTGCAAATTTCCAATAAAAATGTACATTACTGTCCCTAGGGAAGATACAAATGTGCCTACTCTATAACCTTCATTTGAATTTTGTGTGACGCATGCATATTAACACATATTTACATTTTTATATATCAGAAAAAAATGATACAGAACTTTGCAAGTAACAGCTTATCCTCTGGCTATTCTTTCTAAGAATTGATTTGACTGCAATATGACTTAGTTTACATATACATCTTTGTTACTATCCAAGATGTTTCCACTGTCAACATTTCATTCCTTGTAACATGTAACTGCTTATGTCCAAACCTTAAAACAAACCTTGCCCAGGGTCACACATGCATAAAATATAGATCAATGTGACTTCCTTTATACATAATCTTCATTACTATCTAAAATGTTCACACTGACAAAATATCATTCTTCTATGACTGGTTTCCTACATGTAGATCTGGACCTTTACACAAAACAACCAAATTCATTCAAGAATAAAATTTCGGCTGCTACAGAACGCTAAATTATCCAATCCTTAATAACCCAACCACCAACCCTTTTATAGTGACAATCAAAATTGGTTCTCTTTGTGTCCCATGCCACCACAATTTAGATTGATAGATTATTGCTGAAGAAGTATGAAATATTTGTCACTGGACGTTAAACAAACAACAATCAATTCTGTATGAAATGTTATATCCCATCCATCAATTCAACTGAACAATGTGTTAAGAAAAATAATGGAGACAAATCTCAATATAATCTGTAACCAATTGAACGTAAATAGGGTCTCTGTTTATCGTTCTTACATACATATTAACATCAAAAGGGGTTACTGTATGTTTTCTTTTAAAAATTTACCTTTTGTTGTGTGCTTTTACATATTGTCCTTTGTCCACAGTTTTAACTTGATAAATTTTTTTACGACCTTTCTTTTCAGAACGGAATCTCACTGCAGTGGTGAACACTAATCTAAATCCTTTCCTTTCCAAACAGTTTGTCAGAGCAAGGGCAGCAGTCATCTTAGCTAAAACTTCAAATAAAAGAACAAAACTGATAATGTCATCAACTTACATTTTTTATCAATTCAGTCAAGCCAGAGACAAATATTTTTAGGATTTTTCAGATGTAAATCATACCAAGCTGCATATAATGGGACCATTTTGTAGCTTTACCAAGATCAAGATTTGTCACAGAAGTATTATTGTTCCAACGATCAATTACATTCGAAATAAATAACAGCAATAATTGAACTCAGGAAAAAATTCTTCCTATGCCTTTTTCTTTGAAACTGTATTCTTGAGGCTTCCAGAAGCCTGTATCATTTACCAGTATCTTATATTGCATTTAAGTTAGTATTTGGAGTCAACAGACATTATTAAAAAAGAGAAAAATCTAAGGTCAATGTTAATTAAGTCCTGCAATGTCATACTTCACTACAGTATATAAATATTGGAGATAAAAGTTTCTCCTATTCTTGACGTGTTTAATCGGTGGGATAAAAATACATAATATTTTTAACCACTTCTCGGAGATTAAATTTCTATGTGGGAATTACCCCCGTTTTTTCTACAGTTATTGGAACGATAAACTAGAGAAGTCCCGAAATGATGTCTATGTAAACAAACTACATAGCAATGACATTTTCTTGACATTTTGGTCGAAAATCATAGGAGAAACAGATTCTCCTTCAATTTACTCTTGAGTTATGGAATTTCTCCACTCTCAATAGTTAAATTTAGATTTTAACATGCTTGCATAATCTTGGGTGTTGAAAATCAAAAATTTAACTATCTCGGGTGGAGAAACTCCATAACTCACTCGTTCCTGAAGGAGAATCTATATGTATCAAACAGTTTTTCCAAAAATTTACATGAATTGTTTTTAAGCCAACAATTTTTTTGATTTTAAAAAATGCTTTTCTTGATTTTTCCATAAGGGTACATATGTAGCAATAGCCAAGTTAAAATTTCCATTATGTTTTAATACTACAACTAAATAACAATAATTAACAGTTCTAATGATAGTTTCATTGTATTTAAACTCATCTATAAAAGATTAACCATTTGAATTAAATATAATAACTTTAGATTTATATGTGCTTACCTGTAACTTCAAAGAGGTACAGTATTCATGAAGAATATTTAGACAATTATGTAAACGCTGTAAACCTCTTTTGCTTCGGGATAACAAAACAATGACTGTCATTCACATATAATATCACACTAAGTGATTGATCCCTTATTATAATTGGATCAGTATGACTCTTTTGTAACATAAGGGGTATATGTAAAATCATCAATAAAAAAGTTGAAAAGTAAGGGATCAAAACATCTCCCTGTTTTACACCACTATTTGTTTCAAAAGGAGAACTTACTCCATTTGAGAATTTAATTCTACATACAGTATCAGTGTACATAGAAAATACAATTGTATACAGTTTATTGGGAATATCATGTTTCACAAATTTATAAAATAACCCCTTTCTCCAAATGCTTCCTTCAGATCAATACAAGCTGCAAATACTTTTTTATGTTTTTGTTTATAATTTTCAAATACTGTTTTAAGTGTGAATATATGATCTGCAGTGTGACTTTTTCCTTTAAAATTTGGTTTTTACTGATTATCATTTATAAATTTTTAGAAGGCGTTTAAGTACCACTTTGGTAAACAATTTTCCAAGATTAGTTAATAGAGTCTATTAGAGATGCCTCTGTAATTAGCAGGGTCAAATTTATTCCCTTTTTTATGAAGGAGAACTAACAAACTTTCATTACAGATCCTAGGAGTCACCATTTATAAAAACAATTAAAAAATTCATTGGTGTGTAACAGTAGAGTATGATTTGTCTTCCAACATTACCTACCACACCAACCCCGAACCTTTGGTTCAGTAGTCCACCGCTCTACCAACTGAGATAAAGGAGTACACCACTAGCGCAGCTAATGGAGGGTGGTATAAACCTGTTACAGTTCTATAACTTATGTCGTACACAAGGGAAGCCCTGTTACAAGTGCAATTGAATATTAGTGTTAAATAACATTTTACTGTTAAAAGACTACATAGTTTTATTTATACATTTGACACTGTGTGGAATTATTTGATGGTGGATATATACACGTCCTGTTAAATTACTGATTCATATTCCAATATTAAATGATACATTGTGACCAGGCTGGCAGGAATGAGTGCACAAATTATGCCTATGTTGTATATTTTTGGATTTAACTCCTTCCTTGGAGTATGCCTTTTCCTCAGTTGGTTAAGCGGTGGACTTCTGAGCCAAGCCACCATAAAAGACTTTATCTTGGATTTTTCATTTGATATATACAATACGCTTCAGAGAAATAAACCAAAAAGAAAAAAAAACGGGATAACATACCAGTGGGCGCAGACATATTGTAGATAAGCGACAAATGCCACAAAACGATATTGATTTTTATTGAGAATATAGTAAGTAGATTGCAAACAAATTCGAAATATATAGGCCTAGTAAATAAAATAAACTTTATCGTAAAGTATATCTTCTTATCAATAAAAAATATTAACTGCTCTGGGATAATCAACCAATTAAATTGGTCGTTATAAAAGCGTTCGGAACGTAGGAAGCCATTTTAAGTTGATTGGACAAATTTTGTCAGCTGTGATTGATAAAAGGGGAGAAACGACTCCAAACTTTTTAGTATTGAAAAGTATCCATGAAGGTATTATATAACGCCAATACCTTATGTCTTTGTATAAAGAAAACTAACATGCTGACATAACTGTTAACATTACATTTAATTATTTAAAGACTAAAGACAAGTTACATGATAATTGTTACTGCTCATCCTACTGCCACTTCTTGCAATTATAAGGAAAAACGCTGGAAGATACATATACCTTTTCTACTTCAATTGATTTTATAATATTCATTTTAACTTGTGAAAGCTTTATATCTATCCTTATCATCGTATTTTGATATCCTTTTATCATGTACGACATGTTTAAACTTTAATAATAATATGCTGTTTGCGTGGCCAATGATGTGAGTGCAGCATTAGCCATTTCAAGAAACTCATTTCCGGTATCATGATCATGATTCCGACTCTAAAATTATAATTAGAAGCAAGTTATTTCCCTTATTTTACTTACTTCCGTTTCTTCCAAACCTAACTTTTTCTAGCCTTACTCTTACTCTTAGTATGTAGCGCAATAAAAAAAGTCAGTATGGCCACATTCGCTTTAACAAATAAATGCACTTCAGATTGCATAACGGCTGCCCCCATTAAACAAAGACTTCTAAATGACTATATGTAGAAATGCATATGCTCCTATAACGCTTGCTATAATTTGGTCATAGAGCTTATTAGAAGATAAAATACCTTATAAGAATCATTATAGTATTAAAATTTATTCATTATCTTGGGATCACTGTGCTTGTTCAACTATACACTAATGTAAAATAACATATGTACACATTTGTTATTATTGTTTGTTCATTTATTTGTTTAAATTCTGTATTCTGCTCAGTCATGGGCATCAATTTGACAATAATAAAATATTCTTATTCCAATTATATTTGATGAAACCCCACTTTGACAATATTTTCAGCATTTATTATTAAAACTATATTGTAATTACCATGATTATTTGGAACTGTGTAGAATCTGCTCACATTTGGGTGTCAAATTGACAAAATAAAAGATTGTATTTGGATTTTTGAAAATCTAACCGTTTCATGGAACTTAATTCCGAATTGTTAATGTATAATAGATTGTTGCACCCCACTATGAAATTCCCACTTTCATATAACATTATCAGGGATGAAAGTGAGAATATCAATCTCAGTCTCAGTAACCAGCAGCATGACCTCAATGTTTTTTACCCCTTTTGGTGCCAAAATATCATTTTTACAAAACATTTTCGCTTAAATTTAAGTTCTAGGAGCCACCTCGATGGCCTCATGGTAGCGTGCTCACCCCAAGTGCGGAAGGTCGCGGGTTAAATCCCTGCCGGGTTAAACCAAAGACATTAAAATTGGTATTTGCTGCTTCTCCGCCAAGCACGCAGCATCTAGGAGTAAGGGCAAAGTCTGGTCTGGCTCAGTATGTCGGTCTAGTACAAAGCAGGGATCATATTCATTATCATATCAACATGTTCTCGTCCTGATATGCACCTGGTTGCCACTGTACGTTAAACAATAATTCATCAAGTCCTAGGAAATTTGACCCAAGCTTTAAACTTTCATTGCCATCTAGACTACCAAAATGGGTTTTTTCTTTCCCAGGTGAAATTTAAAGCTTGAGCAACTGAAGTTTCCAAATTTCAATGTCATTTATACTACTTATGTTTTGTGATTGATATGGTCCCCATGATTAGGAAAATAAATATATTCTATTCTATTCTATTTAACATCCAAAATGGATTTTTTTCTTGCCCACAGTGTTCTCTCCATAAATTTGAATAGCAGCAGTTGAAATCCCATTGACAAGTAAATCACTGCTTGTACTTTCCCGGTGGGAAAGTGAAAAAATTGCCTCCAATAGGTACCTCAGTACTTTCACCACGATTCATTCTCGATAACGACTGTCAGTAGACAGAATGGGGAAAGGTCCATTAAAATTTCAGTTTGTAAGCTTTTACATTCCATAATATCTGTAACATACCCGAAAGAGATCGATCAAATCTGAGACAACCGAAAGCAATTTGTAATCTAAATCATTCACTTGCTTTTTCTTTGAACAGAATATGATTCCAAACGTAGAAGAAATCCTTAACAAATAGACCAGAACAGTTCTAAAGTATTTTTATGTTGAGATCTTGTCAATTATGGACAAAACACGATGTCTGGCATAAATTTATATAAATTGACTACAGTGTTTTCCCTAGAAATTTTTTGAAACATAGGGTATTGACTGAAAGAATGATAGTTAACTTTTCTGAAGGATGGGGGTAAAGAAAATTTATATAGTATTATAAGGAATTTTAAAATTTCAAGCACGGGGGCCTGAAATTAATGCATGGGGATAACTTGAAGACCATTGTGAAATTAAATAAATTTGCAATATCGGGCTGATCGGGTTTCTGTAACCTCAAGTTACAGCCTGGAAGATAAACATTTACTTTGGCCAGTAGGGCACTTGATTTATAGATAAGAAAGCCTCAGACTGCTGCTTCTTGACGACTTGAATTTTTAATTGGCTACAGTTAGTTTTAAATATCTGTTTCATTATTGGATTTTTTCTATATTTTGAACTTTGTCCCTGTTAATAAGAGGATAAATTAAGTTTATAACCGCTGCCTTGTATTAAACCTCTTCCGATTGGATGAAATATTAATCCCTTCTAATAGGAAAAATTGGAACATATATCTCTTTGATAACTATTTTGCTATTTCTAGGAATATCATTTTTTTTTGTGAAAAATAATCACCCCATCATAACTGTATTTTCCATTGTCAGCGACATTATTTTTATCCGTTAATCCATTTTTTATTTATTCAAGAAATTTGTAGAATAAAATATCTCAAATTTGTTACCTTTGTTGACCCTATCAATTGTTAAAAAAAGGGCCATTATACATTCAAAGATATTTTTTTTCAAGAATGCATTTTAAGAGGAAAATGATGACAGTTGACACTCTCTTTTAACAAAAAATTAATTAATATTGTGATAAAATAGTACATGCAAAATATACTCTCCAAGAGTTTTGTGACTGTGGGACAGCAGTGGTGATTGATAAATGAAATAAAAATCAAAATTTTTTGATACTTTTAATCATTATAATTCATTTTGTTGAAAAAACTCACAAAGACAGTAAAACTCATATAAAAAAACCCAATACATATTTTAATTCAGAGGCCATCAATAGGACATTAACAACCTTTTCATTTTCTAAGTGAAGTTTTTAGTAAGTTTTTACACATTTCTATTGGGCAAGCTGACATCTATGAGGGCAAGTGGATTCTTGCACGAAAAAGTTATTTCTAACACTGCTTAGTTATATAGGGGCCCTAGCAAATTATCCTAAATATTGACTCAGAAACTGATATTTCTGTTCAATATCATTCTCTATGCAATGTCCTGATTGTAAATTTTCACTAATTATCAGATATATAAATTAACAATCCAAAGATACTAATATTAGATATAGTAAATTTATACTATGCTGTATATGACGCATTTCAAGGAGTTACCTCTCATCAGCAGCATTAAAACCGAAACATTTGGAAGACCAAAAACCAAACTTATATTAAACAAGAAGTACTCAACCAAAAATACCGAAAAAGGGAGCCAAATTTCAGCTAAGGAGATCTACCATGTGCAATACAAGGAATGAACCCTTAGTATTTCTATTATTTTTGAATTTTGCTAAATACTGGTAATTTCTGTAACAAATCAGTGAAAAATCATGTCAGACAAGTCTGACGACTGGGTTGGCGAATACCCTCAGGGACGTAGGGTCCACCATGCAGAGGCATCATCCCAGGAGTTTCAAATTAACAATCCAAAGATACTAATATTAGATATAGTAAATTTATACTATGCTGTATACGACGCATTTCAAGGAGTTACCTCTCATCAGCAGCATTAAAACCGAAACATTTGGAAGACCAAAAATTAAACTTATATTAAACAAGAAGAACATGGGCATTTCATCAATTGTTAATGGTTATTGTATATTTCATCTTGAAGAAAAAAAAAAGGAAACATATGCATCACACAAGATTGAATGCATTCACAGAAATTTAACCTTACAGAACAAATAAAGGTTGTCTAAAATTGAATTCTTGATCTTTGTCACAAATATCATTTGCGCAGTGAAGATCATATTTTAATGAGATTGTTGAAATTTGTATAAAAAATTAGTTATCTACAATTTTTTAGGTGTCCAAATGCAAAAAAAGGAAAAGTATGATAAACATGATTCACCCAATCCCAATCGTGCTAATACATTTATGTCTGCTGAAGATGTAGCTGCTGGTAAAAAATCAACATGGTACGAGTTGGAGATAACAGGTAAGAAAAATATATTGTAATCCTTAGATATCTATCAGTTAAATAATGTATACTGACATGTTTTTTTTTTCCTTTAATAGTACATGTATGACGTGAACTGATTTTAAGCTTACCTGGCCAAAAAGGCCAGGTGAGCTATTGCCATCACTTGGTGTCGGTCGTCTGTCGTTGGAAACTTTCCTTTAAATATCTTCTCTAAAACCATGGAGCCAATTGGAACAAAACTTGGCAGCAATGATCCTTAGGTGGTCCTCTTTCAGAAGTGTGATGACCCGGCACATCATCCATAGTTTTACATAGGACCCTTAGGGAAATTACTTAAAGATCCAGTAGGACAATTGGAACAAAAGTTGGCAGCAATTGTCCTTAGCTGGCCTTCTTTCAGAATTGTATCAGATGACCACACCGGACATCCAAGATGACCAACAGAGCCTACATAGTTTAACATAGGACCCTATGGGGAATTTACTGAAACCGCTTGGCCAATTGGAACAAAACTTGGCAGCAATGGTCTTTAGGTGGTCCTTTCAGAATTGTATACAGTAACTTTGCCTGTCATGCAAAATGGCTGCCAGAGCCAAACATAGTTAAACATATGACCCTGTGTGGCATTTGATTATAGATCTTCTTGTCTGAAACCACATGGCCAAATTTAACCAAAGTTGGCAGCAATGGTCATTAGGTGGTCCCCCTTCAGATATGTTTCCGATGAACAAACTTGTCATCCAATATGGCTGCAAGAGCCAAACATAGTTTAATGTAGGACCCTATGGAAAATTTACTTAAAGATCTTGTCTGAAACCACTTGGCCAATTAGAAGAAAACTTAATAGCAATGTTCCTTAGGTGGTCCTCTTTCATAATTGTATCCGATGACCCCGCCCACCATCCAAGATGGTCGCCAGAGCCAAACATAGTTTAACATAGGACCCTATGGGGAATTTACTGAATGATCTTCTTGTCTGAAACCTCTGGTCCAATTGGAACAAAAGTTGGCAGCAATTGTTGTTAGGTGGTCCTCTGTCAGAATTGTATCCGATGACCCTGTCTGCCATTGAAGATGGCTGCCAGAGCGCAACATAGTTTAACATAGGACCTAATGGGGGAAATCACTGAAAGATCTTCTTATTTAAAATCAGTGTGCCAGTTGGAATTTGACAGAAATGTTCCATGCTGCCAGTCAAGATGGACATAGTCCAGGTGAGCGATACAGGCTCCTGGGAGCCTCTAGTTCTATAAGATTATCAAACACTTATGTTGACAAAACACAGTATCCTTGATGTAGCATTTTAAAATTGAGGTGATAATTGGACACAGAGGATGTTATACAAACTTGTATTTATTTTTATGCATTTAGACTAGCATACACTAATATCACCCAGTTCTAATCTGGATATCTAGAATTATCAGACTTTAAAACATTTTTCTAAGACGTTTGGCTTTATGCCTGAGTATCGTGAGAAATCTCACTATACAATATGTATCAAGATATTTACTTGCGATACTAATATATTAAGATGCATTGGTTATTTACTTTGTCACTCAAAATTTACTCCCAAATTGGCAAATAGACAAACATTTTAAACACAGAAATTGTATTCTTTTGTTTTTTCTATGACAGGCACATGCGACCCTGTCTGTCATGGATAGTTTGACCATCAGAATTCTTTTGTCATACCTTTTGACCAATCAAGCATAAAGTCATTTAACTGCATGTGCTGTGCTTAATGGATTTACTTATATACAGAAACCTGAAGATTGAGTATATACGGAAGAAATAGTTACTTATACTCATTCAAAAGTGAAGAAATGGAAAATCTTCAGCTTGTTTTTAAAATTTACTTCAAATTAGGATGATAAAAAAAAAATCTAGAAGCCTTTTTATTTTATTGTCATTTAAAAAAGGTAAATGGTTTTAATTATACGATATGCTTCATGAATACTTTTTCAGGTGTGGTGAGAAATTTGAGTCCAGACTTATTCAAGTTGAGTCATTTGACATCATTATACCTCAATGGAAACAACTTGTCCAGAATCCCAGCAGACGTCAACAAACTTATACATCTGGCATATCTTGATCTTTCCTTCAACAAACTACGTAGCCTGCCTGCTGAACTCGGAGATTTGTCACACCTTAGGGAACTCCTGCTTACCAATAATTGTTTACGAGTTCTTCCATATGAACTAGGAAAACTGTTCAATTTACAAAACCTTGGTATGTTGGGTTACATGAGAATATAACCTATTTGTTTCTTCATCATGATATAGAACAGTATAGAGAAACACTTATATTGTTGTTCTTCACATGTTAATTTCTATAAGTCACAATTTTATAGTGATTTTATTACAGAGGTTAATTTTATACATGCAGATACATGTATTTAGATAATTCAGATCACTGATGTTATTAGAAAGTTTTTGGAAAGCCAATGTTTCATTTAAAAGTTGCATAAAATATTGAGATAGACTGATTATCTCCTTTAATTTGCCACTTTCTGATTTGAAATATTACCTTTCCTTATTTCTAACTACAGCTATGTCTTTTTATACGCCTGTCAAAAATTTGACGAGACGTATTATGGTATACAAATGTCCGGCATCTGTCTGTTCGTCTGTCCGTCGTAAACATGTCGCACTGTAACTTGAGAACAACTTATCCAAATTTCATGAAACTTAACATAGTTGTTTCTTATGATGGTCAAACGATCTGTTTACTTTTTGGTGAAAATAAGATTTAAACTTTTTGAGTTACGGGACTTTGTAACTAAAACAGGGGTGTGTTTTTTTTTTCACATGTTGCGCAGTATCTCAAAAACGATTTATGATTATTGCTTAAAACTTTACACACTTCTTAGTTATATTAGTCTAAAGATTTGTATACTATTTGGTGATGATTCCAAATTTTATTTTAGAGTTATTGAGTTTTTTGTAAAAAAAAAAGGGGGGGGGGGGTTACATGTCATGCCGTATCTCAGAAACTATTTATGATTATTGCATAAAACTTCACACACTTGTTAGTTATATAAGTCTGAAGATCTGTATACTTTTTTCGTGATGATTATTTTATATACATAGAAAGTTGACAGATTTTCACTTTGATATCTACAGGTAATATTAATTAAAGATTGCCTTCAGGGCTATTCCAGCAAAAAATGTATGGAGGGGTTGTAAGGAACTTTACATTTTTATTTATGCATGAGGGGAATTCAGGAGGTGCATTAATCCTTAAAAAAAATATGTATGGCTGGTTGGATCACAAAAAACTGCCTTCCAACCCTCCCATCATACATTTATTGATGGAATAGCCCTTAGAAAGAACCAATATGGGGAATTTATTTTAGAGAAACATTATACCATTAACACTGAAATGTGTTGTAACAATTTTTGTTTCTCTCTTTTATCAACTTTCTGTTTTATGGAAATTTTCAATTTATGTATTGACATGCAAAATTTTTGTTGCTAAAATCTTTGCTCCCTTAATCAGAATTATTGCTTCAATTTGGTATCATATAAAACATGTTGTGAGCAATTTTTTTTTCTGTCTCTTATATAAACTTCCCATTGAGCAGGAATAAGGAATGAGTCAGGATATACTTAGCATGACTTCCTGTAAAAACCCCATGTTATTCCAAAAACATTGATTTTTTTTCACAAGACGACGGGTGTATCGCGCTCATGGCACAGCTGTTTATTAAACATATTGGAACATGTAATACAAATGCAAAATTTTACCAGTACAATTTTGTAGAACATATGTAATTTGCATGATATGTAAATACCACTAAACAATTAACCCCATGCAGAGGAACAGGTAAATTTGTTTATTACCAGATTTAGCAGCCTGATTTGAGTATAATGTAATATATTTATTAGACCTGAAATCCATAGTTAAACAGCAGGGGAGGTAATTCATACAAAGTTGGAAATAGGTCAATTGAAGATACAGATCTGAATGTGACTGCTGCTTGCAATTGATTTAAAATTTATATAAATAACCATATATATGTCCTTAAGAAAAAACCAAATCAGTCATGTTTATCATTGTCTTCAATATACCCCCGCAAACAAACTTTTGGAGAGTATATAGGAATCACCCTGTCCGTCCATTTGTCTGTCTTGTAAGCACAACTCCTCCTTAACTCTTCAATAGATTTTGATGAAACTTTATAAGGTTGATCATCATATGTTGATGTGCATGAAGATAATTATTGCCGGATGCTTGCAAAGGGAGATAATCCAGCTTAAGGGTTTTACATGTTTAAAGCTTGTTTAGTTCTTGTTTAGCTCTGTATTGTTTTGTCAAAAATCAAACATAAGGGTCGTTTTCAAATTCAAAGATGCTTCAGCTTTTTTAATGAACCAGCTCTCATTAAAAATTTGAAGCATCTTTGCATTGGAAAAGTTAATTTTTAGTTAATACTTAGGAAGGAAAAATCTGCTTTAAATTTTTTGTCAGTTCAGTCCAACGTATCCAAACAAACAACTGTATTAAACGACCAATTGCTGTAAGCGACCATTTTCAATTCCCTCCAATGATTTTTCATATAATTTAACTGTATTTAACGCCCACCTGCCCAACACAACCAATGACAACATAAATTCCAATGAAATGACATGTAAAACGTTTTGAACGACCACGTTTGACAAACGATAAATGTGAAAAATTAACATGTTTGTTGTATTGTTGATTTTTCAGAAAACGGAAAGTTAACTTTGGTAAAACTTTTTATAATTTTTTTTGCATGGCTGATATAAATTCAGACATAATTTTTCTAGAAATTATCATAAGTTTTAGTCATATTTTTAAATTCCAAAACTAGACACCTGTGTTGGATCACGAGAGCTCAATCCATAGACCTGCCGTGTGTGTCCCTGGGTGGCGGATAGGGAAGACACTCTCGTTGGGGGGTTGTCAGGTCATAATACGGAAAGCATGACCGCGAACCATAGTGGGTAACGTTTTTGGAGAATACCACACTCCCTGCACGCTAAAGATCCCTTCTGTATTTTTCAAAAAAGAGTAGGCTGATGGCCGCTATGGAAGGCTAAATTATTTGACTCTACCCAACCATCCTCCTTTTACAGTGGCAGTCAAAATTGGTTCCCCTTTGTGTCCCATCCCACCCTTATTTGAATTGTTTGATAAATTAAACTGGTTCTCGTCCTGAAGAAGCATGAAATATTTGCCACTGGACGTTAAGCAACAATCAATGAATCAATCAGTCTAAAACTACTGGAGGTTATCTTTCAGAATTATGTACCGTGTTCCGTACCATGGACCATTGAAAATGGCCACTGTGACTGTAAAAAAAAAGATGAGGAAATATCGCTGACATTCTGTTAGATTTATTTCCTTTTTGTGGCCTTTGTAATGGCAAAGTATATCCAAGTGAGCTATAAAAGCTCCTGGGAGTTGATAATTAACTGAAAACTTATATTTCAGGTCTGCAGGGTAACCCTCTAGCTCCAGAGATTATGAATTTATACAACTCAGCTAATGGCACACAGAAATTACTAAGCTATATGTTGGACAATCTGGCAGGTTGGTTGAAAATAGTTCCCATTCAATATCTAGCTTGACTTATAATTTTGCTGCATTAGAATTCATATTTATAAGCAGATAAGCATTTATGCATTGATTATTTATCTTCTGCATGCAATACGTTTAAAGGTTTTAGTGGTCTGGAATGAAAAATCGCTGTCAAGCTAGATTTGATGTTTTTTTCTTTTTATTTTGGAGAATTTGCTTGTTTTCAGGTTAATCTTTTATAAAACAAATATTTATGGACTATATTTCTAAGTACTAGATAATGGATAAGTGGGTACCAGTACACATATTTAAAGAGAATGGTAGCAAAAAAAAAAGCATAATTTGTCCACAAGATAAAGCCTGTAATAAACTACTATTACACTTTGCAGCTGTTTGTATATATTGTTTTAACTGTGAGGGTTGTTTTAAAATACAAAATTAATATTCTGGAAATCAACCTACGTAGGTACTATAGTCCATAAATGTTTGTTTTATTTATTTTTTTAATTTAAGATGTATGCAAATATTTTCTCATATAAAACAAGTAATATTTACATAATACAAAAGAAAATAAAAATACTTTAGAAAAAAATATTTTGTTAAGGTTTTAGGAACATTTTCATCACAAAGTGCATTGTATTGTTCTGCCATTTTTATGCCCTTTCAGTCAACCTGAAAAGTCTATACTTTAGCTGTTCATGATGAAATTCCTTCAGAAGCTATTTCAATCTTATTCCTTTTTTTAGTTCACTATAAAAATTATTTTATATATATTAAAAAAGATTATATTGAAGGTAAACATTTGAAAAAAATAAGGATTGTTTCATTTTGATAATAGCTTTGAAAAAAAAAAAATTCATCAGAACCTTTGTTTCCAAAAGAATTTATAAGAAAAAGTAAAAAACTGATACCAAAGAAAAAAAATCCTCCTCCAACCACCATTGTATCCAATATAATACAATGAGATAATTTTTAATTTCAAATTGTAAAATGCTTCTGAGAAAAGTTTGATTTTGACTTGTTACTTTATTTTATTTCACTTTACTTCTTTATTATAACTTAGAGAATTTTATCAAACATTTCCAAGAAACTAGATTCATTCCTATTGAAAAAGGGCTTTCAGTGGAAGGGCATAAAAATACACAGACACATGTTACAGATGTTACTTACAAACACTATTCTACAAGAAACTTCAATCCTCATCCTTATTGTGTAATTTGAATGGAATTTTTTGCACAAACAGAAAAAACTACAAAACACAAGGCGATGTTAAAATTGCGAATATAATAATTGTTTGATAACTTATTTCATATTGTGGTATCATTTAATTTCAATTCTGCCAAATTTATCAATTTAGAATATAAGAAACTTTTTTAAAAATTAGTGAGGGAACCAAAAACTAGCATTTGGTACTTTTTATGATATGTACAGTCCAACCTCATCAAGTTGAAGTGAAAGGGGTACAGATCTGCAATTTTTTGGGGCTGTGTCATTAATACTATTTTGACATGTTGGCCAGGACTAAATGCAGATATTTGTAGTGACTCATCGTTACTTTTTCTTTGTGTTGCTGATACTGGAAATATAGGACGGTGGGATTTTAAGTAAAAGATATGCATATTACTGATAAAGTATTCTACAAGTAACAAAGTTGTCAAGTTGAAGACATTGAAGTAAAACTGCACAGTTATATAGCTATTCACAAGATGATATAACAGTAATTAATTTACTAGAGAATTTCTTGTATATAAAGATACCATGTAGTGGAAGCTGGGAGATCTTTATTGATTTGTGTATGATTGGCTGTATTCATATACAAATGAAGAATCATCTCTCCTTTATATATTAATCAGTAAAAGGGAGGTAATTTTTTCTCATTCTTCCTTATATGAGGAACAGGAAAAAAACAAAACATAAAGATATGATTATTACATAAAGTTGATTGTAGAGTAGTGTATATTTCATAGTCATTATATCCTTCCATTTTCCTTACAGTATCCAACTCATCATGTAAGTACCATGTACAGCAACATCAAGCGAGTATATTTTTTTATTTTATTTATCATCTCAGAGATCCTTATAAATATATAATATATATCCACTTCATTTTACTAAAAGAATTTCATTTTTGAAGTTATCAGTTTTAAAGACTTTCTAATATCTGTAGAACCTACTAATTTTAGTGCACAGATAGAACACAATTTCTACATGTGTACATGCTTGTAATTAACACAAATATAATTTATTTACTTGAAAGCTCTAGTTCCAATATGAATTAATTATTTTATGAAGAATTTATGTATTATTTATAAAGATAAAGGGTTTGGCCAGTGCAAGTTTAATAAGAAAGATAAAGATAAACATTATTATGAGGAGCTCTGATTTATATATACAAGTGGCACTATCAGTGGTTAAGGATCTTCAATTTCTTATAAGAGTATGAAATTTCAAATGTTGTGCATATGTTGTGTAAATTGTAACCTAAGAGAGATAACTCATATATTATCTAGCACTGAGGATTATGAAGTAAATATTTTACACAAAGAGATGTTTGAAGATATTGAAGAAAAACTGCATAGTTATATAACTTTGTAGTTTGATATAAACATGTACATGTATAAGATTTCAGAATAACATTTCATTGGTTATTGGTAACTTTCCTATGACTTCCAAATGGATTTTTTAAAACTGTGTTTTCCTGCCAGTTTAATACAAGCAAATTTTACTAGGAAAATGATGACCTGGACTGGATAAGTTTTTTCCAAACCTAAAAACCTGTTTCAGTTGTAAATTCAAGGTACCTTGAATGACCTGCTCACAGGTAAAATTTATGTCAATTTGAAATGTTTTATGCAACTTTTGAAAAAAAGAAATGCACATACTGGTATTCACCATTATTAGATGGTGGTTACATTTTTATGTCAGCCCAAAGATGAATTTCACAGAAGACTTACAAGTAAGCACAAATAATTTCCAAGTTACAAATAACATGGCAACAGCTAGCTGTCAGATTGAGTAAAGGTTAATAAACCATACATTACCAAAAAAAAAACACAACAGTAAAAAGTAACAGATAAAAGGCTTTGTGTTTTGGTTAACTAGCCTTGATCAAAGGTATGATTTGAAAGTAACTGTTAAATTCAATATTTATGTGTGCATACATGTATGTTGTATAATGGAGAATCAGTTACTGGTCATTGTTTGAATATCATTCTGAAAATAGATAAATATAGATTATATAAGCATGTCAACATTTGTTCGTCGATTACAGGAATGGGGTAGTATAAAAAGCTGGTACTACCAAGCTTCAGACAGATTTCTATCAATGCCAAATTTTGGTACCATATCCTTACACTTCCCTTTAGTTTACAACACAAAAAGTTGTTCAGTAAAACTGATGTGTCATGCTTCAAGTAGTTAAGAAGCATGGTTAGTGCAAATTTTATATGCAATTTACACACCAGTAATAAATTAGTGTTGAATTATTTTCTCGTATTGTATAGTCATGAAATTTGATAAAAAAAACTTAAAACACACAGCCGTCTTATACTTTCTTCCGAAACATTTGATGACCGGTTATTTAAATATATAGCATGTCAGAATCACTGACATACTACATCATTCCGTATAGATTTTAAAACCCTGGCCACTGTATCATTTAATGCGTTTTATGACCAAAACCTTCAAATTCTGCTGATTTAAGATATACCTATTGGGGTATAGTGTAAATACTTGAGTAACAGTTATTGTCTAACCTTGACTTTATTTCCATCACTTTGTTGTCTAGACACAGAATGCATCACCTGTAATGTATAAGTTCAAGGAAATTTTTTTTTACAACTAAAGTTTTTGACATAATAACCTTCCAAGAACAAACCCCATGTCTTTGTCATTAAGCTGTTCAAAAGTTTTTAGTCTGTATCATTCTTGCATCATACATAGATAGGATTCATATTCAAGATTTTACCTCCAAATTTTGAAATATTTACAATCTAAAGTATTGCCAGATTTTCCATCAGAAACAAAAATTTGGAAATGATTAGATCAGCTGGGGGTGTTTGGCTCCAGTGGGGAAGGTAAATCTGGTTATCAATTTGACAGCTTATTTTTTTGTTTTTTAATTTTGTTGGACATATTCATTTTGTCTTCAAATGCTGTTTAGGGTACCTAATTTTAAAACATATAAAGTTACCCTGATAAACTATTGAATCCTTTTAGTACATTGAAAATATTAACTAATGTTTTTTTAGAAAAACTTGGGTTTACTATGTATTGGGCTTCATCATTCCTTGAAGGGTACAAATAAATTAAGTTTGTGTAATCCTAAACTTAAATGATATTTCATGATACTCAAGTGAGAAAAAGTATATTGACTGGATACATATTGAATATATACTGATTTGCAAAATTTTTCCACTTATTTTCTCCATGTTTGTAAATTCATGCCAAGAAGGGGATCCAAATATACAGTATAACCTTGATTTATCGAACTTGATGTGGACTTTTAAATTTGTTCGAGGCATCGGTAGATCGAGCCAACAAAAGCCGGAAATATTTCTGGTTTGGAACAAGCATTGACTTTTTTTGTATGACTGTAAAGTTCTATATAACGAAATTTTTGAAATTTAATTTAGATCCTTTTATCTAACTGATTGTCAAAACAACTTCCACTTACCAAGACCGCCTTGGTGGTCTCGTGGTAGCGTGCTCGCCCCGAATTCGATCCCCAGCCGGGTCAAACCAAAGACATTAAAATTGGTATTTGCTGCTTCTCCGCCAAGCACGTAGCATCTAGGAGTAAGAGCAAAGACTGGTCGGCTTGGAGTCAGTATAATGTGTCCGAGTGAGGTGATATGTCTTCCTCAGTTACCTCGTGAGCTAGCACATTAAAAATCCGACTTAGCGTGTCGGTCTAGTACAAAGCAGGGATCATATTCATTATCATATCAACATGTTCTCGTCCTGATATGCACCTGGTTGCCACTGGACGTTAAACAATAATTCATCCATCCATCCACTTACCAAATCTTAATGTGGAAATAATATAAAGAGTAAATCACAAATTAACACCAAGCAGATTATAACATTTACCGGTACCTGTAATTGACAAGTAAAAATTTTCTTTTTGTTCATTGTTGTGACATCTGGTTTTTTACACTTATTGATATTTGTCTTATATAGCCAAATAAAATCAGCTTTCGAGTTACTGAGAGTAAATTACTTTATATAACTGAAGTACGGACCAGAAAAGTAGTTTGAGAATTCGAGAAATCAGTGTTAAAAAAAACTAAGAGTTAATTTACATAGACATAATGGAAAAAAATGACCGGACTTTTGAAAAGGTTCCAGATATTTGTGGTGTTCGAGCTATCCAAATACGAACCACCGAGATTCTACTGTACTTTATATAATATTAATCAAATTTTCAACATTGATTCTATATCTATTGAAGATGTGCAGATGTCTAAAGAAGTTGCTTTGAGGCTAATGTTTTTGATCTGTTCCTCAGTCGATCAGCAGCCCGTACATCATTTTAAAAGTCAATTTTCTATCATTAACCGTTGACTATAGTGTCATAAGTTTTGTTGGGTTCTTTTCAGTTTGAATGAAGATTATTTCCAATCAGAGTTCAATTATCTGAAAAATCTAAATTAAGAAATTATTTTTTGGGAATGGAACATGTGAATATATATGTCAATTTATTTTTGTCGCCTTGATAGATATCAACCATAATTATAATGGATCCTCTTTAAATTTGAATTAAGGTTTCCTCTTATAAAAAACTTGGTATGTTCAGTTATCAGAAAAATCTTAAATGAACCATCTCTTGAGCCAGTTCAGGAGGGAGACTTGTTACAATAATTATCATATATTTATACCCCCACTTTTGGAAAAAGCGGGGTATATAGTATTTGTTGTGTCCGTCCGTCTGTTCGTCCGACCTTTGTATCCGCAACTCCTCCTAAACTACTGAATGGAATTTGATGAAACTTTCAGAGAATCTTCATTCCATGATGGCATTGTGCACCTCCTATTTTAGAATTTGATCGGACCAATTTTTGGGGTTTCTCATAGAAAACATGGACTTTGACTTTCAATGTGATAGGGGGTACCATGATGCCATCCGCAACACCTCCTAAACCACTGTATGGAATTTGATGAAACTTTCAGAGGATCTTTATTACATGATGCCATAGTGCACCTCCTATTTTTGATGTGATTAATATTTGGATGACCTGGCCAGGGATCTAACCCACGACCTTCAGCACATGAGGCAAGCACGCTAACCACAAGACCAAAGAGGCTGTCTTTTATCTTGCAAGTAGGGGTACCATTAAGTGAGCATTACTCACAGCTTTTTAAAAATTTCATCTCACTGCTGTTGGAGTTTTCCTATCCAAAATATTGACATTTCCTTTCATGTATCTTATGTAAGGCAGGGGTATCAAGTAGTGAGCTTTGCTCACAGTATTTCTAGTTATTCTTGTTGCCTAGATAGCTTCATCCTTCGTTGTTTGCATCCTCTTTAAATTTATTTTAATATTTTTACTTTGTACCTATTCGGATAAATTTTTTTTTGTATATGATTCATTAATTGTTGCTAAAAAGATGATTTCTACACGAAAGTAAAATTATTGAAAAAGTCAGTTTTATTTCCAAATATTTAAACAAAGTTGACTACAAGGACAGACCTTATAGTTATTTGAAATGTACAGAACTTTACCAAAGCCACAATTTTATCATCAAGACAAACAGTTTCTGAATTATGTGGGATGCCTAGTAGTTAGACCTCTTTTATAAAAAAAAAAGTGTATTCAGTATTTAGGTAACTGAAATCAAATGATTTTCAGCCTTTCTGTAATCAAAAGGGTTTCATCTAAGCAACAGATTAACATTGCACTGGTTGATTTATAAGTTTGAGACAGCCAGACAAAGAGCTAATTCTAAGAGCAGATGTATTCCGTTGTTCTGTGGTACAGAAAAGTTATTAGCTGTCAGTTTGTTATTTTAAATGTATTTATATTATACCTTTAAGGATAAAACTTACAATAAATTTCCCTCTTAATGGCAGCATTTCTTCTGGATCTCTATAAAAAAAATAACTTTCTGTAAGACTTATATTGAGCATCTTACATATACACAGACAGTAAAAGCATAATCCATCAGATGTGATAAATGTGTTTCTGTTCAGTAGTGTTGTTGTAACAAAAGTTTGTAAAAGATGTCTGAGTATCTGTACTGGTAGACAGAAGGAAAGGTTCTGTTATTGTATACAAATGTTAAATGGAACTTACCTCTTGCATTGATAATCTTAGACTTTAAAAAGTAAATTAGAAATGGTAGATTTACTATTATTAAACTGATGTTAGAATATGACTTCATTTCATTCAGAGATGGTAGGGGGTGAAAATGTTAAAATTGTTTTAAGGTATATCACTCCTTCTCATGTAGTGTTGTCTCTCTTTTTTTTAAATATGGAAGAATATAAACTAACTGGAACTTACGAAAAAAGCTTTGATTATAGTTATGAATAAGTTTTGATCTGTTTGTATTACAGTCATTACAACAGTCTTTTCAAACTTTTTTTCTTGTTTACACGAGTTATTTTTAACTCCAAATCTGGAATGACAGTTTACAATCTTCAATATTTGGATAATAGTAATGAAATTGGTTTCTTCCTGAATAAAACCATTATTTATACCCAAAGCAACATAGTTGTTTAGCATATAATGTTTCTGACCCATCTATCAGTCTATTATGACATTACCTGGATGGGACCTTAATTTTTTATTCAAACATATTTAAATTTGACAGAATTTTTAATGTTTCATATCCTCAGACGTGTTTGATTTTGACAAAGTAAAAATAAAAAAGAAGGAAGAAAAAAAGCAAAAATATGTATGTCCTCGTGTGGTTGTAGGCTTTTACTCTTTATGTTATAGTTAATTATTTGCTTTCTAAGTAGTCTTAAGGTCCTTTCATTCTTGATATTATCATGTATATGTACTGTATGCTATATTTCTGTAGTTGGAAGCTTGATTTGTTTAATAGTTTTGGTTAACGTTATAAAATGTATGTGTTAAACAGAAATTTTTTAAATATCAATCTTGAAGTCAAATTATTAGCTAGATGACGTCTTTGTATTGGATATAAGTTACTAGCTAGATGACATCTTTTTATTGGATAACTTGTTGTTCTCACTTCTACATGGGCAGTATTTATAGGATAACTAATTCAAGTATTTGAATATCGCAAAATATTCAACGAGTGACCGAAAATCACCTTAATTCATGAATGCACACAGCGCATGAGGGAATTATTAGTTTTTTCCGGTCAAGAATTGAATATTTTTGATATTCAAATTCTTGAATTAGTTATACTGTTAATTACATTGATAAAATAGACAAAAAATGCTTCAAAAGTGTCATATTTTAATAAGATCCCTTCCTGAATCTTTTGACATCACAAACTTACAAACGTCATTTGTCAGTAACGCCCTTGACGAAGTTAAATAAAAACCAATCTTTCTCTGAGTGAAAATATAGAATTTATTTGGGCCCCTCCATGGGACATGGCGGCCGCCCTATAGTAATCAGTCTTGTCCATCCGTCCGTCTGTCCTTCAGCATTTCCTTTGTCGTACAATAACATAAGATTGCCGTCACAGATTTTTATGATTTTTATACACAATATTGGACTTGACCAAAGGAAGGTCCCTTTCGGTTTTGAGGAAAATCAGACAACAATTTTTGAGAAAAACTTAGTTTTTATATGAAAATATGCATATTTCGAGAATTACCCTTATGTCATATAACTTCAGATTGCCTTAACAGATTTTCATAAATTTTATACACAGTGTTGAACATGATCAGAGGAAGGAAGGTCCCTTTTGATTTTTAGGAAAATTGGAAAAAAACTTTTTGGGGAAAACCTTAATTTTTATATGAAAAAATGCATATTTTGAGAATTAACACTATGTTGTATGATAACTTAAGATTACCATCACAGATTTTCATAAATTTTATACACAGTGTTGGAAATGATCAAAGAAAGGTCCCTTTTGAATTTAAGGAAAATTGGGAAACACTTTCTGAGGGATAACATTGTTTTTATATGGAAAAAAAGGCCCTTTCTGACATTGTCAGTATTCTAGTTTTCACTGGAAATTACGATAAATCACCATCATCAATGTAATAACAAATCATATATTCATATGACAAAATTCGGTTGCTGGTCAATGTGTGTAAGCTTAGCAATTGAAGCAGTAAAACAGGAAAGATACAGTGACAAAATCATGTAATCACACTAAATGAGAAAGTTTGTGTTTAGAGAAAGAAATGAAGAAAATACAAGATTCATACAGAATTTTAATTGTAAAGATAAATGTCTTTAAACAGTGCATTGCTCTTTGAAAAAATCAATAAATTTACATGTCAGATTGTGTAACTAGCCTTTGCTTAGGGCATCTAGGCAATCACAAAAACATATTTCTTATACTGATATATTAGGTTAGTGTCCGCATGTCCAAAGTTACTTGACCATACGGTTAGAAGTGGTCTTGGGATTAAGTATAAAATTGACCTATAGAATAATTTCTGGTGGTAAAATTAATGACAAAATTTTGCTTTCAGGGTCATTGTCCTCAATCCTTTTTAACATAATTGATTTTGAAAGTCTGATAAACAAAACTTTTATAATTGAAAAATAATAAAAGGTAAATGACCTTATTTATGTGTGATAGTATCCTATTTAATTTGCCTTGTATTTAAATTTAAGATTAAGATTTACTGTTATGTGAAGAAATATTTTCTTTCTTTCAGATGAGATTGAAAAAAAATCTTGGATTTTGTATAGTGCAAAGTATGAAATTATTTTTGTTTTCATTTGTCTTAAATTAATAAAGGGGTCTCGGTGGCCGAGTGATCTAGGTAGTTCGTCATGACTACTAATGATCACTAGCCTGTCAGCACTGAGGTTGCGAGTTCGAAACTCACCTGTGGCGGGGTGTGTTCGACTCTGATCTAAATTGACAAGGATTGCCAATTTTTCCTACCGAAGGTCGGCAGTTCCCTCCGGGTACTCCGGCTTCCTCCACCAATAAAAACTGGCCGCCATGAAATAGCCAAATGTGCTGAAAATGGCTTAAAACCCCAACTAAACAAACAAACAATGAATTAATAAAAAATACATTTTTTTATCATTTGACTATTTATTAGAATACAATTGATGCTGATATTGAAGACTTATTGTACAGTTGTGAACTTATTATTTTTACCTCATCCAAAGTCAGTTTGCTTGACTTTCATTGTTTGTATGACAAATAAGATGTTACTGTCAGAAAAGATAGTTATATCTTGGTAAATCTTCATTACAAATATTTGAATAATATTTTGGCAAATTTGAGCCTTATTTGGATCCTGTCTAACTTGAAATTCAGAAACCTCATTTCAAACAAAGTAAAATAACTTCACTGCATAATGAATACGGATTTCAAATATTATGTCTAATCTAAGCATCTGACCCATTTGGCCCTGTTGTTTATTCAACTGGCCCAAAGGACTTCTAATCAATATGATTGTCATTACTAAAAATAGGAAAGAAATAAAAAGCATGTACTTTAAAACCTTCTCCTGTGTAACTACTTAGGCAATTGAGAACAGATTTTAGTAAAATGGTCCTTAGGTGGTGTCCTTTCAAATGTGTGTTTTAAGGTCCAGACATTAGACCAATATGGCTTATATGTCTGAAAATGGAAAAAGCAGCAAAATAATATTAAAAAAATCTTCTCTTCTAATATTCCAGGCCAATTCAGACTAAAAATTTGTTGGAATTGTCCTTAGATGGACCACTTTAAAAATTGTGATTAGTGGTTTGGACAATGGACCAATATGACTGCCATTACCTAAAATAGAAAAAGTCAGCAAAATTATATTGAAAAATTTTCTGCTCTGAAATTAAAATAATGGAGATCATCCTTTGAGGGAATGGTCCTTACGTGGTTCCCTTTCAATATATGTCTGGGGGTCTGAACCTTGGACCACCAAAGCTGAACATTGTTAAATATAGTACCCTATGGGAAATTTACTTAAAGATCTTGTCTAAAACCACTGGGCCATTTGGAAAAAACTATAGCAGCAATAGTCCTTAGTTGGACATGTTTTAGAAGTATATCCTATGACCCCACAAGCCATCCAAGATGGCTGCAAGAGCCGAACAGTGTTTAACATCGGATCTAATTGGAAAAATCACTGAAAGATCTTCTTGTTTGAAACCAGTGAGCCAGTTGGAACTTGACAGCAATGTTCCAGACTGCCAGTCAAGATGGACATAGTCCATGTGAGCGACGCAGGCTCTTTTGAGCCTCTAGTTCTGTTTTCCTTTTTTAAAACTTAAAGAATTGCGATTTGCAGCACAAACTGTTCATGTTAAGACCACTTGACACTTTTAACCTGCAAATAAATGTTCAGTACAATATATGTCTTATTGACCAACTTTTCATGTCTTCTTTTGCACCTTTTTTCACATATTGTAAAACTTCAGGTTATTACATATTTCATGTGTCATCTTACATTTTGTGCAGCCTTCATGCACTTAAATATATATCTTAAAGGACTTTGAATTTTTTATGCATTTTTAAATCGATCATTATAAAGAATTAACATGCTATTTCGGTGAAGCAAAAATTAGTTATGTCAATATTGTCTAAGAAAACAATGATAATTTTACTTCATTTTAAGTGTGCAGTGCAGAAAAAAATCTTACATGGAAAAAAGACAGCAGTGATATATATGTCCCAGACATTATGTAATAAATCATACATGTAGCATTTACCTGAATTTATTTAACATAGCAACTTCAAAATTAAATATGAAGTCTATAGTTACAGCAGGTTATTTGGAGTATCTGTATCTGTATCACATAGACACATTGTTTCTTTATATTTCAAATTAATTATTGATGAACAATGTAAGACTCTATCTAGTATAAATTTTTAATATATAATTTAGACTTTGTTGGTTAAGGTATGGACTATTTAAGTACAAAAAAATATATTGTGACATATATTTGTACGACAATACATTTTTGTGACACAGTGAAAAAAAAAGGTCTCATGATGTAGTTGAGTACATTATAAGCTGAACTATTGATTTACTACAATAAGGCTTGTATAACAATTTAATACTCTTTGTTTATGAAATCAGACTTGAATGAGTGTAAGTAACTGTCATCAAGTACAATGATATTGGGAGTTCATTTTCCTACAAAATACTGAAATTAACATGTTGAGCATAAACGTTTCAACTACATATATGGGTTTCCTGTTGTATTTTCTAACATCCATTGGGCCATTGATTGGTGTATGAAGTTTAATTATAATTGATAATTGTCTTTCATGTTTGTTCATAACTGTGTTTTTTAATTGTTAGAAATCGAGTAACAGTTATCATGTTGGAAGGATTAACTAATTCAGTTATGATAGAATTTTAGAGGGAGATGGTACATTATAATATTGACCTTTTACTCACCTGGCTTCAAGAACCATTTTCCATTACTTAGCGTTTGTTTTTTGTCATCAGCCCATAATCCATTTACATTTCTTTAAAAACTGTGATCAGTTTGGACCTTATCTTTGATACAATGGTCCATTGTTGGTCCCATTTCAAAATTTCCTTGAGGAGTTTTGGACTAATATGACCTGATGTTTACTATTATCAGTAGGGATCAAAATTTGATTGAATAGTCTGTTGGTTTTCCCCTTTCAAAATTGTGTCTTGGAGTTTAAATCAATATGGGTGCATTTTCTAAAATACCCAAGAAGAGGCTCACAGGAGCCAGTTTCACTCACATGGATTTAATTTGTGTTTTCATTCAATAGTTCACGGTCAATATACCCAAAACCAATAAAAACTAACCAAGGCAGCCCCACTGCATATCCCCGCACTAGTCTTACTGTTGTGTTTTTGGAATTCTTACAATCCAAACTATTGCTGTTGCTATAGTGATTCCAAATATATATGGTTGCTTAGTAGAAATCACAAAGTAGTCTTTCAGGAAATTAACTAGAATCAGAATCACATATTTTGAAATTCAACTGATTTAGATTAGTCATAAAGCTAATATGATCGAAAAAGATCTATAGTTGCTAAGTTAAATTCCAAAAATAATAGTCTTAGATACTTTCAGGAAATTTACCGAAATTGGAATTGCATATTTTTAGAAATCCATACAATCCAAACTAGTGCTGTTGCTATAGTGATTCCCAATATATATGGTTGCTAAGTAGAAATCACAAATAAAGTAGTGTTTGAGTCTTTCAGGAAATTTATGAAAATTTGAATCACATAATTTTGAAATCCAAATGATCCTGATAAGCCTTAAAGCTAATATGATAAAAAAAAAATCTATAATTGCTAAGTAAAATTCCAAAAATAATAATCTTAGACACTTTCAGGAAGTTTACATAAGTTGGAATCGCATATTTTGACATCTAGATGATCCCAATATTTGTTACTGCTGATGTGATCCAGAAAATACATGGTTCCTTGTCAAATATAAAAAAAAATAACGGTCTTTGAGACTTCCAGGAAATTTACCAATCTGCATCTTAAAACAATTCTGAAACCTTTAACACAATCTAAATTAGTGATACAATTACTGATTCAACTTTCATTTCCAAATATGAGAGTTACATGATAAAGGAATGTATCCTAAGCTTACCTGGGGCGCTATTCAAATTCTGAAACATTTGGCACAAGTTACATTGGCAGAGCAATTACTGAGCCAACTTTCAGGTTCATCTTCCAAATAACCTGAGAGGAGTTGTTTGACAAAGGAATAATGTACCCTTAGGCTGCCTGTGTAGCCCAGCCCCCAGGGGCACTGTTCAACAGGACAATTACTGAGCAACTGAAAGTTCTGTATTCCAAATAACCTGAGAGGAGTTGCGTGACAAACAAATAATGTACCCTTAGGCTGCCTGTGTAGCCCAGCCCCCAGGGACGCTATTCAACAGGGCAATTACTGAGCAACTGAAAGTTCTGTATTCCAAATAACCTGAGAGCAGTTGCGTGACAAACAAATAATGTACCCTTAGGCTCCCTTTGTAGCACTGCCCCCAGGGGCACTATTAAAATTCCAAAACCTTTGGCACAGTCCCCACACATAGTACAATCAATGTCCCATGTTTCATCTCTCTACATCCAGTGGTTGCTGAGATTATCCTGGACATTACTACTGTACGTACGCTGAACAGCAAAACAATATCCTTGCAGTTGGTTGAAGCACAGGGATAAAAATACTACCGTGGTGGTCTATATAGTGGCATACTCACCATGAGTGTTGGTGTTCACAAGTTAGATCTCATGTCAAACCAAAAACTCTAAAATGTTGGCTGCTTCTCCACTAAGCATGTGACATTGAGGAGTAAGAGCAAAGATTACTTGACCCAGAGTGAGAATAGTTAGTCCAGATGAGTGACTTGACAACTCGGAAACTACCAAGTTAAAAATTACTTAGCATGTTTGACTGTTGGTCTTGTTAAAAGCAGGGTTCACATTTATATCACATCAAATTGTTCTTGAACAGATATTCATGAATATGCAACTTGATGTAAACCAATGATTAATCAATCTATCAATCAATCACCCAATTGGAAATGCTTGGCAGCCAAGTAACAAAAAATAATTGGGGCCTATTTTGACTTTAATATGTTAAATTTTCTTGAAAAAAAAAAGTTTCTATATAGCTGTGAAATCCATGTGAATGAATTAATTTATCCTCGGTCACAATGCACTTAATATTCACATAACAAACATATAGCAGATCAAATGGGAATGTCCCCTGCAATCTAAAAATGCACATTTTCAACAGTTTTGTGTGTAAAAACACGTTTAATGGGATATAACAATGGTGACCTTTATTCATTGGTTGGGATTTTTGTACAGGATATTTCCAAGCTGAAATGCTGGAAGATAAGAATAATGTCCTCAACTTTTTACTCAAGCACTGCTGTAGTTTTCATATGCTTTACTGGGGCCTCGGTGGCCGAGTGGTCTAGGTAGTTCGTCATGACTACTAATGACCACTAGCCTGTCAATGCTGAGGTTGCGAGTTCGAATCTCACCTGTGGCGGGATGTGTTTGACTCCGATCTTAATTGACAAGGATTGCCATTTTCCTACCGAAGGTTGTGGTTCTCTCCAGGTACTCCGGCTTCGTCCACCAATAAAAACTGGCCGCCGCGAAATAACCAAATGTGCTGAAAACGACGTAAAACCCCAACTAAACTAAACAATCATATGCTTAACTCAGCAAACTTGGAGTGTAGAGTTTTGGAAACAGATCTAAATTGTCATTAGGCAGAATACTCCATATTTGAAAAGTGAAAGTACTACTGTTAAATATGAACCGATGCATCATGCATAAGATAATAAGCAACATGCTTGTGCAGATTTCATTTATAAAAAGATAATTATATTGAACAAAACATGAGTGATAAATAAGGGAAAATAGGGTACCAATCTTGTGCCTACTACTGCTCCCTCCTGGGTTTGTCTGTCCAATGGATTATGTTTTTTTATATAATTTTGTATATTTGTCTTCTTTAAAGATTGGTTTCAGCTAGCCCAGGGGTTTCAGAGGAGAAAAGTATGCATTAGACTACAAGCTTGAGCCACAGTATTTTAATTCATTTCTAAACCCACTTAGCCAACCTTTGGAGCAATGGTCCTAAAGTGGTCCTCTTTCAGAATTGTATCCAATGACCTAGACAACCCATTCAAGATATGTGCCACACCCAAACTTAGTTTAACATAGGACCTTATAGAAAAGTACACGTAAAAATCTTTTTGTCTGAAACCACTAAGCCAAATTTAATCAAACTTGATAGCAATGGTCCTTAGATGGTCGTCTTTCAGAATTATGTCTAATTACCCTCACCACAAACCAAGATGGCTGCCATAGCTGAACTTAGTTTAACAAAGGACCCTAAAGTTCTTTAGTCTGAAACCTGAATCAGTTGGAACAAAAGTTGACAGCAATGGTCCAATGACTTGACTGCTAACTAAGATATCTGTCACAGCCAAACATAATTTATCATAGTTAAACCTATTGGAAAATTCACTTAAAGAACTTTTTGTCTGAAAAAATTTAGCCAGTTATGACCAAATTTGGCAACAATGGTCTGTAGATGTTCCCCTTTCTGAATTTTAACCAATGACCTGGAGTGCTACACAACCAAACTTAGTTCAACATAGGACAATTTGAAAATTCCCTGAAAGATCTTACTACTGCCGGAATGGAACCAAAGTTGGCAGCAATTGTCCTTAGTTTGGTTATTTCAGATTGTAAACCATGTCATAACTCAGACACCCAACCATCCTAACTTAGTTTAACAATGGACCCTATAGGAATTCACTTTAAGATCATCTTCTCTGAAATCACTTAGCTAAATGAAACTAAAATTAGCAACAATGTTCCTTAGGTGGTCCTCTTTCAGAGTTGTATTCCAAAATTTTCAACCAAGATGGCTACCTTCAGAAATGTATCACCTTACTTTAGACATAACATGAAGATGACTTTTGTTCTTTTCATATACAAATGAAGTATAGGTTAGCCATATTTATTCCCTTATTTCTCATTAACATAAAACCTTAATGCTGTCCAAGGAACATATGTACATTAAATAGCTGAAAACTTGCAATAATAAGCAATTTAAATTTATTTATATTCCAATTAAATAACATTTTGGTGACATAGAGGGTGATAAGGAACCACTCTGGACATCTGTTCATCAGTCTCAGGGCAGGCTTCCCCTAAATTTGGTAATGTAAATCAATTTATTATCACACATCATATGAAGATATGCATGACAAAAAATTATTATGGTCCCACATATCGAGGGGAAATTATTAAACTTGGTGATTAATTCTATTTCTCAGCAACTGTTCTAGCCACAATATTTGGTCTATAGAAGTTTTTTAGTTGGTATATACTAGTCTGACACCTGTCAACTGACCTTGACCTCTGTTTCGTGCTTGAGTGACTTTTGTCCATTTCTCTAGCTGTAATACTTATATCCACCATGTCTAGATACTTCTTAGTAAGTAGGTATCAGTCTGACATTTGTCACCTGACCTTTACCTCAGTTTCACACCAGTGACTCTCATCACATTTTCACACATAGGTCAATTTCTCAACAAAATGTTAAAGAAAGACCCTCCATCTTTTCGTCTTAAGATACTTTTTTGTGGGTAATTGCCAGTCTGAGAGCTGTTAGCTGACCTCCGACACAATTTTAGTCTTGAGTGACATGCATCAGATTTTTCAGAAAAATGTCACCTGACCTTAAAACTATTTTTTAACTGTTACAATCCAAGTTCAAATAAAATATTTTTCTTTCACTATTTAAAAAACATATTTTGTGGAAGCTTTGTAAATAAAACTCTCAACAAAAAAGTTTAAAAAATATTATATGTTTCGAAATACCATTGAAAATTATTTTTGATTTTGAATGCAAACAACAGTTTCGTATAAAATTCCAGTGATTTTCCCCTAAATATATGATGTCATAGGTATGGAATTCCCTCTATTTATAAGTTCTAGATATTGATTTCTGATTGTTTTTTGGTTTCATTATTTAAATTAGAGTCTTGGCTTTATTTTAAGTTTAAAAAAATGCATGAAATGTAAAAAAGTAATTATTTTCAGAAAAGTTTTATTAATGGGAGACTACTCTGAAAACATCCAAAAATAGTGTAGGTGAAAACACAACATTTTTATACCACTTCATGTAGCAATTTTAAAAGGCGGCGAATGTACCCTGAAACTACATGTGCTGAAACCAGTTGAATGTGTACTTTGGAAAACACATATACTCAGTTCTCTAAATTGCGCAGGAATCTTTGCTAGGATGCTCTGAGGTTGGTCTGTTTTTGAAATATTTGAAGGGGGGAGGCCTATTTTTTGTCAGTTATCTTTCTGTAATGGTAAGAATTTGGAAAGGAATTCCTTAAAAATACTTATATACAGTGAAAGCTTGAAGAAATATGTTTTATTTGATATATGGTTGTCTATGGGTATATGATACAGCCAATTGTCCAGCTATCAATCTTTTGACTATGTCCCTTCAATTTATGACGTCATGAAAAGTTCTAAGAAAAACTGTTGTGTGCACTCTTTTGTTCAACTGCATGATAAGGAGAACATGTATGGCTGCCATTTAATAATTCACCTGGAATGTAGGATAGGTGTGATTTGTGCAGTCAGCATAAACATATTACCTTAGTCTTTATCATACAAAAATGTTTCCTCTATACACAATTGTAGGAGGTGTGAGATATTAAAATAGGACTGGAAATTCTGGCTTTATATCAGCAGAAAGAGGGTAGAAAGTGCATAATTGTATAACATGAATTAAGCTAAATATTTACCCAGACAAGGCTAGTAGCATTGAGATAAAATTAGACATGTTAATTTCTGATAGTTGAAAGACAATCATGAGGAGGAATGGTGTAGGTGTTGGAATGACGTAACTACTCTTAACTACTCATGGATTCCATTACAGTATTTGTTTTTATGAAAATTTTGATTTATACTGGCATGCCCTGAAGTTTGTATTGGATCTATAAAAGATAGACTTTACTTGTATAAATAACACCTTAATTGCATCTCTGTTTTGATTTAATGAGATAAATGTCTTGAGGCATTAAAATAACTTTTAAAGTAGTTATGTAATGGTACAATGTTGTGTGTACACCTACATAATCACTTTGATCAGTTTCCAAAAAAAGAAAAGAAAGAAAGAACTGCTACTTCATTTGTTATTTCAAAAGTTATGTAGTCAAGTTGTGTTGAATTGAGTTATATCCCTTTGATTGTAAATAAAATATTTGAAATGGGTACACTAAATCATGTAATACAATATTAACATGCCTGAAAGTTTTCAGGTTTTGATCATTTTAGTCTCTATATATTCCTGTATAGAATATTTTTAAAAAATATTGGATTCTTCCAAATTTTCACCATTGTATTAGCCTTTAGGTCTCTTAAAATACCAAAATATTTCAGATGTAAAGATAAGATTTGTTTTGTGTTATTTGTGTTTTTTTCATCACATGCAGATGATTTAACTTAAAAATAGGAGTTGCCCAATTACAATAAAGAATGTAAGAAATATTCAAAAAGTTCTTCCTCTCCCAGAATGCAAAAGGAAAAAATGAGTGGAAAGGTGCTTTGCAAAAGCACTTTTATATATATTATTCATAAGAAAATAAATTATAATAAATAATTGCCTGAGCCTACAATTGTAGTGAAAATTCATATTGCCTGGTGTAACATTAAGCATCTTGGTTATTACAATTGCAGATAATATATATAAGATGTAGTTGCCCAAGATAAAATGACCAGTTATATATATTGTCATGTTAGTAGAAGATTTGGTCTTAATTCATTTTCTTGTCATCTAGGGTCATATCAGGTCAAATTTGTACAAAATATCTTTCATAAGTTATACAGTAGACAGGTTTTCAGTACAGGAAAACTCCCTTACAAACATAAATGTATGTGATTTATTTTCATTTTTGCATATGTTTATCTCATGTTGTGATAACACTTTTGAAATGACATCAATTTAAAATTCTTTCTAAAATAACCATATTCCTATAAAAATGACAAATTATGTGTAAAATGGTCAGTGTGTAATATTTCATACATAATATGTCACATGTTGATACATTAGTTTGTTTGTACAAATCTGTAAATAATTAAATGTGATAAAATATGACCTTGTATATTATCATAGAAAACTGTGAAGGAATAATCCCAATCAACAAAACTGAAAAGAAAGATTTGTTAATGAGATTTATAGAAATAATAGGATAATAGAATAAAAAATTAATATTTTAAACTGCTTAAAGATTTACAATTACAGTTTTATTTGCAACCATTTGTGATAAATAATCTGTCAACAACTGAGCATTATAAATAAATATATTGGAAAGTAATCATCTTATTTTTCTCAAATATGCATGATTCAATCAAAGTTACATTACATAATCATTGATCTAGGATCAGTGAAGATATATCTCCATAGATAAGATAATTAGCCTTGCTCTTTGCCCTGGTGTAGGCTTCTCACAGCTTGTCTATCAAACATATTATAGTTCAATAATATTCAGAGAATCATAGTCATGTGACTAGCAATGCCTTATTAACATCGATGATGTCAAGAAGTTCAGGTGATTTCCCAGTGACAGCCTCCATGATTGGAGTCCAGTTCCATCATATAAAAACATGAAGAGAAAGTGACAGTCAGTATTGGACTACCTCAGGGTCAGAGAGAAATATACATATTGATCTTCTCAGGTATCAGGCATACATCTTAATGAGTAATGCATGTATATCAACATAAATAAAACGAGTGGAATGTTCATACATATTTGCTGAGGCTTCTTCATTGGAAAAGGATGAATAAAATAGATCAGCATTTCGTTAATTTACATTGATAATGATTTTAATCACCTGAAGGAAGAATTCACAACAATTTTAAGAAGACTGGATCCATAAAAACTGTCGTGATTGTCAAGGAAATTGTTACTGATTGTCATGACATGTTTCATTACTGTATAATTGTTTAACAAGCATTTTATTGACAATACCTAAGGAGAGACGAAGGATTTACCCTGTGTATTGGTAAGTGTATTACTTTCACAGAAATAAAGTGTGTGGGATTGTTTGATAAGTAAATATTTCTCCTAGACTTCATTCACAAAATTTGTTCTGACCCAATAAGATAAGATAAATTTTACAACTTTCTCTACTACTATCAATTATACACTGGTAAGGACGGCATGGCTTAAAATGTTTTACCGAATAAAGAAGCGGAGATTTTAATCACATGTCTGTTCTTGTGGTAATATTGACCTTCTGTGAAATACACGCCGAATGTATTATTTTTATACTTGACTAGTTTTCAATAGCTTGTGTATGACTTTATATAATAAGACCTTAGTGTGCTTTGTCGTCAATAAAAATACCTTTAAATTTACTATATAGTCATAGTAATTAACATGGTTCACTAAAGTGTGTTATATACCCTGGAGGGATGGACAGGAAAACTTAAATTTTTATGTTAAACCACTCTCTACCTGCAGGTCATCACACTTAGGAGTGAGGTCATTTAACTTTATAGACATCCAGTGGTCCAGAAGATTTCTTTGTTTGGACCTACAACAAAGGACAGGAAGTACCATTTGCTAAAGACCAGGTGAACTGATCTTGCATCACATGTGAACAGTTTTTACAATTTTAATCTTGACAAAGGTAAAATTTATGTTTGACAATGATGTTTCACAGGAATACACCAAGATCATAGAAGAAAATAGGTGTGGACTTTTTAACAACTGTAATTTGTTATTTATCAACAAACATTTACGACAATGAGCTTGTTTTTATTAATGAAGAAGGATTAATGTTTATAAAGAGGACATATCCGTGGTTTTATATGTAAAACCACACTTCCTATTGTTTCAGGTGAGCCTGTGACACATTTTGTTTTCTTAATTCATTTGAGACACGTAATTAAATAGAGAACAATGGAGGACGAGTTTTCTGTTGACACAATACCAGCTAAACGGGAAGTAGTTAGTATAATGAATGCAGTAAGTTTTGATTTAAAACATTTTTATCCATCATATAATACAAATGTTTCCTCATGTAAGAGATGTTTAAAAGAACGGTCTAAAGGAAACAATAGATGGCGACAAAAATCTAAGAAGAAAGAGAAGCTAAACAAAGCAAATACCCCGATTGTTATTCCTTTAAAAGACACATTGAAAGCAGCTTTGAATAGAAAACAAAGATCTCTAGCTGAAACCTTGCTCAGGGCAAAGAAAGATTCAATTGATAATGATAGAAGTTCCGAGAGTGATGTGCAGGATGATGTAGTTAGTCCCAAAGAAATTAAAACAAAAAAAGATGTGAAAAATCTTAGTGCCTTGATCTCAGTTTTGGAAAAATCTCACCAAAAAGACACATTCAGTGCGCCTACCAATTTAGTGAAAAACTCAAAGAAGTCATATTCTAAATTTGTAGCAAATTATGTGCTGAATAATTCATATCTTTTATCAGACGCAGGTGATAAGCCACGTAGTATTGTTGAATGTGATAATGTAGACTTGATATGCAATGATTTAAACTCGAGTGAGAAAAGTTCTGTTACAGAAGAATCTGAAAGTGACAATGGCTCGATTATTTCTAGTTCAGAAATCCAGTCAGACTCCGATTTGTCCAGTACTCAACAGGAATCAACAGAATCAGAATTCACCAGGGAAGAACTAGAACAATTAGCACGATACACTACAGGCTGTCCATTAATTAGATATGATTGCTCACCAGCAGATTGTCCACAATGTCAGTCTGATATGTATCAGTTGCAGTACTACTGTAGTATGCTTGGAAATGAAGAAGGGGCCAAATCTGATGAAGTTGACGAAACAAAGATTTCACATTTTGATCAGTCAGAGCAAGATAAGATTGAAAATAGTTCTGAATTAGCAAGCTTGAATTCTCAAGAATTCTATAGCAACTCCACCGACAGTGCCCAATCTCACTCACGAAATCCACCGAATGACAATTCTTCAAACGATAACAATTCACAGACAAAAAAACAACTTCTTGACATTGACATTGCTAAGAAAGAAAGTAAATCTGGTACTTATTTGTACCCAGATAGTGTCTTTATTGATCTCACTGACACTGATGTCAGTTTCACTGTATATTACAATCACAACTATCCATTTGGTGACCAAACCAACGACTTTTCCTATGCAACTTCTCAATCTACATATCCATTAATGTCTTTTCCAAGCACAACGATGCCATACATGGCCATGTCTCCTTACTGGTACTGGCCATACATGTACCCACCCATGTATAACTTATCTACACCGCTTTATATGCCATCTGATACCAGTTCAATTCCAAGACATTTGATGATTCCACCAGAAGAACTTCGTTCATGTGAGTAGATTAGTTTTTGACAAGATTTTCAGGCTTAAAAGATTGTGAAATACAATATTAAAATTATACATATACAAACCATTAGGACTGAAAAATTAAATAATGACACTGATATGTCTACTTACCATGAATCTTCATACAAGTGGTCAGTTTGAAAGGTTTTTGGTAAATGGTTTAGTTTTTGGTTTTTTTGGGGTTTGTTTTTTGGTAACTTGAATTTACACAAAAAATGAAAATTTTGACTGTTGTATTAAAGTGACCATACTATCAAAGAGTGTAATGTATACTATTACACTGTTCTTTTTTTTGAACACTAATATATTAACAGATAAAAAGTGTTAAAGGTATATATTATTTACAAAATTGAAATGTTCATTTATTTGAAAATTAATACTGAGCTATATTTTCCTGGAGTTGGCAATTGATTTGGAACTTTGGAGGTTGTTCATTGATTGAATGTGTATCCACAAGTATCAACGTCTATTGTTTATCTTCTGATTTCAATAAAGAGTCGTATCGATTAGGTACCAAACTGGCATGAGCAGATATATAACCAATTGTTTAACTTATCATTGTGTAAACTTTCTAACTAATTGACAATATTTAATATGTTACAAATCAATTCTTTGCGTAAATATTTTCATCGACTTAGACAAAGAATTTGAAAGCCTGGTTTTTTATGATAGATTTTTGCTTCAGAATCATTTAGGGTGCCCATTATCATTTTATGGAAATTTGGCATTGGTAAACATGGTAATTAGGAATAATCTCTTGCAAAATTGAAAATCTCAAAGGGGAATATTTTAATGGTAGTACTAAAATTTGTTAAAATTGTGTGCCATGGATTTACAAAACAAACATATCATGGTGCCATGGACCATAGGTCATTATTTAATTCAGGACATTAAAATGTCATTTTGATTGCATGTTTGATGGGTTGTAAAAACCTACTTGAATGCTTATATTTTATACTTAACAAATACATAAAGCTATATATTTTGAAGAACACTAGATACTTGAATCATGATAGTGTGGGAAATTTTTATCTTAGTGTTATAGAGTTATAGTCTATGTTGTAAATGAACAAATACTTTCTTACTTTTCCACAATAAAATGAATACTATGTAAGCTTTAAACAACAAATATTGAAAGAAAGATGGGTCCTTCATTTTATGGTCTCACCCATTGGTCAAAGTATTTTTGTGTCATATAAACATATAGTTTGTGTGACCCTAGGTTGTCCTCGCTATCTACAAGATTGCGTCATTTGAATGGACTCTGCCTTAAGGTTAAAGATAATACCTTAATCAAATATAATGACACATGGACAAATTAGACATTCCAAAAGTAATGCAATTAGGTCACTATGGTCAAATTTCAATAAACTCAAGTGATCAGTTCATCAAAAATTGGTTTTTGATGAATTTTGATGAAAATGTTGAAGGATCAGATATCATTGTTTTGTAATCTTGTAGTAAGAACACTACATGTATATATAGTATAAATTTTGTTGAATACTTAAATTCATATATTTTTGTGAGGTCTGTAAAACCAGGAAAATTAGCTTAAAACATATTATGCTTAGTAAGACAGAAGTGTAAGAAATTTTGGTTCAAAATATTTGTAGGTTCCTTTTTTAAAACTCATGCCCTTCTCTAGAAATCATGGAGTGTGTTCAATATTCTAGTAGTGTAAGATCGCCGTGTTGTTAAAGATTTCACCAACCACATATTGTCACATATCTTGATATCTTTTTTGTTTTAGTGTGCTCTTTGATCTTCAATCTCATATATTTTCTATGAGTAATGTGTTTTTTATTGTAAAAAGATAGATTCTTCTACTGTACTTTTATATTCAAAATTCAAATTCATGGCAGGTCATTTTAATTGTTTACAAGTTTTTGTTTAGATTTGTTGTTCCTTACTTTTGATGGATTTACAATTCAGAAGTCATTAAGTCTGTTAGAAGTGATATCAGTTACTAACAGGAAATATTAGGTGGATTAATTAAAATTCTGCACTGAATTGTTCAGGTCGAAACCACTTCCAGCTTATAACATGCTTAGTTTATCAATCATAAAATCAAGTACAACTTACAGAGATTAAGGCTCAATACTTAATATAATTTGTAATGTTAGATGTCAGGTGAGCTGGTCATGTTATATATTGATTTTATGGAATAACCAAGGTTGATTTTTTCAGATAGTCTGATACAGGTTTTTCCTGTGTTCTAAGAAATTTATTATCAATCCTCCTGTTTTGAACAAAGAAAGGGAAACTGAAACCTAATAAGGCTTTTAGTGTGTCCCATCTCTGGGAAATATTATATTAAAACAACTAAATATACAAGTGAAAAGATATAAAACATCCATCAGTGAGGCAAAATCCCATAGAAACTTATTTGAACAATGATAAAAAAACAGAAGATCCATGGTGTTTTGTGGCATTTTATTGTATGGAGCATTCTGGCAATGTATTTCTAATAACAGTTTTCCCTGAAAACCAGAAAACTTTTCGGGGCCTCGGTGGCTGAGTGGTCTAGGTAGTTCGTCATGACTACTAATGATCACTATCCTGTCAACGCTGAGGTTGTGAGTTCGAATCTCACCGGTGGCAGGGTATTCTGGCTTCCTCCACCAATAAAAACTGGCCGCCGCGAAATAGCCAAATGTGCTGAAAACGGCGTAAAACCCCAACTAAACAAACAGAAAACTTTTCATTTCAGTATAGATAAAAAAAATTTAAATCTTTTGGGTACAGTTTAGAGGGTTTCTTTTTAAGTTTAAGGTAAAATGTTGGTTTTTTTATGCCAAAATAAATCCAAATTATTCACCAGTAGGAAATTTAATTGTGTTTCACTTGAATGAAAATGTTTGGTTTTTAGTAGTCAAATATTTGTAATGCTTGACCTATTTCAAAATAAAGAACTTGGATAAAAAAAATTGAATAGAGGATAAAGAAAAATAGTATAAAAATGTAGCACATGAGCACTACGTACATTAGGAACAATGACTGAGATATTTAGAACATGTGATTATTATGAATCATTAATGTACTATCAACCACGTGCTGAATGCCACATCAGTGTTTACAAACCTACTGGTACCATTTTTTTCACAATATTGTGGTAACAGGTGCTGTCCTTTACTGAAATCAATATTTATTGTGTAAGCTTCTTTTCAGAAGGCTATGCCTAAAAAGGCAGATAGACATCACTCAGGATTTTTAATAAAGACAGGAAAAATGAAATATTGCAATTTTACAATAAAGAAGTTTTATTTAGTGTTCCTTTTGGGTCCCATTTGGCTTCACAAGAGCTCAACCAACAAAGCCTGCACATATGAACCCTTTGATAGGAGGGTTGTCAGATTATAGTTCAGAAAGTTTTTGTTAAAGTCTAAGCAAGTGTTGATATTTTATCAGTCCAAACATTTAAGATAGTAATGTAGGACCATACATTAATTATGTTGCCTTTACCTACTTTTTATGCATGAGTGATTTTGATTAATTTTTTTTCTTATGTCCAGATCTAAGCAACTATATGAAATACAATTATAACATTTTGTCAGTACAAATAATTTGATAGTAATGAAGGTACTGTTTAACTTTTCTATTAAGGTCCATATCCTTAGAGCTAAAAGTCATAAAGAAATGATAATTTGTTGGTTCAATCACCTCACAAAGTAATGAAGGTCAATGCAAATACGACCTACATTAAAGACATCAATGACTTGAACTGAAAGTGATATGGATGAAAGGATCAGGTACCATTTTCAATAGCTATTTCTTTTGTGTATTAGTTGAAATCTGGGATTTGATTACATTGGTTGAAACTTTTTGGACACAGTCATTAGCACTGGGTTTTTCAACACTGAAAATTTACTATATATCCTTATAGAACAAAGTACTAGCTAAGAAATTACAAGTTGGGTAAGGAAATTTACTAGCCCTATAACACTCATTGGCCTATTGGCTTGAAGTCCAGGGTATAGAACTGTAAAATTGGATGCAATAATGTGAATTTTTTTTTGAGGGGGTCAGGGAATAAGCAACAATCAACCAAAAAGTATTTAGGCCCTAACGTAGATATCTGGAACCAGGACTGGAAACGTACATTTGATCAATAACACGATCCCTTTGCCCAGGGTTATTATTGGCCTACAAAGATAGTGGTCACTAGTCTGGTTTATTTTTGGAGAGGGAAAGTACCAAAATTGAAACGACGAAAATTCAATAGCCCATCCTGCTTGCAAAGTCAAAAACTTTGACAGTCTGCTGACAAAAAACACTAATCCCATGCCTGAGGATAGTGATATTTTTAACCCCTGTCATCAGTTCAAGTCAACTGACTAAGAACTTTAGTGACATCAAACTTTTATCTTTATCTATAACTCTTTTCCCTGGTGGTATTCAGCATTCATAGATCTATAACTTGCCATTACCTTGGTAATCACAGACATGTTTTTATGTTGATTCTATGCACCATTATTTCTATTTTTGATACAGTCATGCCTATCCAATATTTGTATACAGTTGATCAATGAACACACCACCTCAGCAAAAATAGTACTGATGGTTGAAAGAACAGTTTTTGTTTATCTGTTAATTTTTCATTTGGAAAACAGTTAATCAAGTATTACCAATAGCACATTCAAGACTGTTTGATTTATAATAAGGAAAATCAATGAAATATCATTTAACCCAAAATAAGTAAATCACTCATATTAAAGACCTACAAAATTTTACCTCAGAAATATTGTTTACAAATTTGATGAGGCAACTATATGCTGTATTTTTGTGTCACCTGTGTTACGCAGATGCGACATATAGGAATCATTATCCGCCGTCTTGCGATATTGTCATTGTTGTCGATGTCATAAATAACCAGACTAACCAGCTTCCTGATATTTGGCATTGGGCATCAGTATGGAGAACTGTATCGTGTAATGCAGTTTCGAATCTGTCACATGGCCACTTCCTGTTTGACGGAACTTAGAATATTTTTGAGATAGAAAGATAGAACCACACAGGTTAGCGTATGGAGAACTGTATCATGGTAGGCAGTTTCTAATGATGATTCTTTTAATGAAGTAATTTTTCAAAAGATGTGCAGCCATTTAAAAGGCATTAAAGATTAGTACATTTTATTTTGATACACTTGATATATACAGTTTTATAAACGGATGTCTCTTGTGCAGTGTTCCAGAGAAACCTTTTTTTTCTGATAAGCAAATTAAAACTTTGTTTACTCTCTCATATTCAGTTTAGAAATCCTAATATGAATTAAAAGATAATGTTCTTTTTTTTTCCCTAACAAGGAGAAATTTGAACTGACTTTGATATTCATAATACATGTACATGCCTATACTTGATATTTATTGAAGATCAATTTATGATTTGAGATTTAAATGCTCAATTCATAATTGAAAACAGCATTTTGCTCTATCTGAAAGATTTATTTATGTCTGTAAACAGATCTAAATGATTTTTTTCAACTTTTGAAAAGACATTTTGAATTGGAAGTACTTAATACATACTTAAAGTGAGAAAATGCATGTCAAAAATTATAGGATATTTTAATACCGGTAATGTAGGTGTAATAATGGTATCAGTAACTTTCACAACTTATGAAATATTTTAGATAAAAAGTTCTGTCAGTGTTTTTTAGGCATTTGTCAAATCTTTTCATAATTATTCTTGGAAATGTTTAAGTAAGGGAAAATATCGTTGAAAGATAACTATCCTGATTTTAGTATAAGTGACTATTTAGGGAAGTTATTTGAATGAGATCCGCCTTAGCGGTTAATGAGAAAATGTGTTTACGTATGAAAGGATATGTGTTGTTTGTAAGTGCAGTTTGTTTGAAAATTTTGCCGTAGCTGAAACTGTGACGTTATTTTACACAACCTGTTTAAAACATGATATAAATGTTTTTTTCCTTTTATATTGCAAAAACTAACTTAAAGACGACATATTTTGTACATAATAAAAGTTGACAGATATATCAAGTCCCTATATTTGTAAGTACACCAGTTTTGCAGAAGTTTTATAGAGTTGGCATAAAAATGTCATGTAATTAGACAGATGAGTCTTGATTATAGTCACAATTTTGTTGTGTCATTTTATTTCAACAAAATTAATGGTATATGTATATGTATAATAGTTGAGAGGGGGGTTCAGGAAATATTGTTTAAAATGTTGAAATTAAAACTTATTGTTGACATGAATTATTTGATTCTAATAAAATTGAATGTCCATCAAGTTGCATTACAAGTACTTTTCAATTAGCCTCCATTTTTTGCCACTTTTCTTTTTTTGCATATGAAATTTAAAGATACCTATGGGGAGAATGTATACCAATGATAGGTGTAGTTGATAAAACTTAGAGTATTGTGTAAGTTTAGGGATGGGGTAGGTGTGTTAAGTGTCTTTATATAAATTATTATTCAATAAGAACTGAGGAACTCATCCAGCAAAAAGAAAACTCTTGAATGGATGAAAAACTGAAAGATCTGGCAAGCAATGTCATCCAGTGCTTTGTATTAAACTGATGTCATGATAATATGAAGGACAAAGAAAGCATGTCAGATTCACATGTAGTTGTCATTAATTAAACTGAAGATAAATGGATGGGGAAGTATTCAATGTTCATCTCCAACTTCATCAAATTTTACATGCATTTGAAGGCCAGCAAGGGTCAGTCAATTTGACATTGCCAGATCATCACCCAATCTGTTTAAGTACGTAAATTTGATTGGTTGGTATTCTAAATAATTAAGTTTAGTTGAAATCTGACATATTCGTAAATTGTCCTGACATATGTTATAAAAAAATTTTAATAACCGTTCCCATTATGATGGATTAAAAATTAAAATAATAAAATACCAGACAGCTTATTATATTTCAGTAAGAAAGAAACAAAAGTTCATTGTATTGCCTTCTAAGGCTCAATTTTGTTGTTAGAGATCTGCCTATAGAGCTCTGAAAAATGATCTTTAAATAGTTTAATCTAGAAATATTATACAAATATTCTTAAATGGGTTACAACTGAAGGATTGTAAACAATTACATAACACATCAATAATTTAAAAAAAAAAAATGCAGAATTTGATCTATAGAAACCAACAAAATACTATTCAATTTTAACTTTTTGAAACGACCAAAGGTTCCTTGATAGTATCTTTTGAAACAAAGAAGTAAAATTTTACTGTACACCTCTTTATAATAACTAGACCACTAGGACATTGTCATTTTGTTGCCAATACATGTTTCCTATGGTTGAATGTACTTTTGTTAAATGTAACAACTTGACCTGTGATGTTTTGCCTTTAAGGAACTGTGTCCTTCTTTGTTGCAAAAAATTGGTGACAGATATTAATTTTTTTTTAATTTCAATGATATTTTTAGTACAAAATATGCTTTATCATTCTACAAGAATATCATATTTGTACACTTACTTGAGTACTTGTATTTTTTTTTTTTTTTAATCAGGTGTTATTTGTATGGTGAAAGATGTAGGTAATTGTGTCATAAATTCAAATAATTGCTGTAAGCCAACACTGAACTTTTTGTTCCAAAGCAATATCTGAGTCAGTACCTTTTCTATTAAAGACAAGATATTGATTTTTTGTTACAGAAAACTGGGTCATACAACCTTGAGAGATTTTCTCCTAAAAATCAATTCTATTTTATACTGGTATGTTTGGATTCAGTTTGTATATAAATAAGGGATGTATCAGGTTTAATATAAAGTTATATGACTGACAGAGTTTCAGGGGAGTCAATTTTCTGACAACAAGAATCATGAAATGTATATTAAAGCCTTATTATCACTATATAAAACATGATCATGGGAAATAGGAAAAAAAGGGAAATTCATAGTCTTCAAGTAAAAAAGACAGTCATTAACACTGGTCATGTACGTACATATTATCAGGTTTTCTGCAAACGTATATCATAAAATATCAGCTGCGAGACACAATGTGAAGCTTTTTCGGCGGGTGAGCGTAGCGAACGAGCCAAAAAGCTTCATATTGTGTCGAGCGGCTTATATTTTACAATATTTGTTTGAAGAAAACTTGATGATAAATTTATCGTATAGTTAACTAGCAATCTTAATGCAATTTCTTACTTTTCAATGACCATCCGCCTATAACCGGATGTTTTCCTGATATATTCGGGTCAACGTTGGGTCAAACATTATGACGTCGCTGATATATTCGGGTCAGCTCATATTAGGGTCGGGTCAATTATTTACGACGTCACAGTGCTGAAATACGGGATATTCTGAAGGCCTCAGCAGGTAGATATAGCCATAGGGAAATACGATAAAGACTGTATACCAAGCTCTTACTTGGTGCAGTGATGAAAAATAAGAAATTATTGTCTGTTTATGTATGGAAGTTAATAGGGATGTTTGAATGAATGACATAGATTTATACTATGTATCTGTAACTATTTTGAAACAGTGGAAGAAGTATAATACACATATTGTCACTGTGAACGCTAAAATGTGTCGGTTCTCAGATATTATAGTATATACAGCTTGCATCAGAGTAATTTTCATTATTGTACATTTCCCTGTTATTTAATTTTCATATATTTAGGCCATTCTACTTCCAGTGTTTCAGTTACATGATAAATATTTAACAAGGTATATTATTACAGTATAGCTCTTTAAGGTTGCTAGGTCAGTCATTCTGAAATGTTAATGGGTCATATTTTTCTATAACATGAGTTGTTTGTGGTTTTTCCTGCATAGTAAAATTATTGGTAAAAATAAAGATTTAAAATTTATATGAAACTGATATTTATCTGAAGTTCATACTGATACAGTAGGGTCTAGATTTGAAGTGACAAATTCAAAAAGTGTTATAATGCCACTTACTGATGCTTAAATGTGTTTTATTTTGCTATAAATAACCTGAGGTAACTGAAGTAATCTTGTGTATTTCTCTTTGATGTGTTCATTCCATTTTAAAAAAAATAGAAAAGTAAATAAACTCCTGTGGCCTTTTCCTTTACAAAAATTCTTAGTTGGGAAACAGTTGATAAACTTCTTTTTTTTCTTCACAGCTTTCAGATTGCTTGTTTATATTTGAGTTTTAGTGGTCTGTTTTATTTACTGCTTGCTGATATCTGAACATTGTCTTTAAACAAAGAAAAAAAAATGGAAAAACACTGCCAAGTTTGGCACTTTCGTGAAGAAATAATGTGCGTAATAAAATTTGTTTATCTGTAAACATTAATCCATCATAGTTATTAATTGCAAAAATAAACAAGTCACATGCAAAATTTTGTGGTATTTTTAAGAGAAATTCTCAGAACAATAATTTTACCACACTTCTTTTGCTATCCACAAATAAAATCCTCAGTACTAGGTTTTCTTGCAGTTTATCATTCATATAATCTAAATGTTTACATTGGTAGAATAAAATTGATAAGTAATTTATTTGGTTTTATTTTAGTTAACAGTACAGCACCACAAGAACGACAATGGATGTTCCTCGCAGCCCCAGATAAGTCAAAACCTACAGGTATGTGAAAATTATACAAAGTATGTTATGATAGCATTAGTAAAGTCAGAAGACAGCTCTTACTAAATAGTATTAGTGTATTATCAACCCTTAAGTTGTTAGTTTGGTCATATATCATGTAACTGTAAAATTTTTTTTACTTTTGAAATTTTTTTCCTATACAAACCTTAGTTGTACTGATTCTGGATTTTGTTGACTATTTCCATCCCATTGGCTTGAAGTGATCTGTTGAGGGTTGAATACATTACCTTCCTTTTGAAATATAAGTAGCTTGAAGCAACAATACAATTTGAATGTTAGTGGGGAAAATATCATACAAAACATTAATAAACCAGACTTGGGGATAATGCAGATTTGTTATATCTTGCACATCTAGCTTATTTCATAAACTGTATACCTGTTCAATATTTCTAGAGGAAATTGAGATGTAAAATTTAAATTGAATCTTAAAACCAAAGTCAGATGATTTTTTTTTTTGTATTCAGAAATACATGTATCAAATGTCACAGTTACTGTACATGCTAAAATGTTTTGTCACTGAATTATTGCTGTGAATGTTTGAGGTATCCATTTCACCTGACAATAAAATTATGCTTAATGCAAGTAAATGTAATTGTAATATAATGCATCAGGTTGTTGCAATATAATTCACCCCATGGCTGCATCAAACACCTAGATGCACATCAGTAAACAAGTAAACAGGTACAGAGCGACAGTAAAATAAACAGAATGCTAGCATTTAAAAAAAATCATTTTATGAGGGGAGAATATATATACAATATATTTACATTGTACTTACATAATTGAAAATATTAAGTTTATTTGCACGATCCTTACTAACAGGTAGAAATGCAATGTTTTTCAAGCATTTCTCATCTGTTTCACAATGAGTACAAACAAGCAACAGTGTACATGTATTGTTTTTATTATGCAGCGATAAATTATTTTCCATTTGGAAAAGTCATGAAAGTGGCACATTTCTAGCCTTGTTTTAGTATAAAAGTAATTTTTGGCAGATAATCTAGGGAGTTCCTGATAAACACTGAACAAGAACACAATACATACTTAATTGAAATGAAGACAAGGGTAACAGGGGCTGATATGCTGATAGCAGAATATCACAAGAGAAAAAAATATTATAACTTTTTTTAGCAAGTTGCAGGGATTATTATTTTAAAATGCTGTACAGAACATTTCAACCAACCCACAACTAACATTTCATTAACAAAAGTAATTATTATTTTTGTGTATATTTGCAAATTACAGTTGTTAAGGTGATTAAAGTTTTATAGAATTAATTACATTTGACATGCAAATGTTGTGTATAAAAGCAATTACATGTTGACATGCGAATGTTGCATATAACAGCTATGTAGTATCATTTCTCAAAATAGTATTTATAAATGTCATGCCTTCATACATTTAATTACCAGTAGCATCATTTGATAAATTTTTAATTCAAGGAAAATTATAAGTATGAGTTGTGAAGTTTGCAGTTACTAAAGATATCATAAATCCCTCCTTTTATCTTTCTCAACACAGAGATTCATCCTGCAAACCATCTCTTTACAGTGTTTCCTGCTAAAAGCCATCAGCTCTCACCATGAACTTCCATCGTCAATATAAATTGGCCTCCAGAGTCCTTGAAAATTTTACAAACATCATTATACAAAACTGGTAACACTTCCCTAATCATTGTAAAAAAGACATTGGATAAATTATGAATGTAAATCAGTTTAAATTTTGCAAAAATTTTACATAACTTAATGTCAGTATTTAAGATGATAAATCGGAATGATAGTTATGGAGGCAGTTTATAAAATGTCATATTTTTTTAAGCAGTTTTTAAAGAGTATGAAAGAATATATATTTGATTTATATACATGTATTTAAATTATTCATTACCATATATGGAAATTAAGATATTGATGTATACATTTATTATTGCATAATTACAAATAAATGAATAATGCAAAGTTAAACAAAAAACAGCTCAGTTTAAATGATAAAAATATTGCATTGAATGTACAGAACCTATAGTTGGTCCACACTAACATCTTTGCAAATCATTAAAACAACAAAAACAAAAAAATTACTGATGGAAGTTTTGAACATTGGAAAAACTTATATAGAAGGAAGTGGTGTTTTTCCTCATCGTGTGAAAAACAAGATTTTCTCCTTTTTATAAAAGAAAAAAAAAGAGTATCATTATATGAGAAGTGTTTCCTCAATAAAATTGTGTCAAGTTGTTGTAAACAAACAGAACAACTTTCTTTGTTAACAAGTAATACAAATAAATATGTAGTGCATGTAATGGGCTAAAAACACAAAACCATTCATTATATATCCTGTTTGGGGATGGAATGGTAATTATGTAGGATAATAAAGGGATATTTAAATAATGCCACCATAATGCTGAACATTGGAATATATTTTTGATTTATATGATTTTGGTTGTTTTAAAATTAAAAATTTTTAAGAAACTACTATACCAGAAAGAGTGTCATTTATTGTAAATTTGAGTGTTATATTTTTATAATATATTCATTAGTGTATAATTATAAACAGAAATATATGTCCTGGGATGGATAAATGTCATTAGACCATGCTTGGCTTAGTCTGGGGGAGGTTAACAGTTGTAGAAGAGTATAATGAAATGATGACATGCTACGGGGGAGTTTTTACATGCCAGGCTATAAATACATGTATTTTATAACAGATACATGGTTTTAATGTCTGCCTTGTGGTTTCTAATAAGTACAGCTATCTGAAATTTTCAGAATATCTGGAAGTTTTTGTTTTTAAAATATTAATGCAATGATGCTAATTGTCTGTGAACTAGATTTGTCTTTTTTAATTAATTTGGTAAAAATGTCTGACCTGTAAATGAAATTTATGACAGACAATTCAACATAACCTGGATTTATGTAACAATAAATTAGTCTGGCTAATTTACATAATTGGTATCAGTATAATATTGATAAAATTCAAATCTATTGTTTAAAGATGTCTAACATTAACTTAAAGTAATCATTCTTTTCATGATTTTGGAATTTAATTTGTTTTGAATTCATATGAGCATAAATTAAAAATGCCTGGATTACATAATACTTTTAAAAACAAAAGATTTGTATAAAGTGTTCATTAATATAATAATATATCATTATGCCATAGTTATGAGGTGAATACATTTCTTGTATATTTAACAAAATCTTTCTCAAAATTAGCTTTCAGATAAGTTGTAAGATACGTGGTTACAGGAAATAAAAGGTCAACTAATATTATTGACTTTACATGTTGACATGGGGGTTAACAAATCATCTCGCACATTATTTAAACTATTAAACAGGCTCAAGTATGCTTAGCCTTACCATTTGACAGAAGACTTTACATACATCAATCCTCTTTTTACCACATGTTAATGCCTTAAACAGTAAAACAATGTTTCAAAAGTGTAATGTTTTTCATGCTGCCTAATTTCTAATTAATAAAAAATATCACCTTATCAGTGAGACAAGATCCCAAGATCCACATTTAGATATAACTTAGTAATAGGAAAATAACAACATCTAGAATTACCATTTAATAATTAGCCCCTGCCCACTTATCAGAAGACTCTTATTAAAAGTCCTCATTTTCCCTTAATCCCCTCTCTCCCCCCCCCCCCCCATACCCACCCAAAAAAAAAAATATATGTATAGAGAAAGTTTATCTAGCAAAAATTTATATTTAGGAGCACAGTGTTAATTTGAAACTATATGATACTTGGATCTTACTTGACATTTCAAGACAATTATAATATAGATCCCTAGTACTATAGACATTTGCAGTTTTTTAGTGACCATAGCCTTCTTGCACTAAGTGGGTGAAACCAGGAACTAACAATAGATAATTTGTCAACATATTGATAGCTTTCTATAAATTTTATGAGAAATAACTAATTTGGGTCATTTTTTGTAAATATCTCACCTTGAACATGGTAATAATAGGAGGTGGACTGGTTTTTTATATATATATAATAGTCTTAATAGTCTTAAAAGTGTAAGAATAAAAGCACTAATACATGTATAAGGTAGAAAATTCTTAAAGGACTATAAGGGAATGAAAGAGGTTACAAATCTTGAGTTCATATTAAAAAAATTTGAAGGATATTGATGAAATGTATTTTCCATTTTGAGAATAAAACAGTAATTTTTTTCTTTTCAGCAACATTTACAGTGATGTGTTACAATGTTCTGTGTGATAAGTATTGTACAAGACAACTTTACGGGTATTGTCCATCATGGGCGCTGAACTGGGATTTCCGTAAAAAAGGCATCATGGATGAAATCAAACACTCTCAGGCAGATATCATTTGTCTACAGGTAAAAAATCACGTCTGTATCTAGTCACGTAGTGAGATGTTGTAGTTGTTGTTGGTTTAAACATTATTGTTGGTTGACGCTGAAAGTCAGTTGAACCAGTCAACAGCATATTTGCTGTTCAGAAAATTATTCATTCTTTCACATGCAGCTAACAAAATTCATAGAGAATACAAAGTTAAATGACATATTTGATCTGTTTGAAAATATCTAGATATTTCGCAGACATGTAAAAAGGTTCCATAAAAAACTGATACAAACAACAGCACAAGATGCTGGTACTCAGTTTTATTTCCTGTTACTCCGATTACTTTGTTGAAGATCAGGAAAAAATAAAGTCGGTTACAAAACCCCAGAATGTACTTTATTTCAAGAACAGGAGCAGCGCATTCACAGTATGGACTTCAATGAAAAGTAAATATTTTTCTAAATTTAAAATAAAAGGTACAATGTTGATTGTAGCTTTGTTAATTGTGAAGCAGAAGATGCAGAATATCTTAGTCAAGTTTCAAAATTTTCATAGGGAGTAATGATTCTTTGGAAAATTCAGCCAGGATTGTGCTCAGGCTTGCATTTGTTGCTTGTGTTGCACTCTAATATTAATCATTAGCATAGATTGCTAGGTCCTTGCAAAAGCTTAGTAGTTCTGGCAATAAGACATAGCCAATTGCATATGAAAAAAAACCAGTAAACCAAAGCATAACTACATTTCTTCATACATTTCCTTTAACTAAAAATATAATATTGTGTAAATAAGTTTATTATGGTTAAAAAAAAGCTCTGCCTCGCATGAGTTTTTTGTAGCCATAGAACATTGTCTAGAATACTGTAATGAGGGTTTTAAATAATTACATTGATTATACATTATCTAATATTGAGTGAAGTGCATCTTTCGATTGGCTAATTTTTTATTTGCCTGCTGTAGACAGGATTTATTATGGTATACAAATGTCAGTCAGTCTGTCCATCTGTTCGTTCGTCAACACTTCGTAGCATAACTCAGTATTGCTTCAGTTCTCATGAAATTTTAACAACAGTAGGATTGACGGGAGAACGTTCCCTTTCTATTTTTTAGACAATTTCAATTTTGTCGTTACAGAGTTATGGGACTTAGATTGTCCAATGAAAAACAATTTTTCACATGTCGCACAGTAACTGGAGAATGCCTTGACTGATTTTCTTCAAACTTTTAACACATTATACAAATGTGGTCTGTATTCTTGATTTTCACTTTTGTCATTCCAGAGTTATGGAACCTAGATTGTCCAAATATAAGCAATTTCTCACATGTTGCACACTAACTCTGGTACGCCTTGACTGATTTTTTTTCAATTTACACATTCTTACAAATGGTGGTCTATGGGTCTGTATACTTTTTGATGATTTTCACGTTTGTCGTTCAAGAGTTATGGGACTTATTTGTCCAAATATAAGCAATTTTTTATAAGTATAAAATTTCCTGCTTACACAAATATGATTTTTAGTTTGTTGTTACAGTGTTATAAATTAAATATGTTAAGCCGTTGAAAGTGTAACATGATAATTTGCTAAAAAAAATCAATATTTTCCTACTCCTTACAACTTACGACAGGCATATCATGCACATAAGGCCACAGCAGTTTATTTTAGTTTATCATATAGACTAAATTTTGATTTTCTGAAATGACGTCATAAAGTGGAATACCTTTGTTTTAGACAAAAATAAATGTTGGAATTAAATTATAAGGGATGACTGTATCTATTCAAATCTTTACAATAACCTGCTACGCTGGTTAGTGTATGATTGCGTTTATTTCAGCGTAGAATAAAAAAAAAATCATCCTTAAATTACAAAATGCACTCAAATAGTTAAACTGTATTGTATTATAATCTTCTTTTGATAAGCCTTAATAAAGTGAGATTAATAGATTACATTAGGGATTTATATCATACGATGGAATAAAATAAAATGTTTTAATAAAAACAAATTTTGCAGATAAAAGAATACTAAAACATTACAATTCATTAAGTTTCTATGACAACAGTTTTTTCTTTATTTTTTTGAAAGAAACTTGAAAATTTAGTTATTTGATCCATTTAATATCAATTTTCTCTCATCATCTGAAAATTTCAATATTTCAACTCGGATACAAGGTTAATACATTGATTTTTATAAGGAGATTTTATAGAAAAGCTTTAACTCAGATTACAAAACTGGAAAATCCAGTATCATATAAAAAGCTTCTTATTGCAATGATTTTATTTGATAAGTGGCTTTTTCATGTACTCACATGTTGAGTAGCAACAGTAACTTCACTCTTTGTTGACCAATTAATATGACACATCATCAGATTCTTACTGAGTGATCAGATATTTGTTATAAGAAATTTGAATAAGGCAATATTTAGTGCTTGGAAGTCTGACTTAATAGGATGTTTCCTGCTATGAATTTAAACTTATTTGTGTTTCTTGTAGTGCTCAGAAGCTTAAGTTCTGCATAGACTTTGATTCATGGAGTTCATGTATAGATCTATAATTCAAATCTTGGTTCATGTATTTCCGAATCATTATAAAATGGTGTCCAAACGACCTTCCAAATGTAGTTTTCAGATGTACAACCTTTCGATTGTAGCTTTCAGTGTTACTGTGGCAAGGTTATACTGATGTTTTGATGATATGAAGTAAATTGTAATGGGTATTAGAGCGACATCCATTCCTATTGAACTTCAGTTTTTAATTAACTCATACAATTTGTGACATTAACAGTCAATTACATTGTAATAATTGATGATATATAATTGTCTAATGTTGAGTAATAAATGAATGCATGAATAAGTTTCAGAATTTATAGTACACAAACATTCTTTAGAATAGAAGATAACTAAGTTAGGAAATCCCACATATAATTTATTATTTCAAATTATTGACAATGGATATAATGCAATATTATTCAAAATGGTTCTAATCATTTTACTGAACATTAAAATTATTCTCATGTTTATCCTTTTGCATTAATTTCTCAATTTACAATATAAAAAATTCAAATGACATAAAGTCATACTGCTGCAGGTGTTTCTATGCTTGTTATCTAATTTACATAATATTTTGGTTTTTCTATAGAAAGTTAAAAATGGTAAAACTAAATTAATATATGCAGAAGTCTTATAGTATATAGTAATTTCATTTTACTAAAATAATTGTTATTCAAGTATTTAGAATTGGATGATTGAGCAATCATTAAAGAGTAGAATAGTTGTGGAGATTTTTAAAAGGCAGATACATAAGCTTTTTACTTCCTAGATATATCGTACAAGATTGAAGAGGAGATCAAATTTACAAACATCCTCCTATCATAAGTGGGACAAATATCTTTAATAAAAAGGATTTCCTGGGCTTTAACCATCCTTTTAATATTAAACATGTTTATGTAAATTTTGGTAGTCAGAAAAGGATGTTTCTCTTAATTGGCTTAAAAGGTTGAAGATTTCACTTTCTTATGCTCCTTCTTGCAAACTTGACACTTTGGTATGGTTGAAAAACACTTGAAACTGGCATTGGCAGAAATAAATTTATATTATTTTGCATGCAATAAAAGCCTATTCCAGAATCTCAGCAAGATGGGCAGAACTAAAATTAATTTGATGAATGCACAGTTTTTTGTAGATAATTAGTAAAATTCAGGAATTTGTCCACTTGGCTAGTTATTCAAGTAATTTAATTTTGTTACACCCCCTGTTGTAAGGGCTTCTAATTAAGTAAGCGGCTTTAGTAATTAGAACTTTTTATAATGAGTTGTCAGTCAACAAAATGGCCATACAGTGCATCAAATTTATTTTGGTATTTTGTGATACGTTTTATTATATTTATGCTAGTGAAATGTCCACAACTAAAAGTATCATTAAAAAGATGAAACTTGAAAAACACTGGAGTGTTTAATTCCAATCAATCTCAATTTTGTTGTTATTCGAAAGAATTAATGAGGCATACAGTGTTATCCTCGATGAAACACAAATTTAGAAATTCATGACTTTCTGAGAAAAAAACAAGGAAACATGTACAAACGGAGCTATTACAATTTTGTCACGAAAATAAAAATCATGTTGAAGAGCTGTCATAAATGATGAAATAATTTAACAAAAAACCACAGATGGTGGAATTTAAAGTAAATTAAGTAGGACAAAAATAAGTTGATCTTTTATATTTTCAAAGGATTTATTTATATTTGTTTAGAAAGAATAAAAGCTGAAATGAATTTCAACTTTTGTCTTTACTTTCACCGCCAGCTGCAGCGGCGTAAATATTTTTTAAAAACTTTAATAACTTTGCACATATCATACCTACAATTAAGATTTATGGTCCACAGATAGCTTATCGTATAAGGTTTGCTGCAGTATACTTGTCTTGACCTTGACCTCATTTTCATGGTTCACTGACTTCATAAACATAAATGTAAAATCTGTGTCCAAGTTTCGTGGTTAAGTTTATTTCTCAGCAACAGTAATATCTAGGCTAACCATATTTGGTCTAAAGATAGTTCTTTGTGGGTTTATACCAGTGTGACAACTGGCTTGGGACCTTGACCTCAATTTCATTCTTGAGTGACTGTCCCATTTTCGTTTGAAGTCCATTTCTCAGAAACTGTAATACCTAGACCCACCATATTTGGTCTATTGGTAGTTCTTGATGGGTACATGCCAGTCTGACACTTGTCTTTAGACCTTGACCTCAATTTCATGGTTGAGTCACTGAATCAAGTTTCTTGATTAAGTCCATTTTTCATCAGCTGTAATACCTAGACCCAACGTATTTGGTCTATTGATAGTTCTTGGTGGGTACATGCGAGTCTTGACACTTGTCTCTGGACCTTGACCTCAATTTCATGGTTGAGTGACTTTCATCCAAGTTGCCTTATTAAGTCAAATTTTCAGCAACTGTAATATCTAGACCCACCATGTTTGGTCTATAGATAGTTCTTAGTGGTACACGCAAGTCTGACACCTGTCTCTGGACTTTGACCTCAATTTCATGCGTGAGTGACTTTGTAACATTTTTGAGATTAGGTCCATTTCTCAGCAACTTTGATACCTAGACCCACCATATTTGGTCAATAGATAGTTCTTAGTGGGTACATGCCAATCTGACACCTGTTTCTGGACCTTGACCTCAATTTCATTCTTGAGTGACTTATGTTACATTTTTTAGATTAAGTCCATTTCTCAGCAACTGTATTACCTAGGCCCATCATATTTGGTCTGTAGATAGTTCTGATTGGATACATGCCAGTCTAATGCCTGTCAGCTGAACTTGACCTGAATTTCATGCTTGAGTGACTTTATATTCATTTTCATGATCTAGTATGTCGGCAACTGTACTACATTTGTATTTAGACCCACACTATTTTGTTGATAGAAGTTATTAGTATTTACAACTTTCTTAGTAGATACAACTTTAACATATGACACCTTACATTTGACCTCTATTTCATGCTTGACTGACTTGATTCACATTTTGGGTTAATATCCATTTCTCAGCAACTGCCATACATAGACCAACCATATTTGGTCTATAGATAGTGCTTGGTGGATACATGGTTGTCTGAGACCTTGACTTGAGTCACATTTTCATGATTAAGTCCATTTTTCTGTAGCTGTAATACCTATATCCAAATTGACCTCAATTTTAGGCTAGAGTGACTCTTGTCCCATTTTTACAAATAAGTCCATTTCTCAACAAATGTTATAAATGTATTATATAGACCCACCATTTTTGGTCTATTGATAGTTTTTGGTGGGTACATACCAGTCTGAGACTTATCAGCTCGCTTGGACACAGGTTTAGGCTTGAATGACATGCATGAGATTTTTCAGACAAATTATCACCTGACCATTACTATTTCTTTTAATGCATTTTCCTTTGACTTTGACTTGCAATGTTGGGTATCAGATAATAATTATTTTGTGTCCATGTGCATACTCAGGCAAGACATGTAGTGTGTCCACTCTTGTTGAGACTTATTCAAGCAGATAATACATCTAAAGAATAAAGGCTTTTAACTTAAACTGATATTTTGAAATTTTAAAGTTGTTTTGAGCCCTAGATAATAAGGACGCATTATAAGTTAAAGATAATTCATGGGTAAATTCTATCATTCAATTTTTAGCTCACCTGGCTAAAAGCCAGTTTGAGTTTTTGTCATCACTTTGCGTCCGTTGTTTGTCATCCGTTAACTTTTCACATTTCAATCTTCAAAGAAACCACTGAACCAAATGGAACCAAACTTGAAATTTTAGTTCCAATCAAATATTCAACATGTCTGCCAGTCCCAATAATGTGTTCGAATTGGCTGAATTTTGAAAAATCTTCTTGTCAGAAACCACAAGACCAAATGAAATTCTACTTTGCAGGAATGGTCCTCTACCAAATTTGTAATTTTGGTGTTGATTGGAAATCTAAGATGGCCACACGATGGGACATAGTTAACATAGGACTTTATGGGATATACAAACGACTTCTTCAAAACCATTTGACAGATTGAATTGATAATATGCCTGAATGATTGTATGATGGTCCTTTACCAAATTTATAAATTTGATGCCGATCGGAAATTCAAGATGGCTAACTCTGTATGACATAGTTAACACAGGACCCAATGTTTCAAAAATCTTGTTTTAACAGCCATGTGGATACAACAGACCTTACATTTTCCAATGGGCTAATAGAAGCCAGGTGAGCAATACAGGCTCAGGTGAGCCTCTATTTTTTTTAAAGAATATAAGGCAAGTTAAATTGTCACAAAAAGTGCAAGGAGCTGCTGTGACCTTGTCACATGGCCTATTACTGGTATAAGCTAGTATGGAAAAGATCATGTAATAATACAATGATATCACGATACTAATACAATATGCAAAATGATGACTTGTTTAAGTATAAGACATGACTGAGCAGTAATTAGAACAGATGACACACAAAAACATGATTGCACAAAATATTCAAACCAAGTCCCTGCATTCAAGATGATGTAATTTTTAGTTTTTTTGCAAAAAAATCCTTAAAACCTGTGTGGAAAGTTATTTTTAAATTTGTAAACAAATTCATACATCGTAACACATTTTCTTTTTACAAACAACTGAAGGCTTTTGTTTGTAAAAATACTAAACATAGAATTATATTATATTAGCCTAAACTCAAAAGTAGAATGGCTAAAAGAAGTTATTGTATAGTTACATTGAATACTGATTAAAAGTGATTTTTTAAGCAGCAATTTATTTTTGTTGATTGACATTTAATAAGTAATAAAAGTTTATTGTTTTCTATCAAGAATAGTAAATGACTGCATGATGTGGTTATATATTATTATGAACTGTAAAGGAAAATCTACACGTTTTTCAAATGAGCCATTTAGTGGTTGTAAACTGAAAATTAGACAATAGAAAGTATAAATCAGTGTGACAACATCCCATATGAGTAATTATACCTGTCTCTCATTTAAGTTGAAGGTACTGTAGAAAATATTTTGAGATATAAAGTAGTAAATCCTTAGATGCTCATTCGTACTTACTAACTAGGATTGGTAAATGTCTTTATACTATGGCTGGTTTAGTTTGGGGGAGGTTAGAAGAATATTATGCCATGACAGCAGTATTACATGTTGTGGGTGTACAGAGTAATATTTGAACCATTAGTTTGAGATATCCAGGAATTATCATTGATTATCTAAATGTAAAGGTATTGATAAGGCTGTCAATGTAACCTTCTCATCATTGATTGAGAGGCTTTGATTAGACAGAAATTTTCGGCTTAAAATACCCAGTATGTTATATTTTCAAAATTACTATTCAACAATTAAAAAGAGTACATTTTCACAAAAGAAGTTATCACTAATAATGTGTCATTTTCATTAGAATTCAGTGACAATCTAAAAGACAATTTTTTGTCATAGGAGTTAATAGCATGACCAGAGCATCACATTTAGAATTCAGTTTTAACCTTATATAAAATATTTACGAACTGCCATTATGAATAAAGCTAACAATATTGTAAAATAATATTTGTAGCCATCAGCTTATGATTTGATGGTTGCAGATATATACCGGGTATATTTACTGGTTAGGCTATTACTGACGTAATTTGTTCACTCAATGTCCACAGTAACTTTTTAAGATAAATGGATGCTCATAGTATTCAAATTTTGTCCCCATCCAATTCATCAGCTTCATTGTTCATGTCAACAAACAAGCTGTTACTTTATAAAAACTTTGTAGTACGTTTAGTTGTTTAGTTCGGTGACATATGGTTGGATCTTGAAGGAAAACAATTGCTGATATGGAGTTAACTTCACCTAATGACTTGATAAGCATGGAGACAGGTTTAATAAAAAATGAAAATTACTGAATTAGAAACACTTAAATTACTGTATTAGTTACAAAAGATATTAATCTTAATTAAATTAGAACTTAGTTATGAAAAAAATTATGGTCATACCAGGTATGTTTTGTGGTTAAAACACTTGAAATGTTTGTGGACTTCATTAGATGAAATGGATTTTTTTCACTACTAAAGGATATGGAGTTAACAAGCATCTCATATAGTAATGTGTAGTCCAATAACATTACACATCTAAATGTACATGTTTATAAGAGAAGGTCATGAAATTAAAAAAAATATACCTTTTTTGTATGCAAGCACACATATTTAATAAACAATTTAGTCTAATTTGTAAAGGGATTAATTTTGTTCAGTGGTTCTGCAGGACACGAAAATCCTTCAGTTATATTCAATAAATGACATTATTATTAAACTTCTCATTATACCCCACGCAACGAAGTTGCGGAGGGTATAATGTTTTTGACCCGTCCGTCCGTCTGTCCGTCAGTCCGTCCGTCCGTCAGTCCGTCCGTCAGTCCTGTTCTTGTCACTGCAACTCCTCTGTAACCGCTTGACGGATTGCTTTCATATTTAGTAGGATTGTTGGTTATGATGTGTATATGTGCATACTATACCACCATATTGATTGGATAATTTTTGTGGGAGTTGTGGGACTTAGACTATTTTCAGTTAAAATACCAAAGTATCATCTTGTCACTGCAACTCCTCTAAAACCGCTTAATGGATTGCTTTCATATTTGGTAGGATTGTTGGTCATGATGTGTAGATGTGCATACTTTACTGCCTTATTGATCCGATTAATTTTATTTCAGTTATTGGACTTAGACTATTTTCAGCTAAAAAAGCAAGTATCATCTTGTCACTGCAACTCCTCTGAAATCCCTTAATGGATTGCTTTCATATTTGGTAGGATGGTTGGTCATGATGTTTAGATGTGCATACTTTACTGCCTTATTATACCCCACGCAACGAGTTGCGGAGGGTATAATGTTTTTGACCCGTCCGTCCGTCTGTCCGTCAGTCCGTCAGTCCGTCAGTCCTGTTTCTTGTCATCGCAACTTCTCTCAAACCACACAACAGAATTTCACGAAACCTTTTTAGATAATAAGGACATACTATGTAGTTGTGCATATCGACAGGAAATTGCGATTCAATTTTTTTTCTAGGAGTTACACCCCTTTGAACTTATTTACTTTAATGTACTACTGCAACAGTTTGTCATCGCAACTCCTCTCAAACCACACAACAGATTTTCATGAAACCTTTTCAGATAATAAGGACATACTACGTAGATGTGCATATCGACAGGAAATTACGATTCAATTTTTTTTCTAGGAGTTACACCCCTTTGAACTTATTTACTTTAATGTACTACTGCAACAGTTTGTCATCGCAACTCCTCTCAAACCACAAAACAGAATTTCATGAAACCTTTTCAGAAAATAAGGACATACTACGTAGATGTGCATATCGACAGGAAATTGCGATTCAATTTTTTTTCAAGGAGTTACGCCCCTTTGAACTTATTGACTTTAATGTACTACTGCAACAGTTTGTCATCGCAACTCCTCTCAAACCACACAACAGAATTTTATGAAACCTTTTCAGATAATAAGGACATACTACGTAGATGTGCATATCGACAGGAAATTGCGATTCAATTTTTTTTCTAGGAGTTACGCCCCTTTGAACTTATTTACTTTAATGTACTACTGCAACAGTTTGTCATCGCAACTCCTCTCAAACCACACAACAGAATTTCATGAAACCTTTTCAGCTAATAAGGACATACTACGTAGATGTGCATATCGACAGGAAATTACGATTCAATTTTTTTTCTAGGAGTTACACCCCTTTGAACTTATTTGCCTCACTATACTATTACTGTTGACTCCTCTCGCTTGGAATTTAAATTTCCCAACATGCTGCCATTTACATTAGGATAAATATGTGAAGGTAAGCATTTGATTGTGTTCATTTTACTTGTGAAGTGAGATTTTGTTTCTCCAGTGACAATATGAAGACGTGGGGTATGTGAGCGTGCTCACAAAGGTTCTTTAATTATGATAGTTTTTGTCTCACCTGCGACGAAAGGTATTTTTTGCAGCGTCGTCGACGTAAACCTTTTTAAAACTTTTATAACTTTGTACATATTATACCTAATACCTTATCGTATAAGGTTTGCCACAGTATACTTTTCTTGTGACCCTATCTCATTTTCATGGTTCACTGACTTCATAAACATGAATGTAAAATGTGCATCCAAGTTTCATGGTTAAATCCATTCTCAGCAACTGTAATACCTAGGCCAACTATATTTGGTCTATAGTCTAGATAGTTCTTACTGGGTACATGCCAGTCTGACACCTGGCTTTGGACCTTGACCTCAGTTTCATGCTCACATTTTCATGGTTAAGTCCATTTCTCTGCAACTATAATACCTAGACACACCATATTTGGTCAGTGGGTACATGTCAGTCTGACACCAGTCTCTGGACCTTGACCTCAATTTCATGCTTCAGTGACTTGTGTTACATTTTTTAGATTAAGTAAGTCCATTTCTCAGCAACTGTATTACCTAGTCCCATCATATTTGGTCTGTAGATAGTTCTTAGTGGATACATGCCAGTCTAACACCTGTCAGCTGAAATTGACCTGAGTGACTTAATATACATTTTCATGATTTTGTCTGTTTGTCAGCAAATGTACTACATTTGTAACTAGACCCACACTATTTGGTTGATAAAAGTTCTTAGTGGGTATTTACCACTTTCTGACACCTTACCTTTGACCTCTATTTCATGCTTGACTGACTTGTTTTACATTTTGGGTTAATATTCATTTCTCAACAACTGCAATACATAGACCAATCATATTTGGTCTATAGATAGTGCTTGGTGGGTACATGGCTGTCTGAGACCTTGACTTGAATTTCAGACTTGAGTCAAATTTTCATGATTAAGTCCATATTTCTGTAGCTGTAATACCTATATCCAAATTGAACTAAATTTTAGGTTTCAGTGACCCTGTCCCATTTTTACAAATAAGTCCATTTCTCAACAAATGTTATAAATGTATTATATAGACCCACCATTTTTGGTCTGTAGATAGTTTTTGGTGGGTATATACCAGTCTAACACCTGTCAGCTTGCCTTGGACACAGTGTCGATGTGCATACTCAGGCGAGATATTTAGTGTGTCCACTCTTGTGTAATGTTGAAATATAGATTTTCCTATTGTTATTATTTTACAGTTTTGTCACAATTAAAAATGACATTGCATGACATAATAATGCATATGATAATGTGTTACTAGTAATAATATGAAATGTGAATAACGTGTAAAGTAGCAGTTGGAAGTTAGAATTTCGTGAGACAAAACAATTGTTATAGATATGATTTCACTTCCGTTTGATACATTCACATTTGGGGTTAAAAGTACTCTCATTGGAAAACAAAGTCTTTGACCCAGTAGTTTATTATTATATATAAGTATCTGTAACTGAAGTCCATACACATTATATATGATATGTTATATACTTTAAGGATTAAATTATGAAGGAATAATTGAAATAATGAAAGAATAAACTGTATTTAAAATAATACTGTGTATCTTTTCTTGTCTGAACACATAGCTAAGTTTTTCTTTTGTTGTTTTAAAATTTTAACCCATTAAGTGTAGGTAGTTTTTGTGATTACCTACAATAACTTTGAGTAAGCCAACAATTACTGAGAAGAGCTGCTCTGCCAAAGTGGTTTACATAGCTCTTCGTGACACTGAGTTTGTAAGTTCAGAAAGTATGTTTAACTCTCCTGTAGATTTTTCCAGAATAACTAAGGCTCTCTTATTATATCCTCTACCAATACAGTGTATATATGTGGCCATTACTGTATAATAGCAAAAATGTTGCTGAACTTGGCTAAAACACACATTAACGAGTACCACAAGGAATTTCAATATGACAAAAAAGATAGTTTAACAAGTTTTTGTATTGTCTTTTGTAGGAAGTTGAAACAGATCAGTTTTACAACTTCTTCTTACCTGATCTCAAGGCCATTGGCTATGATGGGATTTTCTCAGCAAAGTCTCGAGCAAGAACCATGACAGAGTCAGAAAGAAAGCATGTTGATGGATGTGCCATATTTTATAGAACCAACAAGTAAGTTTAAACTAACATATTCAGGATACAGAATATAACCCCAGTAAAGTATGGTAGTTACCTTTGGTTAGGTTTGGTTTCAGTACTATTCTAATGGTATTTGGAAATACCCCTCAGATTATATTACCAAATAAGCTTTGTCATTTGTGTTATGTCCTGAAACCAATGAAGTTGTCATTTTGCAAATTTTCTGGAATGGTGTTTAAATCTCCAGAAACCCCAGAGTTCATGTATATGGACACTTTTCATAACTCAGTCGTTTTATTTTTCTAAGTTTTTATAAAGTTCTATAACATGTTTCAAACTTATTTTAACCAAGAACTATTTTTAAAAAAACAGGAAATTTATTACCCAGAAGAGAAGTAACGTAGGTTACAAAAATTTTAATTAAGTTGCAAAACAAGAATTCGAAGATAAATGACTGATAGTACCCACGCTGGTAATTAAAAGTTGATTAGAAGTTTCCTTTATATATGTATTTTACCCACAGCAAATCAACAAACTGTCCTATGATATTTATTTCAAAACCAAAAATACAAAAATAATTTTGTGTTTCATTACTGAATTTGACAAAATAAAAGTAAGTCTGTAATTCGTCAGGATTAATTTCGTACCAAGTTAATTGTTCATTGGTTCTCCAGGAGTGGAAAGTACTCTGTTAATTTTCATTTTTTTTTTTTCATTCACAGTTGTGAAAATTAATGTTGTAATTAAGTATGTTTTTGCAAGTATCATTGTGTACAACTAAGTAATTGAAATATAATCCAAACTGAATCGCATATTATTTTTATGAAAAACTATTACTAACATTAAGACTGTGGAACTCATTTAATAAATTTTAAATGAGATTGTGCAAGACAGTATGACTTCCTAAAAGGATTATAGACCATTTTATAAGTGAGTTTTTGCAGTACATTTTTAAATAATAGATGTTTATAAGCAACATATAACATGTAAAAATCAATATATGTAACAGTTTATGGCAGTAAAAATGAAAATAGTGTTTATAATACTTGTTTTTGATTGGTTATTAGCTCATTTGGCCCAAAGGGTCATTTGAGCTTATGCCATCACTTGGCGTCCATCGTCAGCGTCCTCGTCGTAAACTATTTCAAGAATCTTCTACTCTGAAACTACTGGACAAAATACCTTCAAACTTTAACTGAATGTTCCTTAGGGTATCTAGTTTATAAATTGGTTCTGAAGTTTTGATCTATCACCAAACATGGCTGCTGTTGCTAAAATTAGAACATAGGGGTCAAAGTAAGATCTACAAATAAGTCACATGACCAAAATCATCAATTGACCCTTTATAAGAGTTTTTAAACAGAAAATAATGGTCTGACATTGTCACAGATGTTTAGGGCGTTACTTGAAATAAATTAAATGGTAGCAGTACAAGTAAAATGGAGCATCAAGGGTCAAGGTCATTGAAAAATTCCATAGAAACTGATGAAAAAGTCCCTAGCAACCATTTATATTTGGATTAAGGACCTTATAATTTACCTGTACAAGTCAAAAAGAAAGTCAAGGGTCAAGATCATTGAAAAAGTCCATAGCTACTGATGAAAAAGTCCCTAGCAACTATATATATTTGGGTTCAGGACCCTACAATTTACCTGTTCAAGTCAAAATGGAAGGTCAAGAGTCAGTGCCATTGAATAAGTCCATAGCAACCAATGAAAGTCCCTAGCAAATATATATATTTAGGTTAAGGACTTTATAATTTACCTGTACTTGGGCAACCAAATTAATGGTATCCACTAGTCCTAGGACTTCTGGTTTAAAAATATAGATGTCAATCCCTTAGATGAAGAACCACAATAGAATAATGTCAATACAAACCATATATTTTGACAAATCTCATAATAGTTGTTTAGAATGAAGTTTTCCTTTAGTAAATAGATAGGTAATTTGTAAAAAAAAGTGCTTGATCATTTTCTATTTCTTTGTAGATTTACTCTTATAAAAGAGCATCTAATTGAGTTCAACCAATTAGCAATGGCCAATGCTGAAGGTTCTGATGATATGCTGAACAGAGTTATGACAAAGGACAATATTGGCTTGGCAGCACTGTTGGAAACAAAAGAAGGAGCATATGAAAATGGTAATATATAAATTACTTTTTGTCTTCATTTCTATTTGATTTTATTTTTATGAGATGATTGAAGTTTTTCGGGGGGTATTACGAATTAAGATACATTTATTATCTAGTTGATCTTTTTTTAGCAACACAAACATCATATTTTAGATAGTTATTGCACATTTATTTTCAGTCTAAACCTATTTTCATATTTGAAAAATTATATACAACCTCAAAGGAGGAAGATTCAGTTTTATTTTTTATCAATACTTTGAAAGAAAAAAAATAACCTACCATGGTAATTGCAGTAATAAAGCAAACATGAGTTGAGTGATAAGAAATTTCCATTTTAGGTATATTATACATGTGTATCATGTTACCGATATTATAATTCAATATATTATATACAGAACAATTGTTATTCATTAGGTCTTTTCTTATATTTTTGCAAGGTACTTTTGTTTAAAAAAGAATTAGTTATGGAAAACAGACTTTAATAAATTAAATTTAAAAACATTTTTGCTTCAAATTTCTATCTCTCACTCACTAGTTTTTTTTTGGCAGTGGGTGCCCTTTACACAGATTAAACTGTAAGCAATACCTTTTTAGCAAAAAGATATAAATATGAAGAATTTTATCTTGATTATGGAAGTCTCAAACAAAATTAACTCATACATAGGAATTACTTCATCTACTACTTAAAAACTTTAACATTGTATTGTCCACGTCTTATTTTGCCCGTCTGATAATTTGTTATATATATTGTATATTTGGTTTGGTGTATATGTACCTGAAGTGGTTGAATTGTAAATTAATTTCTAATTTGAAAGCTCAATGTTTTTACAACATTCCAATAAAGGAAGACTTAGCGTAAACATATGCAATGAAATATTTAAATTGTTAATTGTTATTAGTATCATTAGTAAATTGGAAATTCATTAAAACAAGAAAATAGGTCAAGTGATACATGGTTTCTATGATCAGCAAGCTTTCCAAATCATTAAGTATTGATGGCCTCCTGGCAGAATACATACACGACTTAGAAGTGTATTGATTCTAATAATTATTGTAATTTTTATATGAAGAAAATAAATATTGAAGATAAAGAGCCCTGAGAATTAAATATTAGCAGAAGTTATAGTTTTATTACATTGTCATATTGAATTTATTATTCCGTGGAGGTTTCATCTAATGACAACTAAATATTCACACCGTAACTAATGTATTAGGAGTTTAAATCTCACGGGGGATAAACCATAAACCTAAAACATTTACCATAGACTTCAAAACTTTTTATTGATTTGAACTCATTAAATCTTCTTTTTGATAAATTACTTACTACATGAACAAATAAGACAATAAAAGTATGGAAAGAAAACATTTTTTTGGTTATTACATTTGACTTTTAGATTTTTTAAAAAAGGAAATTAATTGCAAGAAGATTTTCTTGTATTTGTACTATAATTCACTTCATAAAACATTTGTCATTATCCTATAATGTAGTAAAAAATATATTTATAATGTCTCCCCTTCACAGAAGGGAGACATTGTTTTATTAGTGTTTCTTCTTTTTTTTTTTTCTCATACAACCTTGTCTGGGGAGAACTGCCTGTAGCCCTTGGCTGTTGGTAATCCTAGTTAAGTAAATAAATTAACCTTGTCCAGGTTATAAATTTTTTGTCCTTGGGGTTTAAGACTCATGATATTTGGTATGTAGAAGTATCGTGATGAGGTGATCTTGACCTTTGATCAAAAGACAAATATTAGGTTTTATTGGACAAAATGCTTGTCTGGGCCTACATTTTTTGTCTTTAGTTATAGAGTCATGATATTTGGTATGTAGATGTATCTTGATGAGACAGTGTGTTGTCAGGGGCCTCGGTGGCCGAGTGGTCTAGGTAGTTCGTCATGACTACTAATGATCACTAGCCTGTCAACACTGAGGTTGCGAGTTCGAATCTGACCTGTGGCGGTATGTGTTCAAATCTGATCTAAATTGACAAGGACTGCCAATTTTCTACCGAAGGTCGGTGGTTCTCTCTGGGTTCTCCGGCTTCCTCCACCAATAAAAACTGGCCCCCGTGAAATAGCCAAATGTGTTTAAAAGGGCGTAAAACCCCAACTAAACAAACTAAACAACAGTGTGTTGTCTATCATCATGATCATCATTACCTGGAAATTTGAAAAAAAATAACGTCGATTATTCATATATACAAAGGGGAGACATATGTTTAAGTTAAATTAAAACTGTTTCTAGAAATTTTATTTCATTAGTGGTGATCAAGGCCAAAAATAGTTTGAAAAAAGAAAATTGCACTGTATCTCATGTTTTACATGTTCATGGTATTGCCTTTTCTTGGTTATATTGACGTCTTTTGTAGTACAGAACAGTGAGACAACTAGTATGTAGGTAGTTTCCAATAATATTGTTGCTTACATCTCATTTTAATGGTTAGGTAAAACATTGGAATAAATAATGAGTTTTTCACTTGTAACAAGCATCTGTGATACAGTCATTGAAGTAGTATAAAACCATTACAAGAATAAACAAAATAAGTTACATCATAGATATCATCCAAAGCAGCTAATGACCAGCTGAGGATATCATTGTGGAAATATAAGAAAATATTTGGTTATGTTATTGTGTATATTTTAGTTTTACCGGCAGAACATCAGATCCGTCAACCTGTCATGATATCAACAGCTCATATACACTGGGATCCTGAATTTTCAGATGTCAAACTTATACAGACAATGATGTTAGTTTGGGAATTAAAGAAAATTATAGAAGAAACCATCCAAAGCTATAAACTGGGAACATCCGACATTAATACAATACCATTGATCTTATGTGGTGATCTCAATTCACTTCCTGATTCAGGTAAATTAATTATACCCCACGCAACGAAGTTGCGGAGGGTATAATGTTTTTGACCCGTCCGTCCGTCTGTCCGTCAGTCCGTCCGTCCGTCAGTCCGTCCGTCAGTCCTGTTCTTGTCACTGCAACTCCTCTGTAACCGCTTGACGGATTGCTTTCATATTTAGTAGGATTGTTGGTTATGATGTGTATATGTGCATACTATACCACCATATTGATTGGATAATTTTTGTGGGAGTTGTGGGACTTAGACTATTTTCAGTTAAAATACCAAAGTATCATCTTGTCACTGCAACTCCTCTAAAACCGCTTAATGGATTGCTTTCATATTTGGTAGGATTGTTGGTCATGATGTGTAGATGTGCATACTTTACTGCCTTATTGATCCGATTAATTTTATTTCAGTTATTGGACTTAGACTATTTTCAGCTAAAAAAGCAAGTATCATCTTGTTTACTTTAATGTACTACTGCAACAGTTTGTCATCGCAACTCCTCTCAAACCACACTACAGAATTTCATGAAACCTTTTCAGATAATGAGGACATACTACGTAGATGTGCATATCGACAGGAAATTGCGATTCAATTTTTTTTCTAGGAGTTACGCCCCTTTGAACTTATTTACTTTAATGTACTATTGCAACAGTTTGTCATCGCTACTCCTCTCAAACCACACAACAGAATTTCATGAAACCTTTTCAGATAATAAGGACATACTACGTAGATGTGCATATCGACAGGAAATTGCGATTCAATTTTTTTTCTAGGAGTTACGCCCCTTTGAACTTATTTACTTTAATGTCCTACTGCAACAGTTTGTCATCGCAACTCCTCTCAAACCATACAACAGAATTTCATGAAACCTTTTCAGATAATAAGGACATACTACGTAGATGTGCATATCGACAGGAAATTGCGATTCAATTTTTTTCTAGGAGTTACGCCCCTTTGAACTTATTTACTTTAATGTACTACTGCAACAGTTTGTCATCGCAACTCTTCTCAAACCACACAACAGAATTTCATGAAACCTTTTCAGATAATAAGGACATACTACGTAGATGTGCATATCGACAGGAAATTGCAATTCAATTTTTTTTCTAGGAGTTACGTCCCTTTGAACTTATTTACTTTAATGTCCTACTGCAACAGTTTGTCATCGCTACTCCTCTCAAACCACACAACAGAATTTCATGAAACCTTTTCAGATAATAAGGACATACTACGTAGATGTGCATATCGACAGGAAATTGCGATTCAATTTTTTTTCTAGGAGTTACGCCCCTTTGAACTTATTTACTTTAATGTACTACTGCAACAGTTTGTCATCGCAACTCCTCTCAAACCACACAACAGAATTTCATGAAACCTTTTCAGATAATAAGGACATACTACGTAGATGTGCATATCGACAGGAAATTGCGATTCAATTTTTTTCTAGGAGTTACGCCCCTTTGAACTTATTTACTTTAATGTCCTACTGCAACAGTTTGTCATCGCTACTCCTCTCAAACCACACAACAGAATTTCATGAAACCTTTTCAGATAATAAGGACATACTACGTAGATGTGCATATCGACAGGAAATTGCGATTCAATTTTTTTTCTAGGAGTTACGCCCCTTTGAACTTATTTACTTTAATGTACTACTGCAACAGTTTGTCATCGCAACTCCTCTCAAACCATACAACAGAATTTCATGAAACCTTTCAGATAATAAGGACATACTACATAGATGTGCATATCGACAGGAAATTGCGATTCAATTTTTTTTCCAGGAGTTACGCCCCTTTGAACTTAATTGCCTCACTATACTATTACTGTTGACTCCTCTTGCTTGGAATTTAAATTTCCCAACATGCTGCCATTCAAATTAGGATAAATATGTGAAGGTAAGCATTTGATTGTGTTCATTTTACTTGTTAAGTGAGATTTTGTTTCTCCAGTGACAATATGAAGACGTGGGGTATGTGAGCGTGCTCACAAAGGTTCTTTAATTATTTATGTCTTTCCTGTAAGGTCTGATTACTTAAAAATAAAATTTAAAGACCTATTAACAAAATATCAGTAATCTGTTTTTAGTGATAACAGTAGTTGTGTTTATTTGAAGTAAGGTTTCCATTCTTGTGTTAACAGTAATGACAGCATGGTTGTTCACTTCTATTCTCATGTTAGCAGTAATGACAGCATGGTTGTTCACATCTATTCTCATGTGAACAGTAATGACAGCATGGTTGTTTATACTGTTACTTCTGTTCTCATGTTAACAGTAATGACATTATGGTTGTTCACACTTTTACTTCTGTTTTCATGTTAACAGTAATGACATTATGGTTGTTCACACTTTTACTTCTGTTTTCATGTTAACAGTCATGACATTATGGTTGTTCACACTTTTACTTCTGTTTTCATGTTAACAGTAATGTTATTATGGTTGTTCACACTTTTACTTCTGTTTTCATGTTAACAGTAATGTTATTATGGTTGTTCACATTTTTACTTCTGTTTTCATGTTAACAGTAATGACAGCATGGTTGTTCATACTATTACTTCTGTTCTCATGTTAACAGTAATGATATTATGGTTGTTCACACTTTCACTTCTGTTTTCATGTTAACAGTAACGACATTATGGCTGTTCACACTTTTACTTCTGTTTTCATGTTAACAGTAATGACAGGAGGGTTGTTCATACTATTACTTCTGTTCTCATGTTAACAGTAATGATATTATGGTTGTTCACACTTTTACTTCTGTTTTCATGTTAACAGTAATGACATTATGGTTGTTCACACTTTTACTTCTGTTTTCATGTTAACAGTAATGACAGCATGGTTGTTCATACTATTACTTCTGTTCTCATGTTAACAGTAATGATATTATGGTTGTTCACACTTTTACTTCTGTTTTCATGTTAACAGTAATGACATTATGGTTGTTCACACTTTTACTTCTGTTTTCATGTTAACAGTAATGGCAGCATGGTTGTTCATACTATTACTTCTATTACTCAAAAAAAAGATCTGATGAATTTAGCTAATCCAGTAAAAAAAAAATTCTTATAAATTACAAAGTAGACTTTGGAACTGAAATAAACAATAGGTTCATGAATTTTACATGTATATTCATTATTATATTACTTTCAAATAAAAGAATAAAAATATAAAAAAAAACCCAATCAGATAAATTATTTTATATGTAGAGAATACATTCTTACAGTTCATTGACCAGATATATGTGTTACAATGTAAATGACTTTCATGTTACATTATTGATTAATTGTTGTGGCATTTTTATAACAAAAATGAAGAATTCTTGTTGTTTATTATGTTGACAGCAGTTGATAAAAAAAAATTAAAAAGAAAAAAAAATGTGAAAAGAAACTCTATTCAAGACTTTGACATTGACATTTTAATGTCTTTAAAAACAACTTATTTTTTCTTTGAAAGTTCATTCACTGGAATGTTTTTATAATATGAAAAATTAAGGGATATGTTTTGCTTGCCAATGAGATAACATCCTTTAAGGTTATATATAGCAGAAGACTTTTAGGGGTCATCTTGTGACCTTAACCTTGAGCCTTAGTCCAGTTTGTAAGACAGCTGTAACCTGAATTTCTAAAATTTGAAGTCTAAAGTTTTATATTACTTACACATAACAAGTTTGAAGAAAGAATTTTTAAATTTCATTCATATTTCTCATAGGATCTAACTAGATGATTTTGTTTACATAGGTGTAGTGGAGTATCTGGTCTCTGGGAAAGTTGCTAGTAAACATGGAGATTTTAAAGACATAAGTTATGAGGAAATTCTTCATAGAATAAGCTTAAAAAATGAAAAGGATGTGTTGTCCCATGATTTTCGTCTAGACAGAGCTTACAATGATATAATGCCTTTTACAAACTATACGTAAGTATGAAGTGACCACTGTAACATTCTGCAAAGAATTTAGTATAAGCTGAGTCAGCTTTAATACAAAGCTTTTCTTGCAAGAATTAAAGAAGTCTTTATATATATATATATATATATTTTTTTTTTTTTTTTTGGAAACAACATATAGTTTAGTTTAAACATATTTTATTTACTACAAAATGAAATGATATAAAAATACACTTAGAAATACAAAACAGTCCAGATATTCTGACTTAGTACAGACACTTAAAAATTAAACAAATTTCGTGGTTAGCCAAATATTTTGTTTCCTGACCTTTAGGTAGATATAAACATACATAATTAAGATCAACATCTTTAAAAAAAAGAAAGAAAGTTTTATGACACAAAAACATATTCACATCAGTTCATTTGATGTTACACATATCTTTATATAAGGTTTACACATATACATTTTTATCATTCGTTTGAATTTTTTTTTTTACAGATATGATTTCAAGGGTATCATAGACTATATCTTCTTTTCAAAGAATCATTTTAATCTCCTTGGTTTACTTGGTCCTCTGGACGAGAACTGGTTCCGTCAGAACAAAGTTGTCGGCTGTCCACATCCACATATACCATCAGATCATTTCTCACTGTTGGTTGATTTTGAAATGCCGTTGCCATTTCCTAATGGAAGAATAGCCAACGGTCCAGCTGCCAGCAGATAGTGCCTAGACATGGGAGAGAACTCACTAGCCAAATTATTCTCATTATCATGTCAAATTTTGTCACTTTTTTTTGTATGACATTGAATGAATTGTACAGAAATTTTTAAGACTATTTATGTAATTTATTTGGTCTCAGTTTTTATGTGATCAGATATTTGTTGAAAATGTGCAACAGGGTTCCATCATTTGGTATAGATTTTCTTAACATTAAGACTGTGTTACCTAATATGCATCTTGATAAAAACATCAAAAACTGAACACATGGACTAAAGTGGATGTACCATAAAGATTTACAGCAAGAAATTGTAAATTTATCTTAGTATAAAGGATATATTTTCAGAATTAAGTATTAATTTTCTCACCAAATCACATGTTATGGCCTTTCTGATTCCTAAATTTATCTTTGAGGCAATTTTTTTTTTAATTTGCATTATAGTTGTATTTTAAATAGATTGTGAGATTTTTGGGTTTTTTAAAAAATTGCCAAAAGTCTACAATATGTGTAGTTTAACATTAGATTTCTTGCGCGTGATTAGAATGGGGGTTAAATAATATTACTTGGTTGTGAAATTTAACATTCTGTGTGGGACATGTAAGTTTAATTTAGAAAATAAGCATTTTTTATTAACTATTCAGGTAAAAGTTTGGTCTTGCAGGTAATATCTCTGGATTTTATTGTGTGGCCGGACCACTCTTATTGTTTTTACCTACTAAATAATGTACATAAATCGTATTTTATATTGTATCACCAAATCATGTTATAATCTTGTTGTTGGCAGCTAAGACTAGTCATAATGATTTCACCATCAGAAAACGTATTTTTGTTGTGTGCAATCTCAAGGATTTGATGCAAAATACCAACATATTGTAAAAATATTGGACAAATCATTGACTTTCTGCTTTGATGTTTTTTTAAATTGTTTCATTGGTGCCAATCTGAGTTATGAAGGTGAAATATGTTTATCAAACCAAATCATGTGAAAATTCTAGATGTCAATTTTATGTCAATTCACTTAGGAGATGGGGTGTTGTTGGTTTGGTATTTACCCCATATCTCAAATGAATACTTGTGGTATATTTATAAAGTAAATTACAGTTCTGTTTGAGTTTAATAGAAAATATGATATTTAAGTGGAAGATCTACATAAAATGAGAAACTTGTATCAAGTTATAAAATATTTTCTAAGTGGTGGTAATTCTGCATTTGCATATAAATACGTATGGAAAATGTATTATCTCCCTTCAGCCTATTATATTCTAATATGTTATTCCCACAGTGTGTCTCATGGTCGAGATTTATGATTGTACCAAATTTTATTATTTGGTTTATGTGATAATTTGCTTTATATTGTTTTGGAGGTCGTGTATTGAAAGAATTATCATAAAATTTATAAGGGAATTTTATAAAGCAAATGAAATATATTTGGTGCAGAAAATGTTACAATCAATAGGTAATAATGTGATGGAGGAAAGATAACTCAAAGTATGAATTTCATTTTGGCAAATATTTAAAAGATGATTTTTTTAAACAAATTCAAATAAAAATTATATTGACTGATAAATTAATGTAAAAATGTAATAAGATTTAATCGTGTATTTAATTTGGGACAATGAAAATTTAATCAGAAATATCAGCTTCTGAAAACCAAAGTGAAATGATTCCTTGACAAGGATAAGAATTTACATACACACAAGCCCAAGAATGTTCTGCAAATTGTGATATTTTAATTGAAGTGGACATATTTGTTCAATAGATTTATCTAGTTAAGTATAATTCACTAAATAATGTATTTTATCTAGTGAAGTAATCTTGGCACAGGATTAACTATTAACAAGGATGTCCTCAATCACAATCTTTATTAATTGGGTTAACTCTAATAATAAGGTTCACTTTTACATATCAAACATCTAATTGTATTTATACATTTTTCATTTAACAGTTTCTTTCTAAGATTAAATTTATTTTTACTTTGAAAACATGAAGTTATGGCAAAAAAGTAGATTTCTGAATGAAAATAAATTTTGATACTTTCCTTCTTTTTGGTATTTTGATAATCATTGAACCTGTATGGAATTACATATCAGTAAAGAATAGAAAAACCTTATTATTAGAGTTTATGTATGTACTGTACAGAAGTATATCATGTATATTGTGTGGTGCTTTAGCTTATGATTTATAATCTAATTGTATCTGGGGCCAACTATCAAATGCAGGTTTTAATGATGTAGTTTTCTTTTCTCTTCTATTAAGGATGCTGGCTGGTCATGTTTTGGTCTTTTTGTCAGATTTTCGGAATCGTCGGGTTTTATCCATTTCTTAAACATGAAATATTTTGCCCATGAACCCCCACTTTTTCTTTTATAATCTCAATCATATATACCTTAAAATGGTATTTGACAAAATTTTTGGAAATGGAAATCCTTTTTATTTTTTTACACATTTTGAGAGACTGAAGTTGTCAATGCAAAGACAATGAAAAATCCAGAGAAAACCTATTTCCTGCAAATTTTCAAGGCCTTACAGCTCTAAAATGAGCACATGAACCTATATTTTTTTCTTGCTTATTTGTTTACTATTCATATGTTCTCTCAAACTAAAACACCTATTTCAAATCTTATTTATTTCCTATTAGACCAGCGATCATCCTTAAGTTTTATTTTAATTTATTAAATAAAATGTTGGAAGTTTTGTGAAATTTGCAATATGTCCTGCAGCTTAAAAATGGTTTTGGAATTAAATATTTTAAAGTTACTTTTGTGGCAAAATTCTAATCGTTGTTACAGTTACACCAGGTTATGGAACGGAAATTACCAAAAATACTTTTTTTTCCTAAGCAGCTTTGGAAGATTTGTACATTGTTGTATGTTCTTGTGTTAAACACATTTTTCACGCTATTTATTACGATCTGAGTTTTGCATGCTTTTTATGTTTGGTGTGTGGATGTTATTTTTTCTTTCCAGTATTACACATAATGCTTCATACTATTTTTTTTCTTGAGGTGATATCAGACGTTTTCAGAATTAAAATTGGAATTGTAAGAATGTAAAGAAATTTTTAGGAAAAGGTCAGTTGTCAAATTTCTTTCAGGAAAATCATACAGAGAGTAAAATCTCAGATTGGGTATCATTAGATTTCTGTTGTGATGTTGCCTCATTCAGTATAAATTTTATATTTGTACGATTCACGGTGTAAGAAAATGGCATAGAATTTTCTGTGGTCAGTAAATCATATTAATAGTTTCATTTTTCATGTTTGTTGGTATTCAGATTTCACACACCTTCATATAATAGTGAAGTAATGTTTTTGATTGACACAAACAAAACATTGTGTAATGAATTTTTTACGTGGATATTTCAACAAAATATTTTTAATTTTGGACAAGGAATTGGGGGAGAAAGTATCACAACTAAATATTATAGATTATTTAGGCATTTTACAAGATGTATAGGTCTGATTTGAATACCTATAACATGGAAGTACAGGAGTTTTGTCATTATAACATGTTATCACCATTACATTCCTAAAGGAAAACATTGATAATACTCCTGTTGCATTTAGAATAAATTGTCTTTTGTATATTGTGTTAAAATCTCAAGGAAAATAAAATCTTTGTAATAAATATGTAATTATGTGTTTGAAATTTTCTACCTCGCTGGATCACAAGTACTTTCAGTTTCCATGTTGAAAACATATAGACCTTGGACATACAACAGGGCAATTATGAAAACACCCATTTATTGTCCCCCGCTGCAATGCAACGGAGGGACTTAGTAATGGTCACCGTCGGTCACAATTACTTGTGGACGCATCTCTTCTGAGACTTCTGATTAGATTTTGTTCAAATTTTGTAGGATTGTTAGTCATTTACTTGATCCTATCGCACCACGATTTTGATTCGACAAATTTTACGGGAGATACGGGACTTTTAACGGTTTTGTGTATGTGACACTATATGTACGCTTTGTGGACGCAACTCCTCTGAGACCACTAATAGGATTTTGTTCAGATTTTGGAGGATTGTTATTCACCTTTTGTACTTGATCCTGTTGCACCACGATTTTAATTCGACAAATTTTACAGGAGTTATGGGACTTTAACTTTTTTCTGCATTCAACACTATAGAAAAACTTTGTGGACGAAACTCCTCCGAGACCGCTGATCAGATTTTGTTCAAATTTTGGAGAATTGTTAGTCACCACATGTACTTGATCCTATGCTGCCGTTTAAATAATACACATTTGTATATCTTGGGCTTCAACTTTTCTCTGAGGCGGGGGACATATGGCTACATGTAGCAATCTTGTTAATACTTTATTAATAAATGGGTATTTTCGTAATGGCCCTGTTATATGTCCAATATCTGTAATAATTGCCTGAGGATAGCTGTAATGGCTCAATCTCCCTGTACCAATAATGAAAGCTTTATTCCCTTCAACCTACACAATGTACCATTTTGTAACATGACTGCGTGTTTTAAATTTATGCATATGACCCCGGTAACTAGCATATATATTTTCTAACCAGAAGTCCTTTATATATAGTCATTCTTTCCGTGGTATATAAATGAGGTTGATGCGTGCCAACCTTCAAGCATAAATAAGCTCCCATGATTCCAAATTTTTGTAACGAAATAACGTGTGATCGCAATATCATGTTCAATCTGAAAGTGAAATGATGAAAATGGTGGGTTGAAAGGGATAGAGCTTTCGTTTGTGGTACAGGGAGATTGGTGAATAAAATGTACATATTCTTAGAGAAAAATGAATAAGGAATCGATTGATGTATGATTTATCTACTTATAATTGGATATATTACGATTTCAAGTCTAAAAACTGCCGTTCCAAGTCTGGGTCGGTAATTTCCATGTTTTCTATATGCAGTGCACTCTGCCGTCCCACGGCCCCAGCATATCACAAAAAGGGCCGTCAGACGTCAGCAATCTCGGACTAATGCCAGTATAACGCCTGTCAGCTGAATTTGACCTGAATTTCATGCTTGAGTGACTTAATATACATGATTTAGTCTATTTCTCAGCAACTGTACTACATTTGTAACAAGTCGCACATAATTTGGTTGATAGTTCTTAGTGGGTATATACCACTTTAACATCTTACAACTTACCTTTGACCTCTATTTCATTTAAGTAAAATTGAGGCATTACAACTGGGCCATTACGAGATTAGCAGGTCCATTATTAAATTGTATGGGCCTATTACAGAATCCCCATCAAGATGGCGGCTGTACGTATATCCATCTTGATAGGGATTCTGTAATGGCCCAGTTGTAATGCCTTAATTTTATTTATAAAAGCAACACATTTTTTACATATTTTATCCTTCTGGTTAATAAAATAGGTTACAGAAATTACCACATGAGTTGACAATTTTACTCAAGGTTCACAGGAGCCAGTTGTCACTCTTGCTGTAATAATTAGTCCCCTACTGGCAACACATAAGGGGAATATAGGTTTGCACTCCGTCAGTCCGTCCATCAGTCGCACTACAGTTTTCTGGACTTTTTAGCTCACCTGACCCAAAGGGTCATGTGAGGTATTGTCATCACTTTACATACGACATCGTCGTCATTGTCGTCTGTAAACGTTTCACATTTTAATCTTCTCTGAAACCACTTGGCCAGTTGGGACAAAACTTGGCATGAATATTCATTTGCTGGTACTTTACAAAGTTTGAGTTTTTGGTGCTGATTGGAAATTCAACATGGCTGCCTAAGCCAATAATGCGTTCTGATTGGCTGAAATTTCAAAAATCTTCTTCTGAGAAACCGCTTGGCAGATTGAATTGTGATATTGTGGGAATGTTCCTTAGATGGCCCTCTACTAATTTTGAGTTTTTGGTGCGGATCCGAAATCCAAGATGGCTGCCACCATAAAACATAGTTTAACAGAAATCCTATGGGAAATACATACAAACAGTTTCTTCTCAGAAACGGTTTCATACATTAAAACCAAATCATGCACAAATGATACAAGGATGGTCCTCTACTAATTTTGAGTTTTTGGTGGTGATCTAAAATCCAAGATGGCTGCCACCGTGTTACATAGTTTAATATAGAACCCTATGGGGAATACATACAAATAGCTTCTTCTCAAAAATCGTCTCGCATAAATGTACCAAATCATGCACAAATGATCCTAGGGTGGTCTTTTGCTAATTTTGAGTTTTTGGTGCCGATCTGAAATCCAAGATGGCCACCACCGTGGAACATAGTTTAACGTAGAACCCAACGGGAAATAATACAAACATCTCAGAAACACTCTCACACATACTGAGAAAGCAGATGATGCAGGAATGATACTAGGGTGGTCCCCTATAGGTTTTGAGTTTTTGGTGCCAATCCGAAATCCAAGATGTCGCCATAGTGAAACATAGTTTAACACAGATCCCTATGGGAAATACATACAAACATCTTCTTCTCAGAAACAGTCTCACATATTTAAACAAAATCAGGGCAAATGATACTAGGGTGGTCCTCTCCTGATTAGAGTTTTTGGTGCCAATCTGAAATCCAAGATGGCCACCACCGCAGAACATAGTTTAACATAGAACCATATGGGAAGTACATACAAACAGATTTTTGGAAGCCATTCCGCAGATTTAGACCAAATCGTACACAAATAATACTAGGGTGGTTATCTTATAATTTTGAGTTTTTTGTGCTGATCTGAAATTCAAGATGGCCACTACCACAGAATATTCTTTAACATTGGACCATATGGGGAAAATGTTTTAAAATTCTTCCTTCTCTGAACCACTTAAGCATTTAAAAACAAAATTTGCTGGAAACCTCGTTTAAGAGTCTTCTACAAAATTTGTTTTTGATATATCAGGTGAGCGATAAAGGCTCTTGAGAGCCTCTGGTTTCAGAAACTGTTTAACCAACTGATCGTATTTTTCGTATGTGAGCTTATAATGATGAGTTAAAGATGGGATAATTATTGTGAAAGTTATTGCCCTTGGAAATAGGAATTATTGCCAAAATAATAGTTTTCCAGGCTTATCACAAACCCTTCTACAAACTGATCCTATTTCAAGCTCACCTGGCCTTAAAGGCCATGCGAGCTTTTGCCATCACTGTCGTCCGTCCACATTTCACATTTCATTTTTTTTCTCTGAAACCACCAGTCCAAATTGAACCAAACTTGGCAGGACTGTTAATTTGATGGTTCTGTGCAAAAGGTATGTTTTTTTGTGCCAACTGGATATTCAACATAGCTACCAGGGGCAGATAATTCATTCTGACTGGACTTATCTTCAAAGATCTTGTCAGAAACTACTGAGCCAATTGAATTAATTTGTTGCAGGAATGATCCTTGGACGAACCTCTATAAAATTTAACTGCTTTTTAAAAATTTCACCATCAGGAACTAGAACTGCCAATGACAGACAAGTTGGTTGATTGATTGAATAATTATAGAAAAGTGTCCAGTGGTAAGTATTAAATGCATACTGGTACCGTATTTATTCAGATGAGAAGCAACTGTTGAGCTGGACATGTAAGGTAACAGTCCTCAGGAAGACATGTCTCACACCTGGAAACGTTATTCTCCATTCAACCTAACGCTCAAAGCAAGCATGATACCTGGATAAAAACCAAGGCAACAATATTCAATCAACTGCAACTTGCAAAGAGGGTATATTCAATAAATTCTAGGGCATTTCTTAAAACTAGACACAATATAGGCCGACCACTCACCCTCCTGTCCAACATTCACCATATTATACACCAGATTTACACTACGTGCAACCAAGCCAAAATATGATTGATTGATTGAATTTTTTATATGCTGAGCTGGCGATATTTCAGCCAATATCACAGCGAGAACTAAATTTAAATTGAGCTGATTAAACCAAAAATATGCAAACATCATTCAAAGCCTCTCTGTTATTATTATTATTATTATTACAAGGCATTTTTAAAGCGCATTATATAACAATACAATTACTCTAAGCGCTTTACATGATTCATACATACACGAAACTGCAAAGTAAAAAATACATTTAAAAGCATACAAAATCAAATCAAATATACCAATTTAAGACTAAAAACCTCACCAGATTGGATAAAAAATGGAATAAAAAATATCAATGAATTAGTCAAAATCTCAAAAATTATTATCTAAACTAAATACTATAACTGGACTTGGAATTTGAATAGTCATAGACTTATCTTTCGAAATTTCTGAATGCTACTACTTTGTTATTAATAAAATATGTTACCGAAAGACAACGACTCATAGTAAGAGTTATATCAAGGATTTGTATCCTTGGTTATATCCAGATGTACAAAAACACAACAAATCAAATTAGAAAGTATAAAATATTACTGTAGCTATTCAACATCAGTCAAACACAATCAATCACAGATCCAGGTCTATACTGTAAGCGATTCACAAAAGCAACTTTGAATAAACGCGTCTTTAGTCCTTTTTTCAATAGCTCAAGTGATTGTTCATTACGAAGACTTGCTGGAAGGCTATTCCACAGAGTTCCGGCCGCTACATCGAACCTCCGCTCACCATAGATTTTAGTCCGTGCGTTGTTTTGGCATCTCGATTAAAGCAGCATTTTCAGATCACAAGGATCGTGCCAGTTTGTAAAAATGTACAAGTTCTCTAAGATACGAAGGAGCAAGTCCATGCAAGGCTTTGAATGCGTTCCGCAACAGTTTATACTGGCGTCGGAATTTAATTGGTAATTGAAGAGTCACAAGTGTTTGAGTTAATTGTTGATTGATTGATGTGTAATTGCTGACCTTTCCTGTTGTAAGGTGTGTTTTTTGTTGTTTTGTTTACTTTCATCAAGTTTAAATTCTACTGGTCTTTAATGTTTTCAAAAAAAGTTTTTCGGTTGACCAATCCAAAATGCCTGTGGTGGCCATTTTACTGAAAATTATCCAACCAGAAAGACGTGTGCAAAATGTGTCAAATACAACTAAAGCATGATAAGTTCTGTCCTTACTATGTGTAACTAGAGTTACTGTGGTCTAGTGGCCCACAAATACCCCCCGCGCCAACTGCTTTGTAAACCTTTCCACATAATCTGTCCTTAACGGACTATTGATACACCCCGATCATGCATCTGTTGAGCCCTCTGCACCTTAGAAAGTAAAAGCTGTAAGAGGATGAAACACCCTGCAAAGTTTCAGACCATTGATTTAAAGCTGTAAGAGGATTTGATTAGATAGTAATACATGCCGAGTCAAAATCTATGGGCGTTTGCAAAGTCGAAAGTTCTACCATCAGTCGAAGTGCCGTGTGGATAAGTCAAAGTTCTTAAAGGGGGGGGACATTTGCTGGAAAAAATGCTGAAAAAAACCTGGGGTGGGAGACATTTGCTGAAAAAAATGCTGGAAAAAACTGTCCAAACTTGAAAAAAATGTGGGCATAGTGGCCCCTAGAAAATACGTTTTTTACCCCCCTTCCCATCACCCAGACCATAATAGAGAGAATTAAGAGAGTGAAAGACAAGCTGGGACAAATTTCATTTATCCTAATGAAATCTTACTTGTCTTTGTGAGAAAGTGTTTTTATGTTGATAGTTGATAAAATGATCTACATACCTGCAGCAAGTCATTAATTTGAAACATTTCCTTAATGCAAATTGTAAGGAGCGGAGCTGTACTAAATGGTAATTCATTTTGAGCTATCATTGTGCACATCATCAGCCGCCCTAGTTTTGTCCTCTTCCGATTTTCGGCACTTTTCCAAATACTTGTGAGACTTCACCAGTGAAATTTACCTCCGTGAGCACATGGAAATATTTGTGAGACTTCATCGACTGACACATATGCGTAGTAAATAATATAAAGGTTTCGCCTTTTGATGAAGATTGAAGGAATTTCCAAAGATCAGTGTATTCACGTTTGGCTGGCATGTTTTTTACTGGCTTCATCATGCCGCCATTAAATGATGCCGAGTCAAAATCTTATGGGCGTTTGCAAAGACGAAAGTTCTACCATCAGTCAAAGCGCCGTGAGGATAAGTCAACGTTCATTCGAGCGTCCTTTAACTTTATGCCTGGGCATATCGACATGTCGCGAAAGGTTCCGAGCGAATTTTCCGGTTTTTTTTACCGTTTTACTTAGTTGACGTAGAAAAAACGTTTAAGAGGGCGGAAGGCGTAATTTGGGGGTCTGAAAATCGTAGTGATAACGCTTAAATCGTAGCGGTAAACAGGTCCGAATAAGCTGTTACGGGAATTGATAACACAAAGCATGTACACGTAGTTCGGACAGACGGACGGACAGACAGACAGACTGAATCCTATACACCCCCTAAACTTCGTTTTCGGAGGGTATAACAACTAAAGCATGATAAGCTCTGTTCTTACTACGTGTAACAACTAAAGCATGATAAGTCCTGTCCTTACTATGTGTTATAACTAAAGCATGATAAGTTCTGTCTTTACTACGTGTAACAACTAAAGCATGATAAGTTCTGTCCTTACTATGTGTAACAACTAAAGCATGATATGTTCTGTCCTTACAACGTGTAACAACTAAAGCATGATAAGTTCTGTCCTTACTAAGTGTAACAACTAAAGCATGATCAGTTCTGTCCTTACTACGTGTTACAACTAAAGCATGATAAGTTCTGTCCTTACTAAGTGTAACAACTAATGCATGATAAGTTCTATCCTTACTACGCGTAACAACTAAAGCATGATAAGTTCTGTCCTTACTATGTGTTACAACTAAAGCATGATAAGTTCTGTCCTTACTATGTGTAACAACTAAAGCATGATAAGTTCTGTCCTTATTACGTGTAACAACTAAAGCATGATAAGTTCTGTCCTTACTATGTGTAACAACTAAAGCAAGTTCTGTCCTTACTATGTGTAACAACTAAAGCATGATAAGTTCTGTCCTTACTACGTGTAACAACTAAAGCATGATAAGTTCTGTCCTTACTACGTGTAACAACTAAAGCATGATAAGTTCTGTCCTTACTGTGTGTAACAACTAATGCATGATAAGTTCCGTCCCTACTATGTGTAACAACTAAAGCATGATAAGTTGTGTCCTTACTATGTGTAACAACTAAAGCATGATAAGTTCCGTCCTTACTATGTGTAACAACTAAAGCATGATAAGTTCCATCCTTACTATGTGTAACAACTAAAGCATGATAAGTACTGTCCTTACTACGTGTTACAACTAAAGCATGTTAAGTTCTGTCCTTACTATGTGTAACAACTAAAGCATGATAAGTTCCATCCTTACTATGTGTAACAACTAAAGCATGATAAGTTCCATCCTTACTACGTGTAACAACTAAAGCATAAGTTCTGTCCTTACTAAGTGTAACAACTAAATTATGATAAGTTCTGTCCTTACTACGTGTAACAACTAAAGCATGATAAGTTCTGTCCTTACTATGTGTAACAACTAAAGCATGTTAAGTTCTGTCCTTACTACGTGTAACAACTAAAGCATAAGTTCTGTCCTTACTACGTGTAACAACTAAAGCATGATAAGTTCTGTCCTTACTATGTGTAACAACTAAAGCATGATAAGTTCTGTCCTTATTACGTGTAACAACTAAAGCATGTTAAGTTCTGTCCTTACTACGTGTAACAACTAAAGCATGATAAGTTCTGTCCTTACTACGTGTAACAACTAAAGCATGATAAGTTCTGTCCTTACTACGTGTAACAACTAAAGCATGATAAGTTCTGTCCTTACTACGTGTAACAACTAAAGCATGATAAGTTCTGTCCTTACTACGTGTAACAACTAAAGCATGATAAGTTCTGTCCTTACTATGTGTAACAACTAAAGCATGATAAGTTCTGTCCTTATTACGTGTAACAACTAAAGCATGATAAGTTCTGTCCTTACTACGTGTAACAACTAAAGCATGGTAAGTTCTGTCATTACTATGTGTAACAACTAAAGCATGATAAGTTCCGTCCTTACTATGTGTAACAACTAAAGAATAAGTTCTGCCCTTACTATGTGTAAACAGAATCTATAGGCTTGGTATCATTTAATCTATATAAAAGGACTTCTCTAATATCCACCCAGTACAACAGGTAGGCTTATGATAACCAGTAACAAATTCAATGTGACCTGCAACACCAAAAAATGTATAATAAAAATTAAAGACAAATATATTAAAAACTAGAGATTGTGTGTCTGTAAGACACTGATGCCCAGTTCTCTTGCACACAGAATTCCCATCTATTAATTATGACAGTAAATTGTTTTGAGAATTATCGTAAAAATTTGAAAGTTTCATAATATATCCTGCTTACATTAACTTTTACCCAATAAAAAATCATGAATCCACAGTACTAAATTATGTTTCTCATATAAGCACCCAAATGCTAAAATTTAATTCAGTCTATCAAGAAGATGATTTTAGTTGTAAAATTTCATTGATTCATTATCACAGGTTTTTTTATAAATGCAAAATTTAATCAGTCATTCTACTATAAAAGGTAGGTGATGACTCAAATGTAGCTGAGCTGTTGTACTACATAAGATGATTGTAAGTGTGAAATATCATCAATACATTACCATAAGGGTATTGTTGAATTTTGCACTATTGGCAAACAGGAAGTGGCTGCACAACAGATCCAAAATGCTACAACTGAACATTATGAAGCTGCAGACAAAATATAAAATCATTCCCTTCTGTAGAGGCAAAGAAAACTTTGTCGAAAGATTCCTACCCAAGGTGACTAGACCTGCGTTCACCGTTGGAGACTCAGGTAAAAGTTTAACCAATCTGGGCAGATGTACGTACAAGGGTAAATCTTTATGCCCCTTCCATAAAAAATTCTCAAATGGCATATTATCTTTTACACCAACATATAGAAAGTTCTCCCACAAAATTATTCCTGTACAAACAAAATTCAGATTTCAAAATTATATAATGAAGGTGGACAGGGAAATCTAAGTATTATAAATGATCAAAATATAAATAAGAAGAACGTGTAATCACTTGAAATTTTATTTCTGACTTAAATAAAACATAAATCATTAACAGATATATTCAAGGGAGAAAAAAATGAAATTTAAAAATAGCTGTTATAAAAATAGACAATACAGCACTCTCTTTCTGTACAATAGATGATACTATATATCTGTAGAAAAATAAGCAGTCTGTCTGTAGAAAAGTATAAATGAATTACAGATCATTCAATTCATACATTGGACAAATACAACTGAAGCATGATAAATTTAACAATACTACTATAATCAGTTTAACAAGAAGGAATCACATAAAATAAGATCCTTATTGAAGGGAAATAACTCTGATTTCATAAAATGCTAATCCATTTTCTACTGAAATGCAGAACTGTCATAGAATCTTTTACTTCAGTCAAATAAATATATTACAGTAGATCTTAAAAGTTTCAGATATGATCAACTACTGAAAAAATTTTTTCTGGATGCTCAATACTGCCACTGCTCATTCCCTTCATACAGTCATTAAAATTTGACAAATCAGATATAAAAATAGGCTATTACAATCAGGTCATCTATTCAAATTAAAATATGTTGTAAACTACATGTATATACATGTATGTAAGTGTATTTTGTAAAGGATTAGGATAAAAGGAGATGTCATTGCAATCATTGTTTTAAATTAAATTTAATATGCATTTTTCAAATGTTTTCATGAAAATGAAAGAATTCGATGGTTAATACATACATGTAGTTAAGTATATTGTTTCTATATTGTTTGCACACTTTTTAATACTTGGTAGGTAAAACAAATTAAAACACTCACACAAATATTTAGTAAAATGAGACAATTCACATAATTTATTCAATGCCCATGATTTGGTTGTATATATCTATGTACCATATTTAGTTATTCATTTGGTAGATAATACACGTCAATCCTTTTGACTCTCTAAAATTAAGGAAAAACGTTCTTCTGTGTAATATGCAGAGGCATTTTGGCAACAGTCACAGTCTGTTTTTTATCTCATGAGATCAGTGTTTTTAATTATTTTGATTTTTGTTTAGTCTTAAAGATTGATCTTATGAATGTGTTTAGTGATATAAATTAGTTCAGTAAAATGATGATTTAAAATCACTATTTTTATTCTCTTTTTGTCAACGATTGTCAGAGAAACTGTGACTACTAGAAAGCTTCGATGCAAACTTATGTGCCACTGTGGACACCGTCTATATGCCAAATTAGGGGAGTTTGTTGGGAATATCCCAATCATTCCTGTAAAGTTTGAAAAAAAATTGTGGCATTGTTTTTAGAAGAGAAATTTGAAAATCTGACTGATCAGAATCAAGAACTGCATGAGGCAACGTTTTCAATCCAATCCAAATGAAATGAGGATATTTATAGACACCCTTTATATAGTATTCCTGCAAAGAGCTTCTTATAAAAACAAGCATATATGTGTCCAATGGACACTACAGCCCCGCCAATGAAATAAGTATTTAGTAAATAGAATTACATTTGTATATTTGTACTTTGAAGTCCCTAAGGATAGGGTAGATGAAATATTATCTCTCAGTACTTCATGAAAAACTACCTTCAACCTGAACCTGGATTCTAATATTGAAATTCTATAAAGAAATTCAAAGTCGATGACCCAGACCTTAAGGTCACAGCATCAATTTCTCATCAAAATGCTGCTGTTCATATCACAATCTATCAATGTACAAAGTTTCATGATGATACCATAACTCCTTCATGAAAAATTACCTTAAACCTGAACCTTAACCTTGTTCGGACGGCCGGACGGCTGCACAGACCAAAGAACTATATGCCTGGACTGCCTTACAGGCAGAGCATAAAAATAATGTAGTGTATGAATGGATTGACTTTATCATGAGATGATGAAAGATAGTTATCAGCTTAAAATACACCATATCACAAATAACTGACAACTTTTTATTTCAATAAGTTTGGAAAAATATTGGATTGCTGAAGAATAAAAAAGTGTGAGATTCTAATACCAAAATATGACTATCTAGTATTATAACCTAGATGATTTAGCAGTTTTAGACAGTTACATGAGTCTGAGATTCCTGTATAAATCTCTTTAGTATCATATAAATTGAACTAAGACTTCCTGTCTCATAATTTCTAAGTATCAATTTTTGTTCTTCCATGATAAAATTTCTGGAAATAAAACCAAAGGATTTTTTTGTCCTACTGGTAATAAATAAAATTTCCGTATCATGAAAAAGTATGTTTCCATTTCTGTAAAACAGGAAGAACAAAAAATCAGACTATTAATAGTAACTTAAAAAAATATATGAATCAAATATAAATCTCCTCCTTTTTTAGTAAAGAATCACAAAAAAAATCTATTTCTTTATCTTAAGAAAAACATTAAGAGATTCAAATTGGGTTAAAAAACTGACTGGAAAATTGTAATCATTGAAGTTCAATTTCACAGTAACAATACAAATCTAAAAGTCTTACATACTAATATTAAATTGACATTTCCATCCGATTTAAAATTAATACAATATTTCAATATCATAAATCAATTATACAATTTCATAGGGTTAAAATTTAGACGAGCATTCTTAGAATTCCAATAAAAATAATCTCAATGAAATGCTGTGTAGCTATGCCGTCAATAAAGTAGAAAAAAACATTGAAATGTGCACAGCATTAGATGTCTGGAACATACTTCATTATAATTTCTTAGATAGATCTATATTCCACAGTTTCAATAATATGACACATACATTTATAATATTTATGTTTTATTAAAGATGGTTTTGTAAGAGTTGGTTCCCATCCTCCACTTGATGCTACAGGCAAACTAGGAATTTTTATTTTGTTTTAATTACTTTCAATCATCCAGTTTCTCTATAACCTTAATCGTATACATGTCTTTTATGAATTTGTTTCATTACAATTTTTCTCTGCTTTACTTTACCACAAATTAAAGAGTCTATCTAATGGTAGATAAGTTCAATTTTCATATTACAGACGTATTATTGACTTATATTCAAATTCTACCTCCTATATTTCAATAATTTCAAAAGAAGGGAATATACATGTACAAAGACCACAATATACATCTTACAGTTAATAAACAAAAAATATATCCAATGTTTGACTATATTACTACAAATCATGATCTACCATTTATTCAAAAATTTGCTTTGCATTATCATATAATACATTAGTAGCTAGGTTCAAAAATAAACACTTTATATTACATATAAAACAACTTGAACATTTAATCTTTCATTAATTTTATACAGGATGAAAGTTTATTTTACTTTTAAAAAATTCCATTATACATGTACGGCCATCTAAACTTCATTATCTGGTTCTCAGACACCGCTGCACCACTTAAAAAGTTGCAAACGGAACGAGTTTATTTGAATTCTGGAAAAAAATGCCATTGTTCCTTATTTTTCATATAAAAATAAAATTAGAAATTTGGTGCCAAAATTACTTTTGAAGCATCTACCGGACTCAAACATTATATTGACATTGATTAAGTCTCAATGAAAGTAAATAAACAGCTGATGAACGATCATGGTAGTGAGTTTAACTTGAATATTCGCTCCAAACAAGCCATTCCACGGACTATATTTCCTGCTCAATCTACAACCACCGTGGAACAGCTCTGCCGAAGGGTATTTGCAGGAAAAATGGAGGACATTCCAGGCAATGGAAGCAGACAACCCGTTTGTATAACAAATGTCATAAGAGTGAATGGATTAAAACTAGATTTGTATGTCATCAAAATAAATACCTAAACTGAAAATCCCTTGCCTCTTTTGACAGAAAAATAATCTAAAAAAATAAATTCCCTATCTACCTAGCCATTTTTGTAAAATTAATTGTCTGAGAACCAGAGAATTAATTTTAGGTGGCCTAATATACTATCTGCATACTATAAATAAATTGTTACATATACTATACATTTAAGTCAATTAACATATTCATCCAATTTTCAAGCAGAATTAAGAATCACAACCACAGCAATAAATAAATATCCTTACAATTCAAACAAGTGGAGATAACTTACTGGCAGAAATTTTATTTATTACATACCAGAAGTGATTTTAAATACTTAATTGGTTCAGATGCAGTCAGAAGACTTTATAAATACTGCTTGGTTAAAAAATATATCAGTTTCACTTAACCAATTTACGTTAAACTTTTCTGACAGTCTTAAGTGATAGTCAAAACTTGATTTCTATTCACATTCTCTCTGACACCTATAATTCAACAATTTTAAGGCTTTTGAACATTAAAAAAATCTCTACTCTTTAGAAGACTTAAATCACATATATGATAGAATAGAGAATGGAAACGGTGAATGTGTCAAAGAGCAAATGATCCCTTTTTAAGAAACAGTTTATTATATCTGATTATATTTAACTACCATATACAGCAACAACATATGTCACAAGCAAACAATCCACACCAAAGATACATACATTCATCAAAACTATAAAAATAAATTATCAACAATTATATGTCAACACTTTAACAGATACGTGTATATATATTTTCCAATGTCAAATCTCAGATATTTTCCTAATGATGAGAACTATAATTAAAAAAAAAGTACACTTTTTACATTAAATATGATATGAATTTCGGTTCAGTTTGATTTATTGGAATTTTCGTAATTTGCTATATCCTGATATATAGTTTTCATTGGTGGAAGTCAAAGTATCCGGTCAGAACCAGTGACCTTTGTCAATCAAGAACGGAGTCAAACACACCTTGTCATAAGTTTCATTTGAACTCACAATCTCAGTGCTGTAAGGCTAATGATCAGAAGCATTTATTACATAGTACCTACTGTGTGTCTCACATACTGCAGTAACTGATTTCTTTGTGAAAATATCTGGACTCCATTACTTTTTTGTATGTTTAAAAAAACAATTAGGTATGCATGAATCAGACTTTTGGAAACAAAACCTGCACATACATGTATTCTTCAACGTCACATTTGCTTGTGGTGACGTCATATATGATGCAAAAATCAGTGAAATGCAAACAAAAATTGGAAAATCTGTTCTCATAAAATATTTCGGACATTTCAGCAGTGTAAAAGACTACTTCATTACGACTAATAAAAACAAAAGGTAGTGTAATACTTTTTACTTTCATTTTAATTAAACTTTTGAGATATTCCAGAAAAACAACTTGCAGTTTGAAAAAAGACACAATAGACCACTTGGCCTCCAAAGCTTCTATTGATACGACTTTAGGAACAAATTATTTTTGGATGAAGATGATAGAAATTTAGAAAAAATATGACATTTTTCAAGTAATATAAAAACAAGGTTTGACAAAGCAAACATTCCTATTTGATAAAGCAAAACAAAAATACATCATAATTCTAAGATTTCGGGTTGATCAGCTAATGAAAGACCTGGTGACTGATCTGTAGGGTTTAATATACTATCTTCTACATCATCTTCTTGTATCTCATCAAATCTGAAAACAAAATTATCTATCAGTGCATAGGAAAATTTTCAGAGTTATTTTAGTTCTCCTATTTTTACAGCAGCAGTTTGTTCATATACAGCAAATTACCTAGCCATGCATGCACGTTTACATGGTAGAACAGGAATTGTATGTTTGTATGCATATACATTTGTACCGGGCTGTCAATTACTGTAAAAACTAAATGATATATATAAATTGACTTGGAAGATTCAGTTTATAAATCACTAATAAAATGTTTAGCCCAAACTTTAATGGTTCAAGTGATATCTAACTCTTAATATTGATAATCAATATACAATTTTTTTTAAAAGTATCAACAATTTAAACTCAAAATTGCTATAAAGGGCACCTGCATATAGCAACCACTGCCTATAGAGAGCATTGTGAAAATAGCCTTATACTGTACAATGTTTTTAAGATTTATCTCTGCAAGGACATCTCTTCATTAAGGTTGCTTACTTCTTTCAATTTATAGAGCACCTGCTCGTTAAGTTCGTTTATTTATTGTACCATGTGCCCCACTTACATAGATTTGACTGTACATACACATCTAATTACAAAAATTACTATACTTTACTCTCGTAACTACTAGAAAAATAACTTGAATATTTTCTTGTTTTTTATCAGCATTCGGTTAATGACTCCAACTTTTTGAAAACCAGTGACCAATAACCTACATGTACAGGTCAGGGAAAAATCCCTCCGGCAGGGCAACATCTTCTACTTAACAGTTGTTTTCCTACCGATTACGTCATTTACTTCATTAATGGTGTTTCTTGGCACAGAATTAAAATACTGAAGCCAGTAGTTATTGCAGTATAATAAAACAATTATCTCCTTCATGTAAAGTAAATATCCCAAAATTGTTAAATCTTCAGATGGTTATTTCTCTTGACCTTCAGAAACGGCAAATAATTCCTTCCTAATTTTTACATTTTGGATATTAACGATTCATGAAGGTCATAAAGTATTATATGAATTCTTACTTATAGTTAATTTTTCTTTATTGAATTGTAGAAATGTTGAATGACAATTTTTTAACGAAATTATTGAAAAAAATAATGACCAAAACTATAATCAGCATTATTAATAACTTACTTGTCATAAGTAGCATTTTGTGCAATTCTATCTAACTCACTCTCCTCTGTACTGCCTTTAGTTTTTATCATGTATAAAATAGCACTAATTATTAACATAACACCTGAAAAATGGACGTTACAATATAATAGTGTAATAAATTTAAATCTATACCCTATTAAACCTATCATTTATCGTATTGATGACAAATGCTTCACATAATGTTATAACTACTCAGATGGATGTATAAATGATTGTTCAATGTCCAGTTGCAATTATTAGATGTGATATGAATATAAACCCTGCTTTGTACTAGGCCGACAAGCTGAGCCAAATTTAAAACGTGCTAGCTCACGAGTTAACAGTTTGCAGGATGACATGTCACCCCACCTGGACACATTATTCTGACTGTGACCCAACCAGGCTTTGCTCTTACTCTTAAATGCCACGTGCTTTGCAGAGGAGCAGCAAATTCCAATTTTAAAGTCTATTTCACCTGACCAGAGTTGAACCTGCAACCTCCACACTAGAGGCAAGACCACCTATGCAGTCTAATGGCTCAGAATTCTTGTTCCTTGATAAGCTAAAGTGTAATTGTAAAATGAACATGGATATTAAATTTCTTCAATACAATGCATGTTTCTAGATTAAACTATATCATGTAACCTCAAGACAAATACTTTAGAAAAGCGGAAATAATCATCAAAATGTTGAAAGATCTAGAAATGAATAGACCAGACAGGAAAGCTAAAATTCAGGTAAGGTCCTTTTTGCCAGAATTCAACCCTTGAAGGAATTCAGCTCCCTGCTGAGCATTTTTTGGACAGACAGACACGATATATGTTTTTATATCAAACATAATTTGTTTGTGGGACATAATGCCAATAAAATATACAAATACATGTAGTTACCTGATATTATTCCAAGCCACACGCTGGACGGCTGTATAAAACATGGTGCGGCAAATAATATATATAATATTCCTTTCTTCCAGTTATCTATCATCACAACAGCTGTCCAAACATTCTTACAAAAACTATTTTCTTCACTGAAAATTATAAAATATTATGCTATAAAATTTTATGCCAAATAAAATTTTCATAAGAAACAAAGGTAAAATTTGTCGTATGAAAAGAAAAATTTAAGTGAACTTAATAGATATGATTTAAATCCATCTGCCCATCTGATAAACAAGGTTTTGAATTTATTTTCAGACTCTCTTACAAATTTCATTTAAACATTCACAAAAACCCTTGATATTGTGTATTTTCGTTAATTGATTACACATCACTTAATTGAAGTGATCTCATCAATACATAAACTTTCATTTTAATGAAGAATATCATAATTTAAACAAGAAGAGTAAATCTGAAGAGAGACAGTTTAGTACAAAGCAAAGTGTCTTTCACAAATATGTGACATCAAACATGATGCAAGAACTATATTGTAGAATATTTTGAATATAACCACAAGGACTGCAGTTTTTTAGATACTCTGCTGCAGTGGATGTGAGACACACAGATAGTACAAAGCAAATACTGGTAGTCTCTTTTTCACATATCTGTGGCATAAAACCTTATGCAGAGAACCCTGTTGCAGAATATTTTGAATATAAATGCAAGGACCGAAAATGTTGATTTTATTATGTTCATATTAAACTCACCCTACACACACTGCAACTAAATAATTCAATGCAAATACAAGCTCTAGGAAAGTTACTATCAAACCTGCTAAACTGAAATTAAAAACGTTTAAAGAGATAACAACATTATACAGAACAAAGGGTTTTCTTTTACAACATACTAATATAACAGCAAAATATAGAGCAATTGGATTTGAATAAAAAAAGTTAAATGAAAAAAGTGTTTTTCCTTTAAATATGGTGTTCTTTCCACTGTACCAATCATTCAAGAAAATGATTGGTTATAAATTTTTCCATCATCAAAATAATATATGTAACTGTATTGGAAAGGCCTCATGCATAATTACATGTAGTTCCTATGGCTATTTCTTCTTGATTAATACACAAAAAATTACTAATAGTTTATAACGGAATAAACACTATTAAACTTAGGTCAATATTAGCAAGGCACACTTGTCTTCCTATCAACCAATATATTCTTATGATGCTAACAGAAACATTCCTTGTTTTGCTTAATCATTACTTGATGTTAAAAAAATAATTCATTTTCATGTTTCCAATGTAAAATCAATTTTTAAAAGTTTATGATTTGTTCAGGAAATTCTCAAATTTTGAACGTTATATATTGAATTTTGTGACCAGATTTTAATAATTCTGCTAAACAAAAAAATTCATAGAATTTCATGTTAATATATTATAATATTCAATGCTTCTGCATTTACAGGAAACTAGTCTGTTAGACTAAAGAATTGCTAACTCCTGAAAAAGGACTAAATTCAGAATCAAAACTACATTTATGAATTCCTTTCTGTATTTTCTCAAGAAAAATTGGCTTAGAAAATGTAACAATTAAGGAAATTTTACCCTGTAAAATAAAATTTAAAACATTTTATATAGCTCCTTTTCAACATAAGTGTCCTATACTTATGTAAACCATCTTTGACTTTGTTCACATACACACGTCTATAATTCTCTACAGGTAATAGATGGGAAGGGATTTTGTCATTTAAATTCTTAACATCATGACTACCCACTCTGTGGTACATTTATTTTAAAAGAGTTAAAAATCAGTACATTATTTGCTCTTTTTAAATTGCATCCAATATTTGTTTGTACACATGAACAATCAAACAGATATAGATTTTGGAATACACCATGCAAATCTGTTATCTAACTTTGACATCTATCAGTGTCTTCCAACTATTCCCACTTTTTAAAAATCAATTTCCCTTCTATTCCCACATGCAAATAACAATAGATGTTCTGATAGTTAATTTGTTGTTATAGCATTAATTAAATGTCACCTCAGATTTACATGTATTTAGCAAATTTTGAAAATATATTCCAAAACTACTTCTGTGTAATATGTTTTTATTTTAAAAAGAAACACATAAACAAGAGTGGACACACTACATGTCTTGCCTGAGTATGGACATGGACAAAGAATAATGATTATCTGATACCCTACATTGCAAGCCAAATGAGAATGCGTCAAAAGAAATAGTAATGGTTTGGTGATAATTTGTCTTAAAAATCTCATGCATGTCATCCAAGCCTTAAGCTGTATCCAAGGAGAGCTGACAGGTCTCAGACTGGTATGTACCCACCAAAAGCTATAGACCAAAAACGGTGGGTCTATATTATACATTTATAACATTTGTTGAGAAATGGACTTATATGTCAAAATGGGACAAGAGTCACTCAAGCCTAATATTGAGGTCAATTTGGATATAGGTATTACACCTACAGAAAAATGGACTTAATCATGAAAACTTTACTCAAGTCTGAAATTCAAGTCAAGGCCTCAGACAGCCATGTACCCACCAAGGATCTGGAAAGCCTTCTATTTTCCGGACATGACCGGAGAAATTTTAATTTTTCTGATCATAAAAGGGGTCAAACGGACGTCCAAAATTTCTATTTTTTAATAAAAATATGCATTGAAAAGCCGTGACGCCAAAATTTCGAAGTTTGGCAGAACGTTGACCTCATTCAGGTCATTTCCTCTCGATAGTTAACTGATCTTTTCAAACTGTTTTTACAGTAATTAATATTGTCAATACGGTAATTTACAAAGGTGTCTGTACTTTTATGACACTTAATTATAATTAATGTACACCTGTCAACAATGTCCAAAAGTTCAATCGAGGTCATTCATCAGTGACAATCAATCAGGCGTTTTCACCCCTTTGAAATTTAAAAAATCCATTACAAAGTATGTTTCGGGCAATCTAACAGTTCACAATCACAAATTTGAGATGATAAAACGCCTTGGTAGTTTAAACTCTGCAAAACTTAGAGATTTCCACATTGTTGGCTTTTTCGTTTTAGTTTAGTAAATAATCATTGAGCATGCGCGAATCGTTGTAGTTAAATATGAAAAAGTAACAAAAATTTCATCTTTGGGGAAGACTTTTATATACTGATACACACGCCATTTATTTCAGGTCTTACCCAAAACATTTATAAATCATGCATAACAACATTTGTATGAAATAAGGTCGTGTGTTGAGATTGCTAAAAAGAGTGTAAACTGACAATTCAATTCTATCAAAAAAATGTCTGGCAGAGGCTGATGAAATTTCCGGATCCATGGTACCCACCAAGCACTATCTATAGACCAAATATGTTTGGTCTATGTATTGCAGTTGCTGAGAAATGGATATTAACCCAAAATGTGAAACAAGTCATTCAAGCATGAAATACAGGTCTATGGTAGGGTGTCAGAAAGTGGTATATACCCACTAAGAACTTCTATCAACCAAATAGTGTGGGTCTAGTTACAAATGTAGTACATTTACTGACAAAAAGACTAAATCATGAAAATGTATATGAAGTCACTCAAGCATGAAATTCAGGTCAAGTTCAGCTGATAGGTGTTAGACTGGCATGTATCCACTCAGAATCATATACAGACCAAGTATGATGGGCCTAGGTAATACAGTTGCTGAGAAAAGGACTTAATTGCAAAAATGTAACACAAAGTCACCCAAGCATGAAATTGAGGTCAAAGTCCAGGCAAAGGAGTCAAGATTTGCATGTACCCACTAAGAACTATCTATAGACCAAACACAATGGGTCTAGGTATTACAGTTGCTGAAAAATGGACATAATCAAGAAACTTGGATAAAAGTCACTCAACCTTGAATTTGAGGTCAAGGTCCAACCACAAGTGTAAGACTGGCATATACGTACCAAGAACTATCAATAGACCAAATACGGTGGGTCTAGGTATTTCAGTTTCTGAGAAATGGGACTTAACCACGAAAAAGTGACTAAGTCACTTAAGCATGAAATTGAGGTCAAGGTCCTAAGCCATGTGTCAGACTGGCATGTACCCACTAAGAACTATCTATAGATTAAATATAATTGGCCTAGGTATTACAGTTGCTGAGAAATGGATTTAACCACGAAACTTAGACGCAGATTTTACATTTATGTTCATGAAGTCAGTGAACCATGAAAATGAGGTCAGGGTAACAAGACAAGTATAATGCTACATACCTTATACGATAAGCTACCTGTGGACCATAAATCCTAATCGTAGGTATTACATTTGCAATGTTATTAAAGTTTTAAAAAAGTTTACAGAAAGTAATACCTATATCTTGCCTTTGCGACTTTTCCTGGCAGGCGAGACAAAAATGAAAGAATAAGTCATAAATAAATTTAAGAAAAAATTATAATTCAATTAACTTAAAATTTTGTCAAGTGAACCATTTTGGTAAATCTATTTAATAGATAATATTTTAACAAAAATAAAAATTTAGAAAGTGAAATAAAAGGATACTCTAACCAATAAACAAAAATACAAGTACTAGAAGCTAAGGAATAGTGAGTGCCTTAACTACTTAAATATGAGGATTCCGAAGCTATCAGCGACCTGACCATGATCCAGTACACATCAGGTGGTAAGAGAGCAGTCCAAAATAGAAAGTATGTTGACATAAACAACAAATTATTTGTAGAAACCTTAAGGTTATTTGTACACAATGTAGAACTGTCAGTAAAACTTTGTAAGGTCATTTACCTTACACAATGTATATATATGTCATGATTACTGATGGGATAATTAGCAGTAGTCACTTACGTTTGTTTGATAGTTGGGGTTTTATGCCGTTTTCAGCACATTTGGATATTTTGTGGTGGCCAGTTTTTATTGGTGGAGGAAAGATGGAGTACCCGAAGAAAACCATCAACCTTCAGTAGGAAAATTGACTAGTTACTTACGTAATATAATATCCTAATATATGACCATAATACAGTGCTTCTACACCTGATCCCCATAAACCTACAAAGTATGTGTAAACAAAAAATATAGACTAGATAATTATATTAGTTTCTTATATAGCTGGTATATATTTTCCAGACATCTACAGTTGTATTTTATAAAAGGGTCATATTATATTGTAATTTTGTGAATAAAAAAAAATTCTTTCCATTTGTTTTTATTGTCATCATTTTTTATTTGTATTTATAAAATGAGTTACCAAACTGCACAAAATAAATAAGACTTCCTCAATAAATTAATTAACCTTTTATACATTATGATACATGTAATTTCCATTTGCAAAAAAAATCGTATTTTACATTTATTTCATTGATTTTTTCCTGTCTTGGTCAGTTGGTGCAAATTTAAGTAACAAATACTTCTGTTATATAACTATGTTAACAACCATGGATTCAACTGATTTTTTATAAAAATTTCAATACTCCTAACAAATAAAACATTTGTGCCAAGAGATTTGTTATCTTTGATTAAGTCATAGTAGCCTACTTGGAAAAAAGCCAATTTAAATTGTAAACACAGGCCAAATTCCTTTTTGTATTGTATTTACAATAACAATTAGCATTGATGATATGAAGGCTGAAAGCGAAAATAGACCTAGCTCTTAAAACAGTCAAACACGTGGGTTGCATCACCGCAGTGATGACAGTGCTTGGTTTGTTGTCTATGCCAAAAAAAGAAAAAGTAAACAATCCGATGATGCAATCATGTTATGTTGCTTCAAAGTGTGACTACAAACGAATGAAACCTCTTTCGATATATTCGATATAAAAAAAACAAGGGTAAATAAATCATTAATGTTCTAAATATAGAATAAAAATGTGGCGTGATCCATCTAGCGACGGAAATGTTTTAATCAAGATATACTTACTAAGGGCGGTTACAATACCCCACAATCTACAGAACCACACAAAGAAGTCCCATCCATAATTCGAACAAAGTTCTTTACAAAAAGTCATTTCTGTATGCCTAAAATAAATCTTTACAACAAAGACAACACAGCAACGTGCTAGGCCATCGTACGACGGAACTATCCGGGAATTTCGGACCTTTTCTTCGAATGTTAAAAAGTCAATTTTGCGGCAATTTTCAAAGTTGGGAAAGGTGGAAGAGAGCCTGGGTAACAGGCGATTTACCACCGACCCAAATATATATGTGCATTTTTTCAGCTGACGACAGTTTTAACTTTACTTTAATCACAGTAAAAAGAAGTATTCGCAAACCAAATAAATACTCGTTTTGTTTTACCTTTTTCTCTCCGTTTTAACAAAACAAACTATTCTGGTAGCTTATTGTTTGGATACACTCACAGTCAGTCTTGAATAATCTTACTTCAAAGTTCATTATTCGAAATGTTTTATGAATAACTAGTACGACACAAACATGGGAATATCAGTTACATGTGCCTAAGCAAGCAATTCAGTAAACTGTAGTACGGTCGCCCCGCCGGTGCCCTCTAAAAAAATATTTTTCAAAGAATGGAAATATTTGCTATTTTAAAATGAATAATAGTTGCTAAAGATGTTTTTTTTTCATAACAAATTAAATCGGTCATTATACCTTTACTTTTTTTATCCTATTATAATACGTCCGGCGGTTAACTCAACGCCAAACCCGTCATAAAATGGTCAAGTCACCCCCCCCCCCCCCCCCGAGATTTGCACCAGCTAATAAATCCATTTTGAAGCTTTATTTCAGAATTAGTCAATACAGTGAACCCAATTTGACTCGAATTATTTCATCGAAAGAAAAATACCGACCAATATATAGTTTACTTCCCTTGAAATGATAGAACCGTGAGTAAAACAAACTGACAGTCTTAAACATTTTTTTCCATATGTTTTTTTACGAACTGCGTTGATTTACTTTGACTAAATTGATTGGCAATTACACTTATAACTGAACGTTATTGAAAATATATCCAAAAAGTATTCAATTTTTTCTTTATTCATAATAGGATAAAAAAGTAAAGGTATAACGACCGATTTAATTTGTTATGAAAAAAAAACATCTTTAGCAACTATTATTCGTTTTTTATTAGCTACTAACACCTGTCAGCTAAATACTGCTTCATGAAAAGTATTTCCAATCCTACTTTCATCAACGTCGGAGTAGAAGACTGATAAATCAAGGCCATGAGAAATCACACCGCCTTTGTTCCCTACAAAAATTCTTTCACAGATATCAAGACTTGGTAGAAAAATATTCTGTTCCTATTTCAAAATTTATAAAGGATAGTCTTGATGAAATTCCTTGAGATATGTTGACCATGGGTTTACTGATGTCACTTATGAACACTTATCAGTCGGTTGTTTTAACAGCTACTAATTTCTGTAAACAACCCAGAATTATAGCAACTGTCATGAACACACATATATATATATGTACAAGTGGGAAGTTTCATTTGGGATTGGCATGCCAAACCCACCATTTTCATTTGAAAATGCCTGTACCAAGTCAGGGGTATGACTGTTGCTTTCCAGTTGTGGGTGTTTTCATGCCTCCCTACCTTGCCATGCAGGTTTTTGGACTTTGATTATGACATTTCCCTTGGAGTTCCATGTTTTGTTATGAAAATTTATTTTCTATTGTTACATCATGAATATTGATTCACCGTGATTTTAATAATATGACTATCACTTTAATTAACCCTTAGAAACATTGTAACTATAGTTGACGCGTGATCGGCTGTATTACTGGTCTATATAGTTTGTCATGACTACTAATGATCAACACTGAGGTTGTGAGTTCGAATCTCAGCTGTGGCGGGGTGTGTTCGACTGCGATCTTAATTGACAAAGATTGCAAATTTTCTTACCGAAGGTCAGTGGTTCTCTCCAGGTACTCGGCTTCCTCCACCAATAAAAACTGGCCTCCGTGAAAACGGCGTTAAACCCCAACTAAACAAACAAACAAATATTAAACTTTATGTAATTCTGCTGCTCTATATCCAAATGATTTCTTAATCTTCATCTTCATCGTTAAAGTATTCGTCTACTGACATTTTTGCACCGCCCATGCGTCAAGTATCGGAATTTAGTCATCTCTATTGGATAGACGAGAAAGGCTGATTGATCTGACCCTACTGCTGAGTTGGAAAATATGATGCTATCTAGCTGATTCCATCTCTGGATCTCTTGGAATAAAGCTCTCTTTGTATGTGTCGGTTCTTGCATAAGGAATTTGAAGGTTCTGTTTATGCACTGCAAATCTATGTGTTAAAGAATAGAACACTAATTGAACACTTTTTTGTAACACTTTTTGAACGTGTAATGGTGTTCCAAATGTTAACACCAGTGTTAATAAATTGAAAGCTGGTGTTCCACTTGTAAATCTGTAAGCGTTTCATTATTGAACACTAATATTCAACTCTTATAAACTTGATGTTAAGATTTTAAACACTCAGGTGTTCCACTTTTGAATGTGTAGGTGTATCATTATTGAACACTTGGTGTTATATTTTTTAACACTTATGTGTCCTAGTTTTGAACATGTAAACGTTTCATTATTGAACACTTGGTGTTCAATTCTTGCATAACTAGTGTTATGTTTTATAACACTATGGTGTTCCATTTTTGAAGACCTTGTGTTCCGTTTTTTGAATACCTTGTGTTCCATTTTTGAATACTTGTGTTTGATACTTGAACGCTTAGTGTTCAGTTTTTTAACATGTCTGAACGTTCAAAAAGGTAACATGTCGACACGTTCAACAGCGTTGTAACACTTTTTGAACACACAGAACATGATCAAAGCCAAAAGTGTTAAGATTCAGAACACTTGGTGTTTACTTTTAGAACACTTGAAATAAGTGTATAAAAAGTTGGTGTTCAAAAGTAGAACATGTTTTTTGTTAGTGTTTACAGTTTTTCATCTGGCACATTTATGCAAAAACAATGAAGACATCTTCAATGATTAACAATTCTTTATTTTAAATCAAATGTGTAATGGCAATAAGATGTAACAATTGATACAGTTTAAAATTGAAAGTATTTTTTGTGATTTTGAGATACATATTGTGTATCAGATATTTGAAAAAATATAAAGTTAAACAAAGGTTGCTATGTAAGTTTACAGAAAAATTTCCAATTTTGTTTTCTTTCTTTAAAATTTTCAAAACAAATCTTAATTTAAAGATTACAAATTATGAAAACAAAATGATCAGAAAAAACTAGCCAAAGGAGTATATTTGACATTTTTCACAGTATGAACAAATTAAGAACTTTGAAGTCCATTCAAATGCAAATATGCAAGACAACATTCAAAAATATATATACTAATGTCTGACAGATAAATATTTTATTGACCACTGAAGAATTAAATTTAGATTTATGCTATTTGTTTATTTTTGCCTACAAGGAAACAAAGTTACAATATCAGACATCTATTTTATTCCATTAAAGCTAATAGAGCCTATTATTTTAATTGTGCATTACTAGTAGTAAAAAAACAAATTACTTGTCAGCATTATGCTCTGTTTGGAAACATGTCAAAAGGAATTAAAATTTAGAATGTCTTTCAAATTTATTTTATTGTGTTTTCTTCTGTTGCAATAAAAACTTAAAGAAAGTATGTGTTACCTTGCTTATTTATGAATTACAAAAAATCCAAATAAGTTACCCAGTTTTAATATTTTGTCTGATTGCAGTATATTTCTATTATTGGTAATATGATGGCTAATTCTGTGAAATTATGATTTTTTTAATTTTTAATCGAGTGCTAAGATTGTGTTATAAAAAAAACACCAAGTAAAAAATAGCATTTATTTTTGCATTTGTAATTATCTCCCATTGAAACATTTAGTTTATGGGCAATATCACTGAACTGATTTAAATTGAATATGCTAGATATCTGTCTTGTCTATTTTTCTACAGTCAGTAATAAGAGTCTGAAATAATATTCAACTTAAAAGTTAAAGAATTTATTCTCCAGATGGAGTTGGTTCTTGATCATGAAAGAACTTTATCTCCATGTTTCCCAACTTTCTTTGAATAAACATTTTAATCAGACAAATTTCAAATGTCAATAGAAAAAAAACTATTAAGTCTATAGAAATTCTACAAAGGTTTTTCAAAACTACATGTATTACACAGAAAAATTTTCATAATTCTAAAGATGCACTTCATAGAATATAACTATTAAAATATAAAATAACTTAAACATTTATTTACAAATATGTATGCACATACATTTCACTCCATATAAGAATAAGAAGATGTGGTATGAATGTCTAAGGTATCAATTCTTGAATTATCACCTGTATTCATCTTTAGTTTTTCAATATCGATTAATAATAATAATAAGTAAAGCAGTAACAAGATTCAACCACGAACTACACAACAAACATGATATTACTTGGAACATCTATAATATCATATGCAAATGCTGTTTCATAAAATATTTTTTAGAACGTAAAATGAAGTAAATGTATAATTATTTTTTTAAGATTTCCCTACCTACACTCTTTATTTGTTATATCTGAGGCTCACATCTAAGTTCCTTATATACTTTTATTGACATTTTATGATGGTAGTGATTAGAGAATATGTTGTGATCTCCCTCTGTACTCTAAGTAATAAAATTAGGAATTTTAAAAAATCTGAAAAAAGAAATAAATATCTTTTTGCAAATACATTAAAAAATAAAAATAAGAGCATACATTATCAATATGGCACATTTTTCTCTCTCAGTATAACAGTATAACAGATATTAAAATATATATTTTAACAAAACTTGGAACTTGAGTATAACCATATTCTAATAAAAGATACTGGTAATAATCAATAATGCATATGAGACTATAATATTATGGATAATTGAACAATCCGCAAGCACAAAAAAAACACCAAAGTGAACATGTTACTGTATGCACAGATCTATTTGTCGTATTTAAAATGTAATATGCAACAAGCATAAAATATGATTAAAATATGAATATTTAAACAGAAACAGAAACATACAATTCCTATACACAATCATAAATAACATGTTCTAAAAGAGGTTTTGGTTCAGCAAGCTTATTTTTTTTCAAAACTAATATAAAATTTTTATATAAGGGTAATAATTATGAGATAACAGAAAAAAAGGAGAATAGTCATTCTGTCAAATAAGCTGTATTCATCATATCTTTCGAAACAAAATAATACTGTTTGTCTTTCACTAAATCCTGTCACAACATTTCAAAAGTAAAGCTAAATTTTCTGAACTCGTTTGTGCTGAAGGGACATAGATTGCATATGAAGTCTTCCTCTTCCATGATAATACCACATAAAGAAGATTGTTTGAGTTTGGTGCGATATACGTAGATATAACTTCAATTAATTTCTGTATAGACTGAAGTAATTACTCACAAAACGTTTTCGTCGAAGATTTATGCTCCTGTTCCTGTTCCCTTGAAAATTCGCGCCTGGAAAACTTATATCATCGTTCCGGAATAGTGCATTGTGGTATAGAATGGGCGGGAATTTCAGAACACTAAGTGTTCAAAATCCCCATCATGCTATACCACAATGCACTTTCAAGAATCAATAATATATAATTGACGGGAATTTGTATAACACAAGTGTGTTCAAATTTTGAACACTAAGTGTTTAGAAGTCCAAACAACTCCGATACTGCTTTGCACTATTTTGGAACGATCATAGAATTGTAGGAAATGTATATAGAACATTCTGTGTTAGTAAATCCCTTACCGGCATAATAGTCTTCAATGCACTATTCCGCCTGAAATGATGATATAGAATGGGCGAGAATTTTTGAACACAAGATGTAAAAATTTAGAACACTAGCTGTACAAAAAACCCTAGCCATTTGATTATACTCAATGCAATATTTCGAAACGGTAACATTTAAATAGTCGGGAATTTTAGAACACATGATGTTAAAATTTCGAACACTAGGTGTACATGTTTAAACGCAAGGTGTTAAAAAAATTCACAACCTTGATATTCTACAATTCACTATTACGAAACAATCAATTTTTAACCATAGCCCTAGGTGTTCAAAATTGTTTGCCCATTCTATACCACAATGCAATATTCCGGAACGATCATGATATAGCATCGGTTGGATTTGAGAATACAGGGTGTTTTATAATTTAGAACACTAGGTGTTCATAATTTGAACACTTTGTGTCCAAAATTTAAACACGAGTTGTCTATAATTAGAACACTTTGTGTCTGTAATTTAAACACTGTGTGTCCATAATTTGAACATTTTGTGTCCAGAATTTGAACACTTGTTGTCTGTAATTTGAACACTTTGTGTCCATAATTTGAACAATGTGTGTCCATAATTTGAACACTAAGTGTGTTCATAATTTGAACACTAGGTGTGTTCATAATTTGAACACTTTGTGTTCATAATTTGAACACTTTGTGTCCATAATTTGAACACATTGTGTTCACAAATCCTACTGGCCCCATCTAAACCACATACTTCTTTCTCAACGAATATTCATAAATCCCACTTATAAATTCAGAATGATGATATAGATAGGGCGGGACTTTTATAACACATGGTGATAAAATTTAGAACACTAGATGTTCATTATTTGAACACTAGGAGTGCATATACCCCATCCATTGTATACTGCCGGAATAATACTATAAGTGTGCTAAACTGTTTGAACACCGAATAATAAAGAAAAAACAAGTCATGCATAAAACAGAATAGTTGTTGATATCGTTTGAACACATGTGTTAAGATTTTGAACAGTTGAGTTAGCCTTGACACGTAGAGAACACTTGGCATTAAAATATTGAATATGGCATGTACAAGTTTTGAACGCGTCCGGACGCGTCCGGCGTCCGGTAGATTTACAGTGTGTCCTTGTAGTCTATGTCTAGTGTTACGTTTTGCTTCAGGTACAAGGATGTTTGCTTCCTCATTTAGGCCTTTGTATAGTAGAATGAGACTATTTTCCTTCCTACCTTCACTCAGTGATTTCCATTTTAGTTCTTCCAAAATTGATGTCATGGACCCCCCGGTATAGTTATAGTTTCCGGCAACAAATCGGGCTGCTCTCTTCTAGGTCTTTTCAAGTTCCTCTGCTAGATGTGCGCAGTGAGGGTTCATAACGTTCCAGTGTATTCTAATATGGGTCTAACAAAACTCAGGTAAGCGGTCTCCTTTACCTCTTGTGAATAAAAATATAAGTTTCTACGCAACATTCCTATAACTTTGTACTGTTTCATGTGTACATACGAGATGATCAGGAGCTGAGTTTCTGTACCACGTCAGAGTATCTTCTCCTGGATTTTTAATATCTGAAGGTCTGTCGAATGATATGATCCTTCCTGTTATCGTCTTATCATTTATTTAGTAAGGGCCACAAACATTTGTTTGCTACAGACTTCCTGCTTTACCATAGATTCATTGAACGAGATGTATAATTACAGCCCATCTACTTTGTTCTTACAGGGGTCATCTGAGGCGGATCACCCCTGCCAGATCACCCAAAGAGTTCTTTGTTACGTTTAAAGTTGGCGGGAACAATTAACTCACGATTAAAACTTGGAAAATTTATGTAGAAACATAAATTACATTTAACCCCTTCACTGCCAGACCAAAATCGATGAAATTTACGTTCAGTGCCGTGGCTTGTTTTCGACGTCGTTGTGAGGGTCCGGAGGAGTTCTATGACGTCAACAATCAGATAGACTTGAATGAAATGCATGTACACCGACGTCTTACATATATTTTTTTTTTCAAAACGTTATTGTGAAGCCATTTCCTGGCCGATTTTGATGATTTTTTTTTCACATACTGAGAAACATTTGAAATACATGTACATGTATACTTATTATTTCGGAACAAGTTATCCGTTCCGTAGATTTAGAATAAATGCAGTATAAAGACAAAAAACAAAAATAATTATCCATGGTTTCAGTCCATATATTGTATTCAGTTACATTGCAATTAAATTTTTCCAATTGATAAAATCATTATGATTGCAAATAAAAATTAGAATTTTTGCCCATTGCTTTGTCTTAGATTTTTAAAATTCTATAATGGCCACTATAATCAATCCCGGGGGAATTGCGTAACACATGCATCTCTGACTAATTAGCTGGTGTATTAGTTTCCCAAAAGTTATGTGACAGACAGACGGACGAAAGCGGACCATTATTTTTTTTTTTTGCAACGGACAATTATTTCAAGATATTTATTTATTTATTTATCATTGATTATTATATTAGTTTTTGCTTTACATAAGCCTTATTACCTTATTGAGAATATAATTTTTTTTTAAAATAGGCCTAATTAATACGACCGACGCTTTATATATATATATATATATATATACGTGTAAAATAGTTCGTGAAAAGCCTTTCGTGTTTTTGTTTCAATCATTTTCTTTCTGTCTTTCTACTGACGTCATCATCATGACGTAATAATTACGTCATTGTCGCTCTATGTCCCAAAATGTCCGACTCGGAGGCAGAGTCCGAAATTTCGGATATTGATAGTGATTCAGACCGAGATGATGATTTGGCACAAGAATTCACTGACTCAGAGGAGAGCGACGACGATAATGGTGGCTATGTTAATAATGCAAATCTTCCTTGGTTTAGAATTCGGCCTCCCGAGATGGAAGACCCAGGAATAATCTTTGCCGAAAACGCAGGACCACGCGGCCATGTACCGCCCAGAAATTCCAGGCCGATTGAATATTTCTTCCTCTTCATGACTATCGACTTCTTAAGGCAAATAATCACTGAAACAAACAGGTAGGTCTATTTATTCATATTTTAATAGAGTCTACTGTACATCATATTTTGGACGATATTTACGAAAACTTTCACACCGTAAAATGTTATATTTTTTTTCTAATACATGTATATCGATGTTCTTACGCTGATATTATTTCTTAAAAGTAACTAGTACACGACGCCCATATTTTTTTTCTGTTTCTTAAGTATCAATATACTCTCAGAATGCGGACATAAAGGAGATTATTATATATGCATGTTTATGTGACAAAAATCCGTTCGTTCGTCCGTCCTTTTGTCTCTTTTTCAAATTTCTTGGGAACAAGTCGGATCTCTGTGAAATAAATGTTGTACACTCCTTTATCTAAACATTAAGCTACTGTGTAATATCAACTTTGTTGGTCTGAATTTTGCCAATTTTAGAAATACATAGAGTCTAGATTTAAATATCTTGTTACAGATACGCAAGCCAGTTCATTGAAAGTCGAGAAAGGATTAGACGCTTCTCTAGATTACATGAATGGTATAAGATTGGTGTAGTTACATTAACAGAGTTGAAAGCCTTCTTTGCTGTCATTTTAAATATGGGAATTATAAGGAAACCAGTAATTTCTGAGTATTGGAACACTAAGTGCGCTAGTCAGTCTACCAAGTGGTTTCGAGACATGTTCAGCAGAAATCGTTTTCAAATAATATTGAAGTTTTTCCATTTGGTTGATAATACCACAATTCCAAACCGTGACAACCCGCAATATTCGCCTACTGGAAAGTTCCAGTGTCTAGTTGATCTGTTCAATGAGAAGTCAAAACAATATTATATACCGAGTCAGTCTCTGAGTATAGATGAAAGTTTGGTTGGTACACGCGGACGATCTTGTATTATTCAATACATTCCTACAAAAGCCGCTAAATTTGGCGTGAAACTATGGGTTCTTGCAGAGTCAGTTACTGGATTTATTTGCCACCTACGCGTTTACAAGGGAAAGCGATTCGACCCAACACCGGCTGGTACCTTACAAGGAAGTTACGTTGTTAACATGCTATTAGAAGCAGGTCAGTTCTTCAATAAAGGCTATCATGTAGTAACGGACAGTTTTTTTACTTCAATAGACTTGGCAAAGGAGTTGCTAAGAAAAGGTACATTTCTAACCGGAACTTTACGGAAAAATCGTCAGATGCCCAGTACAATAAAAAATCCTACATTAACTGAGAATGAATCAATATTTCTAAGACAGGGGAATATTTTGCTGTGTGCCTACAAAGAGGGTAGACGAAGAAAACCAGTTCGTCTTCTGTCTACATTGTGCCGAGCGGAATTGACGGTAAACGGCAAGCCGAAAGTAATTGAAACTTATAACTCGAAAATGGGAGGCGTTGATCTTGCCGATCAACTAACGAGTGCATATGTGGATGATCGAAAAACGATGAAAGTATGGAAAAAAGTAGTATTTAATATTCTACAAAGAATGGTTATAAATGCCTACATTTTATACAAACAAAACACGAATGCCCCTCACATGTCAAGATTGGCTTTCTTACAATCTATTATCGAGGATCTGTCACAAGAACACCTTTTCGCTCGGCAACAGAGACCACAACGCCCTAATCGCGGACAAGTAAGAATCCGACTGAGGAAGATACCTGATGGGAAAGAGAAGGACTGTTGTGCATGTTCTGAAAGACACGGGTGGAATGGCAGAAAAAGAACCAGAACGATTTGTGTTATATGCGGTAAAGGCCTCCATAAAATGTGCAGACAAAATCATGTGTGTGTGTCCGAAGATTGATTACTGAATGAATAAAGAAAAAAATGAGATGGTGACAAATAAAGAATTACTTTGATTTTAATTACTGATAACGGGACGAACATTTGATTCTGAAGGGGGGCTGGCAGAATTTGGAAATAAATATTCTGATCTGGGTTGGGCTGAAAATAAATATTTTGATCCTAGAGATTCTATTAATAAACAGTATATACACAGTATTAATAAAATAAATTTTCGGCAGGAAATAAATAATCTGGCCGCAAAGCGGCCGAAAACAATTTTACGATACCTAAAATCTGCCACCCCACTCAGAATCAAATGGTCGTCCCCTAATCAGGTCCCATATAAAAATGCTCTATGATTTTCACATTGTCTGCCCGTCTGTTCTTCACAATGCCGTGTGAATATTAAAACTCAAAAACCATGAAAAAAAAAAGAAATCTGAATTTTAGACGGTGATGAAAGATTTATAATGAAAATCCTTGAAACATCTGGAATAATTTGGAAATATTTTCTATTTTTTATACCCCGCCAACTTTGTTGCGGGGTATATAGGTTTTTTTTTTATCTGTTTGTTCGTCCGTTCGATGCTTAAATATCCCGGTTATGCACAATTATAGAACTTGTACATTTGTAAACCATTGCATTAACACATAGTTTCATACATCTCCCGAACAAATAGAACAAATACATTAAAACAAAAACTTGAAGAGTAACAAATTTGATTATTTTCAAGTAAAAACAAGATTTGTACGGAATGTGATGTTCACTCATAATAGAAAACTGTACATTTAGTGTAGAAAAATACCAAATATTAAATTGTAAATTGATATAAAAACATTGATGCGAGAACGTTACCCGCAATACTTATATATTCGTCCAAACTCACAAATTTTATTTCAGATAGTTAGCCATTGTTCACTAAATCCGTGTGTAAAATTTCTCTAGGATCCGACAAATGGTTCCGGAGAATTCTGCGAAAAACCAAAGGTACGTTCCATTGCTTCAGAACGTCTTCCATTCATAGTTTGCAGGTGCGAAGGTGGCGGGATTTCGACGTCACAGTGCTCTATTTTGACGGCGTTAACAACACCGTCAAAATAACATCGGCCCAAAATCGGCCCTCTGGCACTGAACGTAGTATGAACAAATCGGCCCAAAATCGGCCCTCTGGCATAGGAAGGGTTAAGGGGGTAGGCCTGGGGTAAGGGAGATAACTCCTATTGATGTTTTTTTCTTGACGTCAAACAATAGGAATGACGTGGCATTACTATGACGTACCAAATTTGCTCGCATTAGACGACGCGAAGAGGTTCGGTAAGGGGCATCTCCGTAATGAATCTAAAACTTTTTGGAAATATGTGCAATCGATAATTACGTAGGATTTGATATATTGATGAATTATTGTTTAACATCCAGTGGCAATTATGAAATGCATATCACGACGAACGTAGTATTTGAACAACCGTACGTTCGGTGTTGCATGCAAAGCATAATAATCCCTCTTTCCAGGGATTACGCTAATCTATTTACTTACCAGTTAAAAACAGACAAAGTTCCAAGACACGTTTTATTCCAAATAAAAATCAGATATACCCGAGCATTACCATAATAATTGCGTTATTAAATAGCATGGATTATTTACCCCCACCCCTAATGGAATGGTCTATCTTTTTTATTTATTTTTGTAAATAATCAAAATTTAATGAAATCGATTTTTTTCTTTTGAACATTTGGTCAAAATGTTCAAGTAGATATATTGAACATTGAAATGTGTTGGCTTATCAAAGTGAATGAGGAAAATTGGACTAAATTAAATCATATTAAATTGAAGATATATATAATTTTCAGGTATATTTATATTTTACACTACACCGGCAATACTTACCCTTGCAAATCATATTTTTTTTAATAATAATAATAAAAAAAAAACGAATTGTAATACAAATGAAAAATAATATATAATAATAGATTATTTATTGGTAAAAAGTTTTGCTGGTAAATTCGTCTATGTGAGACAAGGTTCCATTTTAATGTGCAGCTTTTGCGAACGAGCTCGTAGAAAGCCCGTGCGTATTTTATCTCTCCCAAAGCCAGTCAAGATGGGAACAATAAACAGAAAATTCAAAACTTTTAGAAAAGTTTATAGAACTATACCTCTTGATCACTTCCGTGGCTTTCGAATGTATTGACTACTCCGGGAGAATAAATTTTTGGAAGAAATTGTCTTTGGTTCATGATTTTTCGATATAACGCGATTTCCGGGTTTTTTTTCTTTTTTTGCTCTCATTCTTCTCTTTTTCTCTCTTTCCCTCTCACAGCTATACCTTTCCTATTTTGTATTTATAAAAACTTTTAGTCACTTGCGATTTAAACATCATATTTTGTAATTTGTTCGATTTGGGAGAATATCAAGTCTTTCATGACAGTCTATATTTTTTCTGTAATGTTTTTCAGATCATGCATTTTATAAACAAAACCCAGTTTTGACAAATAAAAGTAAACTTACAAAACTATCGCCGTGAGCACCGTGGTTTAGTGGTTAGCGCATCGGACTACGAAGCCAAAGGTCCCTGGTTCGATTCCCGATCGGGATGAAAATTTTAGGGATCAAATTTGCGACCGGCCTTATCGACACCATTTGCGAGGATGGTTTCGGTATACGATGCTAATCCGTCGGATGGGGACGAAAATGGCTGTCCCGTGTTAAGGAAGGAAAACACCCTTAGCACGTTAAAGACTCGTATGTAGATGTCGAAAAAGAGTATGCTAAAATGCCGCTACAGGGGCCTCTCTCGCACCCGCCAAGTGGAGAGGGATTGGTATAAGTTAGTATAACTTGTTTCCTAATCCACTATAAATAAATAAGTTTAAAAGTATCACAGGACTTATGAGAGAATGCTCTGTTTTCAGTCATAATAATTATATATTTTTAAAAATTTATTTCCGTTTATAATTTAAGTCATCATCGTCTTCTATTCAATCTTCTTCGCGTTCTTTGAACATATAGAATAGGTTTATACTCGATAACGTTAGGAACGATAACTCTTATCGTAAGGTCGTATTGTAACGTAATGAAGTCCTACCTTAAAAATTGATCGAGTATTTTGTGGAAACTTGTGGTTAGAATTTCATAATTTTTTTTTCATATAACACACATATATATGATATTTTTTGTAACAGTTTTTTGTAAGAATTAAACGACAGGATTTTTTTACAGCAGTGTTTGACTATTGAATGAGGCAACTGAAAATTAACGAAATTCCTAACATGTCTGGTACTTTTTACCTTTGAATTTTCATATAAAGAGTGAATTTTACCATCATATTTCATTTTTGATTAAGACTATATACCTGTTCTTAAGTTCAACAATTATAACTATTTTTCATCAAACATATGTGCTATGAGAGGTAGTGATATTCATTAACTTGTGTCATCTCCTGGAATGAAGGGTACCCCTTAAATGCCCATTTCCATTGCACCCTGTGAAGGAAACGCGTGGTTGAATTTCAACAAAATTTTCACAGGTGGTGTATTGAGACATATATAATACATGACAAAAATATGAAAAAAATTAAACGAATGGAAAATTTTGGCCTACCCCAGGCCTACCACCTTAAAAATTAACATTCAAATTTTTAAAAGAATATACGGAGATTCGAACGTGGGATTGTCCAGACGCCTTAAGCTCACACCGAGGAAGTGTTAATTTTACCTATATAAACATTATGTTATGGGTTCCAATGGGGGATCATGGGGTATACAATATATAATATATATAAAAGTAAATCTATGACGTATAATGTACTGACATCTTTACTTTAGGTTTATTATTATTTACCACGAATGAGCTGGGATGTAAAATAGTTATCCCACTCGGACTTGGTGTGCCTGTACAAGAAAATCCCTCGAGCCTCCGTCCTTACAGACACACCGCGTCCTCGTGGGATAACTATTACAGAAATGACGGTAGGACTTGGAACTCAAAGGGGCTGGGGACTAAAAGAATATTGTATTGTATTGTATTAATGACGAAAATAACAATATTCAAAGGTGACCTTCAGATGACCAGTCTGCCCAAACAGTTTCAGATTCTTGAACATTTGTACCTGCGTCGCCGAAGGCGGAAACCGGGTCACTCCGTCCGTCTGTCCGTCACAGAATAGAGTATCTACTTTGTGTAATCCGAAACTTCAACACCATAAACCTGGCACTTATAAATTTTCCACTTATTCCGAACACATTGAAGATATGCACCTTCCCTTTTGGGGTGATTTGCGAAAAAAATTCAAATTTATCATTTGTTGAACTTGTCATTGTTAGACACATCAGGTTTTAAGGGTACCTAGTTTGTGTAATCTGAAACTCACTTTTCCCCTGTACTTTTCTGAAATTTTTCACAGTTATTCCACTTGAGTTATTCTAACCACATTGTAAATGTACACATCCACTTTTGTGGTGATTTGAGAAAAAAATGTCAAATTTATCATTTGTTGAACTCAAGTCATTTTTAGGCACAACAGGTATAAAGGATACCTAGTTTTTGTAATCTGAAACTTCAACACCTTTAACCTGGCATTTCTGATTTTTTACAGTTATTCTGACCACATGCATAGAACACATACCTATTTTTTGTAATCTGATAATCTGACTCCTTTTACCGTCAGCCCTTATGAACATTTAGCATTTTAATAGAGCCAAATACAGATGAACATACCTGTATTAATATAAATATATATATAATTTCTTATTTCCTTTTCCTCGTGTTCCTTAGAGGAGTTTTAACCAGACTTTTATAGCAAAATCTATCAGGCCTTTTCACGTTTGCTTTTTGGCCTAGACAAGACCGTCATTTAATGTAATAGTAAGAATGTTTGTTTTGTTTGTTTAGTTGGGGTTTAACGCCGTTTTCAGCACACTTTGGCCATTTCGCGGCGGCCAGTTTTTATTGGTGGAGGAAACCGGAGTACCCGGAGAGAACCAGCGACCTTCGGTATGAAAATTGGCAATCCTTGTCAATTAAGATCGGAGTCGAACACAGCCCGCCACAGGTGAGATTCGAACTCACAACCCCAGCGTTGACAGGCTAGTGATCAGTAGTAGTCATGATGAACTACCTAGACCACTCGGCCACCGAGGCCCCAATAGTAAGAATGGGATCACGTCATAGAAACAACCATCTGACCAAAATATTATGCCTTTAATGTATCATAATATCGGATTTTAATCAGATTGAAGAAATTAAATAAAAGTGATCTTTGGCTAATTTGACCAATATAGAATAGAATAGAATATTTTTTGTTCCAATCATGGGCCCTCACAGGGGCAAGATATAACAACATATACAACATTGATTCATAAGCATAAATTACAATGAAAATAGAATAAAAGCTATGCTATGCTGGACAGGACCAGAGTTATCAACCTCGTCTGATATTTAGACAATCAATTATATATTTCCCTAGAAATTCGAGTACTGATATATCTTCATTTGTAAAAAGCCATATAAACTTTGCCTCCTTTGGAAGATCTTTAAATTTTGTACAAAGCTCACCTATATTATTAAACATGATTTCTCTGTTGTTATTATACAATGGGCAATTAATTATAAAATGAAATTCATCTTCTGTTTGATTTGAAGAACATTTTTCACATATTCTTTGCGAACGTTCTATATAGGGTTTCTTATATCGATCTCTTTCTATTTTCAGTTCATAGGCACTTATTCTTATTTAACATCAAGCCCTTCTCAATTGAACGTTGTTAATAGATAAATATGTTTCTCGATAAAAACATTTTTTGATTTTAAAGTAGATATTCCCTCTTGTTCTTCTGACTTTTTGTTCCAGTACTTTAAAAAACTATGACATAATTTATCTCTTATTGACTTTATTAACTCATTCATCTTTATTTGTGAATGTTGAATATTATGTGTTTGTAGGATAAATTTAATGGATGGCAACAAACATTCTGTGTTGTCTGAAACCATACTTTGATTAGCAATGTATGCATCAAATAGTATAGCACTTTCCATTTGATCTATTCTTAACCAGTATATTAACATTGACAAAACAACAGAGAAATACAACGGGTATCTGCCAAATTCAGACTGTACAGATAAATTTGTGGATCTTTTATTTACTCCCAAAATGTATTTTAGGTATTCAAAATGAGATTTGTCTAAAAAAATCATTTATATAAATCTGTTGAAACAAGTACTCATTTTCTTTTTTGCATGCTGCAGAATTTGTTTTAAACATTCCTGTAATTTAACTACCATACATCAGAATTGGTTTAATTGTATGATCATATAAATGAAGAAGAGTGGAGTTACTTGGATTGGATGAAGATAAGGCTCTTTTCAGTTTGAATACGGCCTTCACAGATTTCTTATACATATCTTCTTTACCTTGTTTAAAAAGTCCACTTGATGTAAATTTCATTCCCAGATATTTATATTGATTTACAAACTCTATAATATCATTATTGAAAGTGAAATTGTCATGAAGGTGTTAAAAATCAAAACCTGAGTTTTTGATAAATTGACCTCCAAGCACCACTCTTCACAATATTTGTATAGTCTATCAAGTTTCTTTTGTAAACCAGCCTTAGTATTAGAAAAAATAATAATGACATCAGCATACATAAGACAATCAATTACTCGGCCATTTAGGTTAACATCTGGACACTCTTTGAAAATATTTGGCAAGTCATTAATAAATATATTAAACAGGTTTGGGTTTAAAACATCCCCTTGCCTAACCCCAACAAGTGAGCCAAAATTTGGTGTAAGATAATTTCCTATTTTTACACACAATTGACTTTTATTATACATATCACTAAGTATTTTATAAAATTGTCCTGAAATGTTATATTTTATACCAGAGTGAATAACCCTATCGAAAGCTTTTTTAAAATCAATAAAGCATGCATAAAGTTTACCTCCTTTAACACTGTTATATCTATCTATCTAGAATAACCTACTACATTGAAAGATAAATCCAAATTTGCACCCTGACACCAAGTAATATGATTGTAGGCCGCTGGGAATCAGAGAACTGAACTCAGATGTAAAACCTAACCCAAGTCAATGAAGCGCAATTAGTAGATCAGAATGACCAAATTTTGGTGGAAGGCTGTGTTACTTTGTGAGATGCAGCCTCACACATAGTAATATGGTTGTAGGTCTCTTGGTATGAGAGAACTGAACTTGGATGTAAAACTTAACCTAAATCAATGAAGCACAATAAGTAGATCAGAGTGACCTTATTTAGGTAGGAAGCTGTGTTGCTCCCCTGAGATGGACCCTGACACCAAGTAATATGATTGTAGGTCCTTTGGTATCTGAGAACTGAAGTCAGACATAAAACTTAACCTAAGTCAATGAAGCGTGATAAGTAGGTCAGAGAGACCTTTTTTTGGTGGGAGGCTGTGTTACTCCCAGAGAGGCACCCTGACACTAAGTAATATGATTGTAGTCCCTTGCTATGAGAGAACTGAACTCGGACGTAAAACTTAACCAAAGTCAATGAAGTGCAATAAGTAGGTCAGTGACTTAATTTTGGTGAGAGGCTGTGTTACTCCCCGAGATGCATCCTCACACCAAGTATTATAATTGTAGGTCACTTAATATGTTAATGAAGCAATACCTCAGTTGATACGAAATATTCCTTCCGACTTTACATAATCCACTACATCAGTGAAAACTTGACAATTTCTTATTTATAGATAATGGAGTATAGTGTTTATGGTTAATGGAGTATAGTGTTTATTGATAATGGTATAATGTTTATGGATAATGGAATATAGTGTTTATGGATAATGGAGTATAGTTTTTATAGATAATGGAGTATAGTGTTTATGAATAATGGAGTATAGTGTTTATGGATAATGGACTATAGTGTTTATGGATAATTGTATAATGTTTATGGATAATGGTATAATGTTTATGGATAATGGAGTATAGTGTTTATGGATAATGGAGTATAGTGTTTATGGATAATGGTATAATGTTTATGGATAATGGAGTATAGTGTTTATAGATAATAGAGTATAGTTTTTATGGATAATGGAGTATAGTGTTTAGGGATAATGGGGTATAGTGTTTACGGATAATGGGGTATAGTGTTTATGGATAATGGAGTATAGTGTTTACGGTTAATGGGGTATAGTGTTTACGAATAATGGAATATAGTGTTTATGGATAATGGAGTATAGTGTTTATGGTTAATGGAGTATAGTGTTTATGGATAATGGAGTATAGAGTTTGCAACGTAAAGGAACAAAACCACTTTGGGTTATGAATCTTAAAGCGCAACAATTATGACGTCACAATACTGATTGGATTTTTTGCCCCGCGGTTAGATATTGCAAGGTCACTTCCGGCTGTATCATATGGGCAAAACTACCAGTATCAATGCTAAATGTATGACAATTACGAATACTGTTATTACTACATGTATCTCTAAATGAGATAGTTCCAGTTTTGTTAATCTGAGATTACACTAATGTAATACTGCCTGTTGTAGTATAATTGGCTTGGGCAGTGGGATGTCAGAGTGCATTCTGTATATATATAACTGGGAAATTTGCAGATTCTTTGAATCAACACTTACCAGTGTTCTATGACTAATGCAGTTATTTCCTACCACAAAAACCTTATTTGTTTTGCTTCTATAACAATTTTTCTCTTCAAAAGAATTTAGACTTAAAATTTCTTTGTTTTTTAACACAAAAACCAAAATTTTAGTGCACATATTCGCTGTTAACAAATTAGTTATCTTACAGCATTAGACTAAGTTATTTCTCATTATTAGGAATTTAATCAATAACAACTGCATGTACTTATTATAAATAATTAGCCATCTGCAATGATTCATTCAGTGTTAGATACTAAAATACCTTAAAACTCAGTTCTATTTGTATGAAGTAAATCATAAAACATTTCATAAGTAAAAGAAAATTTGTACCTTACATGTATCAACTATTGTATTGTTTGTTTGTTTAGTTGGGGTTTTATGCCATTTTCAGCACATTTGGCTATTTCGCGGCAGCCAGTTTTTATTAGTGGAGGGAGCCAGAGTACCCAGAGAGGACCACGACCTTCGGCAGGAAAATTGGCAATCCTGGTCAATTAAGATCGGAATCAAACACAACCTGACGAACTACCTAGACCACTCGGCCATCGAGGCCCCCTCAATATTCTATAATTTCTATCTGTCTACAAGAACATCTTAATTTCCTGACCAATGCATCACTTAAAATATCAGCTACTTATTTTTTATCCCTTAAAATATTTTTTGAAAAAAGTTACAAAACCAATATATTGGTAAATAAGAGAATACAATTTTCTCAATATATATGTTAGGATCTGTAAAAATTTACACTTGTATGAAAATACATGCTGTTTCACAAAAACCCTGATATCAACTGATACGTTTTGTGTTTACAGTTCTATCTTCAAAATTTTTCTCAGCTTCCATTGCAGCATTTAAAATGTCCATATCATCAACTCCTTCATCAAATTCGTCAAAACTATCTTCAAAATAAAATGATGGTAAAGCTTCCTTTGGTATTTCTTCATCTGTAATACAGAAAATAATTTCAATATATGAGAAGGTATGTGGGGGATTTTGGTTTGATTTATTGGGGTTTTCTTCCAATTTCAGTGCTACAGACTTATATTGTAGCAGCCAGAGAGAACCACAGACCTTCAACAGAATAACCGGCAATTCATTTCAAGTAAGATCGGAATCAAACACACTTTGCTAATAGTTGGACAATCACAACTTCAGTGTTAATTACCTAGTGATCTTTAGAACTAGACCACAAAACCCTCTTTGTGGATGTTTTCTCCTGTGAGACCTTGTTTGTGCATTTGTCAATCACTACATTGTTTGACAAATATGCATAAAAGGTTAAACGAAAACCTTGTATGCATTCAGTGTACAATGTGAAAAAAGTATCCATATTGGTGTGTGCAGGTCAAAGGCAGGTTCTGTGAATTACATTTTCAGAAATGCATATTTTCAGGACTACATGTAAATGTTTCTTTACACTCTTTAATTTTCAATGAATTTTTCAAAAAAATTACAGCATTTATACACATTTACATGTCTACGTGTCTGATCTGGAGCTCTGCATTGGGACAATAAAATTAAATATAAGTTATGTCATGGTTCATTGACATTACAGAAAAAATTCTTTAGTGGGTTCTTTGAGGTGAATTCAACAGGGATATGTTTTGGCCCAGAAATTACCTCGAAACTCAGAGGGGACAATTTCTGGGGGATTTTTTTATTTGAATATATAGGTGTAAATTCTGGATCAGGAATCTGGTTTTCACGTTTAAAGATTATCAGATAGTCATAAACTAAAAGCACATCCTACTCAAATTCACAATACTCTTGCAATGTTTTACAATAACAATGTAAATTTCATTAGAAAATTCTATTTAAACAAGATTTCTACACGTAGCCATATGTCCCCCGCCTCAGAGAAAAGTCCAAGCCCCACAAAATATACAAAATGTGTATTATTGAAATGTATAGGATCAAGTATATATGGTGACTAACAATCATACCTTCTGACTTGTAATTAACTGCTTTACAGTCTGGATCGTAACATTTCTGGTAGAACACACCTCTTTTTAAATCTGCTAATAACCTGTAAAGAGTAAACTATGGATACAAAAAAGCAATTTGTTAACATAAGCTAAATATCTATTGTAAAGATTCAAATATATAGTCATGAGAATTTGGATATTTTTTTTAACTGAAAGAATATAACGGTTTCAATTATTGTGATGATCACTTATTCAAATTTAACATAAACATGTTACTGTACATAGTCTTCCAAGCTATAATTTAATGTTAAAGACCGTTGACAAGATTATACTGATATTTTTCTGACAATACAAGAAAAGTAATGTTCACAGATGCCATGGGAAATGTCCAAAATAGCTATTTCTTTGGAGTTTTTAAATTTTCCTTATAAACCACTATCAAGAGCAAACAACTTCATCATAGAATTTAAGTTTCAGTCATAAAAAACAATGTATTAAACTCTGAACAGTTTGCAACATGGTCTGAAATGTTTTTTAAGCATGATATAGGAATGAACATTTCTGAAAGCATCTTAGGCAGAATATACGACAACTATATATACAAAGTTTATTTATAGATCTTTATATGACTGTCAGTTTGCAGAATAAACTTACATTATATTGTTATTCTTATGCTCCCTTCCAATATTGTGACAGAATCTGTAACCAATAATATCATACACAATTATCTCCCCTTGACTGAAGTATGTCCAATGTCGGATGCGACCTGCCTTTCCATCTCGTTTGAGAATGGATGAAATAAAGTCATCTATTTCTGGATAAGGAGATTTCTTATACCCTTCCACTATATCTGTAAACATATAGGAACAGAGCTTTAACAGATGTACTTTTACCTATTCCCCCTCTGTGTATGGGCCTAACAAAGATTATAAATTCAAATAATTACTTACGGTGATGTTTTCTATAGGTCAATATTTTGTAAAATTTGTTCATAAGACAACTCAAAATAAGATATATGAACTTCAAGATGACTTTATACCTTGGTTACTATATATTTATGGCACAAATTGATTTGTTTGGTTAGTTGAGGTTTTACGCCGTTTTCAGCACATTTGGCTATTTCGCGGAGGCCAGTTTTTATTGGTGGAGGAAGCCGGAGTACCCGGAGAGAACCACCAACCTTCGGTAGGAAAATTGGCAATCCTTGTCAATTAAGATCGGAGTCAAACACACCCTGCCACAGGTGAGATTCAAATTCGCCACCTCAGCGTTGACAGGCTAGTGATCATTAGTAGTCATGACGAACTACCTAGACCCCTCGGCCACCAAGGCCCCTATGGCACAAATATTCTTCATGATGCTTTATCTACATTTTAGAAAGTAATTATTAACAGCCAGTTGTTCAAAAGTCTTTCAATTTAAAATTTTCGCTGCTTTGCTTATACTTGAGGGCTGAAAATTTACAAATGGGCATATCTTCTGAATTATTGTGTGTATGCAATATTCTGTACACATATCAATATACAATAGAAATAACTGGGCCCTAATGTTTATCATTACTAATACAAGGAATTACATAAATAGTTGGCTAACCAAGTAATACTTACCATCATTTGTTTGGCTAGAAGCTTTAGCTGTTATACTACCATCAAACAATTTATTTGATAATTTACATTCAGTATCAAACTGTAGTATTCTTAGGTCAGGGGAATATCTGCAAGAGATAAGCATTAATGGTGTGTTCCCAGTGGAACTTCCCACTATGCCCACTTTTGAAAATACAGGCAAATTTTTTGTTGGGCATAGTGGGAACTGTAATGTGTAAAGGTTTTTTCAAATTACTTAATTTTACTGTTTACTTCATTCCTTGGTTGCTCAAACTTCACAATTTTTACAGCATTTGGATTTTGAATGGTAGTTCAGGTCTTTGGATATAATTCTGAAAGAGGACCCCTTAAGGACTTCTGCCAAGTTAGGTTCCATGTAGATTATTGGTTTCAGACAAGAAGATCTTTAAGCAAAAATTCTCAAAGAGTTCTATTTTAAACCAAGTTCTGGTATGGTGGTCAAATTGGATTGTGGTCATCGGAAACAATTCTGAAAGAGGACCACCTAATGACCTTTGCAGTCAAGTTTGGTTCTGATTTGCATAGTGGTTTCAGAGAAGATTAAAAAATAAAAGTTTCCAAATGCAAAGATGACAAATGACAGACACCAAGACAGCAATAACTTACACGGACTGTTGATCCAGGTGAGCTAACAAGAGTTAATTCAAAAAGATATCCTGGAAAAAATTGCTTAACTTTCAAAATGGTTTGAGCAAGCAGAGTTAGAGCTACTGAGATTTGACTGTATACAATTTTACACTGTATTAACAGTGATTTCTATAAAGAATACTTACTCTATATTTGCCACAAGGGAATCATTAAAAATCCTATGATCATATGACAACTTTTCATCTTCACCAGGCATATATAAATTGTCTTCACTCACAAGTAACGGATTGTTCTTCCCAAATTTTCTGGACAGGTATAGTCGAAAATTTCTATTTTTAGTATAGACCCCTGTAAAGCAGAATACAGATAAATAAAGAGGTATTGTTCACAGTTGATTCTGGAATTTCTGCAATTAACATAGTTAAATTAAAAAATCTTAACATCCAAACTTTAGCATAGTTCCATAGAGCCCTTATGTCACCTGCTCTCTTCAAATGGATTTTTATCCCCTAAGTAAGTTAATTTTATTACATTAAATCCTAACAATGGACTAACTTCTTTTATAATTCATGAAAAAATATCTTTAAAAAAGAAATATGTACAGACAAATTGAATTTGAGGCGGCTTACGGACGGACGCCAAGTTATGATAAAAGTTCACATGGCCTTTGGCCAGGTGCGCTAAAATCCTGTAACAATGATCTTATATTAAATGTCTGAAACAACCTCAATGTTTGAAATCCATTTGTTTAAAGCGATTGTTATTCAATGGATGATGTACAAGATATCCTGTGGACTACTCCAAATAATTTTTTATAGTATAAGCGTTGGTTTTCTAGAGTCATACTTTCTGTACAGTTGTCTAGAACAGAGTCATAATTTCAATACATTTGTCTAGAACATAGTCATTTTTTCTTAGTTTCATAATTTTATACCAAAAAATACAATGGTTTTACTTTCAATATAATCTATAAATTCTACCCAATTTTTAGTAGCATATGTAATCAATAAGTAGAGCTGTTAAAACTTCTCGCATTTTGTTGTGGACAGGACCCGTTTTGTTATTTTGTTATGGCTGTCCAACACTTTTTGACAATCAAAGTGCATAGGCACTGCTAGGGTTAGGTTGCTAGCATTTGACTTTTATTTGTACAAACATTGCTGATGATTATTTCAATAAATATGCACTAATCAATCAAAGAAAGCACGAGTCGGCTAACGCTTCTTGAATTATCACTCTAAATTGAATTTTTTTAAAAAGACAAACGCATAATAATGATTTGATGAATTAAAATAAACAGAAATCAAAGGTCTTCAAGTTATTAAGGTTATATAAAAAGACAAAGTTTGGACAATTGTAGAAGGGGGTCATTTCTACAATATATTTACACTACCTTGCGCATGTGCAGGTAGATCAGAACGTAAACATTCAAGCTTTCAATTAAAATAAACCCATTATACTTTCGATAATACCGTTTTCTAAATTAATGATAAACACATTGTTTTTCAATCTTAATGTGCAAGTTGTCGGCATTTCAAATAACCTGTATGCAATTCTATCACTGACCAACAGGTTTGACAAAATGGAAGTCACGATGATCAGGTCAAAAGGTTAATCAAATACACAAAATACCATCAGAATTACAAGAAGAATAAGCAAATAATGTGCAAAATATGTTCTGTATAAGTTAACAATCACGTTCACAACAAAAATGGAACTTACCTTTGAAATCTTTTGAAAATAAGATCGGAGTCGAAAATATCCGTGCAAATGTCACAGTAAACATTCAAAATCCTTACGCCGATATCTGGTACATTTTAAAAGGCGCGAATACTTTACACGGCTTTCAAAACAAAAAGGAAATCGTCAATAAAACACACATCTTTTATTAAATAACTGGACAATTACACTTCTCGGTGTGTTTCAGTTACATTTCTATTAAAAAACAACTACAACAGCAACAACAAATATTAGGACTATTTTACCGCGGAATGTTTATTTTCTTATATGATATTCCAATATAAACATAGTCGTAATTCGGAAAGAAATTCGTTTCTTTGCGCATGTGTCATATCCCAAAATCGAGATAAAAAGCTGCTTAACTAGCCTTGCTTAAGCTTCAATCCTAGATAAGCTTGCATATTTACTCATAAAAACATAGTTTAAAAAACTTCTGGTCCAACTTTTTCCACAAAACACCAGATTTCCAAAGTTTCCTTCATTGTCTAACCAAACGACCGACGGCATAAGGGTTTTGGTTGCTTAGCAACCTAACCCTAAAAAATAAGGGTCGAATTTTAGGGCCAATTTAGGGGTAAATTTGGGAATTTTATAACAAAATAAGGGTAGTTTTAGACATTTAAATGGACTTACCTTCGCAAATCTCACAATAAAGAAACTCACAAAAAATACTTTTAAGTACTTCTAAGGAAAGGCGTGTTCCAGGGTTCCATTGTCTCAGCTATATTGGCTATAACCTTAATAGTCACATCTTTGTCACAAAGTCACAACCAATAAACAAGCTTGACACATGGATCCACTGGTCAACTCCCTTTCACTGCATAATCTGAATAAGAACTGCAAACTACATGAGACACATTAGTATGAATGCATTTTCAAAATTGCTAGAGTAGAAATATAAAAAAAATAGGAATTGACATGAAAAATTAGGGCTTTTTTTAGGATTTCCCCTTGAATTCAAAATTTTTTAAGGAATTTTAGCAAAACTAAAAAAAAATAGGATTTTTTAGGAATTTTAGGACTGCTGGACAGCCTGTATGGCCTGTCATGAATAGGCTATATTTTTTGTCATTTTGAATTGGGAACAGGATCTTATTTGGAAAGGGCAATCAGCACATAGAATTTTTACTACCGTGATCACAAAATAATGTTTGTTCATTATTTTTATCTTTAACAATCAAAGCAAGAAGTTCTTCTTCTGAAAACTTTGCCATGATTCTTGTTGTCAAATGGTCATTCTGAACTTCAGTGTTTTCTGTACAATTGTTCTGGTTTTTGTTTCCTAGTATCTCCTGTTCAGGTGAATTTGGTATCTCATCAAACTCCAATACATCAGAGAGATTCTGTTTTAATCGGCTAATTTCTTCCTTCAATTTCATTAAAATATATTTTACAAAATTTCCTGTAATAAAAAAAAAAATAATAAACTTCCTAATTTTCATTCATCACTGGTTGGAAGTCCCCTCCCTACCTGCTCGCCAAACTGAACACCAAATTTTTGAAAATCTGATTAAAATTGACACGAAGTGTATTCATTTATTCTCAATATACTTTTACTGTAGTTCTACAGTTATATGTGTTTGAAAAATGAACTGAGGCAACTTTTTTTGTATCAAGTATTTACATTTTTTTACATTAATTATAAAATTTAAATTTGAAGGTTATAACAAATATAGTCGGTATCATCTGAATAGGATTATTCCTATAAACAAATATTCGAGCATCCACTCATTAAATCTGTAATCAATAGATGAATATTTTACTTTTATGTAATCGTTTATATAAATTGGATTAATTTTAGTCAAAATAACATTAATTTGCTAATTAAAAAATAAATTATTGTACAGGCTGTTTGAAACAATAACCAACATTCTTACAGTAAACTACACATACTATAAAAATACAATATAATGAAATTTAATTCTGTTAAACAAGGAAAATCAAGAGAAACTTTACCAGCATGGATGTTGTCTTTAAAAGCAGTCTTCCTCAATTGGAAAATCAAATGTCGACTAAATTTCTTTTCGGTACTGAAAAATTAATACAAAACAGCTATTGTCAATCCAACCAACTACAGAACAAAAATTCTCACATGAAACAGAAATGTTTATACATACCAAAATCCTGCAAACTTTTAAATGACTTGAATACCAGTTTAACTTTATGTGAGTCAATTCTAGATACATCTTTAAAACAACTGATCACATAATTCAATAAAAACATGAACGTATTTGCTTTAAACCATCCTACGATGGGCCATAACAGTTATAGTTGTTTTTAATTTTAAAAATTATATTCAACAAAAGAAATGCACCACCCGTTTATCCTTCACACTAAAAATTTCAAATGAATGTATTTATTCAAATTTCACTGGACTGAATTGAAATATTTACACAATATTTCATATTAGCTTAGCATAAATTTCTGTGAAAATATATGCAAATTAACGGTTTTTTCTTCAAGAAATCATTTTTGAAACATTGATCTACTAATTTTGGCCTTTCACAAAAGAAAACCCTACCTTCACTATGAAGATGGAAATTCCCTCCTCACTGGTTACTTAGAAGTGGGTCCTTAATATATACTCTACATGTAATTATGATGACCTCTGAGCAAATATTTAAAATCATGAAAAATATACAATAGCAAATAAAATGCTCCGCTGGGCGCAGCTAGATACGACCGCAGATGTTGAACCCTGAATAGTTGGGGCAATTATGAACACAACATTCAAGCTTGATAAAATACTGAATTTGGATTGTGAATAAATATTTGACACAGCATAGGTTTCTGACACAGAATGAATGTTGTCTAAGAACTTAAAAATTTTTAATTTACCTATTCAAACCATATCAGTATTATTTGTTTTTATATATAAATCAGTAATAACCAATTTAAAATTTAAAATTGGGCACACATATCAATTTCTTGCTATTGCGCAATACTGTGTAATTGAAAATTTCTTCAAATATTTGACACACAATAGGTTTCTGACACAGAATAACTGAAATCAAAGAACTTAAAATTGGTCATATGATTTGAATTTATATTCAATTTTTTGCTTCTTGTGCAATACAATATGCTGTGGAGAATTGCCCCCCCCCCCAAAAAAATAATAATAATTTACCCCTTTTTTTAGCTTTTGTGCAATACACTATGAAGTTGCACATTGACCCCCCCCCTCCCAAAAAAAAAACAAAAAACAATAAAATTTATTGTAACCCTCCCTTTTTTTGCTAAAAAAAATTTGAAATTTTATTTTTAATTTATGAAATATGAAATGAGAAAAAATTACCCCCTCCCCAATTTCTCATTCCCCCCCCCAAATTTTGTTTTCAACCCCCCACCCCCCATTTCTTTATTCTTTGCAACCATAACAGCCCATTTAAATACACCATAACATATTAAAATAGAAAATGACATCATAGTCATGGATGGCAAATTTTAAATATACATAATTTAAAAGCAGTTTAGATAAGATAAACAAAAAAGCTTCATCAGCACATTTTATATTGGCAAATTTCCAATGAAGTTCATTAGAGTTATTGGCAAATTTCCAATGGCATTTGTTAATAATAAAGTTTTGATAACAGGGCACACATATCAATTTCTTGCTATTGCGCAATACTGTGCAATTGAAAATTTCTTCAAATATTTGACACATAATAGGTTTCTGACACAGAATAACTGAAATAAAGAACTTAGAATTGGTCATATGATTTGAATTTATATTCAATTTTTTGCTTCTTGTGTAATACAATATGCTGTGGAGAATTGCCCCCCCCCCAAAAAAAAAAAAAATTTACCCCCTTTTTAGCTATAATTTTGGACCCCGATTTGGATCAACTTGAAAACTGGGCCCATAATAAAAAAAACTAAGTACATATTTAGATTCAGCATATCAAAGAACCCCAAGAATTCAATTTTTGTTAAAATCAAACTAAGTTTAATTTTGGACCCTTTGGACCTTAATTTAGACCAATTTGAAAACGGGACCAAAAATTAAGAATCTAAATGCACGGTTAGATTCGGCATATCAAAGAACCCCAATAGTTCAATTTTCAATGAAATCAAACAAAGTTTAATTTTGGACCCCGATTTGGACCAACTTGAAAACTGGGCCCATAATAAAAAAACTAAGTACATGTTTAGATTCAGCATATCAAAGAACCCAAAGAATTCAATTTTTGTTAAAATCAAACTAAGTTTAATTTTGGACCCTTTGGACCTTAATGTAGACCAATTTGAAAACGGGACCAAAAATTAAAAATCTAAATGCACGGTTAGATTCGGCATATCAAAGAACCCCTATAGTTCAATTTTCAATGAAATCAAACAAAGTATAATTTTGGACCCTTTTGGCCCCTAATTCCTAAACTGTTGGGACCAAAACTCCAAAAATCAATCCCAACCTTCCTTTTGTGGTCATAAACCTTGTGTTAAAATTTCATAGATTTCTATTTACTTATACTAGAGTTATTGTGCGAAAACTAAGAAAAATGCTTACTGGGCCCTTTTTTGGCCCCTGATTCTTAAACTGTTGGGACCAAAACTCCCAAAATCAATCCCAACCTTCCTTTTGTGGTCATAAACCTTGTGTTTAAATTTCATAGATTTCTATTCACTTATACTAAAGTTATAGTGCGAAAACCAAATGTCTTCGAACGACGACGACGACGCCGCCAACGTCATACCAATATACGACCGCAAAAATTTTGCGGTCGTATAAAAAAGGCTGTATGTTTAATGTGTTGCTAGTTATATACAAAAATATGGTTAGTTAAATGAGAGGTTGATATAGTTAAAGGAAAGAAAATTTTACCTTGCATCCAAATTCAAAACCTGTTCCTCAGAGCATTTCACATTAATAATTTCTTCTAACCACAGAATCACATACTGAAATATATTCAGAATTACCTGGTACAGTTTAATTACATATAAAAAAATTTCATTTTCAACAAAAAAAAAAGAAGAAAACTACCTGTAATTTCTAACGTTAATTAACCAGCAAATTTCATTCAACAAGCATAGGACTTGCTGAATTTAATACTTTTGTTTAAATAGTTTTGGTGGAAATATTGGAGTTAAACATTAATCTAACCACAGTCAAATCATGTCATTTGCAATCACAGTAACAAAATGACATTTTCGTCCAGCAAAATTATTGAAATGTTACTTTTATGAGTTGGGCCTCGGTGGGTAGTGGTCTAGGTAGTTCGTCATGACTACTAATGATCACTAGCCTGTCAACACTGCGGTTGTGGGTTCGAATCTCAACTGTGGCAGAGTGTGTTAGACTCCTAAATTGACAAGGATTGCCAATTTTCCTACCGAAGGTCAGTGGTTCTCTCCGGCTTCCTCCACCAATAAAAACTGGCCGCTGCAAATAGCCAAATGTGCTGAAAACGGCAAAAAACCCCAACTAAACAAACAAACAAATGCATTTATGAGTTTGAATCAATTACTATTGGCCTAAAATCATATATGTTTTAGCCCACAATGCATTTTGAAGTTTTTTCAAGCACAATTTTATTTTGAAATAAATAATCGAACAGCGTTCAGAAGTCCCCCGCCGCTGGAGCATCAGAAACCCTTGGACAAGTGAAACATAACAAAATTTTCTCAAAGAGAGAGAATAGAAGGACAAACAATTTGTGGTTATTGCTAAAGTTTTTTACAAGTTAATGAGTGGTATGAAGACATTTATACAATATGGGTATAGTGTTGAAATCTTATTTTACCATGTGTATTGAGAATTTATACAAATGTACATTTACTCCTTTTCAATAAACAGAAATGCTTTGATCAAAAGTATTCCGCCTAACAAACTCTTAAAGACAGTATTTTTCAATTTTATAAGTTTCGATAGGAGTTTATGTATAAAACCTCCCTTTATGTCCAAGTGTATAAATATTATTCCAATGCAAGGAGAATATAAATTTTCTAGAACACATAGATGAACATTTTGTCAATTGTCAAAGTTATTAAGGGGCATAACTCCTACAAAAATATTTCGACATGACTCATCTTCGAACTCCCTGGAGGTATCATTGAGTTAAAGCTACTGTATAAATATTATCCAAATCGGTCAAGAAATAAATTTGCTAGAGCGCTTACATGAAAATTTCATCAATTTTCTAAGTTATTAAGGGGCATAACTCCTACAAAAATATTTCGACATGACTCATCTTCGAACTCCCTTGAGGTATCATTGAGTTAAAGCTACTGTATAAATATTATCCAAATCGGTCAAGAAATAAATTTGCTAGAGCGCTTACATGAAAATTTTGTCAATTTTCTAAGTTATTAAGGGGCATAACTCCTACAAAAATATTTCGACATGACTCATCTTCGAACTCCCTTGAGGTATCATTGAGTTAAAGCTACGGTATAAATATTATCCAAATCGGTCAAGAAATAAATTTGCTAGAGCGCTTACATGAAAATTTTGTCAATTTTCTAAGTTATTAAGGGGCATAACTCCTACAAAAATATTTCGACATGACTCATCTTCGAACTCCCTGGAGGTATCATTGAGTTAAAGCTACTGTATCAATATTATCCAAATCGGTCAAGAAATAAATTTGCTAGAGCGCTTACATGAAAATTTTGTCAATTTTCTAAGTTATTAAGGGGCATAACTCCTACAAAAATAATTCGACATGACTCATCTTCGAACTCCCTTGAGGTATCATTGAGTTAAAGCTACTGTATAAATATTATCCAAATCGGTCAAGAAATAAATTTGCTAGAGCGCTTACAAGGTGGACGGATGGACGGACGGAAGCACGGACGGCACGACGGACAGACGGACGGACGGACGCCCGGCATTACCATATCCCCCGCATCGCGTTGCGGCGGGGGACAAAAAATGGGGTAATGACAAGTTCTCATAGTTTTGGTCCTGGGAGAACAATTTTTGTGTACGTACCTTTATGAAGACACAGGTCATGTGACTGCCATCAGAACTGGCATTGTTCTTTCTAAGAAATTCTAAATCAAAATACAATTTACACACAGCACCTAAAGATAAACATATATAATAATAATCAGTTTAAGAAAATTTGATACATGTTGTTATATACAGAAGTTAAAAATACACGGCATATTAATATTTATAAAAAAACAAAAGTATGAAATTGGGTACAATACTAGTAATTTTTATTTACCTTGTCAAATACCTTTGTTTATGGAACAATTGGAAAAGTATTTCACCTGCTCAAGTTTTTTTCCAAAGGAAAACTCTTTTAATAATATCTCTAATGATTGTTAAATTCTTTAGTTGCAATTCACAGAAAGCCAAACTGAGCTTATTCTGCAGTGCCACACATACAAACAAATACCATTTGTGAAAATAAATGTCAGTAAGCAACTAGACTAAACTTCATTCTGGAAATCATAGTTTTTTTTTCCAAAACATACATACTCTTGCTGAATGCACTTCGTTCACCACAATGTGCTAAAATGTTGTTCTCTGCATCAATTCATGATTTGAGAAATAGTGCTCCAGCTAGCTTTAAATAGAGGCGAGCAGCACTCTGCCCCTTTTCCAATGCACCCATCTGCCCCCCCTCCCCCCTAAGCATAAAATACAACAAAAAACTTTTTTAATACACATAAGCAATACTGAATTAAATAGTGAAGAGAAATTAATAGAACTCTTAAAAGGGTATTAGATTAGTGAATAATTAATATTTCTTAAAATATTAATTGGTCTTATTTGCCCTATTCAGATGTGGAAATGTGTTAAAGTGACCCTTATTATCATTAAATGCCCCTCTGTCCTTAAATCCTAGCTGGAACAATAAGTATTTTGTATCAGAAATCACTTCTGCAGGCTATCTTTAAATTGAAGTTAGTGCAACTCACCTTCTGGTATAATTTCATAATGGGTTTTCTTCTGTTCATCCAACTGTCTAAATAATAATTTCAAAAGTAACTTAAACAAATTCTAATTCGCTTGCTAGTATGGTTATTGTAATGTATGTAATTCAGAATACTCTTAATAAATTTATATTCTAATCTATTAAAACTGTCAAACTACCACAACACCTGAGAAGTTGATATTTTATTCACTAAATGATTGTTTTCCCTGCAGTAATGCCAAAGCACATGATAAGATGCCACAATTTTAATCTCTGAACAATTGCTTTACATGCAGTTATGTCAAATAGGATAAGATGCCACAATTTTAATATCTGCATGAATGTTTTACCTGTAATAATGCCAAAACACAGGATAAGATGCCACTAAAAACATTCTCTGCCCAGTTTCATATCCCAGACTTTCGCTCTCATATGAAAACACATGGAGATCCTTAAATAAAACAAATAAAAGATCCAAACAGAATGTCTTCTGAATTTGAGTTTGTTTCAAAACTAAAAAATCGAACAGCGTTCCGAAGTCCCCCGCCGCTAGAGCATCAGAAACCCTTGGACAAGTGAAACATAACAAAATTTTCTCAAAGAGAGAGAATAGAAGGACAAACAATTTGTGGTTATTGCTAAAGTTTTTTACAAGTTAATGAGTGGTATGAAGACATTTATACAATATGGGTATAGTGTTGAAATCTTATTTTACCATGTGTATTGAGAATTTATACAAATGTACATTTACTCCTTTTCAATAAACAGAAATGCTTTGATCAAAAGTATTCCGCCTAACAAACTCTTAAAGACAGTATTTTTCAATTTTATAAGTTTCGATAGGAGTTTATGTATAAAACCTCCCTTTAGGTCCAAGTGTATAAATATTATTCCAATGCAAGGAGAATATAAATTTTCTAGAACACTTAGATGAACATTTTGTCAATTTTCAAAGTTATTAAGGGGCATAACTCCTACAAAAATATATCGACATCACTCATCTTCGAACTCCCTTGAGGTATCATTGAGTTAAAGCTACTGTATAAATATTATCCAAATCGGTCAAGAAATAAATTTGCTAGAGCGCTTACAAGGTGGACGGACGGACGGAAGCACCGACGGACGGACGGACGCCCGGCATTACCATATCCCCCGCATCGCGTTGCGGCGGGGGACAAAAAATATAGCATGAACACAAGTGTAGAACATTCGTTTTAAAATTTCATGAAAGTTTAGAGATGTTACACATTTGCATATATTATCAAAACTATTGGATGTCACACATCTAAACACATTCTTCATCAAATTGTAAAATGACACCTCTATATATTTCATAAAACCATACATTGTGACAAAGTAAAAGACACTGTTTTGATATATGACATGAAAATGATTAATCATATAAGTTTAAAACTTCAATATGAGGATCAAAGATTTAAACAGATATCCAAATCACTGTATCTCTTATCTTACTTTTTCAAGATTTATCATATCTGTAGAACTAAATTAAATGTAACAAACTGCATGTATACATTGTAATTGGTTTCAACACATACTGAGGATCTGCTTCTTGCGTAACTGAAAGCATCTTGCTGTCGAAAAAATGTCCTCCATTCCACTGATGGACCATCTATCCTATTAGAATGTACATTTACAAGATTATTTACTGATTTCAGGGACATACAAATATAACCTATAGAAAGAAAGACAGAGGCAGAACATGGACCATAAGAGAGAATATAATAATCAGTCATGGTCTAAGGTGTAAGATTGGACAATTCTACCTGAGGGTTCACATTTTCAAGTCAGAAATGAGGCTTTCCAAATTTCTGATGATAGAAAATGTGAACCCGAGGGTTGAATTGTCCAATCTCATATTTTTTACCATGACTGATTATTATTCTCACATTTCTCGTCTGAAAATTAAAGGTAATGAACATGGCTGCCATGACAAAAAAATGTGTTCTCTTAAACTAGGCGACCTAGTGCAAAATAAATTCTGTATTCAAAAAAATCATACGCATTTTGGTAGGTTTCCCTTCAGGGGTTTTCAAATTGAAGTGATTTTAATTTCTATGTCGTTGTACGATTTGTGCGAAGTTGTGACGTTCTAGCATTGCGATCCTTTTTTTTTTTGCATTATTACGTCAAGGTAGGTCATGTGATGTGAGATGCATGAATCTCACACTGGTGTCTCACATGGAATATAACTGTCCCAAACAAATAGAAATGTGAGAATAATTGGTTCGTTCATACATTGATATTCGTCCATCCAAGACTTAAAATTTGATGAAAGTGAGAAAATCCCATATGACTAATTTAAAATATAAGGACACAGACCTTGACAACATGATCATGTTTCCACTCTAAACAAAATGTCAGTACTTCTTTTGTGTATTCCTTAAATGATATAAAGGAATTGGGAAAAAATGCAGAGAGGTGAGGTCATATGCACTGATATTCAACCTTGCTTTCATGACAATGACAACCCCTCAGGTCATTATTATTGTATTTATACTCAATGACACAGGATAAACTTGTCTGTCACAACAGCATATAAACGCAGGTAAAAGCATAAATTTAGGTTATCCCATTTATGAAGGAAGTTAAATATGTTGAATATACAAAAAATAAAATTATCATTACAGAAACTTTCAAAGAGTATATACAGTTGTAATATATTATCACTCAATACTTCATACCTAGGTTTAAAATCCTTTGGAATCTTATCACACTTTATTCTTTTAACATTTTCATCCAAAACTTTACCTATCTGTTGAATCTTCCTACAAATACAATTGAAGAAAATGGCAAAATTAACATTGACATTGTAGGCTCATTTATTTTCATGAATATCGATTTGAGTAATAAAAAAAAAATCCAATTTTCATTGTCTAGGACTATAATCTACTATATTAATTCACTGTCTTTAAGAATATACAAATGTCTAAATGAGCTGCAATAAATAAAAGTGATGATAAGAACATATAAAGGTTTCTGGTGGCCATTTTGTTTCATAGACTTGAAAGATTTATGCAAAGTTTGTAAAGGACCTTCCATAGATGCTCCATACCAAAAATCAGTTCATTTGGCTTTACGGTTTCAGAGAAGAAGTTTTAAATTTATTTCAACCAATCACACATGTAAATGCTCATGGCGGCCATTTTGTTTCACAGACCGGGATGAGTTATGCAAACTTTGTAAAAAATCTTCCATAGAAGCTACAGGCCAAGTTTCAGTTCAATAGGTCCAGGGGTTTTAGGGGAGAAGATGAAAGTCCAGGGGTTTCAGAGGAGATGAAAATGTAAAAGTTTACAGAAGGACGGACAACGGATGCCAAGTGATGACAAAAGCTCAAATGGCCTTTGGCCAGGTGAGCTAAAAAGACTTTTTACCTGCCGTGATAAGGGACGAGATCAAAAGTTCAATGTAGGATAAAAAACTTAATTCACATAGTTTTTTCACTGACCCCCCCACCCCCCTCTTCACTTAATTTGGAAAAATTGATTGACCAATATGACCATATCCGAAAATCGATGTTGGATAACAAAACTTGCAGCGATTTTTACCCCCCCCCCCCCCCCCCCCCCACCCCACCCCCAAACTATTTCAATTAAGTTTTTTATCCGACATTGAACTTTTGATCTCCTCCCTAAGGCCTCCCAACAACAAGTCAGTGTAGTTTGAATCATATTTTTATAAAATGATCAATTGCAACACAACAAGAATTTTTTTTAATTTATGACCAAGCAAATGAAATAATATCGATTATTACATATTATGTCTGATACATTGATGTCTTTTTTGTATCAATATTATATTAAATCTACAATATGATGTAAGGACAGAAAATAAAAAAAAATGAAAGAAAATATGATTTTGGGGCAGGGATTTCAATGCGTTAAGAGATGTTTAAAGACTAATGATTCGAGGGGGTGGGGATGAACCCTTGGGTAAATGTGGGATAGGGATTTTAACGGTTTATTAGATGATTGAATATTATTGGTTTGATGGGAGTGGTGATAACCCCCTGGGGAAGCGAGGTGTCATTTGGTAGGTCTTAACATGGGGAATAAGAAAATATATCGTTTAGGGGTGTGGATTTTGACGATTTATGAGATAATTAGACATTATTGATTTATGGGGGTGAGGATCACCCCACTGAAAGAATGAGGTACATGTCATTTAGTGAATCTTGTTACGGAGAATAATAAAATATATGATTTAAAGCTATGGACATTAATTGCATATGAAATTTTTCAAAATTATCGACTTTGAGGGGTGGGGATGACCTCCTAGAGGAAAGAGGTATATGTTATTTAATAGGTGTTGCCACGTTATATAATAAAATATATGATGTGAGATGGTTATTGGTCACTCTCGTAGAGTTTTTCAATGAAAAACAAATTTCACCATAGGGTCCTATAGTAAATCCCTAGCCTCTTTGAACTACTCATCATTCGTCTCAGTGATCCCCATAAAAAAATGAATAGTATTAGGCACATATAGAAATATTGATCTTTCATCAAGGAAAATCTCAGATCCATATGTCACCAGATGTTTTGATTTTTTATATTAAATTGTTATTAATTGATTATATTAAATATTTGCATATTCTTTTAATTGTTTTCATATTCATCATTCATTACATGTATGTCCATGTGATCCGTTTTCATCAAATACATCTAACACAAGACTGATGATGTTTTCTACTTGTATGTCACCAATAGATGTTAATAATGTATCCAATAATACATCTAATAATATGACATTATACACAAGTTTTGCACAATTTTACTAGCTATAAATACAAAATATCCTTGTAGTATTCATTAACTGCTCTAACATGTCCAGGAGTAACTAGTGGATTTTGTGAATTTTCCTATTCTTTGTTGCAGGTAGGCAATGTTTTAATACTTCAGCTTGTATTTAAGATTTATTTAAAAGGAAAATATAATTTTCAATTTGTTAAGGGTTTGAGATATGTAAAATTCCTTTTTTTGATGTAGAATTTTCAATGAAAGAGGTATTCTGTAAAAGGTTAAATTTCTGTCCTGTTCAGTTTGGTTAATGTTTCGGCTTTCATTAATTTCGACCTCAGCACGGAGTCGAAATATGCATTACAGAATACATGTAGTTTTATGCGACATTTTATTCCCGCCATAATATTCTGTTCCTCATTTGATTATCTGTATTGCTAAAAGTATGCCTTTGAGCATTACTGAAAAGTGTCATACTTCGTCCTGTGAATTTGCAATTCATTTATTGCAGCTTGTTTTAAAGGAGGTTAATTTCTACAATTAATGTTTTGCGTCTATGTGTGTTTGAATTTATATTTTCTGCTGTATTGTATATGTTAAATAATTCTGTGTTGCAGTTAATAAAAAAAAAGTTACACCCATTGCATTTTGTTTAAAAATTGATAATTACCACGTGGATCTTATTTACATTTGAACAAACATCCGAGGTCTTCCGAATCTCATTCATCTCATTGGTTAATTTGTTGCTATGATACAGGACACTCATATATATTTCATTGTTAAAAATTTCGCGGCATATTTGAAATTTTTCTTGAGAAGATTTTTACCCTCCCGCCCACCACCTACAGCTGTGTTTAATATTTTTATTTTTATTATAATTAAATATTAGATAGGTAGATGGTTTTAGGCGGCTAGCTTATGCTTTTATATTTGTGATGTGGTGAATTACAAATTACAGTTACATGTATTTAATTCGTATATATATGCTTATACGGACATTCGAAGTCATATATATATATCATCTTCATTTAGTATATATAAATATATATGAGTATATTTCCTGTAAATATTGCATTTGCTCCATAATAAATTGTGTAAATTGTCTTAGTCTTTTGAGAAGCCTGGTAATTTTATATATACTGGCCAAATCCTGTATATTGGGTTAATTTTGACTGTGACACATCTCTGACCTTATTGAGAACTCGAACAAAATCAGAGGTGATGAAAAAAAATTTTCAATAAAAATCGCAAATCAAAATCTATAAGTCTCCCACTTCGTTTGGGAGACTTAACAGTAATGATGAGACATAAACTATAGTGTGCTAAAAATTGCATCAGAATATATATATAACCCATCTCTACTGAAAATAAACATTCCAATTATTGAAAGAAGAATTAAAGATGTGACCCTTCAAAATTTAGAAAATTATATTAAAAACAACAATAAGCTATCTTTCTTTGATAACTTTCATTTATCTAATATTAGACCCTATTATGTTGACCTTTGTAAATATAAAACAGATAGATCAACTCTTGTAAAACTAAGAATAAGTGCTCACGAATTAGCTATAGAAAGAGGTCGATATCAAAACATACCTTAACAGAACAGACTCTGTCTCTGTTGTAATAATGGAGAAATAGAAGATGAAATCCATTTTCTTATTAATTGCAATATTTACAACAACATCAGAAATAATTTTATTGCTAAACTTAATAGAATACTCTCATACAAAACAAAATTTAATAACTTAACAAACTGTATTATTTTTAAATTATTCAATAGCAAATCCCCTACTACACCTTATTGCTAATTTTATACAAGAATGCCTACAAAGTAGGCAAAATAAACTTAAAAGTGGATAATTTATTGAATTTTTTTAATTTTTCTACAACAAACACATAATTTCAACATTGTATGATTATTATAATAATTCTAATATGATTTTTTTTATATTTTTTTTCTTTTAATATGATTAATTTCAATCTTTCCACTGTCACTCCTAACTATTATTGTCATTTGTAGCTTTTAGTTTAATATGTTGGCAATGACCATTTATTGTAAATGTGTTTCGCTAATAAATATTGTATTGTATTATCATGATTGACATGAATACATGATCAGCATTTCTGGTTTATGCATTGTGGGAAAGTTTTGACACCATGTTTCATTTTTATCTATGGGCATTTATCACGACAGCCAACAACTCCGTTTTTGTTTTTATGTACCTTTTACCAACAGCACCGTAGAAGCTGTTTGTGGTCAATGACATTTCATTTGCTATTTTTGTTTACATTTGTTCCCGCCAAAAAATACAAGTAATGCCCGAGACGCAATCTCGTTCGGGGGAAAAATTACGGAATTCAAAATTTTTATCGGAGTGGTAACAGAGGAACTTTGTACTTCACCATAAAATGGTAAAAGAATATACTGAAAGATCAAAAAGATCATGTTCATTTAAAAATTTGATAGAGCAATTTCTGTAGTTAGTATTTTTACCTGATTTTTCTGTAGTTAGATTGGTTTAAGATCTTTTTAAAACTACATATAGGCCTACATAATATAAATACTATGGTGGCCAGATAAGGTCATTTCGCGTTTTCCCCCTTCATCTTCTATAGGGCGAAAATGCGAAGGCGAAAACGCGAAATTGTTTCGCCTTCCGACTTCAGGTTTTCAAGATCTCGGGATATAAACAAATAAATAATATTCTTTATTTAGAGAGAGTAACTTATTTGGATTACACCATTTTCAATAACGCTCTCTTTACACGGTATAAGCTTAATAAATAGACCTTCTGTGCAGTTTCATAGTATACATATACACGTGTATTGAACTGTAAACACTCGGAGAGATAAAATATAAAAGTAATTATTTAGAAGTAAAATGACTTATAATTCAACTACAGTTTCAGATTTTTTTAAAATAACTTCGGATATAAGGGTACGCTGAATATAAGATTTTTGTTTTTGGCAAGGTTCGATTGTTCTTATTCAACCATAAAAAAAAATGTGGTCGCATTATGTTATGGGTCTGTTGTCGTCTGTAGACAATTTGGTTTCCGTTGGGTAACTTTAGTTTCCCTTCACCAATCCTTTATAAATTTTCACACAGTGTTACTTATAACCGGTGATACCAGGGATCATATAATAATAACGAAAACGTGTCCTTATGCAGACATTTCCCCATTCTTTCTAATCTTTAACTTTAGAGAAACAAAAGAGTACAAGCTGAAATGCAAGTTTACGTCAAGATTTCATAATTTCATAATTACACAAAGTATAGTTATTTCATGCCTGTTCAGGGAACAGTCAAAACTATTGACCCGATGCCGAAGGCAACAGTTCAGACTTCCCGAGTCATCTCCGTAGAACCGAGGGACAATACTTTTGACTGTTCCCTGAACAGGCATGAAATAACTGCTTTATCATCTATGTTTCGATTTTAATGCTGCTGATGAGAGGTAACTCCATGAAATGCGTCGTATACAGCATAGGATAAATTTACTATATCTAATATTAGCATCTTTGGATTGTTATTTTATATACAGTTCGATACAGATGTAGGGGAACAATGAACTGTTTCACTCCGCCGACTTCTTATTAGTTAAAATTATTACATATGAAAAATATATACTTCAAGTTAACAATATCCAATGTGCCAGTCCCGATTGCAACATCCACGCAGATATGTACGATGTCGAGAAGCGCGGGATACACGACGTCGCGTTTTCCTATTGTAACCAAGGTCGACGTCAGGGCGGCGGCGTCGCCTTAGGATCTGAGTAGCAAGTAAACGTAAAGCTGTACAGCTGTGTTTTGTTCTGTCTTACATTAGAGTGTAATCCCCGACATTTATGGTGCCGTGACCAATGGAGAAGTTAAAATCAGTTCGAACTGGAAACAGAAGTGCCGTAACTAGACTTTTTCGCAAGTTTGAAGAGGCAAAGCAGAATGAAAACTACGATCGGGAGGATTTGATGACCGCATTCGATAATCTTACAAAGAAGAAGATATTCTTGGAGAAACTTAATGAACAGATACTGGAGGAAACAGACACACAAGATGCTGAGAACGAAATAGTGGAAACAGATGAGTATTCAAATAATTTTGATACTAAGCTTAAACATTTTCGTAATTTCTTGCAAAGTACCCAAGACCCCGCACGTTCAACCACAACTCAGTCTTCTTATCAGGTGCTCAATGTAGAAAGTCCTCCTTTCATCCCCGCTAGTGTTGAAAAAGAGACCAGATTTCAAGGGACATCCTATTCCGCTCCGCCGCAAACATCTTACATTGCCTCAGAGTCACATCATGCTACTCCGCAAGTCAGCGCAAGTAATCACCGCTTACCCAAATTAACACTGCCAACATTCAACGGAAATATTCTACACTGGCAAACTTTTTGGGACTCTTACGAGTCGGCTGTACATCTTAACCCATCACTGACAAACATTGAGAAGTTTAATTATTTGAAATCGCTACTCGAAAATGAAGCCCTGAGCACTATAGCAGGATTCGCACTCACGCATGCAAATTACTTAGAGGCCGTTAATGTACTTAACGAACGATATGGGCAAAGTCACAAAATTACAGAAGCATACCTACAGGCACTTTTAGAGATCCCGCCGCCGAAGAACAGTCTGTCAAGTCTTAGGCCATTTTACGATAAATGTGAAGCGTATGTTAGAGGATTGGAATCGCTTGGACAGCCCGAGAGTACATACGGTACATTACTGATTCCGATTATAATGAAGAAGTTACCGCCCGAAATTAGACAGCATCTAGCCAGAGAACATGGCCCTTCCAGCTGGAATTTAAGAGAGCTACGGAAAAGCATACTGAACGAGATACAGATCATGAAAGCCGGACAGATCACAGACCTAAATTCCTTAAATGGTGAGTTTCCTACTACTTCAACTTTTCATACAGGAGCAAAATCACAACGCAAGTATCCCACAAACAACACAAACAGAAAACCATCAAGGAATATAGCTGTAAAACCATGCGTTTTTTGTAGAGAAGTGCACGCACCTACAAATTGCACCAAAGTAACAGACGCAAAAACCCGCATGTCAATTGTTAAGCGCAGTAACTTATGTTTTAACTGCTTAGGAAATCATCATGCTAATGAATGCAAATCTAAAAACACTTGTCGCCACTGTAACAAAAGGCACCACTCTAGTTTATGTAATGGACACGCGTCAAACAATGCCACTAGAACTACCGCATCACACAGTGAGAGTACCACAGAGAAACAGAAAACTAGCAGTAATCAAACTGAGAAGCAGAGCCCACCTGAACAACCAGCAGCCGTGATTATGGTGAGTGACAACGACATTGAAAAAGATGATGCCACAGTTCTACACTCAACACAGAAACAGATGCGCTCAGGTGTACTGTTAAAAACCGCCGTTACCCCCGTATGGTCAGACGATACATATACTGAGACGAATATATTGTTTGATGAAGGCGCACAGCGATCTTTTGTAAGTAATGACCTAGCCATGAAGTTAAACTTGAAGACAGAATGCCACGAAACCATACAACTTTCTGCATTTGGAAAAGAAAGCACGAGCGCAAGAGAGCTACGTAGAGCAACTGTATACGTTGAAACCGAAAATAGACAAAAAATTCCAATAGAGGTTCTTATTGTACCTACCATAGCCGTACCGTTACAGAATCAAATACGTTATGTGAACAGGAACAGTGACTATTTGAAGGGATTAAAGTTAGCACACCCAGTTACTCAAGACGACATGTTCGAGATTTCCCTCCTGATTGGTGCTGACTACTACTGGGAATTTGTTGAAGATAAAGTGATACGAGGAAATGGACCTACTGCAGTAAAGTCAAAGTTAGGCTACTTACTTTCAGGACCCTTACAGCCAGGCAAGGTGCGTTCGAATACGACTTCGAGTATTTTCAACATATTAGTATCCCATAAGGCAGAGGAATTTAACCTAGAAAACTTCTGGAAACTGGAATCACTGGGAATTGATGCCCCGGAAAAGCACGACAACGAGAACGAATACTTGAAAAACTATCAGGAATCATCAATTGAGTTTCAAGATAACAAATATATTGCAAAGTTACCATGGAAACCAGATTACAAGGAATTACCGTCAAATTACAGTGTTACAAAAAGGAGAACAGAAAGCGTAATTAGAAGACTACGAAAGGATCCAGACTTATTACAGAAATACGGAGATATTCTACAGGAACAGGAACGACGAGGATTTATCGAAAAGGTTGATGAATCAGAGCAGACAAGCACCAAAGTACATTATATTCCGCATCATCCCGTTGTGAAGAAGGAATCAAGTACTACACCTGTACGTATCGTATACGATTGCAGTTGTCGTATGTCGCCAGACCACTCTAGTCTTAATGACTGCCTAATAAACACACCGCCAGCTTTAAATGATCTGTCAAAAATTTTAGTGAGATTCAGACTGCATCGTTATGCTATTACTACAGACATCGAGAAAGCGTTTTTACACGTAGGATTAAGCGAGGAGGACAGGGATGTTACACGATTTCTGTGGCTTAGTGATCCATCAGACGCAGATAGTCCATTAGTTACATACAGATTCAAGGCAGTACTGTTTGGTGCGACTTGCTCGCCCTTTATTTTGAGTGCTACTTTGCTCAAGCACCTGCAACAAAATGACAGTAAAACGGCAAAATTACTAGAGCGAGATTTATATGTGCACAATATACTGACTAGCTTACAAACTGAAGAAGAAGCAGTGACGTATTTCAAAGAAGCCAGGAACTTGATGAACAAGGCAGGATTTAACCTGAGGTCTTGGACTTCAAACAGTCAGCGAGTTCGAATACTAGCAGAAGCTGAAAATGTACTGGATACGGAGGAGTACACAAAAGTATTGGGAATGAAATGGAATAGCGAAACAGACGAACTTTCATATCAACAGAGGGAAATATCAAGTCATCTTGTTACGAAACGTGAAATTCTGAAAAACTCATCTGCGATATATGATCCGCTTGGATTCTTAAGTCCGGTTACCGTAAGAGCCAAAATGTTACTACAAGAGTCATGGCGAAGGGGGCTCGACTGGGACATACCATTGGAAGAGGAACTTAGTAAATTGTGGATTGATTTAAAAACGGATATAGAAATTGCAACACAGACAGTATTTCCGAGATACTACTTTGCCGAGGATACGATGTCACAGGATTACAATCTACACGTATTTGTGGATGCTAGTACCAAAGCGTATGGAGCAGTTGCGTATTTAGTAAACGGACGTGACAGCGCACTGGTTATGGCCAAGACAAGAATAGCGCCTTTAAAAGAATTTACACTACCACAATTAGAGCTGATTGCAGCTGTTATTGGAACACGCTTAGTTAATCACCTTCAATCTACGTTGAACTGTAACACCATTACTTTATGGTCCGATAGTCAGATTGTTTTGCATTGGTTGAAATCAACAAAAACACTAAAGCGTTTTATTGCAAACCGAGTGAAAGAAATACGAGATCTGACACAATTTTGCGAATGGAAATATTGTCCAACAAACTACAACCCAGCGGATCTGTTGACTCGAGGAATTACAATTGAACAGTACAAAGCGAGTACGTTATGGAAGAAAGGACCATACTGGTTAACAGACCATTCACAATACCCAGATACGCCCCAAATCGACAAATCTACAACATTACTATTCACAGAGGATGGAACTAACACGAGAAAGGACGATTCGATTTGTCAGACAGGAATACAGAATATAATAGATATTGAAAAGTATTCGACTTACCGAAAATTGCTACGTATTACAGCGTATGTTCAACGATTCATAGACAATTGTAAAGTTGAAAGGAATTTGAAGAGAATTGGAAATTTGAAACCCGCAGAATTACAGAAATCTGTCGAGATATGGATTCGGAACTGTCAAGAGAATACATTTACGGAGGAATATCAAGCACTTAAATCTAAAGCTACGATTAGGAAAAGTTTACCTAGAATCAGACAATTACGCTTGTTTCTAGACGACAAAGACATTCTTAGATGTGGAGGACGTATACATAATGCACCCTTGTCAGAAACCGCTAAATATCCATATATTCTACCTACAAATCACCATTTATCGAAGCTAATTGTGATGGATGCATACGAGAGAGTAATTCATTCAGGAGTAAACTCGACAATTTCACAACTCAGACAAACATTTTGGATTCCGTCGATCAGACAATTAGTACGTAAAATATTGAAGAAGTGCGTTATCTGCCGCAAAGTCATGGGATTACCGTATACAGCGCCGGATCCACCTCCGTTACCAAAGATTAGACTACAAGAGGCGCCACCATTTAGTGCAACAGGGATAGATTTTTCAGGCGCATTACACGTTAAAGACAAGAACAATGTTTTGCGAAAGGCTTACATATGTTTATTCACCTGCGCCACCACCAGAGCGGTACACTTAGAAGTTGTGACAAACTTATCCGTAGAGACATTTTTACAGGCGTTCAGACGATTTTGCAGCAGAAAATCAATACCCAGAATTATCATGTCCGATAACGCATGTACTTTTATTTCTGCTTCCGAGGAGATTAGACAGTTGTGTGAATCTGAAACTTTACGAGAGACTTTTTCCACCCAAGGGATTGAATGGCAGTTCATCACTAAACGCGCCCCCTGGTTTGGGGGTTGGTGGGAGCGGTTAATAGGTATGACGAAAACTTGTTTGAAGAAAATATTAGGAAAATCACTTGTTGATTTAGAGACACTACAGACCGTTGTCACCGAGATCGAATCCATTCTAAACGATAGACCGTTAACATACATTTCTTCAGACCCGGAGGACCTTGAGCCACTTACCCCTGCTCACCTTTTATACGGCCGTAGGATAAATACATTGCCGTATCCACAAACTAGTGAAATTGAATTGACTGAAGTTTCAGAAATTCGTAAGGAAAACTTAACGAAACGTTCAGAGAGACAATCTTTACTGTTAAACCAATTTTGGAATAGATGGAAAAAGGAGTATGTAACATCACTTAGAGAATTTCACACGAAAACTGGAGATAATTCGACGAAAATTAAGATCGGAGACGTGGTACAAATTCATGATGATAGACACAGAATATTACGGAAAACCGGAATTGTTGAGGAACTTATTAAAGGAAAAGATGGACTTGTTCGTTCAGCTATTATACGAACTAAAACAGGAACTACATCTCGCCCGGTCGTCAAGCTCTATCCACTAGAGATTTGCACGGAAGAGGGAACTACAGAAGAGGAATCTCAACTCGAAGATGAAACTGCGACAACAGGACGGAAATTGCCACATCGTGAAGCGGCCCAGAGAGCTAAAGAGAAAATAAATTTATGGACACATTAGCGATTAACTAGCATCATACCAATTCATGATACTTGTGAAATATGGACTGTTTATTAGAACTTTATGGACTGTTAATAGTGATAATGGACTGTTCAAAGTGTTAGTGATTATGAACTGTTTAAAGTGATATTGATGATGAACAATTATCGAAATGATTAATTTACATAGAAACTGCGTTCGAAACGTAAACTGTGAGATATATGGAGCAATTCGTTCGTGATTCATAGAGACTGTGATGAAGAATTTGATTTTATAGACTGTGTTAAAGTTTTATGATTTAGAGACTGCTAAAGTTTCGTATTTTATTTATCTGAGAGACAGTAATTTTTTCTTTAATTTTCACAATATTGTAATGTAAAGTTAAAATTTTGAATTTCATTTCGCGGCCCCCAGGATGTCGAGAAGCGCGGGATACACGACGTCGCGTTTTCCTATTGTAACCAAGGTCGACGTCGGGGCGGCGGCGTCGCCTTAGGATCTGAGTAGCAAGTAAACGTAAAGCTGTACAGCTGTGTTTTGTTCTGTCTTACATTAGAGTGTAATCCCCGACACCCGATATCACATTCACGGTGGGTAATCACGTGGATTGTGACGTTGTTTTGACGGATAAGGTAAGGAAAATGTCCGCTTCGATCCCGATTATGACGTTACCCTAGGTATATTACAAATGTTTGTGTGAAACCATATAGCGCAGGACCCCCACCGGCAAAGTGGCTGTTTTGTATGTAATTACACCTTATGTAAGAATCCTGGGTTTTGATTGGTTGATAGCCAGTGCATTTTTCACCAATTTACTTTTATCAAATGAATATCGTTCATTTTAAAACAGCGCCGGGGTATATGCAAAAAGGATATGCTTTTTTTACCCTCTCTGCCGTGGTATTTGCCAAAAAATACTCTATCCGACTGGACGCTTGTAATGTCACGATCATCCATGCGTTTTGTGTCACGATTTGTACGTTAACATTCGGTGTAATTAAACAGATATAGCATGTTCTTGAGGGGTATTTGCGAAAAATACCAGTCTTGAGAATGAATTTCCCTCGCCTTACGGCTTGGGAAATTTAACATTCTCTCGACTGGTATTTTTCGCAAATACCCCTCCTTAACATGATATATCTGTTCATAAACCTTTTTATTGGCTGCCTTCTCATTTTTGTAAACACTTCCAAGTTGTTCGTCAATTTTGCGAGATAAGGTACACGCTAAAGCATGCGGCCAGAGTGAAAAACGTTGCATGAGTCGTTTTAAAATACCCAGGAACTGACTGTTTCTATTGACAAAAGATAATTTTTTGTGCATGTGTTCTTGGTAATGTTGTTCTAGTTGCGGCATTTCTCTTAAATCGCAGTAAAGGCAAATATGTGGTAACGTACTCGCTAAGAGGGTGTTTAAAGTACACGCCATTTTAAGTAGCGAAGCGTGAATTACTGTTATTTTAGAAATTACATGTGAATATTTCATCAGGGATCATTGGACGTTATTTGTATATTGTTTGATTTATATACTTAGCTTCACTGGTATTTTGTTTTTTTTCGATTTAAATTTACAATCAATTTGAAGAAATTGATAATTTTGGTAAGGCCTTCATTAGGCGAAGATATAATGTACGAGTTGTCACGATCGGTAGTAAGAGAATCGGTCCTGTTTTCTTGAAATCTTCATTAGCATTTCATATGGTTTACACACAAAACGGCCACTTTCCCGGCGGCTGTTGTGCGCTATATGGTATGACACAAACTTTGGTAATATACCTAGGGTAGCGTCATAATCCTGATCGAAGCGGACATTTTTCTTTAAACCTTATTCAGGGATCATATAATACTATACTTCATATACAGTTCCTGCCTTATTCGTGTTCCTTATCCGTCAAAACGCGTCACAAACCAAGTGATTACTCACCGTGACATTACATTTCAAAGGAAGAGTATTCAGCAGGCCCTCATTTCAATCAGGATATTTCATGAACTCATTCCAAGGGCAACAACTCTCACTATAATTATGTACTAAAAATCTTCAAATAAATTTTATCCAAGCAAATATTGTGCTAATTCAAAGGTCACAAACCTGCTTGTTAATGCTGCCAAACGGTTAGATCACCAAACGCGCAGTGTGATTTAGACAGACGTATTCCTTAAATTCCTGAGAAAAAAATCGAGAAAATATTTGGCATTAATTATCAGTTCAGTCTGAAACTAATCTGTAGCTCAACTTAATCTTGCATACCAACCAGAGGCCGCTCACCTGGATTTTAGGTGACCACAACTGACAAAGCACTTCTAGATAAAATCTGTAAGGAATTGGGGTAACACGAATGACCGAATGACGCCGTCATTATCCGAATAACACCTGGAATGACCGAATGACACCTGAAATTTTAATTTTAGCACATATTGGTGATTTTTAAACATTGATTAATAAATAATATTACATTATAAGTTTATGATATAACATAAAAATGTTTTATAGAAGCAGGTAAGTTCATACAGATGTCATTATAAATTTGGTGGATATATCAAACATGCCGACCAAGGAAATTCCCCTTTTAAAGAAAATAAGAATAGTTAACTTTCTGGAATAATAATTTTTTTTATGTATATATATATATATTTTAAATATAATTAAAAAGTTAAAAAATATTTGATTAGAATGAAAGAAACAATTTGCAGGAACCCCCCTGAGAGATAAGAACCAAGCCCTTTTAAAATTAAAACTACTAAGATATCCTGCACAACGCACGGGCATACCTGTCATAGTCCGCGGAAACACTTTATTTAGGATTTATTATAAAAAATTTAAAACTACTAAGATATCCTGCACAAGGCACAGGCATACCTGTCGTAGTCAGGTGTTATTCGGATAATGACGGCGTCATTCGGTCATTCGAGCTACCGGCTGTGGCAGCAACCTTGAATTCCGATCAGTATGATAACTTTTGTAGCAGCCATTTATCTAAGGATCTTCATGCGACAAAAAATTTCAATTAGCTTAAGATTTTCTGACGAGACCTTTTACAAATTTCCCCATTGGGTCCAATGCAAAACGAATCCGGCTGTGGACACCCCATCGTAAATTTCGGATCGGCATAAAAAACTATTGTTGACATTCATCCAATGCTTGTTTATACATAAAAATATTTCATTGGCTTGGTAGTTTCGGACTAGAGGATCTTTGTACAAATGTCCCATTGGATTCAATATAAGAAAGTATGGCTGTTGTTCATCCAGTGCTTGTTCATACATAACATTTCAAATGGGTTGGTAGTTTCTGACAAGACCTTTGTACAAAATTCCTCATAGGCTCCAATATGCCACAGCCATCTTGAATTTTCCGAGCTGCACTAAACAAATTTTGTAGAGGTTCATCCAAGGATTATTCATGCAACAAATCAATTCAGTTGGCTCACTAGTTTCTGACCAGAGCTTTAAAATTAAGTCTAATCGGAATGAATTATCTGCCCCTCGTAGCCATGTTGAATATCCTAAGGATTTGGATGTGGGATTTTTAAAGTCTCGCCTGTTGTCCATGTTTTCAGTGCAATAGTAGAATGTACAGAATTTTTCTCCACATGTTAATTACAAATTATAAAGCTTCTGTCAAAGTTTGTTAAAAATCCAGAATGGTTTAAAGAAAGTAATTATTTTAAAAACTTTTAACAGCAGACTTGTGTAATATTAACTGGGACAAAAACAGAAAAATGGGAAAAAAATTCCTCTGGATTCTTTTGATCATGAACAAGCTTCTGTCCAAGTTTGCTAAAAATCCAGGATAGTTTTAACAAGAGGCTCAGTGTGCTGAGCCTGTATCGCTCACCTGGCAGTCACAAACTTTTGATTTGACAGACTAGATTGATTTCTGGAAACTTTGTAAATGATCTTCTATAAATGCTTCATACCAACTATAAGTTCATTGACCAAACGGTTTCAGAGGAGAAGTTTTAAATTTTGACCGATCAGAACATATAAAGGTTTCTGGTGGCAATTTTGTTTCACGGACTAGAAAGATTTATGCAAAGTTTGTAAAGGACCTTCCATAGATGCTCCATACCAAAAATCAGTTCATTTGGCTTTACAGTTTCAAAGGAGAAGAACTTTTAAATTCCGACCAATCAGAACATGTAAATGCTCATGACGGCCATTTTGTTTCACAGACCAGGAAGTTTTATGGAAACTTCCTAAAGGACCTTCCATAGATGCTCCATACCAAAAATCAATTCATTTGGCTTTACGGTTTCAAAGGAGAAGAACTTTTAAATTCCGACCAATCAGAACATGTAAATGCTCATGACGGCCATTTTGTTTCACAGACCAGGAAGATTTATGGAAACTTCCTAAAGGACCTTCCATAGATGCTCCATACCAAAAATCAGTTCATTTGGCTTTAAGATTTCAGAGGAGAAGAAGTTTAAAATTTTGACCAATCAGAACATGTAAATGCTCATGGCAGCCATTTTGTTTCACGGACCAGGCTGATTTATGCAAATTTTGTAAAGGACCTTCCATAGATGTTCTATATCAAAAATCAGTTCATTTGGCTTAACGGTTTGTAAGGAGGAGAAGTTTTACATTTCAACCAGTCAGAACATGTAAATGCTGATGGCGGCAATTTTGTTTCACGGACCATGATGGGTTATGCAAACTTTGTAAAGGACCTTCCATAGATCATCCATACCAAAAATCAGTTCATTTGGCTTTACGGTTTCAGAGAAGAACTTTTAAATTTCGACCAATCAGAACATGTAAATGCTCATGACGGCCATTTTGTTTCACGGACCAGGAAGATTTATGCAAATTTCCTAAAGGACTTTCCATAGATGCTACATACAAAAAATCTCATCATCACCATTCACTAAGGATACCATGTTTACTTTAAAAACCAAATATTGTTGAAATCTGAGCAAGTGTAAACAAGAGGCTGTCAAATGACAGCAAACCGGATTTTCCTGCATGGAAATGATGTTTGCAAATCTGGATTCCCAAACAGGATGAAGTAAAGAAATATAAATGAATTTTTGTAGGGTTTTGTAGGGTTCAGAAATGGAAAGGCAAAAATCAATCTTGACCTCCTATTTATAGTAAGTGACAAATATTGGAATTTTTGAGACTTGAACTGCCTTTTTTCAATTTTTTAGAACCATAACTCCTGAACGGTGAAAGTGAAAATCGTCAATATCGGAACGGTGAAAGTGGAAATCGTCAATATCGAACTTGACCTCCATTTTGTCATCAGTAACAACATATTAAAATTTGAAAAGCTTTGGTTGAACAGTTCATAAGTTATCACACGGACACCACTGGGAAAGCCATTTTTCAATCTTTCAAGAACCATAACTCCTGAACGGTGAAAGTAAAAATCGTCAATATCGAACTTGACCTCCATTTTGTCATCAGTAACAACATATTAAAATTTGAAAAGCTTTGGTTGAACAGTTCATAAGTTATCACACGGACACCACTGGAAAAGCCATTTTTCAATCTTTCAAGAACCATAACTCTTGAACGGTGAAAGTGAAAATCGTCAATATCGAACTTGACCTCCATTTTGTCATCAGTAACAACATATTAAAATTTGAAAAGCTTTGGTTGAACAGTTCATAAGTTATCACACGGACACCACTGGGAAAGCCATTTTTCAATCTTTCAAGAACAATAACTCCTGAACGGTGAAAGTGAAAACCGGCAATATCGAACTTGACCTCCATTTTGTCATCAGTAACAACATATTAAAATTTGAAAAGCTTTGGTTGAACAGTTCATAAGTTATCACACGGACAGCACTGGAAAAGCCATTTTTCAATCTTTCAAGAACCATAACTCTTGAACGGTGAAAGTGAAAATCGTCAATATCGAACTTGACCTCCATTTTGTCATCAGTAACAACATATTAAAATTTGAAAAGCTTTGGTTGAACAGTTCATAAGTTATTGCACGGACACTGTTTGGCAGCCGCCCGTCCGCCCGCCCGCCGTACATCACCAATTTAATAACCGATATTTTCCTATGAAAATCCGGTTAAAAATGGCGGGAAAATGGCCGTCCAAAACAAACTTTCATCATCACCATTCAACTCGGGATACCATGTTTACCTTGAAAGTAGCTTTCATCTCCATTTTCTTTCTATAATTCAGGAAAAAATAGCAAAAAACAGCATTTTGACCCCTGTTCTATTTTTAGTAAGGGCGGACATGTTTTTCGACCAATCAAAAATCCAAGCATTAACTTTTTGCAAGATACCCTAAGGAACAATCTTACCAAGTTTCATTTGATTTTGAATAGTAGTTTCAGATAAGATTTTTGAAATAATAACAAAAAAAGCCAAAAAAGGCAATAACTCTAACATCAGTTGACAGATTTTCACGAAAATCAGCACACGGGTAGCTCTCATCATGCTGAACACTTTCAACCTGCCAGAATTTGCCTTAACCTAATGATTTTTGAGATATTTGCGAAAAACTTGTTTGATCCCTATGTTCTATTTTTAGTAACAGCGGCCATGTTTTTCGACGAATCAAAAATCCCCACATCAGTTCTAAGCAGGGTACCCCAAGGAACATTCATACCAAGTTTGGTTCTAATTAGTCAAGTAGTTTCAGAGGAGAAGAGTTTTGTATAAATGTTAACGACGACGACGACGGACGCCAAGTGATGGCAATAGCTCACATGGCCTTTGGCCAGGTGAGCTAAAAAGTGAACGTTTCAAAAAACTTTAACCAACAAGTGAATGTTAATGTTGATGCCAACAAAATGTATGATCACTGTCCCGCTTCCGTGACAAAAATGAAAACCAGTCCAGTATGACTTGTTAAAATTGGTTTTTATATGCCCCTCGTAGGCATACCAATGAATGTCAGTCAAAATTGCTTCCATTAATTCTCATGAAATTTTAAACACAAGAAAGTTCCCTTTTGATTTTGACGATTTTCAAGGGGGCTCAGTGGCCGAGTGGTCTAGGTAGTTTGTCATGACTACTAATGATCACTAGTCTGTCAACCCTGAGGTTGAAAGTTCGAATCTCACATGTGGTGGGGTGTGTTGACTCCCAATCTTAATTGACAAGGATTGCCAATTTTCCTTCCGAAGGTCGGTGGTTCTCCCTGGGTACTCCGGCTTCCTCCACCAATAACAACTGGCCGCCGTGAAATAGCCAAATGTGCTGAAAACCCCACCTAAACAAACAATATCGTTATGGGACTTAGATTGTCCAAATATAAGCAATTATTCACATGTCACCCACTAACTCGAGTATGTCTGGACTGATTTTCTTTAAACTTGTACACATTACAAATGGTGGTCTGAGAGTCTGTATACTTTTTGACGACAATTTTGTCGTTAAAGAATAATGGGAATTAGCTTGTCCAAATATAAGCAATTATTCACATGTCACCCACTAACTCGAGTATGTCTGGACTGATTTTCTTTAAACTTGTACACATTACAAATGGTGGTCTGAGAGTCTGTATACTTTTTGACGACAATTTTGTCGTTAAAGAATAATGGGAATTAGCTTGTCCAAATATATAAATTTTTCACATGTCACGCACTCTCCAGTATGCCTCAACTGATTTTCAAACTTTTAAGCATTTTTACAAATGGTGATCTGTATACTTTGACGATTTTCAATTTCATTGTTCCAGAGTTATGGGACTTGGATTGTCCAAATATAAGCTATTTTTTAAAAGTATAAAATTTCCTGCTTACACAAAAATTATATTTAGTTTGTTGTTAGTGTCATAATTTAGATATGTTAAGCCATTGAAGGGGTAAAACACTTGAAGTGCTAAAAAAAAAATTTCCTACAGGCCTATCATGCGCATACACCGCAGCAGTTTAATTGTAATACAAGACTATCAGTCAAAACATGATCGTATTTGTTAACAATTTCTTTGCCTGTTGTATATTTGTTCATTAACCTTGCAGCTGTGGCAACATTTAGCAAAGAACTTACACAAACTGGTGCTTAGGACAGTCTTGAACTTGCCGTTCCACAAAACTTTTTTTTCTCTGTTTAAAACTTCAAGATGCAGAACAGCAATAAAAGCAGATTTTCCTTTCACTGTTACCTGTCTGCCATAAATATCCAAACTGATAAGCAGATTTTTTTTTACATTGGAAAATCGGATTAAAAACTACCATCATCCAAATTCTAATTAAAGTGCCTTACAGCTCCAAAATACAATCATTTGTGTAACAGCCTAAATGGGAAACTAAATTTAGAAACTTTGAGGGAAAGTTATCTATGTAACATGTTCACTTAAATTGCTGAAAACTTTCTGCTGTAATATTAAGTCCTAACAATGCTGAAATCAGATTATACGAGTATTATCAATTAGTTGTCATTAATTCAACAAAATTATAAGTTTCTTTTTTTTTAATCATCTCTGAATGTTCAATTCTGGAAAGCTTCAAGCTTCTCCCTTGGCTTGGGCATTCTTCTTCAGAGGACCCTAAAACAAAAATATTAAAATATATAACTGTTCAGAATAATTAGATATATATTAATATGATATGTAATATGCATTATTGAGCTATCAATAAAACATCATAATCAAATGTCTGTACATGTACATTAGGATGCACCACAAAAATGGTTTTTCAATAAGTATCAATGTGAATTAATATGCAATATGTTACTCTGTTATGTCACCTTAATGAGAATGAGAACTTTAAAAATTCTCACCTTATTGGGAGCAGAGATCCAAACCAAATTCCCATGCCTTTTCATATTTTTTCAATTCATGACTTTTAAAAGCCTTTTTTAAACAAAATAATTTCCAGGATTCCATGACCTGTGTGAACCCTGTCAGCATGTTCTAACGAGGCTTGCAAAAAGTAACTCCAAAACAGGACTTAAAATTATTGAATAAAGCAGATTAACATCAGCATTTTGCTACTTACCATAAAGTTATGTTTTTCCTTGAAGGTCTGGAAACGTCCATGTCCAAACTTGCTGGCAGTGTCAATGAATTTCAAATCAATCTTCTCCATAGCCTTCTTTCTGAATGATGCTAACAATGACTATAATTAAAATAAATCACTATACTTTTTGGCAATTTCAGATATGATCTTGATCATAAGAAAGCTCCAATTACCACATCCCTGGATATAATTGTCATTTAATGTAACTGAAGGTCATTGTCAAAATCCTCTTCAGCCCTTTTTGCTTTTTTTTGTGGGGGAAACAGTTACTTAATATAAATACTAAATACACCAAAATTGTAAAGAAAACCCATCTACGGCCAGAGCTGTGCACGAGGGAGATGTTAAATATAATAATTTTATAACTGCATCATTTTCATGCAAGTATCATTATATTTTCAGCTGAAAAGTATATGTATTTCTAGAAATGCCCACCGCAATATCAAATTTTTCTAAAAATTAAAAATCTGAATTTCAACGAGTAGAACACCTCTAGTATAGGAAGCCAGCATATATAATTTCACTAACAACTCGGAACCAAATTTTCTGCTTGAAATGTTTGATAATTTTTTGAATCTGTCAGAAGGAAGGCAACATGGTGAAATCCTCATTAGTATCAGAATATCCTGGCAGGGATATCGTCCATGTTTTTCATCATTCAGATTCCACATTTATTTCCATTACTTATTCATTTCTTTTGATCAGAAGGCAGTAGGTTTTCTTTGCTTAAGATAGTTTGGAATAATTACACTAATGCAACAAGTGTTATTACCATGCCAGCTAGTATTTTTACCTTTCTGAGTGTGATAACTCTCTTCTTGGGACCCATACAGCATCCCCTAATCATAACGAAGTCATTTGTAACCTCACCATAGTGAGGAAAACCTCCCATTGGAGTTATTGGTTTTTCGTCAGCATCATAATCAGTTGAGCCATTATTGGTGATGAGCTTGCCATCCTTGGTGTGATATCCTTCTCCAATACGGTAGATCTTCTTGTTGATCTCGGTCCTATGATGGTAACCTTTTTGTCCAGCTCGAGCCACAGTGAACTGGACACGACTTGGATGCCACGCTCCAATACATGCCACTTTACGCAGACCTTTATGCGTCTTCCTTGGCAATTTTTTACAATGCCACCTTGATGTTACACCTATAGATAAATAGAATTTAGAAATGCAATTCCAAAGGTTCATTCATATTTCTCAGAAAATTAATTTGGCTAACATTGTCAAATTAATCTCAGGTAAACACTATACAGAGCCCAAGATAATGTGTGTATCAGCGTCATTTACACATTAAAACGTGCCAGAAACACACGAGAAATATTTTCTGGTTGTCAAGTTACCCTTAGTCTAAAACAAATACATACAGTTGGAGGAAATAAGAGCATTATTGCTTAGATATTTTCACATGTTATGATTTTCATAAAAGGCTCAAGAGAATTGATTTGTTTGTTTAGTTGGGGTTTTACGCCGTTTTCAGCACATTTGGCTATTTCACGGTGGCCAGTTTTTGTTGGTGGAGGAAGCCGGAGTACACGGAGAGAACCACCAACCTTCGGTAGGAAAATTGGAAATCCTCGTTAATTTAGATCGGAGATTTGAACTCAACCTCTGTGTTGACAAGCTAGTGATTATTAGTAGTCATGACAACCACTCGGCCACTGAGGCCCCCCAAGAGAATTGAGCCTGTATAGCTAACCGGACGGTCCCATAATCAATCCATTTTATTTCTGGTGAAAATTGTAATGGACCTTCCATAGATGTTTCATATGTATCAGTTAATTTGGCTATATAGTTTCAGAGATTTTGAAATTTTGACCAATCAAAAACAAGAATTCATCATAGCTGCCATATTAGCTGTCCGACCGGGATGAAATATGCAAATTTTATAAAGGTCCTTTCACAGATGCTTCATACCAAGTTACAGCTCATTTGACTTTGCGGTTTCAGAAAATTTTTATTGTTGAAATTTTTACCAATCAGAAATAAGAATTCATCATGGCGGTCATACAAGTTTTGACCGGAACAAAATATGCAAAATGTAGAAAGGTCCTTCCATGGATGTTTCATACAAAGTTTAAGCTCATTTGGCTTAGGGGTATCACAGGAGAAGATTTTTAAAATTTGTCCAATCAGAAATATGAATTAATTATGGCAGCCATATTAGTTGTCCGACCGGAACAAAATATGCAAACTTTATAAAGGTCCTTCCACAGATGACTTCATACGAAGTTCAGTTCAGTTTGCCTAGGTGTTTCAGAGAAGATCAAAATGTAAAAGTTTACAGACGGAAGCCAAGTGATGACAAAATCTCACATTGCCCTTTGGGCCAGGTGAGCTAAAAAGTGCTTGTGTCTGCCCTTGATCAGTATCCAAAATATAACTAGTCGGCATTGGCAGGACATGGTACGGAAAAAATCCAATTATTATGTGGGTGAAAAAAGGAGTCATTATGATTAAATACTAGTAATTCAATTTCCTAATACATGTAATATGCAAGATGCATTTTACTCTTTTGATCCTGCTGTTTGGAGGTTAAATACTGGACTTGTCTTTAAAATCCTGTTCCTGTTAAGTATGTTCTCCCTGATACAAAATAATTATCTGGGGTTCTGGCTATAAAGCAAGCTTTTTATTCTTTACTAAGGACTTTACAATTTTTAAAAAGATTTGCTGTGTTAGGGGTTAGTAGGTATCAGCCTCATATTTGTCAGCTCATATATGAAAAATAGTTGAACAGGAAGTTCATCACTAACTGAATTATATCCCATATAAATAGACAAATTTGATGACTCATTGTTACTGAACATGCAATTTGTCTAAGATATGAAATCTTTACCTTTAACTCCTCTGCCCTTTGTAACTCCAATGACATCAATATTTTCATCTTGTGCAAACACCTGTTTGACAGGAACACTTTTTTCCATGTGTTCTCTTGCCCAGTCTACCTTCTGTGATACAGTTCCACCATTTATCTGAATTTCCATGATGTGAGCCTTCTTTTGGCGTTTCTTCAAAAGCTTGGTCTACAAAATCAGGTTTTCAAGTTTATATTTAATCTGTTTGAAACTTCACTAAAATACTATTATTAACAGATTCTCCCAATCTGCACATTTACTAAGAATGCAAATATAATCTGTCCTTATCTTTAGTGTGCAAAATAGTATGCCAGTACCCAACAAAACTAATAAAATATAGAATTCATTTATGAAGTAAATATATATGGCATAATCCTTGGCATGTCCACCATTTTTTATGATATTTGGACATTAATCAAATGGAGGGGTAAAAATGGGTCAAAGAATCAAATGGCCGGATTGCATTACTTAACCAGAGGCTTTCAAGAGCCTGTATTGCTCACCTGATACATCAAAAACAAAATTTTGTAGAAGACTCTTAAATGTGGTTTCCAGCAAATTTTGTTTTTAAATGCTCACGTGGTTCAGAGAAGGAAGAATTAAAGAATATTCTGTGGTGGTTGTAATCTTAATTTCAGACCTGACAGCACAAAAAACTAAAAAATTAGAAGATAACCACCTTAGTATTATTTGTGTATGATTTGGTCTAAATCTGTGGAATGGCATCCAAGAAAAATCTGTATGTATTTCCCATATAGTTCTATAATAAACTATGTTCTGCGGTAGTTGCCATCTTGGATTTCAGATTGGCATCAAAAAGTCAAAATTAGTAGACCACCACCCTAGTATCACTTCTGCATGATTTAGTTTAAATGTGCGAGACAGTTTCTGAGAAGCTGTTTGTATGCATTTCCCATTGGAATCCATGTTAAACTATTCCTGCAAATTTTGTTGTTAATTGCTAAAGTGGTTTTAGAGAAGTATTTTAAAACGTATTTTAAAACATTTTCCCCATAGGTTCCAATGTCCAAGAATTTCAACTTGGCACAGAAAACTCAAAATGAGAAGACAACCGTGGTTTTAGAGAAGTATTTTAAAACGTATTTTAAAACATTTTCCCCATAGGTTCCAATGTCCAAGAATTTCAACTTGGCACAGAAAACTCAAAATGAGAAGACAACCCTAGTATAATTTCGTCTAAATGTGTGAAATGGTTTTTGAGAAGGTACAATGTATTTCCCATATGGTTCTATGTTAAACTATGTTCTGCAGTTATAGCATCTTGATTTCAGATCTGTACCAACTGTCAAAATTAGTACCAGACCACCCTAGTATTATTTGAGCATGATTTGGTTTCAGTGTTTGAAACGGTTTTTGAGAAGAAGCTATTTGTATGTATTCCCCATAGGTTTCTATGTTAAACTATGCAACATCTTTTGATTACCACCAAAAATTCAAAATTAGTGGAGGACCATCTAAGGAACATTCCCACAATTGCCAAGCGGTTTCTCAGATTTTTGAAATTTCAGCTAATCAGAACGCATTATTGGCCCTGGCAGCCATGTTGAATTTCCGATCAGCATCAAAAACTCAAACTTTGTCAAATACCACCCAATGAACATTCTTGCCAAGTTTTGTTCCAATTGGCCAAGTGGTTTCAGAGAAGAAGATTAAAATGTCAAAAGTTTACAGACGACAGATGCAAATTGATGACAATACCTCACCTGACTGGGTCAGGTGAGCTAACAATGACTAAGAAATGGAAATTTGTAAATGCTATTGTAAGGAGAAACCAGAGTGAGTTATATTTTCCTAACCAATGTAGGTAACGGAGATAATAAATTTGTCTCCCTTTTAGCCTCAGGACAAAAGGGAGAGAATTTAATTATCTTCCTTACCTACATTGGTTAGGAAAAGAGAACTTACTCTGGTTCCTCATTGATGAAATGAAGACTATGAATATATAATGTTACAGCAATTGAGAATTCTGCAAATGTGTTCCAAATGTATCCATAATGAAGGTGCACATGTCCATTATATATACAAACACTCTACCAAGTTTGAATGCACTGGATTGAAAACAGCAGATGGAGTTTGCACAAAATAGATACCATACTTTCCATGACCACCTGCCCAAGATTCACCATACTATAATCCAGCCAAAAATTACATCCAGCAACTTGCATCTTATGCTGACAGATTTTATATATATATATGGTTTTGGGTTGGTAAAATCTGATATTTGCATGCATTAATCAAATAGAAAGGTTGGGGATTATCTTGAGATTGGGGACTAACAAAATCTCATGGAATGCATATTACGAGGGTTAGGGGGAGTATCAAGTTAACAGGGGTGATTTTGACTATTGGGGATAAATTGGCAGCCATTTTATTATGCATAATAAAGGAATCGTAATGGATAAATTGGGACTACCAAAAGTAGAGGTTTTTACATTTTGGAGTTTTGAGCAATACCAATGATTTTTGTCAGTAATCTCGTGTTTCAGGATAAAAATTACTAGAGAATTTTTAATGTATAATTTGTACAGTGGAGAAAATGTGGATCAGCAGTCATGCATTTTTTCAATCGAAAATTCAGCATCAATAGCCAGGCATTTATACGACTAAGAAGAACTAGAGGCTCAGATGGGATTGTATCGCTCACCTGGCTTTTATTAGGCCATTTGAAAATGTAAGCTGTTTTTATATCTACAAGACTGTTCAATAAACTCAGAATGTCAAATTTTGATATAACAAAGGTGCATCATTTGCATGTCCTTTGAAAAATGTGAGATTCCTGCTAACTTTGGTTACGGTCTGCCTATTAGTTCCTGAGCAAATGACAAAAACACAGTCCCCATTCGGATTCGATGGAAACTTGGCAGTTGCAGCCAGAGTTTAAGCAGATGGATCTCAACAAAAAGTGGCCCAATTGTAGAGTTTTAATGTCATCTATCATGCCGAGTTTCAAAACATTTCATATGTAGTTTCAGAGAAGATTTTTGAAAATTGGCCAATCATAATCAAAGATGTCCTCTGTCGGACATGTTGTTAATCCCTGCAGAACCAAAGGTGGAATTTTGCAGGGCTTTTTCTACCCTTTTTCAAATAAGGCCCCTGCCCCTGAGATTGGGAATTTTTTTATCAATTGGGAAAAAAAGTAAGAAATAAAATCATTCACAAAGGTAGTTTTCTGCTTTTTCTAGTTTTTAAGTCTTCCATCATTTCATTCAGTTGCTGGTCATTCAGGCTTGGCTCTCCCTCGTTAGAGCATCCAAGGAGTTTTGTTTCAGAGAACTGCGTAATGGGGGTCATTCATCAAACTAAAACTCTCTCTACAGGGGCAGTTCAATAAAGCATATCCCATATTTTACTTCCGATATCTTTGTCTTGATTTTAGGCCTACAACCGATGGAAGATAAAGGTATTTAGTTTTGAAATAATTATCGTAAATCAGCTGTCGTAAAAGGATGAATAAATGCGTTTCCTTCCCCCATCTTAAAACTGCCCTCGAGAAACCTGTGCCAATGAAAACTGATAACGATTTGCCGACTCATCAATAAAATGAATTGACCACTTACATTTGCTTGCTTCAGTTGGGAAATTCATCATAAATTTTGGGAAAAAAAGACATTTTTTCTCATTGGGAATGGGGCCGATAATCGGCAGTAAATAGAAGGTAGAAAAAGCCCTGTTTTGTAACAATCTTCCCATTAGTTCCTGGGCAACTGACAAGTCTTTTCCCATATGGTTTCAAATCGAATCTTTTGAACAGCCGCACCTGTCATCTGAGTGGACGAATCTCAATGTGGATCCCTTGTAGAGTGTATTGCTGTCAGTCGTGCAAAGTTTCAAAACATTTCATAATTTAGTTTCAGAAGAGATGATTTTTGAAAATTGGCCAGTAAAAATCAAGATGTCCTCCAACAGCCATGTAGTTCATCCAATTGAAACCAATGGTGGATCGTTTGAAGAGGTCCTTCCATACATCATTCATACCAAGTTTGGTTACAATCTGCCAAGTAGTTTCAGAGAAGATTATAATGTGAAAAGTTTATGGACTGGACTATGGACGCAAAGTGACAACACAAGCTTTCATGACCTATAGGTGAGCTAACAAATCTGAACAAAACGGGGAAGCAAAATTCCTGTAGCTTAATCTTTGATTTGTATTTTGAAACTGAAATTCGGTAAAAGTAAACAGCTCTGCAAAAGAAGAATTCTACTAAAGGACATAACACCCCCCACCCCGAGTTCACTGTTTTGGGCAAATGATTGTACCGAGTGGTCACTATTTGCCCCTGACCCCCTGGACAATTTTACTGACAGTTCACTTTGCTTAAATATTCAAATTCTATATATTATGTACAGGTATTGTTTATAACCAATTCCATGTGACGCTATTACAATAACATTCACATGTTTTGTAAGCACAAATTATTGTGATCTATGCCCATCTTTCTTGCTAGTAACCAAATTTTTTACTCAAAAACCAAAGGTATTTAATTTTGTCGCTAATTTAATGAATTTTTTTCCATAACCTTAAATCTGTTTGACTGTGTACCCTTCAAATATTTTGAATGGAGTGAAGCAGTTTGTATATCTGTGGTTGATGTAGGCAACAAAGGGAAAAAATTACCTGAGTATGAGCAATTACTCTGATTACTTTACAGTATTTCTTCATTTTAGCAAAGTCACGCTCTATTTCCTTCTTCCCTGTCTCATCTTGCCACTTCTTGGTAGCTTTAGTGAACGCCTTCTTCTTTGAACGATACCTTAAATAAAAGAACCGTCTCTTCATGAATAATTCATGAGCGGAAACGGTCTGAAAATGTAGCTCATTGGTTTCACACCAAGAGGAGCAAAAGATCGCAGACAATTTCCATTCTGGATGAAAAGTCACATTTCCGACTGAAAGGAATTTTTCTCCTTATCAATCAACTGCAATAGCAAACAAATAAAGATTATACAGGATTAGAACAATTAAATGAACATTAGTCAACATTTGACTGAAACCAAAAGATTTTGCTAAAAATTAAAAGATCTTTTATATCTACTTTAACAAGTTGCCTTAAATTGACTTACTTGACATTATCATGAAAATTCATTTCAAAAGATATTTTACAGAGTGAAATATACCAATACTGTACCAGTTTTTGTAGAAACGCCTTTTACATTCTTCACTTAGATGTTCAGCAAAGATGGTCTTGAAAGCTCTCAATCCACTTGGAGTTTCAATGTAACCTACAAGACCGACCATCATCATGGGAGGAGTCTCCAGGATAGTTACAGCTTCCACTATCTCCTTCTTATGAGATTCTACAACATATACATACATACATGATACTAGATACCTATGAAATTAATACCATCTCCTGAGAGTCCTGCTTATATGTAATTCATAAAAAATGAACATGCATATTGTACTTTCAACAAATAAAACCTTAGATTTTCCACAGAGGCAAAAATAAATTGTGCATTCCTATTTTCTTCTAGATATAGAATTTTCTTGAGAGCCATATGCATCGTTTGCAGTTATTCATCCTTTATATACTTACCAATACCAGATTAGCTCTGCATTATAAAAGGGATATGAGTAAAAATCGACTAAGTGAAATATGGAATTTTCATAATCTAGCGGCCAGAAATAATATGGAATGATTTTGTGAAACCGTACTCGAGTGTTGAAAAGAATTGTCAACTTTTGCTATTTTCCAAATCAAAACTGGGAAATGACAGGAGTGAAATGATTAGTGTTCCAGCTAGCTTAAAATAGAGAGGCACAGCACCCCTCTTCCTTCTGCAATTAGTACATGTACATATAATATAAAATACAACAAATCACATTAACAATACTAAATTAATTGAAAAACAAATGGAAATCTTGCATGGACATTAGATAAGTGCATAATTGATATTTCTTAAAAGTTAGATCTTGTTTGCCCTTTTCAGATCTGGAAATGCATTAAAGTGCCCCTTATCCCCATTAAATGCCCCTTTATTCTTGTAGCTTAGCTGGAACACTGATATAATTTACAGTGTCTTAAAACTGGACCGCAACGCAAATTTAACCAGTCACCCATGCATAAAATGTAGGTCAGGGTGATCAAATTTTTATATTGTTATTTTCCAAGATGCATCCTCTAGTGAATTTATACTTCTACAACTTAGTGTCTTAGATCTGGACCTTTATAAAGTGTGAGAGACAAACAAAATGCTATATCCCCACCCGAACTGTTGGTCGAGGTGGTTTTCCATTTCCGCAAAAGATTGGAATAATTCTGTTTAGACTATAGTGTATTCTTTAATTTCCTTTTTTCACAGTTATGGAAATAAATTTCAACAAATTTATAGTTCTGCTGAAGGTTGTTTTTAAATATCAAAAGAATTGTATTGATGATATCGTCAAAATAATTCTAAATGAAATAAATTCTCAGGAAGTCTGAAAAACAGTTTGTTTTCTCCTTCAGTGTATCAAAGAACAATTTAGTTTTTTTTTACTAACTTGATCCCGGTCTGTCAACATCTCTGACAATGTGGGACATCCCAGCTTTATATCCAATGAATGCCGTCAAATGGACTGGTTTGTTTTTGTCATCCTTTGGAAATGCCTTAACTTTACCACGGTGACGTTTTGCCCTCTTTTTAGGCAAGAAGCCTTTCGATCCATGTCTCGGAGCTGAGAATTTTCTGTGAGACTAAAATAAGCAAATTTCATCCATTAACACTGCTCTAACAAGATCACGCAAGATATCTCTGTTCAAAGTTTTATTATGGAGATTTTTCGGTAATTTGTTTACAAATCTAGTTTGATCCCCTATATAATCTAAAATACTTCATTAAAAAAAAAAAAATCCCAGATAAATGCATAAACATTTACATTGCATATACAGTGCAGTTTAGTTTAAATACACGACCATCACACACAACATGCCATCTGAGATAACTAAATTTTCCTAACTTAAATGCACCTGCAAAGTTGCACAGTACAGGGATTTATCTAGCATTCCCGAGGTCCGTTATTCGGACAATTCCCAATGACAAATTACATCCAATTTCCGTATTGTTTTCTTTGATATTGACTGAAAATTCCCCATTATATCAAAACTACCTTGAACAAGATTCATGAGTAAATACAATATGAAACCTGGGGTCATAAATTTGATTGTTGAAAGAAAGGAACGGATATAAAAAAAAAAAAATACCTAAAATCCAGCAAACATTCTTCTACTACATAATAAATATCTATTGGCGTTAAAATTCTTTGAGACAGTAGTAAGATTGGAATAAAAACGGACTTTAATAAATTCATTGTATAAAACAAGTAAAAAAGGAAACTGTAATTAAAATTTCTGTGAAAGATTGGAATTATTAAAATTCTATGAACCCTTTTCCACCCAAATATGATCAAAGCATTGATAAAAACTTCCCAAAACATTTCAGGGGCATTTTCTTCTAAATACATTTGTACCTACATAATCCCCCCCCCCACCCCGACTGTGACTTAGCAACTAGCTGTGAATACTACAGTTGAATACTTAATAAAATATGAACAAGTATGCATTTCTGCAAGAAAATTCTTTTAGATTAGCCAATCAGGAACAAGAACTGCCAATGGAGACCATATATGTACTCCGATCGAAATTTAAATAAATTAAATAAAGACATTTTGTAAAGAACCTCCCATAAATGCTTCCTGTCAAGTTTTGTTCCATTTGGCCCAGCAGTTTTTGAAAACTCAGCCAATCAGAAACAATTGCCCATGGCAACATGTTTGTTGTCCGATCGGGACGAAATGAGCAATCTTTATTAAAGACAGCGACGGTAAATCACATGGGAGATAACTCCATTTGCCTTTGCACTTTATGTCTGGATCTTATCCGTAGTTTTCCACAACTTAATTTCAAACGGGGAGGTATATTATGTTGTCCTGCATCCAATCGTCTACATTTATGAATTCGGGATGTTTCTATTCTTTAGTATAGATCCTTACAAGAAGCGTAAAAAACACATACCAGATTTGGTGGTAAAAAATCATGTGTTTGAAGAGAGTAATTTGCAAAATCGTACAGAAAGAAGTAGAATATGCAAATGTAAGTGTGAAATTATTAAAAATTAGGCATTTTTCATTTAAATAAGAATCCTTTAGAGGCAAGTTATCCCCGTATATAGAATTAAGATGATATATTTGAAACCTAGTAATTTTCGGAATTAGGCCTCGTTTTTGATTCAATATGGCAGCGACCAATAAAAGTGAAATTTACCATGTAAACTAAACTTTTAACATGGAAAACATTGCAGTTTAGTAACTTATCAGGTAATGAATGATAAAAACTAAAAAGAAATAACATTTTGTACTTGTCTTACAAAATTTACATCTATACAAATTGAAATTATGGAATTCTCCAAAACCAACTTAAACATAAAATTTCTGAGTAGTATATAGTAAAGTCTGATAATGATAGTAATTATCGAGAGGAAAATGAATTTTCACCACCTTCATATGATCTTCAACAAATAATTTTAAAATGTCTTAAGAAAATGATCATTATATATGATGAATGCCAGAATTTTTTCTTTATTTTTTTAAAAATTCTAATTAATTTTAACATTTGAAGGTTATTTGTGCATTCTAAGTATGTGTTAATTTTATATACTTTTACAATTTAAAAACATACAATTTGTTAAAAGCTATCTTATTTTGCACAATTGCATGAAACTATATGCCAAATATTCATGTTATCTCCTCTATTTTCAGGATATGACACAGAATTGAGGAGCAAGGCCAGAAATAACCAGGAGTTTTAAAACACATTTAATTGGAAACTCTGTTGTAGTTTTATTTTTCTGGACATTGTGAAATTTTGAAAAGTTGAAAATGTGAGTTATTTTGTTCAATAAGATTTATATGGCCATTTCTGTATATTTTTTGTTTTACACACCGTCTCATATCCCCATACATTAAGTTGAAACAGTAGATGCAGATTTAAAAGGTAATATTAGACTTTTTATGAATTCTTTTAGTAATTAACTTTGAAATTTTAACATGAAATATTCAAAAAACGTCTGAGGATATCTGCCTTAAAACAGCTCTAAATCATTTACTTTTGGAGATATTACTAAAAAATAAACTGTTTTGATTTTTGAAAATTCATAGCCAACGTTACAGCTTACTTGCAGCTATATTTAAATTGCTGTCCTTATTAAAGGACTTTACATAGATGCTTCCTGCCAAATTTAATTCCATTTGGCCCGGTGGTTTCATAGTAGATGATTAAAATGTGAAAAGTTAATTGACGATGGGCGGACAGACCGGCAAGTGATGACAAAAGCTGAAATGGCCTTTGGCCAGCTGAGCTAAATATTGTACACTGTAGGATGTTCAACTAACGCCAGGTGGAGCAGTTTTTCCAAAATTTATTTAAAAACTGGGTTAAAAATATTTATCACCTATCTATAGACGATTTGGGTACAGATATAATGTTTACAATCGATGTTTCCGCCCAGTGCTGCGCCTAGCGTTAACTGAAGATCCTATGTACAGAATATTCGGGTCTTTGCGATTTATTCTTGATTGTCGAAAATTTAGACACGATGGAGTTTAATTTCATTATATATAAACATAGTAATATACAAGAATTAAAATTATTTCTCTGGTTATTTCTTTGTAACGAAAGATTGCGACAGATTCGAAAATCACATGTTACCATCTTCGTGTCTTGCGTGTAAAAGAAGGTACGATAGGTTTACGGTAAAAGGCACGTATATTTGAAGGCACCACGGGGAATGCCATACTAGAAGAAAAAAGGCTTTTAAAGAGATGAAAATTTACATGTTTCTCCTTTTTAAAGTAAACAGTAGATAAGAATAAATCAAAAATAATTAAGGATTTTGTAAAAGGGTCAAATAAGTGGTTAATTTGACCATCGAAAATACACCCTTATATGGGCCTCATAGAAAAAATTACGTTAATTAAATAAAAGAAATCAAAATCTAATGATTGATTTAAAACATGATAAAAGTGAGATTACTGGTATTTTCTATCTTTAAATTTATTTTTATTGGTAAAGATTCTTTAAAGATCCGATATCGTAAACGACAATGTGAAGGTCACTTTGAGTTTCGACTTGACTCTTAACTTTCAGTGCTTGCTACTCAGCGACAGAATGTCGCAAGATTGGTATGAAAAACAACAGAAACGCAATACGATGTTTGATAGAGCGAAATATGCAGTTCAGTATTATTTTGACGTACCAACAACATGGTTCAAAGGTATATTAGTCTTTGATTTTGTAAACTGTCTTTTCCAAACGACCAAAGATGCAGATATTTTCTTTTTTTTCCGTCAGGTTATTGGTACCCGCAAGAAATTTAAAAAATCCATCAGTACTTTAATATACCTATTTTTGGACATTCTATATGCTGATCAGGTTTCCAAACAATACGATATGCCTCGACTAGGTAGAACCCCATGTATTTATTTTATAAACTGGTTACACTGGTATGTAACCTGTCTATAAAATAAAGCCTATAAGATATATACCTTTCAGATTTGGATAAACTGTCACCATTTTGTAACTGGTTACAAAACAAGTATATTAAAATTGACTTGGACTAGTTTCTTGCCATATCTATCAAATCAAATCAAATATTTTATTGGAAAGAGCACATAAGAGGGGTGATCCAAACACATTACATAAACATTACGTGTATAAACATTTAAAATATAATTAATCTCATTGTATGTAATAGTTTACCAAACAATGAGTAACCATAGTCATACAGTCACAATTCATATATTTCAACAATGAATATTGACTAGACAGTTGGATGGTCCCTGCTTTCAAACGCTTCCTTTATGAATAAACATAGGTTTCGTAATTTTTTTAAAGAATTTGGATTCAAGAATTCTGATAATGATTCATCAGTAATATTATCAGGGATTTCGTATTTAATTCGTAGAGAATTATAATGAGGACAATTAAACAAGAAATGGAATTCATCCTCCACTTGATCAACGCAGAATTTACAAAATCTTTCATTTGGTGGAGTTTTTGGTTTGGAGTATCTACCAGTCTCAATAGCTAATGAATGGGCACTAATTCTTATTTTAGTCAATTTATTTCTAAGTTCTATTGGTATGCTAAAATTAAGATATTTTTGTTGTTCGAATTTTGCACAGATTCTACTGTAGAACTTGAGTTTTCCCGATGCCTCTTCTTTAATTTTCGAAAATTCAAATTCAATTTTTGATTTATAGTAATCTTGAAGTTTTGATTTAAACAGTTGCTTAGAAATATTAAGGGTATCAATTTTTGTCTTTTTAATGAGTTCTTTTAGACATTTCGACCATGAGTTTTCTTTGTCTGAAAAGGATTTATCCGTTTCAAAAGCAGCCTTTAGAATACAGTGTGGACCATCCGCCTGTTCACCAATATCATTTAATCGTGAATAATAACTAAACATTAGCGAGTAACATTTCATATATATTGGGAGTGTACCCAGTTCACACCTTACTGCCATGTTTGAAGACTTACTATGAACACCAAGAATATTTTTTAAAATCATTTTGTGTTTTATCAAACTGGGCCTTATCTAGGGACTCGAAGTTTGGACCCTGTACAGACTTACAGTCATTACGGGTACATGTAATTCAGCGCATCGTCCTATTTGGCGCATTAACATAAAAATGATTTGAATTCGCCTAATTACACGGCAACATAGTACTATATGGTGGTGGCATGGGTTTTCGATCACCTGACGTATATCTTTCAGATACCTTAATAAAAATTAAAATGTATATTTTATCTAGTCATTTACTTCAAATCTCAAAAAAATATTTACAATTAAAACCTGTTACATCGGTAGCTTTTTTATTTGTATTTGCCGGTTGAATGACCTTGCTCTATTTATGCCAGATATTTGACCGACGTGTGTTTTCGATCACCCCCTATATTTATAGATGTACTTCCATTGCTTAAATCGAAAAAACATGACTCTTCTGTTTGTAAATATATGCTAATTATCTGAAATCGCGTGCAAGTGCAGGATTCTCCAGATTATAAATAGCCTATCGAAATCTCCTGCCAAGACCATACATGTACTTCTTCTTTTCTATATCTTCCTCCTGTTTCATATTAGGAGCACATCACTTCATGATTTAAAAGGGGCTCATTTACATGGGATAATTATTTAAAATTCTAATTGTCCCCCACCGCAACGCGATGGAGTTACTTAGTAATGGTCTGCATCCGTCAGTCCGTCACAATCGGATTTTGTTCAAATTTTGTAGGATTGTTAGTCACCACATGTAATGATACTATGCCACCATTTCATTACTATAATACACATTTTGTATATCTTGTAGGGCTTCGACTTTTCTCTGGGGGGGGGGACATGGCTAATGTGTAGCAATCTTGTTTGTATTAGAGTCCCATAAGCACTAAAATGTTATTTTGATTTATATATATAAAATTATATTCAATACAATAAGTTAATAAAATTGTTGTTAATAGCACTGTCAAACCATATCATAAAATTTTCATAGATAAAAGTCATTCATATTCACTTCAAAATATTGTCAAGGTTGGCTGATTTGCTATACAGAAATACTTTGATTCCCTTCATTGAAAAAGGACTGATCTCTTGTAATGTGCTATATTTGGTATGTTTGTTTTGAAAGCTCACTAAAACTTAAAATTCTATGTTTATATATCCAAGTGGGAAATAAACGTTTTCGTTTCTTAATTAATTCTTAATTCCATTATTAGTCCTTATTATGTAAAAGTATTCAGCGCATAATCTCGATCTGTGTCATTATCTTACCGTCTCATTGCTCATAAAAAGCCATGCATCGTTTAATGCTAATTTGTAATTGTAATGCCTAGTAATGCATTACATTTTCGTAATGTGTAATGCTCTAATTTTGGCATTACATGTAATTGCTATTGTAATGCATTACATTGGCAAAAATGCATGTAATTTATGCATTACATTGGCAAAAATGCATGTAATTTATGCATTACATGGCATTGCATAGCATTAGTTTTGTCTGCTAAGTGCTATAGATAGATAGATAGATACTTTATTTCCAAATTAGGGCCCCAGGAGGGCATATTACAGAACACATATAATTTTATACAATCATTGACAAATGGGAGACAACTCCCTCCTACAACACAGAACTCATATAGTTTTCAAAACAATTAAATATGTACCAATATGCATGAACATCACTTATAAAAGCAAATAAAATGATTTACAGAACCTGCTCACGGTACACACACACCAAGGTGAGTAATATTACCAGTAAACACACAAATTTTGCAGTATACATATATAAATATATATATATATTGCCAATGGCATAACAGTGACAAAACTGCATGAAGCACCAAGAGTCAATGCTATAATGACCAGGTCATACTTGTACTTCATGCAGGAATGGCATATGTCATATCAATGGACAAAGTTTCTTATGTACTACAATTTTAGGGTGTAGTAAAGGATTACAAGGTTTTAATCTGCACACATATCGAAACATTCCAAAATTGCAAAAAACACCAAGAGACTATGCTTAAAGGATAAAATCCTACCTGTATTTTATGCAAAATTGGAAAGCCACCTCAGACATGCATACAGATACAATCCAAACCAAGTATGACTACCACCCAGTATCATGTATAAATGTACAAATATATTTGAGTAATGAGGGATCTTCAGTATTCATCATCCAAATAAACTTATCTTTATTATTCAATGTGTGAAAATTTTTACAGGACTTTGTAATATTGTTTACTAACTTTTCCCTCTCAAGTAAGTGTTTACTACATTTCAACATATAATGAATTTCATCCTCTACCTCACCTAATGTGCACCGAGAACAAATTCTGTCTTGTCTGAGCATACCCTGGTACCTACCACATTCAATTCCCAGCTTATGTGCAGATATACGTAGCTGGGTAAGTTTTCTCCTCTGATCAAAATTGTGTATTATTGTAAGGTAATTTTCAAACCCAAAATTTCCTTTACAAAAAGAATAAGTAAGCAGTTTTCCCTCTTTTAAATTTTTGAATTGTTCAACCCACATAGTAATAAAATAATCTTTAACAGACTTGTTACAATTCTGCTTAAAACTATACACTGAGTTATTTATACATTTTTTCATATCAGAAATCCTTTCTAATAGTGCATTTAAACATCCATACCATGATGGCTTGTTTGATTCCCATAATGATTTTGAACAGTTAAAGGCAGCTTTCAGTAATGGAAAGGCTGTGTCCAAATTTTCAAGCCGATACCAAAATTTAAACATGGATTTTACTATTTCATAGTAGAGAGGGAAACGACCCAATTCTGACAGTACTGCAAAGTTGGTACTTTTTTTGTGAACACCCAAAACAAATTTACAAAATTTGGAGTGTAATTTTTCACATAATAATTTAGAAAAGATTTTGTCAATATCAATATTTTCTTTCTTAAATCTTGCAGCAAAAGGATTAAAGTATCCCCATATTTCGGAACAGTATAAAAGAATTGGGCGTAAGGTATGGTCAAATACATGCAATGCTGTCTTGATACTAGGATTGTGTGATAAAAAAAATCTTTCCTTAGCTTGAAGTATGCCTTCAGTGCCTTTTGATAAATTTCATTTTGGGCAGAGGAGAAAGATCCAGATGCACAAAACTGCAAACCTAGATACTTGTATTTGTTTACACATTCCAATTCATAGGAATCAAACATGAATTTATTTTTAATTAGTCTGCCTGCCTTGTTGAAAATCAAAATCTTTGTTTTATTAGTATTTATTTCAAGACATATATATTGTTACAAATTTCAGGGATAATATAAAGTGCCCACTGTTTTATTCTTTCCTAAAAGTAAATAGGAAAATTAAAAACAAATCTAGTTAAATGTTTAAAAATTGTAACTTTGAACTGTTGTCAAACTAATGATTTTCTTCATCTATCCTTAATACTAAAGCATTTATGCTTATAATTAAATCATCTATTTTATAAATATACAAAAATGGTGGAACTGGAGTTAGAGGACAATGGATCCACTAAGGAATATGCCCCATGAAGTTGCATGAAAATTCTAATGACATTTGTCAAGTTGGCATAAATAATGTGAGTTGCGATTCAATCTTCAACTTACTGGTATGAGAAATTTTTTGCTTTCTAGACCCCCTAAGGAACACACCTCTATGGGTTCCTGTAGGCCCTCCCAAAAAAACAGTTTTTGATAAATATATTTTTTTCTTACATTTAAATTAAGTATTGCCTGCTGACAATTATAATTTTTTACACCAACTATCATGTCTACATAATCCTTGCTGGTTTTTCGCTTGGTTTTAAAGATAAACAAACAAATGAATTAGAATATGTACATAAAAAATTCCTAGGATATCTGTTTTTTAAATATAATGCTTCTTTTTTCAGTCCTAGTGGATGGTGCTTGATATACACCTTCCTTCCTGCCTTTTATTTTCAATCAAAAATATCTATTTAAAAACTAATTGACCGATTTGGATCAAACGTTGCTGGAATATTCATTAGATGATCCCTTTCAAAATAAATGTGAAAATGGACAAATTGGCCACTAATCAAATAGATTAATTAGCTAAAATAAAAGAAAAAGTACATAACAAATGTTCCTCGTTAAAACTTTGATGGAATAATTCGTAGATGGTCCCCTTGTAACATAGTGTCAGGGGTTTAAGGTAGATCCAAACCAAAATTTTAAGCAATACCCAAAATTGATAAATCATCAATCAAAATTTTAAAATCCTCCCTTCTGCAAGTCCTAAGTCTATTAAGACCAACTTTGATGGAATGGTCATTTGATTGGGCCCCAATAAAAATCATGTCAAGAGTTCAGACCTTGGACATGTATGGCTGCCCTTACTAAAAAAAAAAAGAAAAAATCAGAAATAAAGAATAGTTCAAAATCTCCTGTCTTGAAATGTCAAACCAGTTAGGACTTGGTAGAATAACCTTAAGGTGGCTTTCTTTCAGTAATGTGTCTAGGTATCTATAATGTGTTACTAAAGGTTAGAAAAAACAGCAAACAAAATACAAAAAATTGTTTCCTCTAAAATAATAGGCCATCAATGTAATGGTCCATGGGGGTCCTGCATGTACTTTTTAAATTGTGTTACTACTCAATTCTTGGACTTGTAATATCCACCTTCATAAAAGTAGAAAACATTCAACCAAAAATGGGCCTAGTCTGAGGGATTTATCTTAATTTATAATTTTCTTTCTGGAAGTCATGAATAATGATTAGATTAGTCTTTTTTTGTCAAAGAAAAACTTGTGAGCAGGTTGTAGTCTGAATTGGTCATGCCAAGAGAAACCAAGAAGAAAAAACTTTTAGTGAGCCTAAATATTGCATTTATGTGCACATGCATAATGTATTCATTTCTTTGTCTTTCAGCAACCTTTGTTACACCTTATCAGAAAGTATTCCCATACTACCACAGAAGATTTAAACGGGTACCAACAATTGATCAGTGTGACACTGACGATATTGCATGTGCATACGAGGCTAATGAACAGTTCAAGAGAGATAAGTAAGCTTAATTAAGGAATAATTCCTGGCAGCAATAAATTTGTTGGAGAAGTATTCATAAGTATTATTTACTTTTGTGTGTTATTTGTAGCAATAAAATACATGTATGTTTAAACTAAACTTGGAGATTTAACATATGTAACTATTTGAGCAAAATTTTATCCTAAATAACATAACCCATATTAAAATCTTGTACAAATGAATGGCTGACATGATCTACCAGATCTAATATGACAAAAATTGAAATTAGGTAGAGGCAGCACTACATGATTTTTAAAATTAAAAACAGTAAAAAATTATAATTTTGGGAAAATTATTTTGGCAATGAGGGAAATATTGGGAAAAGAACATAAATTTGGCATTTGGGAAAATCCAAATTTGGAATCAAAACAGAAAAAAAACAACACTACTTCATGAACACAACTCCTAGGGCGGGTTGATCATATACTCCTGCCTTCATAATTCATAATTCATAATGTGTAATTTATAATACATGCATTATCCCCTCTTTTGGTTTGACAACTTTTGAAGGAGTTTTTGGACTTTATTTTTATGGAATGTAAGCTTTGATCTTGATATGCTGCAATAATGAGGACCAAAAAGGTAATGAATATATTCATATAGTGTTTTTTATACAGACAGGTGACCAGTGACACATTTAACTAGACAAAAACATTTTCATATAGATACATTTTCACTAGTAGTTATATAACAAGACAAATGTAAAATTACCAAATTAAAATAATGTGAGTTAGACAGTATCATTCACTATAACATGTAGAACAGTTAGACTTTCTATAAGTTATTTTAACTAGCCCTAAGATTAAAGAAATTAATGAATTCAAAGAAATAAAACTAGACTCTAGTTTTGGATGTTTTGCCAGATGCACAGTCTGTAACAATCAGTAACAAATTGTGTTTGTTATGTAGCAGCAAATTTTATTTGTTTTGCGAAGTAAAAAAGTAAGTTTGTGTTTTATTTTCTGTAGACTTGTTGACAATGAAATAATTAAGATACTACGACAGCGATATATACAATGCCAGTATTGGGAAAATGTTGATGGCAGACGAAAGTGTGAAAAAATGTTTCAAACCTATTTAGATGTATCTGCAGATTATTTTTGTAAATGTATGTATAGTTTGTGAATAATTTTTTATCATTGCATTGAATTTTTTTTCTTAGATTAAATGACCGCCTCGGTGGTCTCGTAGTGTGGTAGCGTGCTCACCCCGAGTGCAGAAGGTCGCGGGTTCGATCCCTGGCCGGGTCAAACCAAAGACATTAAAATTGGTATTTGCTGCTTCTCTGCCAAGCACGCGTCATCTAGGAGTAAGAGCAAAGACTGGTTGGCTCGGAGTGAGTATAATTTGTCCGAGTGAGGTGATATGTCTTCCTGCAGACAGTTACCTCCTGAGCTAGCACATTAAAAATCCGACTTAGCAGGTCGGTCTAGTACAAAGCAGGGATCATATTCATTATTATATCCTGATATGCACCTGGTTGCCACTGGACATTAAACAATAATTTATCCATCCATCTTAGATTAAATTGATCTATTTCTTCCATTGCATTGCATTGAATAGTTTGATTCTTACTGACCTTTACAGCTGATTTATACTCCTTGCTAAATGATAACTTTAAATAATTTAAGAGGAGGGGGTCTTTTAGGACTTTGATATTGTTCCATGATAACATTGATAATTGAAAGATATCCCATTATATTTTATGATCTCATCATGGTAGAAACATGAGAAATGAATTATATTATATTTTAGATGGAGATCTAGGACGTAATGCTACCGTACTCGATGCATTCATGAAACAAAAACACAGAATGATTTTCGAGCGTCGGAAGAAAGAAAGAGAAGCTGAAGGGGGTGTTTGATACAAACTTAATATATCTATTAGAATTTTGTTACTATATACATTTGACTATTTGTTTGATTCCAGAGAATGAAGAATAATAGTACAATAAAGTTTTATGTTGGAATTAAACTTTTATTTGTAGTAGAATATATTAAAATCAAATGTTATCTGATTTTAATATGCCCTAGTGGAAAACAATTACTTGTATATACATTCATCCAGTTCAGCAATACAGCCCAATGGCCAAAACCTGTTTAGATCTATAGCAGTTTGAATATCTGCTTTGTTTTTATTGGAAATATATTAGAAATAAATACATCAAACTGATATAAGGCATTTAGTCTTCATGAAATTTTATGTTACTTTCCCCTGCAAATGTGAGAGTTTTGGGGGATATGTATTTGTATCCGTCCATTCGTCATTCCGTCCTTCCCAAAGACTTTGTGAATGCTACTGTTCTGAAACTGTTTAACCGAAAACTTTAAAACTTTGAATGATTGTATGCTATCATATGTAGTTGATCATATTTGTATTTATATCAATTTGATTTGACAATTTTTTTGGGGTACTGTAACATTGACATCTTGTGAAAGCAAGTCCTTTGAGTCTTTTGGACAGAAAACTTTCAAACTTTAAAATATTGTTTTCCATCGTATGTTGTTCATACTGTATCGCCATTTTGATTTGAAAATTTTTACGAGAGTTATGGGACTTTGAGGAATTTACTTAAAGATCTTTTTGTCTGATACCACTTTGCCAATGAGGTTCAGACTAAAAGGGAGACAAATTTATTATCTCCTTTACCTACATTGGTTAGGAAAAGATAACTCACTCTGGTTCCTCATTGGAACAAAAGTCGGCAGCAATGGTCCTTAGTTGTCCTCTTTCAGAATTATATCTGATGACCCTGTCTACCATTGAAGATGGCTACCAGAGAGGAACTTAGTTTAACATAAGACCTAATGGGAAAGTTATTGTACATGTACATTCAATATTTAGTCTTGCATGTCAGATTTATTTTGTTACTGGTCATCATAAAGATACCTGTGGTATGGGTTAGATATTTAATGTATTCCTTTTATATACATTCAATGCAACCTGGCCTATTGAGTCTTTGACATATATATTTTTTTTTAATTTAATACAATTTCTTCAGATAATAAAAATTTGCTATTGTCCCCTGGAAGGGAGCCAAATCACTGTCAAAATTCATGAAAGTTAATTCACATGTAAGCTATAGCATATTTAATGGTGGTAAACAATGGGGACAGTGATCGTAAATAGTATTAATCTTGAAATTTTGATACCTTAAACCTACAATGAGTGACTTATCAAAACATGAATTTAATGAGAAATTGTTTGGAGAATACTAACTTTTCATGGTTTTGAAATTTTCCAGTGATAATGAAATATATTTATATTGTTGCACACTTAAATTATGGTTGAAATTGAAAATTGGTATTCAATGAAATTCAGTGCAGTCACACTACAACAGGTAAAGTCGTTAATAACTGTGTTTCATAATTACAATTTGATTATAGTACTTTCTTTCAAATGAGTAAATTAAAATACATGTGTGCTCATCAGATATAAAATATTTTAATCATTCTAAGTGATAATTAAAAGCTGCAAATATTTTCTGCATTATTTGCTTATCATTAGAAATCTATTGCTTCATGCTAATATGAATAATGTAGTGCAAATTCTATAAGGAATGACTTAATTCATTACTAATTATATAATTTTACCATCCCTGAAATGAATATAAAACAGTTTCATAACCAAAGTATGAAATAAAGAAAATATGGTGCCTATATATAAACTGCAAGGGTATTTTTATAATTATTTGGATTGTTGCTCTCATGGTTTTGACATTTTTAGTACACCTGGCCCAACTTTCCAAACTACAATGCCAAATCTCTTCAAATTTAATAGAAATAATGAATGGGAGGGACGTAGGACATTTTAGCGGATTTTCTAAAGGTGCAAATGGACATTTTAGAAGGGACTTTAGTGGACATTTTAGCGGAAGAAAAATTGGTTACCTGTAAAAATTCAATGGACATTTTAGCGGAACATTTTTACATGTAACTTTTATTTTTTAACATAAAATGTATAGTCAGCAAAAATATAGTCAACAGTGAGAAGATTAATGACTATTACCCAAAGACCCTCCAAGATTATCCGACGCGCTTTACCAGATAGCAGGTGGGGGAGTATCTTCAGACGATCTGAAAAGTGTTGCAAAAGTTGTGTATAGAAAAAGGAGAAAGACATATCCTCCTTTGCCAAAATAACTCGTGGTGCTTCCAAAGATTAACACCCAAACTAACCAATTTGAAGATTTTCACAGCTGAATGACCCACTCATGACTAAAATCTCCCGCTAAAATGTCAACATAATATTTTAAATTCCGCTTAATTGTCCTTTACATTTTCTGTTAAAATGTCCACAAAATTTCCGCTAAATTGTCCTATCAATCCGATAAAATGTCCCGCCCTGAATAGGAGATCCTTTACAAAGTTCCTCATTTGATGTTGATCAGGTGGCATAAATGGTGGTTACAATGGTACACAGGTTTGCATTGAAGCCTATGGGAAATCAAAATTTCATCGACTCCTCCTTGTCTGCTTCATTACCCAAGTGAGCTATTCAGGACCAATTTGGATACCATTACCACTGTGACTAAAAATATACAGATCAGCAATTAAATTTTAAAAATCTTAAGATCAAGTTTGTTTTTCAAGCTAATTTTATAATTATTTTGAGAGATATTGCCCTTGGACTTTTTTTGCAAACCCTTTTTCCAAGTGATCTTATTTTCGGTATGTTAGGTTATAATGATGAGCAAGATCAATTTTGGGTTTCAGACTGGTTAATTACTTATTGGGTGCGACAAACATATCAGGATTTTTAGGAATCACTCTGTCCATAGGTCTGCGTCCTATTCACATAGTCAAAGAGCATCTCGTCTGGTGTTGGAAGTCCACAAGGATCGAACTAAACTTTGGTTTATTGTCCTTGTACCTAAGTTTTATAACTCTGTAAAACTGCATAGAACACAGAGAGATTTTGATGGAATATTTTTCTAAAAAAATTGATTGAAATTGACCAATCAAAATGAGTTTTGGAATCATAGTGTAACTAAAGAGAAGTATATTGGAAAAGAATATATGGCAAGTTGGTAAAAAATGACGTCAATGATTTCACAGATCTTGTATAGGAACCAACAGTTATTTGGGATGTAAAGTCAAAAGTAACATGATAAGCTTATTATCTGCAGCCTTCGCTTCAAAACCAAAGTGCTCACAATGCAATCACACTTGTAGGACAATACACCCCTTAATGTCAATCAAATAAACTTTTTCCTTTTGTATACCCAATCTATTTTCTGTTATAAACCCATCAAAAACTTCGAATATGTAAACAAGATATTTTGAAAAGTTTTTTTTATGGAAAAATGTGGTTGTGTAAATAGGCCTTTATTTACATTTCTGTGGTATTGTCTGTCAGTTTTTCGTTTTTATCTGTAATTTACTTCAGCAGTTGTAAGTTTTACTAAATTTCATCATTCTAGTTGATTGATTTTACTTTAATTATGACATTATCTTATTATGAAATCTTGGATTTTTTTTTCTTTTTTTTTTTGGTGGCTTGTGAAAGTAACTCTTTTTCATAACATATACAAAACTATTTGATTCTAGGTAATATTCAAACCTGCCTTTTCTTTCTTCACATTTTCATTTCACCAACTTTAGGAGCCTGCCCTTTTCATATTCCTTTCTTTTTCTCCACCCAATGAAAATTAAATGGTTGTTTCTATATATGCTTGTTACGACTTCAGTCATATTCAGAATTTTCAATAACTGAATCCCAGTGTGTTTCATATAAAGTAGAGAGATTTTAATAATCAAAATCAATGCTTTTAAGTTAACATAATATTCTACAATTAAAACAATATGATTGTTTAAAGTAATCATCGCTGGCTCTTATATTGACGGATTGAAAATATAGGAAATGTTTAAATGGACTCATTATATTCCTTCAAATAATGTTTGACTTCAATCAGTAAATATCAAGTACTGATCAATACTTTAATAATGAAACAATTAAAAATTTAGTAAATAGTGATTATTATTGACATAGTCTGATGATAAAAGAAAAAAAAACTGTACTTCAATTTACTAATAGAAATGAGGATTCTCACATCAAGTTAGGATATTTATTAAACTGGAAGGTATGTTCTGCAAAACAGGTTAGTTGTATGGCAAGCCGTTTTACTATTTATTCTAACTTCAAGATATCTCATATAATATATAAGATATCTCATATAGTTTATAAGATATCTTATATAGTTTATAAGATATCTTATATAGTTTATAAGATATCTTATATAGTTTATAAGATATCTCATATAATTTATAAGATATCTCATATAATTTTCTTTATAAGATATCTTATAAACTATATAAGATATCTTTTAAACTATATGAGATATCTTATAAAGTATATAAGATATCTTATATAAAAAATATTTATAAGATATCTTATAAACTTTATAAGATATCTTATATACTTTATAAGATATCTTCTAAAGTTTATAAGATATGTTATAAAGTTGATAAGATATCTTATAAAGTTTATAAGATAGCTTATAAAGTATATAAGATATCTTCTAAAGTTGATAAAATATCTTATAAAGTATATAAGATATCTTATAAAGTATATAAGATATCTTCTAAAGTTGATAAGATATCTTATAAAAACTGGATTATATAAGATATCTTATATATTATATGAGATATCTTGAAGTTAGAATAAATAGTAAAACGGCTTGCCATATAGTTGTACTGTAGTGTTGGGTTAATGATTTTATGTGGTAAAGACAGACATTTATGAATTTTATAAAGTTTTTAACTTATTTAGTTTTTTTTAAAGAATAGACACCAAACAAAAAAATTGTTCAGACAGAAGTCTTATTAAAGTAGGTTTAAAATTCACACTTTAATCTTGGATTTGATAGGGTTAGGGTTTAAAAACGCTACAAAATCTGTTGAAATGGGAGATAACTCATAAAACAGACTGAAATGGCAACAATGCTCTAATAGATTTGTGAACTTTTCTCAGATGGAAAAACTATTTATCTGTAAAAAAAGATATTGCCACAGAATGTGAAAATATTAAAGAACAAAGTCAAAGGGATCTTATGAATGTGAAGGTAAAGCATGGTACTTGGCTTGACTATATTTGGAAAATTTCACAAATAACAAAAACAACTCTGATTATTTGGTTATTTTTGCAGTTTATAAAGTTGTTGCACACAGTGTTTTGTATAAGACCTTTCCCTACCTAAATAATAAAATGTATAAGATTGTTTAGTTCTGTTGCATTGCCTTTTGTTGGAGTATTTGGTAAATCTCTACTGATGGGCTTAGCCCAAAAACTCTCAATACTGAATTTGTTTTACATGTTTATTACGGCAAGTACAACTACAATATTGCAAGCATCATGTGATATTTCTTACATGTGGTAAATAGATTATAAAAAGTAGATATGACCAAAGAGACTTATCGTGGGAACCATTCAGAATCGGAAGTGTTTATAAAATAAATAAAGTACCGCTATAAATGTCAGCATCAATTATGTGTTCTACAGCAATTTATCTCAACTAATTATATGAAATATTTAACAGTATTCTACTTTGTAACAGTTCATATAGATCATAGTTTGTGCCATATGTTAAAATTAAATAACCTCCCAAAATAATTTGAATTGTTTGTGTATTGTAAATGATTAAGAAAGCTTAATTGTATTAATATTTGAATTTAAATGGACTGTGTCAAAATGTAGACTGAAAACTACCACTATTTAAATATCAATTTGGACCTTGAGTAAAGGATATCTGGATATCAGAGCAGGTAAGAGGTTTTTCTGTTTTAAAAAATAAAGCGTGAAAAAATAATTACTAGATTAACTACAGTTGTCCATCATCATTACAAAGTAGATAGCACTGTAAAATATAATTCCAGATAAGAGGAGTTTTAAGATACAAGGAGTAAATACAAAAAATGTATTGTTGATGGTTTCATATAGGGACAAACATATTAGAAAATTTTACATAAAATACTGTGATGATGAGAGTTATTCAAGGCCTGATTTTTTTCTGTTTAACAGGACAGCCTATTAGACATTTTTACAAAACCAAATAATAAAATGAACCTTTCAACTTTTATTTTTTCTCCACCAAACCTAGGCCTTTTAAAAGATCATAAGAATAGTGACTCTCTTGGAAATAAAAAGATAACTATGCTAATGGTTTACAAAGAGTGTCATTTAGAAATTTTAGTTCATTTTTCTGTTGAATCTTTCAAAGGAAATAAATCAATAAAATCAACAGACTTGATAAAAATACATTGAAAGGTACATAAATATATGAATTATATGTACAGTTATGAATATGAAACTCAACAATAAATATTTCTTCAGTTTGTCGTAGTAAACCCTCTTATTAAACATATTAAAATTTGTATCATGAAAATGTCTTTTTCCATAATCCTTCATCACATGTACTCAAATCATTTCACATCTTTTTTCTCATCCTGGGATAATATTGAAGTGGTTTTAATATCTCTGGAAAAAATTGCATAAAAAATTAAAAGTATTTCATCTTAAAAAAACTTCAGCAACAAATTTTCTTTTTTTCTTTTTTTCTTTTTATTTTGGTATTGACCTGGCAAAATTTTGACTTTTATTAATTTTTTCATTTCGCCCCCTGGACCATAGATTTATTAAGATGTTTGTGTTAAACAGAAAATTAAAAATTTCTGGCCTAATTAAACTGTTTTAAAATATAGACTAAATTTAGTGCTCTTTTTATAATAACTTGGAACTTAAGAAGTGGATAATCAGGAAATCATAGCATTTAAGTACATTTTATGACATCATTTTCAGTAAAGCATGAAAAAATATTACATATTAGGTATGATAAATATTTTACCTATTTTATCATTATTTCAGTATATATTTAAACTAAACCACATCATTCAAGAGATTGTAAAAAAATAATGCATATATATTTGAACTATTTTTTATTTCCACAATTCTGAGGAAAATTTATTATCATGATTGTTATATATTTAACAGGCAGGATGTAACATTGGTGTAAGTACCTTTACAATAGATATGTTTATCATTGGGTATTATCTTTCCCCTCCAGCTATTGTATATACTGAAAAATAAGATTGATCAGTTCCCCATAGCAAAGGGGAGACAATTTATACAGACATTCTTCACTTGATTACTAATGTTAAAATGGCATTATATGTCTCAACTATAACTATTAAAAAAGCAAAAACAAAGAATATGTTATATGTTCAATGGTTTCAGAATAATATAGTCAAGGAAAAATTACTATAATTCAGAAATTTAAGCAATATTTTTATTAATGATAAAAATTTAATAGAATAAAGATAAATTTTAATTTTGCTTGTTATATATATTCTTTGTTCAACATCCACAGAAGTGGCATAAAATGAAATAAGCATTGTTGTTAATTGTTGAAGAGTCACAATAATTAGTGGTAACAATAATTTGGGAATTATTTACAACATCCACTAATGATAAGGAAAACTTTAAGAACAATGATATTTTCGGAGCTATTTTTTTAGGGAAGACACATAAACCCACCCTGACACATCATTCTGATTCTGAGCCAACCGGCCTTTATTATTATCCTTAAATGCCACATGCTCAGCAGAGGAACAGTAAATTACCAATTTTAAAGTCTTTGGTTTTACTTGGACATATGTTTTTTCTGATCTTCCTATCATAGAAAAGGTACCTTTCTCTGGGCTAAAGATATAATTAGATATGGTATTCTGACCTCCCTATAATGGAAAAGTAATCCTTGTCTTGACTAAAGTTTAGAGTCCCATGGTATTCTGACATCCATGTGATTGTAAAAATGACAGGCTTCCATGTGCTACAGATTTTAATACACAAGGGTACAAATATATTCTGACATACCCTATCAGAGAAAAATAACCCCAATCTCTGTGATCAAGGTCATAGGTGCTAATGGATATTATCCTTTCTCATGTCCCTCGTGGTATTTTATTTAAAGCTTTTAAAAACAGAATTTGATGTTTTACATATTGTATAAATATAATTCTATATTAAAATTTGATTGCTATGAGTAATTGTATCCCTCCATTTTTCAAAACTTCAGATCAAAAAGATACATATTTTATTTACTATCACTATAATGTATATCTTTATTGCAATGCAACTATATAAAATTATGCTTTTCTGGCTACAGCTGCCTTGGGGCTTAGAACCTATGCATTTTTAACCATTCAATGCAAAAAATTAAGTAATTAGTACATGAGCATTTATAACCTCATCTGTGCATAACTATAATTAGAATTTGATTTGGTATTTTTTTTTGTTTTTCAAAACTTGAGATTTAAAAGATACATATTTTATTATACCCCCGCTCCAAAGGAGGGGGATATTCTGTTTTACCATTTTGGTTCTGTGTGTGCATCCGTCCGTCTGTCAGGCTGCCCGTAACAAAAATTTTTGTCACACTTTTCTCTGCAACTTCTCATCACAGCCTTTTATAGGTACGCCATATCGTTGGATACGTTTTCGGACCAAGGGGTCATCAACTTCCTGTTTGACGACTTCGTTTATTTTTCGACATTATCGCCGCAGGGGTATCACTAGTGAGACACAAGTGAGCAATGGCTCACAGAACACATGGCCGTAACTAGGTTCTTTTTCTTCTGTGAGGCTAAATACTGTTCGCCGAGCGTAGCGAGTCCAAAATTTTTTTGGCGAGGGGTCTGGGTCCCCAGAAATGGTAAACATTAGAAAAAAGATATTTATGATAATAGGATTGGGGGGGGGGGGGGGGGGGGGCTATGAGGGGTCCAAGACAGGGTCCTGTCCTCAAGCACCTGTGGTTTAGTAGTACAATATTTTTATGATTTAATTTTTTTCTCTCTTCTGAATCAGGCAATAGGATGTATTTCGGAATCCATATACCCTAGAAATACATAAAACTTATTAACAATAAATCTTAAAAGCAGTTTGCATTTGTTATGTAAATGCATATTTCAGTTATGCTTACCATCTTCTGACTTTGTTTTAGAGGCTGTCTTAAGCCAGTTTATAAGATCGCTTCAGTGACTAGAATGAAAACGTGAGAAAATAATGCTGGATTCCGTGATCGATAGTCTGTTGATGTCCAATTGTCTTTGAATTCAGTTTTCATGGCAACGCTTTCGGTAGACTTCAAACGGTAACCACCTTTACCATAGATATCAAACAAGCGATATATTTAGCGGATATCATATTTATATTTTTAATTTTTGAAAGAAAATTTCTTTTTTATTCATTTTTATTTATTTATTTTTTTGGTCAAATTCGGCATGAGGCATTTGCCTATATGTAGTTACGGCACTGGAACATCTTGTTTACAGTTGTAACAGTAGAGCACGATCCTACAATTGAAATACCAACAAAGGATCATGGGCCAACCAGGAACCCTTGCTACATTAGTCCACCTCTCTATCAACTGAGCTAAAGAAGTAATATACTAGCAGAGCTATTTAAAAAGGGGTGGTTATAAACTTGGTACAGTTCTAATAACTTTGATATTACTGAAGGAAAGCCTGTTACTCTTCACCCACCTCAAGTATCATTTTTCTACAATGACGATATACAAACTTTGTTAGTTTTACAGCCTTTGGTTTTTATGTTAAGTAAAATATAACAGTAGAGCTTGATTTTTCTTCCAGAATTATCTACCACACCGACCGGTAGTCCACCATTCTACCAACTGAGATACCAGTAGAACAGTTAATGAAGGGCGGTTATAAATTTGTTAGGATTCTACAACTTTGGTGGAATATTATCTCAAAATTGTGTCCCAGTATCCATACCTCTAACCAGTATGGCAGCCATTACTGAAAATCGAAAAATCAGCCAAAAATGTTTTTGAAATGTGGGCCAGTTCATACTTAACTTTGATACCCTTTCGAAATTGTATATGATGACCCAGACCATTGACCAATATAGCCACCAAAGCCAAACTTAGTTTAAGCTAGGACATTATGGGAAAATTCTGGGAGATCAGATAACAAAGAAGCTTTAAGATTAAGTATAGAGAGGGGGGTCACTTTTCCATGACAGAGAGGTCAGAAGTGAATTAAATTCTTGAGCAAAGGAAAGAAGGAATTTTTCCATGATGGGGAAAACATGGGGCTTTATATTTTATTAGAGAGAAGGGGAGGGGCATTTTCTATGCCAGGTAGGCCAGAATACAATGGAAAAATTATCCCCTTGTAATATTTAAAAGTGTTATCTTACATGGTATTTCTATCCCCCTTCTCCAATTGATTGATTGATCGAAATTTTATGCCACATCGGTGTAAAAAGGTCATATCTAGGCGAAACCTCCCAATTGACCATGGAAACTTGAACCCCTATGATAAAAAAAATGTTTTATGACCCATGGTATTCTTTAACCTCTCAATTTTGGAAAAGAACAGCCAGGATTATTCAAATTTTTTGTTCCATGGTATTTCAAACCCATCACCACAGAAAAATGAAACCTTATAATATTCAAAAGATTTATGTTGAATAGTCTTTTGTTTCCGAACCACAGAAAAATGAAATATTTCGAAGTTTTATGTTTCACTGTATTTCAACAATTCCACCAACCATAGCAAATTCAACCTATATATTCAAGGTTTTATCACCAATGATATTTTAACTTTTCAGCCAAGTAACAATGAACCCCCAATGATATTCCTATCTTATTTTCCTTGGTACCAGTATTTCAACATCCAACCATGAAAAAGTGTTACCCTGGTAATATTCAACAGTTTCATGTTCTGTGTTTATTTCCACCCAAATCAAGGAAATATCGGAACCCCATACCATTGATTTTTATACGACCGCAAAATTTTTGCGGTCGTATATTGGTATGACGTTGGCGTCGTCGTCGTCGTCGTCGTCTGCGTCGTCGTCCGTCGTCTGCGTCGTCGTCCGAAGACATTTGGTTTTCACACTATAACTTTAGTATAAGTTAATAGGAATCTATGAAATTTAAACACAAGGTTTATGACCACAAAAGGAAGGTTGGGATTGATTTTGGGAGTTTTGGTCCCAACAGTTTAAGAATCAGGGGCCAAAAAAGGGCCCAATAAGCATTTTTCTTGGTTTTCGCACAATAACTCTAGTATAAGTAAATAGAAATCTATGAAATTTTAACACAAGGTTTATGACCACAAAAGGAAGGTTGGGATTGTTTTTGGGAGTTTTGGTCCCAACAGTTTAGGAATTAGGGGCTAAAAAAGGGCCCAAATAAGCATTTTTTTTTGGTTTTTGCACAATAACTTTAGTATAAGTAAATAGAAATCTATGAAATTTAAACACAAGGTTTATGACCACAAAAGGAAGGTTGGGATTGATTTTTGGAGTTTTGGTCCCAACAGTTTAGGAATTAGGGGCCAAAAGGGTCCAAAATTAAACTTTGTTTGATTTCATCGAAAATTGAACTATTGGGATTCTTTGATATGCCGAATCTAACCGTGCTTTTAGATTCTTAATTTTTGGTCCCGTTTTCAAATTGGTCTACATTAAGGTCCAAAGGGTCCAAAATTAAACTTAGTTTGATTTTAACAAAAATTGAATTCTTGGGGTTCTTTGATATGCTGAATCTAAACATGTACTTAGTTTTTTTATTATGGGCCCAGTTTTCAAGTTGGTCCAAATCGGGGTCCAAAATTAATCTTTGTTTGATTTCATCGAAAATTGAACTATTGGGGTTCTTTGATATGCCGAATCTAACCGTGCATTTAGATTCTTAATTTTTGGTCCCGTTTTCAAATTGGTCTACATTAAGGTCCAAAGGGTCCAAAATTAAACTTAGTTTGATTTTAACAAAAATTGAATTCTTGGGGTTCTTTGATATGCTGAATCTAAACATGTACTTATTTTTTTTTTTATTATGGGCCCAGTTTTCAAGTTGGTCCAAATCGGGGTCCAAAATTAAAGCTAAAAAAGGGGTAAATTTTTTTTTTTTTTGGGGGGGGGGGCAATTCTCCACAGCATATTGTATTGCACAAGAAGCAAAAAATTGAATATAAATTCAAATCATATGACCAATTCTAAGTTCTTTATTTCAGTTATTCTGTGTCAGAAACCTATTATGTGTCAAATATTTGAAGAAATTTTCAATTGCACAGTATTGTGCAATAGCAAGAAATTGATATGTGTGCCCTGTTATCAAAACCTTATTATTAACAAATTCCATGACTATGATGTCATTTTCTATTTTAATATGTTATGGTGTATTTAAATGGGCTGTTATGGTTGCAAAGTATAAAGAAATGGGGGGGGGGGTGAAAACAAAATTTAGAGGGGGGGGGGGGGGGGGGGGTAAATGAGAAATTAGGGAGGGGGTAATTTTTTTCTCATTTCATATTTCATAAATTAAAAAGAAAATTTCAAATTTTTTTAGCAAAAAAAGGGGGGGTTACAATAAATTTTATTGTTTTTTGTTGTTTTTTTTTGGGAGGGGGGGGGTCAGTGTGCAACTTCATAGTGTATTGCACAAAAGCTAAAAAAAGGGGTAAATTATTATTTTTTTTTTTGGGGGGGGGCAATTCTCCACAGCATATTGTATTGCACAAGAAGCAAAAAATTGAATATAAATTCAAATCATATGACCAATTTTAAGTTCTTTGATTTCAGTTATTCTGTGTCAGAAACCTATTATGTGTCAAATATTTGAAGAAATTTTCAATTACACAGTATTGCGCAATAGCAAGAAATTGATATGTGTGCCCAATTTTAAATTTTAAATTGGTTATTTCTGATTTATATATAAAAACAAATAATACTGATATGGTTTGAATAGGTAAATTAAAAATTTTTAAGTTCTTAGACAACATTCATTCTGTGTCAGAAACCTATGCTGTGTCAAATATTTATTCACAATCCAAATTCAGTATTGTATCAAGCTTGAATGTTGTGTTCATAATTGCCCCAACTATTCAGGGTTCGACATCTGCGGTCGTGTCTAGCTGCGCCCAGCGGAGCATTTTATTTTTTTATGTTAAATGTTCTTTGGTATTTAACTCCCCCTCTCCAACTCCCTTCCTTCAACGATATCGTAGTGAACTCTGAAATTTTATGATTTTTAATAATATCCATATTATTTTAATTTCTCAACCATGATCAAATGTCAGTACCATCCATGTCAAACCAAAGACAATAAAATTGGTATTTGCTGCTTCTCCGTCAAGCATGCGACATTTAGGAATAATAGCAAAGGACTGGTTGGCTCAGAGTCAGTATAATATATCTGCGTGGGGTGATATGTCTTCCTGTGGATTGTTACCTCAGGAGCTAGCACATAAAAAATCCGGCTTAGTGTGTTAGTCTAGTACAAAGCAGGGTTTATATTTATATCACATCAAAATGTTCTCATCCTGATATGCATTAAATGATTGCCTTTGGAAGTTAAACAATGATTCATCCATCCATCCCATCCAACCTCTGTAAAATTCAATGATACATTCACATGGTATTTTGACTCCCAACCACGGAAGGCATAATGAGCCCAAAACCATTTGATTTTTAATGTATTCTTTTTGGCAGCGGGTTTTTTTTTATGCCTATTATATTATTATCCATATTATTTTGTAAAAGTCAAAGAAAAGAAATTTACTTTTCTTCCCAATCATTAATTTTTTTGTAAATGGTCTATCCATTTAATGGACAAGTATATAAGTGTTATTTCCAAACCATTTTCCTCTGTTTAAATTAACTGACAAAAAAATCATAATCCGGAATTAACTTGTAGCCTGATCTATAATTATTGCTAAAAATTTAAATTTTAAGTTTGCGTGGTTAAGAATTATTAATAAGAAATAAAATGTTACATGGTTATCAAAGTTTCAGGTTGCCATAACTCAAATAATGGATGAAGCTTAGAATAATCAAGCCAGTCCCTTTCTATGACTATTACAAATGTACTAAAATTTATTAAACAAAATAAGGTTTTGTTTAATAAATTTTAGTACATTTAAGTTCTCTTGATTTGATAAAAAATATAACATACAGTCAGCGGACATAAAGTTATTCGTCACCTCTGATTTTTCTTAAGGTTTCTACACAACTTCACAAATTCTCAAAAAAAAATATTGTCCCATTTTTAGGAATCTTTCACTATCAGAAAGAAAATAATTTCAAGTTATTTTGTTTACTGATGTGTATTTTTGCGATTGTAGACTTCAGATTTGTAACGATTTAATCACAAAAAAATGTTTATGACACATTTATTGTCACTCATAAGCCAGGAATCGGAAAAACATTCACAATAAACAATGATATTAAAACATTTCTCATTCCGACAGTGAAAGTTTCATGAAAATTGATTGGGAAATGACTTCGGGTGATAACAACCAGTTCTATATTTTGACCTTTCTTTATGTTTCTGTACTTTGTAAAATATTTGACTATCACTTAGCTTAAATCGTCCTACACAAAAACAAACTCTAAATAAAGAAAACCTTTTAAAATTCTTTATATTGCTCAGTATTTTAAGGTCTTTTAATTTTTACAAGGCATAAAATTACATGAAGATCTATGTTATCTATTGTAAAGGAAATGATCATAAAACTTTGTGCATTGGCTGTTGGTGATATTAAAAAATTAGTTAATTTTTCATCGACGAAATATATTAGTATTTCTTTGGATGGAACCTGCATAACATAAAAAAAACCAATGTTATGAGATTTTTTTTTCATTTAATATGTTCTCATCTTACATGTCTTAATTGATTATGTAGTAGAGACACAAATATGTTCTGTCTGGAAACTTTTTTTGTATTTTTAAAGTCTGATAGTAGAATAAAAAGACAATTTTTGTTGTATAATTAACTTCATTGAGCTATATAAGAAAACACTGCAGAAGAAAAATTTTACCATTGTTTATAAATGTTTTTTTTAACCTCAGATATGATTATGAATAGTGAATTTATGATAGAAAAATAATGCACTTGAAAATTTAAAACATGTGAAATGACTAAATCAGACCTATCCTAAGATTCGTTAAACAATTAATTTAAATATTTTCATTTACTTTCTGCATATTTGGTGCAAACCATGGATAAGTAAGGCTCGCAATAAGATTTATCTCCCTTTTACATTGAAAATTAAATAGACCAAATATTTTTGGTTTGTCTGAAAGACACGATTAAACCAAAATCAGTTCACATGAGTTGTTTCAGTTACAAGTGGTATAGTTGCATTTGTCACCCAAGCTATAAAAAAGTTCTAAATGATTAAGCTACTTAAATTATGAAGAATCCATTATTCCATGAAACAAAGGGGGGGGGGGGGGGGAGGGGCTGCCAAAAAAAGTTCTTATTACACGCCCGTCTTTAAAGACCGGATGTATTATGGTATACCGTTATCCGTTCGTCCGTCGTCCACACTTTGGACAATAACTCAAACACTCTTTCACCAATTTTCCTGAAACTTTGGTGAATTGTATGTCTATTGCCGTAAGCTAGGTCCCTTTCGATTTTTGAAAATTTCCGATATTACGTTTTGGAGTTATGGGACTTTATTCATAAAAGGGAAAGGGGGGATTTTCCAGTTTTCGGACAATAACTTAAAAACACTTCATAGATTTTTATAAATTTTTGATTTTACGTTTCGAGTTATGGGACTTTATTCACAAAAAAAGGGGGATTTTCCAGTTTTCGGACAATAACTTAAAAATACTTTGAGCAATTTTCTTGAAACTTTGGTGAGTTGTTTATATCTATTGACATAAGTTCCCTTTCGATTTTTAAAGATTTCTGATATTACGTTTTGGAGTTATGGGACTTTATTCATAAAAGAAGTGGGGGAGGGGGCTTGGGGATTTTGCAGTTTTCGGACAAAAACTTAAAAACACTTTGAGCAATTTTCAAGAAACTTTAGTGACTTGTTTATTATATCTATTGACGTAAAGCTCCCTTTTTTTTTGTTTGTTTGTTTTTTTTTGGATAAATTTCCGATATGACATTTCGGTATTATGGAACTTTATTTGTTGAAAAATCGTCGAAAACTGTAATTTTTTACACTTTGGACGGTTATGGAATTTTATTTGTTCAAATTCCGGAGTTATGGAACTTTGGTCATCGAAAAAGAGGAAATTTTCACATGTCACTGTATTGTCCAATTTACTTCAAACTTTACACATCCAGTTGTTTGTTGTGATAGTCTAGAGGTCTTTATACTTTTAATGCAATTTTGATTTTCTGTTTCAGAGTAGGATGTGACTTGTTCATCAAAAAAAAAAGGAACAAAATCAAAGGGTCTATATGTTATATTATCTGACAAAATTTTATAAGGTCAGTTTTTTAAATTTATTACATGAACTTCTGTCTTAATTTCTATTGTTTGTCATGCCATTATATGTTTATATGTTTATATACCTATACGTTGTACGGCGTTTGGTAATAAAGAATTGAATTGTTGACTGGTGAAATTTAATTTTCTGGACGACGGGCATATCATGCGCTCATGGCGCAGCTGTTTATTTTTATATGATGAGATTTATTTCATACAGTATAGATTCAGATTTTATTGATACACTCAGACACAGTATACATGTGTACCATGGGGTCAATACAAATCATATAAATAAAACAATAACGGAACAAACTGAAAGAAGAATGAACATACAATCAATACATAAACATTGACATACAAAAGATAGATATATTAAAGTAGAGCAGACACTTTTCTGATAAAGACTGACAATTTTTTCAAAACATTACAATTGCATAAAGATAATAGACCTTCCATTTTGTTTATATTTGGATTAACATGATAATATCTTGCAATAAATTTTTCCCGCAGAGACTTAACAGTTTCATTCGTACAGCAAAAAACAATATGATATTCATCGCCGATATTATCATTACATAATTGGCAAATGCGATCTTGTCGAGGGATATTGTGCCATCGACCAGTTTCAATGGGTATATGAAGGTTACAAGTTCTAAGTTTTGTTATCCAAAATCTATTAGTCTCAGAGAGTCTTAATAAATAATTTTCTATACCAAAAGTATTTTTGAATATTGAATAAAATTCACCTCTAGATGCAGATTCGATGTTTTGGAACCAAGATTGAACAAATTGATCCTGTAGGGTTTGTTTAATTGTATTGCTATTAAAATATGGAAATTGCTGAGTAAAAATATAACTCATCCCTATATTATCCAAAAATTTTTGTAGACATTCTATCCACTTAAAGTTATAATTATTCCTTCCGTGTAGTGGTAAAAGTAGATACGGAGAGTGGCTAAGTTTATTCTCAGCTTGTACTAATTTTGTCCAGAATGATATCATTCGAAGTTGTATCCGTATCTTCAATGGGAATCTGCCTAATTCATTGTATATGTGTCTGAGTGTTTTCCTAATAAATCTTGAATCTTGAATCTAATTCCCCATAAATCATAAAATTCGGGGTCGAGTTTCTAACAGTCAAAATTCGCTTGCAAAACTTTAAATGGACTTATTCGAGAATGTCTAAATTTTCAAATCCCCAAATTTCTGAACCATACAACAGAATTGGTTCAATCATAGAATCAAACATTTTAATTTGTACATCAATAGGAATATTTTCATTATTTGCTAATCTATAAATACTAAATAACGCCTTTTGTGCTTGTTCAACACGTTTTTTCCTGGTTTCTATAAAGCAACCATTATATTTAAAAAGTACACCAAGGTAAGTATAAGTATCTACAATTTCTAATTTCTCGCCATTGATGAAGAAATCTATAATTTGGTTATTTTTTCTCCTACTGAAAATCATGACTTTGGTTTTATTTACATTTACTTGAAGTTCCCATAGCTCACAATATGAATAAAAAATATCAAGTGACTGTTGCATTTTGTCAATACTCTCTGCTAATATTATGGTATCATCTGCATATAGGATAACAAAAAATTTATAAAAAAATATGAATCTCATCTTCAAGTTTTTTCTGTAATGTTTCAAGTGGTAATCCATTGAGCTGGCAGAAGTAATTTTCTAAATCATTTAAAAAGATAGCAAAGAGAAAAGGTGAAAGATTTTCGCCCTGCCTCACACCAGCAAGACAGGGAAAAAATTCGGACTCGCTATCACCGTGCTTGACACATGATTTTAAACCTTGATACATATTATATATGACCTTAAAACATTTTCCCTTAATTTCACTCTTCTGTAATTTAACCCATAGTCCATCCCTCCAAATGGTATCAAAGGCTTTCCTAAAATCAACGAATGTGTAGTACAGCTTCTTGCCAAAAGTAAAATACAACTCAACAACTCATTAACAGAGTGCAAAACGAATATATTATCCAATGTAGAGTACCCCTTTCTGAAACCAGCTTGGTTTTCAGAAAGGAGATGGAATTCATTGGAAAATATATTAAGTCTAGTATTCAATATACAAGTAAATAATTTTCCCAAACAGCTAATAAGGGTTATAGCTCTATAATTATCGGGATCCAATGGACTCCCCTTGTTTTTATAGATAGGCTTAATAATGCCACCCGTCCAGCTCTCTGGAATAGCACCACTAACTAACCAATCTATAAAAGAAAAACCAATATAAGTACAAGAATTCATAAATTATACAACCACAGAGTCGAATGACCAATACCCCTTCTTAACTTGAAAACGAAAATGTTTCCCGCTTAATTATTAGCTCGTGCTATACGTGCTATTTATCAAATCCTAGCCACCTATCGAACCATTTAGATTACATCCAATCATAGTTAAAATCGTAATAGTCATAATAAAGAGTACATGTACACGTGTGTAACTGTTTATAAACTTATACACGTGCACCTGTCAAAAACAGCTGATTGCTCAACTTGATAAATGCATATAAATGTATCAATCATGGAATTAATCATATTGTATATATGGTCGTAATTATCATTTAATGATTGTGTGAAATTGTCTGCTTTGTCATTATTCCACTTTATGTAAGTACTACTACAGGTATTTTTATTTTGTATGCAAGAAGTAGGTGTATGAAATGAAAAGTGAAAGCGATTATGTGCATTGGAGAACATAGGGTTGAAGTGTTTGGTTTCAAATTCACAAATCTGGACAATGAGATCCACATTGGTCAAATTCATACATATTTGTAAATACTTTAATATCTTTGGTTGTATCCATTTGTATGTAGTTACATGTTCATTGTTTTTGTATGTTTGTGTTTGCTTAACCTCTTGAGGTTTTTATTATGCAATAAAGTTGTGATGTTAAACATATTTTCAGATAATAACAAATACTCTACTAAACTAGCATCTTTGCATGTAGTTTGACCAATACAAGCATCTTGGAATAATCTACCATTAGCAATAAATAGAGAACATCGTCTACATAATTCAATTAACTTATGTCCGTAATTATTTACACGGGTTTTATCTAAAGAAAATCTACTGATAGGAATGCCCTTTTTCAGTAAGTTAGAAAAAGCTAGTTTTGTATCAGAAACAGTCTGCAACTTCTCTTATATCAAGAATATCATAAAAATCTTCATCAATATCTACAATATCGCATATTTTCCCACTTCGGGCATTACACTCGCCAACCAATGCTATATTATTATGTTCTTTTGAAAAATGAATTAGTTCTTTTTCTATCTCAATAAATGCCTCATCAGAGGAGTATTTTGAGTTCTCGGGGGGTATGTAAATGCAGCCAAAAAGTGATTTTGAGAGGAGTTTACTATTAGTTTTTCCAAAAATATCATTTGAAAATTCAATCCACTGTACATATTCGGACTCTGATTTCAAAAATGATAACAAAAATTTACAGTGATTTTTTGTATACAACAGAAATACCACCAGATTTTCTCTTATATTTTTTTCTTATTTTTGAAAAATTTCATAATCATCTGGTAATTTAAGTTTATCAAGTTCTCCTAATTTTGACTCGGCAAACACAAGTATATCATAAGCTTTAATTGGTGTGTTCATTGAGTGCCAACATTCTTAAAATCACATAATTAAATATTGTTGTTTTAATAGTTATGAATAAGGGGTACCGTAAGGGGGCTTGATTATATGCCCTTATTGTAATTAATTTTGTAAATTTAAGGGTAAAATATGAACAAAAATGAGCAAAAAATGTTTATTTTAAAGATTCTCTTTTCACTTCTTTTTTTTCATTTTTCAAAAAAAAAAAAAAAAAATAGTACTAAAATTCATTTTTTTTGGAAATGTATTTTTAATTTGGAAATGAGAATCTTTTAAATTAACAGGTACAATAATTACCCTACATGAGGCCCCATAATCCTCACTAATGAGCACCTACAATATTCTTTGATCTTATAAAATGTTGGCACTCATGCACTCAACCCTTTTATTAGATCTTCGAAGTCTGTATTCAACAGTTTTGATTTTAAACCACACACGTTCAGGAAAGACAAGTTCAGTTTATGTCCATTTAAACTTGATCGACCTTGACTCGTGTCTGATGTATTGTCCTAATCCTTGTTGTTTACTTGACCGGTATGTAGGCCAGGTATATAAGGCGGAGGCTCAAGATAGGGGTTGTACTCTTCACCGTCCACTATTAGTTTGTCATACACAAACTTGACATTTCGCTTTTGTCATCTAAATTCTTTCATTTTGGGAATCAGGGGCTTACGTCTATCATCTATTTCTTTAGGGTATTGTTGGAATACAGATAAATGAGGTTTGGTTTTGAGCTTTTCAGGCGCCTGCCTTCGCACTATAATACGAAGTATTATCAAATCGAGCGATGATACTGAAAGTCGCTCTTTGCCATCATTACGTTCGGCCAACCTGTGTACATTTTGAAATTTTACTTTATCAACATTTTGGATTTCTAGTTCATTTGTCATAAATTTTCGTAACACAGTTTCTGTATATTCATCCTGACCACCTTCATTTTTTATACCACCAAAAATTATGTTATATTTCATAGAGTGCGTTTGCATGGTTAAAAGTTTCTCTCTTAGTTCAACATTTTCTAATTTCCTATTAGATACCTCTAATTCCCCCAATCTTTGTTCAACATCATGATGGTGATTTTCTTTTTTTTTTTTAATTTAAATATTTTTTATTCAAATCTGTACATTTGTTAGTTGAAAACATAAAGTACCGGTACCTTATCCCGGCCTCGTTAACATTAGTAACATATAATACATATAATTGTTAGTACTTTTTAGTATTGAAGTAGAACATACATATCTTACATACAAAAATTCAATTCATAATGAATATTTTGAATGACATTTCAGAATATTGCCAATAAAAAAAAGTTCATTGCAATTTGATCAATCACACTAAAGTTATTCAAAGGTACAGATTCTCATAGAAAATATATGAGATTGAATTGTGGAAAATAAAATGATTTGAAAAAAAAAAAAAAAAAAAAAAAAAAAAATGATGGTGATTTTCTTGTTTGTTTATAATATGAGAGTTTTTTTCTTGTGTTCCTCTTATATCATCTATTTCAATTCTCATTTGGATCAGATTTGTTTCAAAACTATCTAGTTTTCTTGACATAGAATCTAGGAGATCTAACTTTGAGAGCCTCTCGTTCATATTATGTTCTAAATGTTTGATTCTATCATTTGTTTCTGATATATTAGAATACATCATTTGTGGTGTTACGTTATTAGACTGTACAGGTTGTGGAAAAAGTGGTGGCCCTGTAGGTTGCATCATTACTGGAGTTGAGATAGGTTGAAGGCGGAAGCTATTTAGCAGGGGTGGTGGCATCATATTCTGATTTCCCTGTGACTGGCAGGACTAGCGACGTAATTAATGTTCATAGGACTCCTTGTTGGGTCGATATAAGGACCATTCAGGGTGTCGTTGGCCTGCATAATCATTTGGGAGACATTGTTTTGATTTGCGGTCGCCATTTTGGATCCAGTTTTCTCGAGTGGGGTGTAGCCTGTTTGTGTATTATGGCTATTCCTTCGCTTTTTACCCGTTGATTTTCATTCCAAAATGTTTTTAAAAGATCAATAACCACACATGACAAATTTTATACTGTTCACACTGGTACAAATACATTTCCGTGTCGATTTCTATACGGACCAGATCGTCTCTCTTTTGTTCATTCCGACATTGTTTTATTCCATGTTTCCTTATATTTTGGTACTTTAATTATATTTCATTAAAGTAGTGATTATTTCTCAAATAAGTATATGAATGTTTTTCAATGAATGAAAAAGTACCTAAAAATTATATACAACATATAATTAAACTGTCGGCAGGCTAAAACGTGTTTGGTTGGAATAAGAATTCATCTTGATTTTTAGAAATAGACTTTAATTGGATAGTTGTTTTGCCTGGTATGAAAATCTTATTAGAAGTTACTTGTAAAGTGTATGCTTTATAATTCAGAATAATTGGAAGTTATCTGTTGAATTTCCAAAATATCTAAAACTAGATATGATTAAAACTAAGAAAGGGTTTTAATATTGAAAATTCAGAGTATTGCTTCCCCTGTCATTTATAATTTTACATTAAAATTCTTCAAAGAAATTTTTTGATTAGATTACCAAGTATAATGAGGTTATTTGATCCCTACAATGTGAATAACCATTAAAATATTTAAAAATCGTTCCAATGGAAAAAAAATGAATTGATTCTGTATGAAATGATCAGTTTAAAATGTTTAAATTATAAAATCCAACTAATAAGGGCCACGATGAAGAGTGGTCTAGTAAGTTTGACACAGAGGGGTTTTAATCCGAAACCAGCTCGTGATGAGGCGACGGTGTGTTTGAGAGAATTGCCAGTTTTCCTGGCGTAGGTTGATGGTTCTTTCTGGGAACGCTGACTTCGCCTACCAATAAAAACTGGAAGCCATCATATAGACAATTGCACTAAAAGTTATGTAAAATCCTCAATAAGCCAAACCTTCTTTAATATCAAACTTGTATGTGTGAAAATTGTTTTGATCACTAAAAGGCCATTTAATTCTTACTGTACTTAGGAGACTCAATGGTCCAAGTGGTCAGATGATGACTAGCTTCTAAATATAAAATTGTGTTTGTATCTTGCTTATGGCTAAATTTGTTTGACTATAATCTTCATTTACAAAGATAGCAGTTTTCCTGCCTAAGTTTGCTGCATAGCACTGTGGCATATTTATACCTGGAATTTTTCACCAAAAAAAAAGTATTTGCTTAATACAGCATATATATTGCACTGAAAAAATTTATATATATTGCACAGCACTGAAAAATTTATAGATGATAAAAATTGATCTAGTAACTTTCACCAATCATAAAAATATAATTAAGGTAAAGTTTATAAAGTTTTAACCCTTGTCTTGACAGATGCATTTCATAGAATGGATATAGAGATGGAAAATTCATCCGGATCGCAAAATGGAGGAGGTAAACAGAGAAATCTGAACAATGAAATAGTTAGTGTATGTAATATACTTTCTAATTTCATATAGTAATTGGTTTAATTAACGTAGCTTAATTTAATAAACCCAAAATATACGTGATCCAAGTTTCGTGGTTCTGGTTCCTGTTCCGTTATGGTTTTGATTATTATTTCTAATCATACGCAAAAGATATGCTAGTAAAGAAAAGGAACATTCATATGTATGTGGAGTTCATAGGGTGTGCTGGGGTTAATTAAATTAAATTTGATCTTAATTTGAATTTCATTTAGCTAAAATTAAATATATTTAGCAATCAATAAACATCTGGTACTAACTTAAGATTATAAACACAACATGAAACCACAGGGACTCGTTTCTATTGAATTTTTTGTATTTAACAACATTCGAGACTATGTACTATATCATGTTATGAGACTGGGGCGACCTCATGTTATGATATAGTACATCAGGGCCACCCAAGTCTCAAGTGTTGTTAAATACCAAAAAATCAACAAATTCAAATTTATTTATTGAAATAGAGTCCACCAGTGGACCATCATCAATATATAACAAAGAGCAAACAATAACAATACATATACAATGTATGACTGTCACATGTTGTAATACCACAGCTGAGGAATCAGAATAAAATTGGATTATTCCCCTTTCTATATTTATCCTTCAGAGATAAGTTCATGCATTTTATATATTCCAAATATGCCAATTTAACAAATATCAATAACTCTCTTTCACAAAATAAATCAGATTTTTGTTAATAGGAAAAAGATAATAAACAGGTTAAGAAATATTTGACTTTCCTTCAAAGATTGATTCAATTTGTACATATTATATTCCAGATATATTGATATTACAAATATCAATATCATTATACCCTGTTCCCACTGTATCACGCTACTAACGTTATTTAACCCTAATTTTGACGCCATCATGAAAAAATAAGTACTGCGATATAGTGAGACCCCAGTATACTACAAAAAATAAATCTAAATTTTTCTAGGTCTGAAAGAGTAGAAAAAGATGGTACAACCTCAATAATATTATTAAACAGATGTTGTCAACAACTATTCAGTGCAGTACATGACATAAGAAACATGATATAATACATCGGGGCCGCCCCAGTCTCGAATGTTGTTAAATACCAAAAATTCAATAGAAACGAGTCCCTGTGATGAAACAATAAGAAATTATAGTCAACAGACACAAAATTTTTATCTTTTATTTAAGGGTCATTCCAAGGTGGTGGCTAAAATAGACTTCTCATTTAAAACAAGTAAAAACTATGTATTTCCTCCATTTTAAAGTCCAATGCTTACTGTCATGCTTAAATAATCATATCAAAGAAATAAAAGAAGATATACTTCTGTTATTGTTTTTTTTTATATATTTTAAAACCAATTTATGTGATGAAGTAGAGTAAGGTAATCGGCCTTTTTCTGGGACATCCATGGTATGATGTTTTCAATTGTACGAAAATACGTTATATTTGTATACATGTATTTATACATTCTATATATATAACATTTTATATATTCTGGGTAATTCTAGTTGGATATAAATAGTTCTAATCATCCAAGTCCTCAGTGGTCAAAGTTTCATGCAGTATCTACAGTACATCCCGCTACTTGGAAGGATAATATAGAGAAAACTGGAGAAAAAACTGACAAAAAACGTACATCATATCAAGAGTGGGCAAAAATTCATGGTGCGGCAACCATTGCACCAGAACTTCAGAAACATAGAGAGAAAGGAACAAAATTAGACTCAACGAAAAGGGTCACAGTTCATCAAGTTAGTAGTAAAAGTATACTGCAGTATTAAGCATAGTTAGACAACTCAATTATCAGATAGTTGTAGACTGTATCTGTAAATATTTTATGGAATTTAAAAGCATATAAAGAATTGGAGAAAATAATGTTGTAATCAGGGTATACATATAAATCATTATTATACTCCCGCTTTGTAAAGCAGAGGTATATAGTGATGGGGGATTTCGTCTGGCCGGTAACCATAGTTCCACTTTTGTATCGGCAACTCCTAAAGCACTTATTATAATTTAATGAAACTTTCTCAGATTTTTTATCATATAATGCCATTGTGCACATATTTTTTATTCAAGTTAAAAATCATTTTTGGGGTTTCTTTCCCCAAAACATGGAGGTTGCCATTGTCTTATATGGGGGATCCATTTTGTATCTGCAACTCCTCCTAAACCACATACTATAATTTAATGAAACTTTCTCAGATTCTTAACTATACAATGCCATTGTGCACCTCCTATTCTGGTTTTGATGACACTTAATATGAAGGCTGGGCATCATATTTAGATGCGCATGAAGCAAGATAATTATCACTGGATGCTTGCAAAGGGAGATAATCCAACTTAAGGGTTTTACATGTTTAAGGCTTGTAAGCGAAATTTCTCCTAAAATGTTCAATGGATTTTGATGAAACTTTATACGAAGGTTTGGCATCATATATTCAGATGTGCATAAAGTAAGATAATTATCGCAAGATGCTTGCAAAGGGAAATGTTTTACATGTTTAAAGTTTGTAAGCGGAACTCCCCCAAAACGGCTTATTGGATTTTTATTACACTTTATGCAGTTGTATTACACTACCTGCAGATGTGCATGAAGGAATATGGTTGCTGTCCGAAATTTGGAAGGGGAGATAATTCAACGTGTATTCTCAAGCAAGGATCAGAACAAACCTTTACAAAGCAGCTATTGTTAATTTCCTTTCCATTATTCCAAAGTTTGAACATTCATAGTATTGTAAGTGGTGGGTATCACTCAGTGAGGTGACTCACAGTTCTAGTTTTATCCTGATTTGACAACTGAAATGGCAATAGGAGCCATTAGTTGTTTCTGATTGGTCAATTGAAAAAAACTCCTATAAAACTGCGTGGTAAAATTAATTTATACTTTGTATGAAGTATACAAAGCAGTTTTCTTTTCAGAACACAAAATGACAGAATTACTCAATAAACTTTTTCTGATTGGTCATATATTTTAAGATCATCTCTTTATAAACCACATGGTAATGAAACAAAAGTTCATTTGATAATTGCTTTATGAGGGTTTTTATTAAACTTTCATAACTTTATTCTGATTTCTGATTAGAATAATGAGCAAAAGAGACTCACACCTTGAGCCTCTATATTTTTCTTTAACAAGTCTACTGTTCCCAACTGTTCACACTGCTTACAATTTCTGAACGTTCATATCGACTACTTTTTAGCTCACCTGGCATAAAAGGCAATTTGAGCTTTTGCCATCATTTTGCATCTGTCGTCCATCCGTCCACAATTAGAAAAAAATATTCTCACTGAAACCGCTCAGACGATTGGAACCAAACTTTGGTGGAATGGTCCTTTGGTGACCCCCTTCCAAAATTTTTGTCCAGCATCCCCGACTTTCAACTGACATAGCTGCTGTGACTGAAAATTAAAAAAAAACGGAATGAATTTAAAAAAAAATCTGCTCCTATGTAAGTATATGGCCAATTGGAACAAAACTTGGCAATAATGGTCATTAGATGGTCCTCTTTCAGAATTATGTCCAATGACCCAGACTGTCAACCAAGATCCAACACCCAAACTTAGTTTAACATAGGACCCTATCTAAAATTCATTTAAACATCTTCTGGTCTGGAACTACTGAGCCAATTGGAACCAAACTTAGCAGCAGTAGTCATTAGATGGTTTTTTTCTAGAGTTTTGTCATATGACCCTGAATGTCAACCAAGAAGGCCGCCACAGCCAAACTTAGTTTAAGATAGAACCCTATGGGAAAATTAATAAAAAATCTTTTCTGAAACCACTCTGCCAATTGGAACCAAACTCTACAGAAATTGTCTGTTGGTACTCACCTTTCAGAATTTTGTCAGATGACCCTAACTGTCAACAAAGATGGCCAACACAGCCAAATTTAGTTTAGCATAGGATCCTATGGGAAATTCATTTAAAAAATCGTCTTGGCCAATTGGAACCAGACTTGCCAGCCTTAATGAATTTTGCTTAAATTTATATCTTAGTTGTGATTTAGTATTATTTCACTCAAGTTCGAATTTGAGTATTGTACCATTATAACGAAAAAAGGCATATGTCAGGCTTTGTTTTTAATGATGTTCTTTAAATCCCTTTTATGATGTTTGCATGGCAGATTAAATCCAGATGAGTAACATACGCTCCTTTAATATCACCAGGCAGTAAGACAAGGACTTATCAAAGAACTAGAAGATTTTCTGGAAGAATGTTCTGAATGTTTAAATGAAAGAGACAGCCATGGAGTGAGACTGATTCACTATGCTTGTCGTTATAATCAGGCAGCCGCTGTTGAAGTTCTTGTCAAATACAAAGCAGGTATATATGTAATATTATGTATGGTCGATGCTTGTTATCTCAAACACTGTTAACTCAAATTTCTGATTTATCAAAATTTTGCTACATTTATTTTTTACTTCAAAAGCATGAGACAGGAAATTATCGCCATTTACTAATGACTTGCAGGAATCGATAGCCACAAGCTGAAACTGAAAGCCACTTAGCAAGATGAGAATGACATACAGTCATGTATATACATACATACAGTAAATATTAAAACAATTGGTTGATGCTAAGATAAACCTATGTTCTACTCCTTACAAGTTCCTGTTATATCAAACTATTTTTGATAGTCCCATCAGCTCTAAGAAAAAATATACCTGGTATTTTCTCTTATGATTTTCATAGTTTTTGTTCCTTAGTTATGCAACTTAAAAAATATCTAACCATAGAGAATATATGCATCATACAGTCATGATATATGAAGATCATATGAAGTTGGTGTTCACTATGATAAAGTTTATAACATAAAATTTAAAGCAGGAAAGGAAATCTCTTCACACTTCGATTGTAGTGTTATTTTAATTCAGTATAGTTTTTTATGGAACGCCACAGCTGTCTTATGTTCATTTCCATGATGTTGTTATGTCCATTTGTTGTTTTATTAAGTCAAATTGTCTGATTGTGTTGTTTGTTCTTATGTTGTTCTGTTCAAATATTATTTTATTGAGTTAATTTCTATTTTGTTATGTGCAGTTATTATTTCATTCAGTCGAATCAATTTGTTGTGGTGTTAAAAGATCGTTTTGTTGGGTCAATTGATTATATTGTTATGTTAAATCATTATTTTATTACGTTAGATCAACTTATTATCATGTGAAATTATTATTTTATCAAGTCAAATCAACATATTGTTATGTTCAATCATTATTTCGTCTTGTTAGTCTAACTTGTTGTTATGTTTATTTGATGTTTCGTAACGTCCAATTAGTATAATGTTATGTTGCATTTTCATCACGTGATATCAAGTGGCAACTTTATTTCATTGTGTCGAGTTATTATGTTGTAATGTTGAAGTATTATGTTGTAAAGTTGAAGTATTATGTTGTAATGTTGAATCGTTATGTTGATCAACGTTATGTTGTTCATTCGGAAATGATCTTCGAGTTACTTCGGTATTAACAGATTAATTTGAGACCACTCCCAGCCTGCCATAAACTATATTCAACACCTACCCAAGTGTTTCGGGTACCTGTTCAGATAGATTAATAGGTTCAAGGCTACACCCATCATCAAAACGACTCAAGCCCTGATGCTTTATTTTTAGGGATCAAACATTTTTTAGGGCGGGGAGGGGGGGGGGGGGGGCTAGGATCAATTTTGGAATAAAAAGGCATGACCAGGATTGTGGCAAAATAAAAAGGCAGGATCACTGTAGGTGTGAACAAAATGCAGGACATTTGCCAATCAGGACATTGTAAAATAATTAAAGATAATACGTCTTAAGGGAGCATTTGATTTTTATGAGGGCGGGGGGGGGGGGGGTAGGATCAAAGTTTGGTCCTGCCTATTTTTTTTCCTGGAAATTTTGCCCTGGATTTTTTTTGGCTGCTATTTCGACCCACATTTTTATTTTCATTTACACCGAAAAATGTCCTGATTGGCAAATGTCCTGCATTTTGTTCACACCTACAGTGATCCTGCCTTTTTATTTTGCCACAATCCTGGTCCTTCCTTTTTATTCCAAAATTGATCCTAGCCCCCCTCCCCTCCCCGCTCTAAAAAATGTTTGATCCCTAAAAATAAAACATCAGGGGCTTGAGTCGTTTTGATGATGGGTGTAGCCTTGAACCTATTAATCTATCTGAACAGGTACCCGAAACACTTGGGTAGGTGTTGAATATAGTTTATGGCAGACTGGGAGTGGTCTCAAATTAATCTGTTAATACCGAAGTAACTCGAAGATCATTTCCGAATGAACAACATAACGTTGATCAACATAACGATTCAACATTACAACATAATACTTCAACATTACAACATAATAACTCGACACAATGAAATAAAGTTGCTACTTGACATCACGTGATGAAAATGCAACATAACATTATACTAATTGGACGTTACGAAACATCAAATAAACATAACAACAAGTTAGACTAACAAGACGAAATAATGATTGAACATAACAATATGTTGATTTGACTTGATAAAATAATAATTTCACATGATAATAAGTTGATCTAACGTAATAAAATAATGATTTAACATAACAATATAATCAATTGACCCAACAAAACGATCTTTTAACACCACAACAAATTGATTCGACTGAATGAAATAATAACTGCACATAACAAAATAGCAATTAACTCAATAAAATAATATTTGAACAGAACAACATAAGAACAAACAACACAATCAGACAATTTGACTTAATAAAACAACAAATGGACATAACAACATCATGGAAATGAACATAAGACAGCTGTGGCGTTCCATAGTTTTTTGATTTACTATTTTATATTCTATAGGTTTGGTTTGATTAATTGGGGTTATTATGCCACTTTCAGGGCAATTAGCTGTACATTGTATTGACATGCTACTGATCATTATAGATAAAATAACTATGCCAGCAGTGAAGGTTGAATTTCACCACAGTTTAACAAATGGAGGGTCACATGATTTCATACAACATTTTTGCTAATGGCATAATCTAGCAATGTTTTGCTCTATATCATTACAGACATAAATGTAGAGGCTGAGTATGGTATTACTCCACTCCATGTTGCTGCCAAGGCTGATGCTGTTGAAACTGCTAAAGTGTTAATTAAACATGGTGCTAACATTTCTGCCAGAGAATGTAAACAGAAGACACCATTACATATAGCTGCTAGACGAGGAAACGTTGCTGTAATAAAGGTTATAAATATTTGTGATATGTTTTATGCTGAGTTGAATAATTTCATATAATTGCTTATCTTTATTCATAAAGATATTCAATCTACCGTGTATCCGTCATCTTATAGAAACCCATTCCTAGGTGACAATACTAAATATCATTGTATTTTAAAATATTATCACTTTCTAAAATTATAAAATGATCAGGAATTTGGAAACTTATATACATTTGTATTCCAATTATGTCATATTTCTTTTTGATGACATCATATTTTACACAAAAAAAATCAAATCACCTGAAACAAATTTCAATATAAGCAATTGCCATCACTTGGAATCTGTTGTCCATTAACTTATTACATTTTAATCCTCTCCTCTGAAACCGTTTTGCCAATTGGAAACAAAATCTAGTAGAATGGTCCTTTAGTGGTCCTCTTTCAAATTTATGTCCCATTTTTAAAAATAGGAAAATCAGCATATTAAATCCAAATGAGTGATACAGGATTCTGGGAGCCTCTCATTTACCGAACATCTGGTCTTTAATTCAAGTTTAAAGTAAGGCAATAATTACTTATGGATGAATGGAACAATAGGTAAGGTTACAGTTTTCAGTGATATTTTGACAAGATTTTTCATTGCATGGACAAACATTATCTTTTCAATTTCTTTTTTCAGAGGCCTAAAGGGAGGTAATTTCATTATCTCCTCATGGTAGCTCGGTTGAAGGGGATAACTTATAACTGTTTCTTAACTTTAATAAAAATTCACTAATTGAAAGGTTTATTTTGGTTTAAAAGCATTTTATATTGAATTTATATTAAAACACATTGTAATATATTCAGTTTTCAAATAAAATCATTAGATTTTAATTTTTCTGTCTGTTTACTTCTGTAGGTGCTCCTAGATTCGGAGGGATGTGATGTGAATGCTACTGATGGAGACGGGATAACACCATTACATGAAGCCACAGCACATAAACATCAAAAGACCATTCAGTTATTGGTATGTTTTGTAGTTGTTGTTTTTGCTCGGTGGCCGATTGGTCTAGGTAGTTCGTCATGACTACTAATGATCTGTAGCCTGTCAACACTGAGGTTGTGAGTTCGAATCTCACCTGTGGCGGGGTGTGTTCGACTCCGATCTAAGTTGACAAGGATTGCCAATTTTCCTACCGAAGGTCAGTGGTTCTCTCCGGGTACGCCGGCTTCTTCCACCAAAAAAAACTGGCCACTGCGAAATAGCCAAATGTGCTGAAAACGGCGTTAAATCCCAACTAAACAAATAAATCATTCCTGTTGGTATAAGATCATTGTCAGTTCAATTGTAGCTTAAAGGAAAGGACTTTAATAAAAATATGTTTAATTTTGTAATACTAATTTAAATTCTTTCCTCGTTATCTAACACAACAAGGAGTATTAAAGAGGTTTTATTGGGTGAATTAAATCTCTGATTTTCAAGTAAAAACTCACTATGTAATAAGATAAGGGTTTTATGATTTTGATAGTTACCTACAGTTGTCCAGCTTCTGGGAAATTTCTGTGAAATGAACTAAAAATTTACACCACATATAAAAATACACATATGACAAACTTTCATGTAAACTTCTTAAGTATTATACTTTTACATGATTTAAATATACAAAGGCCTAATGAGAACTCTAATGAAATGGTGGTCAGACCGTATATGAAATAAATTCATTTTAGATAAAACATAACGCTGATATATTTGCTGAAGATATAAATGAAATGACTCCGTTCCTACTTGCTTCTACTGAAGAAATGAAAGATACTCTGGCATATTTTCTAAGAACTGGTAAGAACTAATATGTTTTTCACATACCTTTAACATGTCATTTACCCTTGAAACTATTTAAGACATGCAGTATAGTATGTTTTTTTTTGTTATTTTTCTTCTTTTTGTGTTGCCTGCGGAACGCATGGTCGACACATAGGGATCACTATCTGTCATCTTGCGTCTTCACACTTTTCTTCTATCCTCAACTACTCGTAAACCGCTCAAAGGAATTTGATGAAACTTTCTCTGTGCATTAACCTTAATGTGCATATATATTTCATTTTTAGAAATTTTTAATTTTTTTTGGTAAAAATTAACATTTTTGAAAAAGGGGGGAGGGGTCAAAACTTCTATTCTCAACTACTCCATAACTGCTCAAAGCAATTTGATGAAACTTTCTCTGTTCATTAACCTTAATGCAAAGGTGTGCATATATATTTCATTTTTAGAAAATTTTAATATCTTTTGTAAAAATTGACGTCCTCAGGTGACACATGTCTTCCTTGGAAGACTCACATTTTTTTATAGGGTTTTTCATATTTTGTATATTTTGAAGAAATATTTTGCCACTGCATTTTCCAAATTAGCATATCATCCTATACAGTTAGGAAAAGGATTATTTCACTGTAAATGTTTAGGAGATGTCAAACCATGCATTAAAAAGTGACAAATATATAATTGTTGAAAATTATGAAGCAGGTTTAATGTTCAAACATAAAATTGGTGTGGGGATTTTTTATTAATAATTTATGATTTGATTTACTTTTATTACTGCATTGTTGATCTTTTTTTTTAGCTTTGTTTGGTTTTTCAGCATTTCAGCAAGGAGGCAAGCCATCAGAAGACAAGTTACTGAGCCATGTAGATAATGAAGGCAACTCAGCTCTTCACATGGCTGTTGTCAACAGTAAATTAAAGGTAGAATAAGTGGGTAACTTTATTGGTTCCACTGGTAAAGTAAAGTTTTTAAAGGCATTGAAAGAATGGAAACATTTGCACCTACTTACAAGACTTAACTTCAGTTTTTAGAAACTTCTCTTCAGAAGAAATGAATAGTAGTCCGTATCTCTTTGATTTATTTAAATTTTCTTATATTTTGTCTTTCACGTCCCAAGAGTTGAGCACCCAGCACTATATCAATCTATCAGTTAATTATACAAAACTCAAGTTATGCATAGTATCACTTCTGTTATCAGAGATAATTCTTGAATCCAAAATATGGTGAAGATCATCTTAATTTCTATAAGAATATTCTTTCTTTTTCAGATTGCAGAATTTCTTCTGGAAAGAGGTGTTAATGTCAATATTGCAAATGTATGTTATTGTTTCAATTGAAATAAATTCAAGGCATGATTGTAACCCAAATGAACATTATGCTTATATTTGATAAAAAAGTAGTGTCTTTTTGGAAAGAAAGAACAAGAAAAATAAAAACACAACATATAATTATTAAATATAAACATGTGTATGTATTGGCTATTAATTAACTTTTTACTTGAAAATAAAGAAAAGTAAGAAAAAAAATGAACAAAAAATAAGAAATTTGAAAGCAGTTATAACAAAACTTGAGGAATTGCTGCAGTACTTTAATGAGATCGACATGTTTCAGTGCCTAGGGCACCGTCATCAGGATAAAAACAATACAGAAATTCACGCTGAAGTACAAAATCGGGTAGGTAAAATTACGTCACAATGTTACCATGGTGAGTATAAATATAAAGTAAAAGTAGGTATGGAAGTAAACATGAACAAGAATGTTGAATAAAATGTGAATGTCATTGAAATTAAAATGTTTGTTGATATTATTGATAATAATAACTGCTTTACATTTTGTGTTTTTTATCGTAACAGCCCTGTATACCCGAGGTATCCACTTTAGGGATTCTATCGTATTGAAGATTTACCAGCCGTTGGTTCACTGTCGTTTGTAAAAAATAAGAAAGATAAAAAATGAACAAAACAGAATTTAAATAAATCTTCCTCCTATATATATATAGTCTTTGTTGTGTTTAAATTTTAGGGCTGTGAGTTTACACCTCTTCATATAGCAGCCAGTAATGGAGATGTAGAATTAGTAGATCTGCTGTTAACACATGGTGCATATGTGGATGTAACTGATAAAGACTTTATGACACCATGTCATAGGTAAAAAATTATGTCTCTTTATGAATAAGAAATGTAAGGACATTAGGTATTTTTTTTTGTCTTTTGAATGTCATATTATGTCATAGGTAAAAGTTATCTGCCCTTGGAACATTTTTGTATCAATATGGATATAACTGGCAAAGATGACACTAAGTCATAGGTATAAATTATCTCCCTATATTATTAATTTGTGTTCATCTAGTGTGTGGTTATTTTTATTGTTATCACTTTGGTAAAATTTGGTAGTTACCTCTAGTTTCATTGTTTTGTGATCATATTTATGAGCAGGTAATATAAAGGGACAAACTGGCTTCCTTAGTCTGTAATCAGCAGTCATATTATAATGACAAATTCATAATCTAAGCACTTTTTAAGGACTGATATTATCTTTGGTCAACTATACTTTGTCCTTAAAATTATGCTTTTATTAATATTATTATTCAGTTTTAGACATAAATATTTATTGCTATTTTAATACAATGTCCACATACATGTGTGATAGACGGGATTTTTGGGCATTCCATCTATATATAACCACAGTCTAGAGTTCTGATGCTTTATTAACCAGATAAATAGATCTGCAATAACAATAATGCATTTATAAATAAACAGCTTAACAAAGATAAATGCACATAATAAAAGTATCAAAAATACAGTGACAAGTAAAATAATATTCTTGACTATTGTATATGTGACTATAACATATAAATGTTTCATCGTATGATTCGTGTTCGTAGACAAATACTGATAGACAAAAATACTACAATCGAACATATATGTAAATGTGTGTATTGTTTCTTTATGGTTATATCCACTTTCAATTAAGTGCTAATATGTGAACTATTTAATACTAAGCTGTCACATGTATTATTTACCCCAAAGCTTATACTTTGTACAACATTCTGATAGTTGTATAATATGATTAAAATAACTCAGAAAATAACTTGAAAGCGAAAATGAAAAAGGTCGCTTTCAGGGGAAATAACTCCATTTCTTAATTACAATTTCTTAATAAAAATAACATAATAAACCTACCACTTGTGGAGTGAAATATATACTGGTTTACAGGACTATGGCACAAAATACTTCAGTAGTAACACATCAAAAGTTTCACCAAAAATACTGCTATATCCATCATATATTCTGTGAACCAAAATACAATAATATAATACTAACTCAAAAGATTAATTTTAAAATAGTCATATTATTATAATACCAACAATATGTTTAGTTTGGTACGGTACTAATCTTATATTTACATACTATCTTATGTTCGTGTACCAAATATCCTAAAACCAGTCTTATAAATCTACATACATATTGTATCATTCAATGAGACACAATTCTGACGAAAATACTCCGTATTTACTATGTAATATTAACATTTCTAAAACCCATGAATTAATGGGCGATAACCCAAGTGTAACTATAAACAGAGACGTGCAAAATATCGTCTGTTTGTTAGGTAAAAATATACAGGCATTTAAACACTTGTCAAATCGACAATTTGGCAATTATAAGTCTATAATCAACCGTTAAAAGATCGGTTTGAGTATACCATGTATTTTACTCCATAAAAATCACTCATTCAACTTTCGTACTAGTGTTAAATAGATGTTCATGCGTGTAATCAAAATGCAAAGGACGACGGAGAATGTAGACTTTCAATCACCTATTATTTCGGATTAATTGGTGAAAATAAGTAAAATATAATGTTAATAAAGTAAAGAAACTTACGTCTAAAGTCGTGAGTCAATGTCCGAAGTAATATTACATTAATCTCAGATTAGGATATGGATATTAATATGGCGACTAATAACGTCTTCGCCTGTCAAAATCTATCGTCCATCTACCCAGGTAAGACAAAGGAAATCATCAGAAAAGCCGCGAAACTAAAACTGACCAATCAAAACTGTCCAAATAGGCAATGTGACTGAATATTCAAATTATATAAATCTACGTAAACTACGTAGAAACTATTTAAAAGGATTAAACCTTTGAAAAATACCCTTCAAATTTAAATAATTAAACTAGGTTTCAAAGTTAAATTAGAATTATATTTATTTTAAACAATACAAATTAGAAATTACAGTTTATTTTACATGAAATATGAATAGCCAAAATAAACACTCTGCCACACATGTGGCTAGCATTTAGAAATGGAAATAAACTTTATTTCATGAAAAATGATAATTGAATCTTGCTTAAAAATTTGTGGTATTTATATGCCAATCCATACCAATGTAAATCTCTAAAATATTTATAATCTTTCTTAGCTCACTTGGCCTAAAAGGCCATGTGAGCTTTTGCCATCACTTTGGGTCCGTCATCCATCTGTCGTCCGTCATCATTTTACATTTTCATCTTCTTCTCTGAAACCACCAGCCCAAATGGAACCAAACTTGGCAGGCATGTTAATAGGATGGTTCTGTACAAAAGTTATGTTTTTTTGTGCCGATCGGATATTGAACATGGCTACCAGGGCAGATAATTCATTCTGATTGGACTTATCTTTAAAGCTCTTGTTGTCAAAAACTACTGAGCCAATTGAATTGATTTGTTGCATGAATGATCTTTGGAATAACCTCTGCAAAAGTTATGTTTTTTTGTGCCGTTCAGAAATTCAAGATGGCCACCACAGCCAGTTTTACTTTTACATTGGACCCTATGGGGGATTTTTACAAAGGTCTTCTTGTCAGAAACTACTGAGCCAATTGAATTGATTTGTTGCATGAATGATCTTCAGATGAACCTCTACAAAAGGTATGTTTTTTGTGCCGATCGGAAATTCAAGATGGCCGCCATAGCTGGACTCAGTTTAACACTTTCAACACTGAATTAATTTTCAGAAATTGTCTGTTTTCAAGACTTTGCAAACTTCCGTTTGTAATATGCAAATGAGACAGAATCTATGAATGAAATTTTAGCAGTGCATTATATAAGAGGCAGGGAAGATGGGGTGGGATGGTGGGTGGGAGGGGAGAGGGTGGTTGGTAAAAAAGCCCTCCCCAGCAGAAATATGCCTATTTTTATTGATTTTGGGAACTTTCCATTGCCATGGAAACCAGAGTGAATGCCTCACATACCTAGTAATGCATGATGTGTTAGAGTGGGCTGCCATCTTTCCATTAATTCCTATCAAGACAAATGATGGCTCGAAGGCTATTCTGCATGGTACTGTTAATTCATACATGTGAATTTGAGTCCCAAATGTTACTGCTTCTGTAGCTATAATGTTTCTCTTGCAATCAAGACCAAAAAAGTGTATCCAAATATCAGTGGAGAGGATTAGGGGCGTACAAATGGCTGGAAAGGGTCACAATGCCTTGAGGCATCGTTTGCCTGGAAAGGGTTAACATAGGACCCTATGGGAAAATTTGTACAAAGGTCTTCTTGTCAGAAACCAATTGAAATGTTTTTATGTATGAACAAGCATTGGATGAACCTCCACAAAATATATGGTTTTTTTGGTGATCGGAAATTCATGATGGTCGCCACAGTGGGACTTAGTTTAACATTGGACCCTATGGGGAAATTTGTACAAAGGTCTTATTGTCAGAAACTTCCAAGCCAATTGAAATGTTTTTATGTAAGAACAAGCATTAGATGAATCTCTACAAACTTTATGTTTTTTTGCCGATTGGAAATTCAAGATGGCTGCCACAGCCGGACTTAGTTTAAAATTGAACCCAGAAAATAGTAAGCCATTTGAAATGTTTTTGTTGCATGAAGATCCTTCGATAAATGCCTGCTACAAAAGTTATGTTTTCATGCTGATCAGAATCCAAGCTAGCTGCCACACTGGACTTAGTTTAACATTTTTAACTTTGGACACTGGAAGAATTCTTTACATATCTTATCTAGAAGCGCTGGACACTGTAGAACAATTCCTTACAGATATTATCTAGAAGTGCTTTGTCATTTGTGGTCACATAGAATCCAGGGGAGCGATTCAGGCTCCATGGAGCTTCTGGTTTATTTACAGAGCAGCCTTACAAAACAAACACAAAGTCATCAGCACTCTAATGAAACAGGTACAAATATATTTTTTCTATCATTTAATTCAATCCAGCATGCATGCTATTTAAAAGTGACAATTTATCAGAATTAAGAGGTTCATTATGTTAGATCTGAGCATCAATGAATCTCTGTTTATTTGAAACAAGGTGTTTAAAATCACATTTGAAGGAAATTTAAATATAACTTTAAATTAAAGGAAACTGTAATTAAGATGTGCATATTAGATTTATGTCAATATTGAAAGAACCATCATAAGTCTTATCAGTTTCAAAATTCTTTTAATGTCTTTGTAATTTTCTTCAAAGGGAGCAGATATCAACAGCAAAACAAGGGACCATTTAACTCCACTTTTACTTGCTAGCAGTAAAGGACACACGGAAACAGTTGAGTTTTTACTGTTAAATGGAGCACAGATAGCAGAGTCAGACTTATATGGAAAGACTGTTATACATTTAGCTGTGGAGTCAGGACATTATCCTGTTATACTAGTTCTACTCAAAGAGGTAAACATTTAGCTGTGGAATCAGGACTTTATCCTGTTATACTAGTACTACTCAGAGAGGTAAACATTTAGCTGTGGAATCAGGACCCTATGCTGTTATACTAGTACTACTCAAAGAGGTTAACATTTAGCTCTAGAATCAGGACTTTATCCTGTTATACTAGTACTACTCAAAGAGGTTAACATTTAGCTGTAGAATCAGGACTTTATCCTGTTATACAAGTACTACTCAAAGAGGTAAACATTTAGCTGTGGAATCAGGACATTATCATGTTATACAAGTACTACTCAGAGAGGTTAACATTTAGCTGTGGAATCATGACATTATCCTATTATACTAGTTCTACTCAAAGAGGTAAACGTTTAGCTATGGAATCAGGCCTTTATCCTGTTATACTAGTACTACTCAAAGAGGTAAACATTTAGCTGTTGAGTCAGGACAGCATCCTGTTATGCAAGTACTACTCAAAGAGGTAAACATTTAGCTGAGGAATCAGGACTTTATCCTGTTATACAAGTACTACTCAAAGAGGTAAACATTTTGCTGTGGAATCAGGACTTTATCCTATTATACTAGTTCTACTCAAAGAGGTAAACATTTAGCTATGGAATCAGGCCTTTATCCTGTTATACTAGTACTACTCAAAGAGGTAAACATTTTGCTATGGAATCAGGCCTTTATCCTATTATACTAGTTCTACTCAAAGAGGTAAACATTTAGCTATGGAATCAGGCCTTTATTCTGTTATACTAGTACTACTCAGAGAGGTAAGCATTTTGCTATGGAATCAGGCCTTTATCCTATTATACAAGTACTACTCAAAGAGGTAAACATTTTGCTATGGAATCAGGACTTTATCCTGTTATACTAGTACTACTCAGAGAGGTTAACATTTAGCTGTGGAGTCAGGACTTTATCCTGTTATACTAGTACTACTGAAAGAGGTAAATATTTAGCTGTGGAATTAGGACTTTATCCTATTATACTAGTTCTACTCAAGGAGGTAAACATTTAGCTATGGAATCAGGCCTTTATCCTGTTATACTAGTACTACTCAAAGAGGTAAACATTTAGCTATGGAATCAGGACTTTATCCTATTATACTAGTACTACTCAAAGAGGTAAACATTTTGCTATGGAATTGGGACTTTATCCTGTTATACTAGTACTACTCAGAGAGGTTAACATTTAGCTGTGGAGTCAGGACTTTATCCTGTTATACTAGTACTACTGAAAGAGGTAAACATTTAGCTGTGGAATCAGGACTTTATCCTGTTATACTAGTTCTACTCAAAGAGGTAAACATTTAGCTATGGAATCAGGCCTTTATCCTGTTATACTAGTACTACTCAAAGAGGTAAACATTTTGCTATGGAATCGGGACTTTATCCTGTTATACTAGTACTACTCAGAGAGGTAAACATTTCGCTGTGGAATCAGGACTTTAACCTGTTATCCTAGTAATACTCAGAGAGTTAAACATTTAGCTTTGGAGTCAGGACTTTATACTGTTATACTAGTACTACTCAGAGAGGTAAATATTTAGCTGTGGAATGGGGACTTTATCCTGTTATACTAGCACAACTGAAAGAGGTAAAAATTTAGCTGTGGAATTGGGATTTTATCCTGTTATACTAGTACTACTCAAACAGGTAAACATTTAACTGTGGAATCAGGACTTTATCATATAATACAAGTACTACTCAAAGAGGTAAACATTTAGCTATGGAATCAGGATTTTATCCTGTTATACTAGTACTACTCAAGGAGGTAAACATTTAGCTGTGGAGTCAGGACTTTATCCTTTTATACTAGTACTACTCAAAGAGATAAACATTTAGCTGTGGAATCGGGGCTTTATCCTGTTGTACTAGTACTACTCAAAGAGGTAAACATTTAGCAGTGGAATCAGGACATTATCCTGTTATACTAGTACTGCACAAAGAGGTAAACATTTAGCTGTGGAATCAGGACATTATCCTGTTATACTAGTACTACTCAAAGAGGTAAACATTTAGCAGTGGAATCAGGACTTTATCCTGTTATACTAGTACTACACAAAGAGGTAAACATTTAGCTGTGGAATCAGGACATTATCCTGTTATACTAGTACTACACAAAGAGGTAAACATTTAGCTGTGGAATCAGGACATTATCCTGTTATACAAGTACTACACAAAGAGTTAAACATTTACAGTGGAGTCAGGACTTTATCCTGGTTTAGCTTTGGAGTCAGGACTTTATCCTGTTATACTAGTACTACTCAAAGAGGTAAACATTTAGCTTTGGAGTCAGGACTTTATCTTGTTATACTAGTACTACTCAAAGAGGTAAACATTTAGCTTTGGGATCAGGACATTATCCTGTTGTACTAGTACTACTCAAAGAGGTAAACATTTAGCTGTGGAATCAGGACTTTATCCTGTTATACTAGTAATACACAGAGAGGTAAACATTTAGCTATGGAATCAGGCCTTTATCCTGTTATACGAGTAATACACAGAGAGGTAAACATTTAGCTGTGGAATCAGGACTTTATCCTATTATACTAGTACTACTCAAAGAGGTAAACATTTAGCTATAGAATCAGGCCTTTATCCTGTTATACTAGTAATATACAGAGAGGTAAACATTTAGCTTTGGAGTTATACTAGTACTACTCAAAGAGGTAAATAGTTTCTGAAAAAGAAATGATGGAAGATAAATTTATGTTTCATCATTTGAAATTTTTATCTAGAAATTTTATATGTTTATTAAGCATGAATGATATAATTATTTTGTCTTTACTGTAGAAAAGTTGTGGAAATTTAGTAGAGTCCTTAGATTTCAATGACCAGACCTGTCTTCACTATGCAGCTCAAAATGGAAATACATTGGTAGGTAATTAAGTATATAATATGTCAGAAGGTAATAAAATATGATATATAGGGTGTCTTTTTTTACACAAAAATGGCTGTTGAAGTTAAACCCCTAAGATGATGGAAATCCCGGAAAATATAATCATTCTGCTGTGATGTGATATTTTATTCCCTTTCTAAATTTATCATAGATGTTATTTTACGGCAAATAACATTTTGTCTGGATAGAAACAAAATTAACCTGTGTTAATTCAGTATTCCATGCTAACATAAACATCATCTTGGGATCATTTCATTCTGAATTTTGGAATTTGAAAAAATATATCACTTTCATTGAAACTGAAAACATGTTTCATATCCTACATGTGGTAGAAGTTATATTTATCAGTAATGAGTTACAGGATGACTTTACACTGTTTAATTAAAATTTTGGATGATATACATGTCTGAATATTACATGAAAGAAGTAATTTAACTTTCCTCTGTTCACTTTGTATCAAAAGTTTAAGTACATCAGAAAATTAAATATGATAAATATGTTAATGAGAAAAATAGTATTTTTTTCCCCTATGAGCACAAGACAAGGGTATGTCACACCACCGGGTCACACACAAGGGCTCAAATATATGTTGTCTCAACTGGAACTCTTCTGACCTTGGAAAATACAAATGTTTGAGCCCAAGGGTGTGAGATAGCCATGTCTGTCCAACACAGGGTTGATTGATAATACTTTATCTCACATTTACAATTGATTTATCTGTTGGTAATGACAGGGTTTAAGACAGGATATATAGTACTGTCTTAATTGAGAGAAAATATCCCTTTATCCTTTAATAGATTAAAAAGATTTATAGTATAACTAATCACTGAATTCTAATACCAGAAATAAACAACGGGTGACATAACTACACAGTAAATCACGATGCGTGCACGAGTTATTTACATCTGTAGATCGGTCACAAGTTGTTTATTTCTGGTATTTCAATTCAACGATTAGTTATACTTTTTATTACATTGTACAGAATCTATCATTTTAACCGAAATACATTGAAATAAAATGGACTTTATCTTTTAAAATCTCTCTGCAGCAATTGTGACGTCACTTCCTAGAGTGAAAGAATGGCTGTTCTTTTCACATGTGATTTACCAGATTTTCTTTTTCTAAGATACTACGGTAAATCACCGTTTACAATGTAATAACTAGGGGTCATATATATATTTGAAAATAAAATGAATAGTAACTCTAGCATATGCCAAATGACTAACCATTTTAAGAGTTATCCTCTTATCTGATTTGCTGACGATTAAAACGATATATGTGATATATTTTTTAGATAGTCACAACACTTCTTAAGCATGGAATTAATATGGATGTGAGGGATAATAATGGCAGAACTCCACTTCATATTGCTGCTGAGTAAGTCATTTGTACTTCAACAAAAGTATAAAGTCATGAGGGTGTCATGCTATAAAATGTGGTTTTTACTGTTTTTTCTTGCAATGCATATAGTTGAATGATTTCCGCACCAAAAACAAACTGGTAACCCTATATAATTTGGTATCAATGAAACAAATGTTGGCGTTCTGATGGAACTATTTTTGAGAAATGGCAATTTTAAGTGAAATTATTTTTAATTACTTTTTTTTGCTATTTTTACATGAACCATATAGTAAAAAACCTTTCATTTAAGAATTTTTAATTAAATTTATTTAAGAAGTACAAAATTTCATTGTATACACTTTTTGATATTAAGAATTAGTTTCTAGTTGCATGGAAAATTTCATAAAAATCTGTGATATAGCCCATTTAGGTACCTCCTGGCTAAACACCAAATCAGCTGTATATATAGTAAGTTTTAACAGATTGCATGAATCCAGCTTAAACAGAGCTTTGGTCAAGTAAAGCTAAAATTCACAATTTTTTTGGAAATAAAAGTTGTTTCACTAGGTAATGAATATTTGTAATGGGAGACAACTCAAATTTACTGTGTTTTGTTTTACATGGGAGATAACTCAGCTTTCTCTGAATTGTCATTTAGGATCATGTTATTCTAAAAGTTATCAGAGATATCTTTTATCATTGAAGTTTATTTCTCTTTCAGACATGATAATGATAATGTGATAGAGACACTTTTTAATGCCAGTCACACAGAACTTAATGATAGTGATGACGATGGCAAAACCCCATTGATGTTAGCTTGTCAGGAAGGGAATTATAAATCTGCCAAAGTTTTGTTGGCTTTAGGAGCAGACATCTTAGTAAGGTATACTAAATTAATAAACTGCAATGCTGTTAGATTGCTGTTCCAGGAATTTAAATGGTTTTGTTGGTGCTTAAAGCAGACATCTTGGTAAGGAACGGTAACTCTTCTGTAGTCAAGCATAATTTTAATTGTGTTACTGGTGATAAACTTATTTTTATCCTGCAACTCTGCTATATGAGCAGCTAAAATGCATTGATTGTATATTTAAAAGTGATATACAGTAACTCACTATATCAATTTTACTGACGTCACAGTACATAACCTTGGAATTTTACTTATGATGTCGTGAAATGTGACGGTTTTGTGGTGTTTTAAAATTTAATTTACATCCTTTTTATCTATCCATTCGTTAAAACAACATTCACTCATCAAATCTTGATATGGAAATAGTAATTTAAGAATAAATCATCTATAAACATCAAGTGCATTATCAATGACCTGTAATTGACAATTAATCACCTTTTTGTCATCAATTATCTGACCTTTTCACACTTATTTGTCACCTTTATTAAAAATTATGTTCGAGTTACTCAGAGTAAATTACATTATATTACTGTTGTATGGACAAGAAAATTAGTTTGAGAATTCGAGAAATTGGTGTTCGAAAAATCGAGAGTTAATGCCCAGACTTTCGTAAATGGTAGAAAAATCCATGTTCGAGGACCTGAGTTCGAGTCAGCAAGATTCTACTGTATTTCAATTCAGGGATTAGTTATACGATTTATTACATTGTACAGAATCTAGAATTTTAGCAGAAATAAATTGAAATAAAATGGACTATGTCTTTGATATATCTCCGCCACAATTGTGATGTCACTTACTAGTGTGAAATGCCGGCTGTTCTTTTAACATGTGATTTACCAGATTTTCTTTCAATCGGATACTATGGTAAATCACCGGTTACAATGTTACAAAATAACTATAAAAGTTTATACATGCATCTTTGAAATATTCAATTTTGCACAAAAAATAAATGAATTTACAGCAGATATACTTTTTTACTCAGAAATTACAGTATTTAACCACTCTTAATAAAATATTGACCATTATTTATTAAACATTGATAATTTTTGTACAGGATGAAAAAGTCATTATCATGAACTGGCACTGATGATAAAATTATCATCCGATAAAAAACCCCAGAAAACAAATTCCCATTAATTTATATGTATATTTTTACAGAGATGAAGATTTTTGTACAGCTTTAATACTTGCTGCCAAAGAAGGGTTTCCTAATATAGTCAAACTTCTTCTGGAGAATTATGCTGAAGTCTCTAATGGAGATAAAATCAAGGTCGGTTTTGGGAAAAATTTTGCTTTATGAGTATTGCATTATTTACAAAGAAAGAAAAGATATGATGCTGATGTTATCAAATTTAATACAACTATATTCTGGCTCATCACCAAACATTTGCATAACACATGAGTACAATGTATTAAGTATTTAATAATGATCTGATTGCAGAATTTCTCTTGGTAAATAAGATATTCTATTTTATAAAATTGGGTTTTGATGTTTTGTTGTTTGATTTCTCTTACAGAACACTGCATTACACATTGCATGTATTAATGGTCATGTAGATTGTGTTAAAGTCCTGTTAAAATCTGATGCAAATGTCACCATGAAAAATTCATATGGTAAAACACCTTTAGATTTAGCTTTAGATAACAGACAGACAGATGCAGCTATCACATTGCTGAAGCATAGCAGCTGGCGAGACAGTATGAATGTCAGAGATTCTAAAGGATATACTCCAATGACTAGACTGATACAAAGTTGTCCAGAAGCTGCTATTGTAAGCATTTTAGTATTAAAATCTAAGTGTATGAGATTAGGTTCAATGACAAAACATCCTATAGGAATGAACAAGTGGAAAAACACAGTAACTTGTAGGACTTATAATGTGACCTTCAACAAGGCTTATTCCCAACTCATGATGAGCACAAAATGGCTCTGCAAATGATGATATTAAAATATTAAACTATAATAACCACAAATCCCAAATAAACACAGTATTTGATACAATAAACACAAAATAGAAATGAGACCGGTAAAGAAAATACGGGGGCTTGGTTTGGACAGGAACATATATAACATTATATTTATAATGACACCTGGGTTGGGACCTTGGCCTCAATTTCATGCTTGAGTGACTTTGTCATATTTTCGTGGTTAAGTCCATTTCTCATCAACTATAATACCTAGACCCACCATTTTTGGTCAATAGATAGTTCTTGATGGGAACATGTCAATCTGATGCTGCCTTTTGGCGTTGACCTCAATTTCATGGTTGTGTGACCTGCTTCACATTTTCTTGATTAAGTCCATTTCTTAGCAACTGTAATACCTAAGCCCACCATATCTGGTCAATAGATAGTTTGTAGTAGGCACATGCCAGTCTGACACCTGTCTCTGGACCTTGACCTGTATTCCATGCTTGAGTGACTTTGTCATATTTTTGTGGTTTAATCCATTTCTCAGCAATTATAATACCTAGACCCACCATAATTGGTCAATAGATAGTTCTTGGTGGGTACATGTCTGACACATGCCTTTTGACCTTGATCTCAATTTCATGGTTGAGTGACCTGCTTCACATTTTCTTGATTAAGTCCATTTCTCAGAAACCGTAATACCTAGACCCACCTTATTTGGTCTATTGATAGTTCTTTGTCTGACACTTGTTTCTGGACCTTGACCTCAATTTCATGGTTGAGTGACTTTCATCCAAGTTTCTTGATTAAGTCCATTTTTCAGCAACTGTAATACCTAGACCTGCCATATTAAGTCTATAGATAGTTCTTGGTGGGTACATGCCAGTATGACACTTGCCTCTGGACCTTGACCTCAATTTCATGGTTGAGTGACTTTCATCCAAGTTTCCTGATTAAGTCCATTTTTGTACCTAAACCCACCATGTTTGGTCTATAGATAGTTCTTAGTGGGTACTTGCATGTCTGACACCCGTCTCTGGACTTTGACCTCAATTTCATGCTTGAGTGACTTTGTCACATTTTTGAGATTATGTCCATTTTTCAGCAACTTTAATACCTAGACCAACCATATTTGGTCAATAGATAGTTCTTAGTGGTTACATGTCAGCATGACAACTTTTGACCTTGCCCTCAATTTCATGGGTGAGTGACCTGTGTCACATTTTTGTTATTAAGTCCATTTCTTAGCAACTGTAATACCTAAGCCAACCATATCTGGTCAATAGATAGTTATTAGTGGGTACATGCCAGTCTGACACTTGACTTCAATTTCATGCTTGAGTGACTTGTGCTACATTTTTTAGATTAAGTCCATTTCTCAGCAGCTGCATTACCTAGGCCCATCATATTTGGTCTGTACACAGTTCTTAGTGGATATATGCTAGTCAAACACCTGTCAGCTAAACTTGACGTGAATTTCATGCTTGAGTGACTTTTAATATACATTTTCATGATTTAGTCTATTTCTCAGCAACTGTACAACATTTGTAACTAGACCCACCATATTTGATTGATAGAAGTTCTTAGTGGGTATATACCACTTTAACATCTGACACCTTACCTTTGACTTGTATTTCATGCTTGACTGACTAGTTTTACATTATCCATTTGTCAGCAATTGCAATACATAGACCAACCATGTTTGCTCTATAGATAGTGCTTGGTGGGTAAATGGCTGTCTAAGACCTTGACTTGAATATCAGACTTGAGTCACATTTTCATGATTAAATCCATTTTTCTGTAGCTGTATAATACCTATATCCAAATTAACCTCAATTTTAGGCTTGTGACTCTTGTCCCATTTTTACAAATTAGTCCATTTCTCAACAATTGTTATAAATTTATTATATAGACCCACCATTTTTTGGTCTGTAGATAGTTTTTGGTGGTTACATACCAGTCTGAGACCTGTCAGCTTGCCTTGGACACAGTTTTAGGCCTGAACGACATGCATGACCATTACTATTTCTTTTAACGCATTTTCCTTTGACTTGCATTGTCTGGTATGAGATGATCATTATTCTGTGTCCATGTTCATACTCAGGCAAGATATTTAGTGTATCCACTCTTGTTGGTCTATAGATTTTTTTTGGTGGGTACATACAAGTTTGGACACAGTTTTAGACTTGAATGACATGCATGGGATTTTTCAGATAAATATTGGCTGACCATTACTATTTCTTTTAACACATTTTCCTTTGACTTGCAATGTCTGGTACCGCCTTGGTGGTCTCGTGGTAGCATCATGGCCTCGAGTGTGGAAGGTGCAAGCATGCAGCATCTAGGAGTAAGAGCAAAGATCTACTGGTCGGCTTGGAGTCAGTATAATGTGTCTAAGTGGGGTGATATGTCTTCCTGGGGACAGTTACCTCGTGAGCTAGCACATTAAAAATCCAGCTCAGCGTGTCGGTCTAGTACAAAGCAGGGATTATATTCATTATCATACATGTTCTCATCCTGATATGCACCTGGCTGCCACTGGATGTTAAACAACAATTCATCCATCCATTCAATGTCTGGTATCAGATAATCTTTATTCTGTGTCCATGTGCGTATTCAGGCAAGACCTTTAGTGTGTCCACTCTTGTTTTATATTTGTGAGCAAATAAATTAAAATTGATGCGAGTTTGCAAACCATGTTATAGAAAGTGGGATTTGTAAATTTATTTAACTATTTCAGGTTGTATTTGATAACTGTGTGGAGTATTCATCTCAGAGAAAGGATGATCCTAATTTCACTGTGAGTTTAAGGGGGTAGGCCTGGGGTAAGGGAGATAACTCCTATTGATGTTTTTTTTCTTGACGTCAAACAATAGGAATGACGTGGCATTACTATGACGTACAAAATTTCCTCGCATTAGACGAAGTGAAGAGGTTCGGTAAGGGGCATCTCCGTAAAGAATCTAAAACTTTTTCGAAATATGTGCAAAATCGATAATTACGTAGGATTTGATATATTGATAAATTTTAGAGATATTTTCTGCATTAGATCATGTACTAGTAACCATGATTTGTTGTATATCATATATATACTACATATAATGAATGATAATGCAGCTTCAAATAGTATTATGGGAAAATCTTTATTTTTTTCAATGTCTTAATATCAAAATTGATCGAGTATTTTGTGAAAACTTGTGGTTAAAATTTCATAATTTTTTGTCATATAACACACATATATATGATATTTGTTTTAACAGCTTTTTGTAAGAATTAAACGACAAAATTTTTTACAGCAGTGTTTGAATATTTAATGAGGCAACTGAAAATGAACGAAATTCCTAACATGTCTGGTACTTTTTACCTTTGAATTCACATATAAAGAATGAATTTTACCATCATATTTCATTTTTGATTAAGACTATATCCCTGTTCTTCAGTTCAACAATTATAACTATTTTTTATCAAACATATGTCCTATGAGAGGTAGTAATATTCATTAACTTGTGTCATCTCATGGAATGAAGGGTACCCCTTAAATGCCCATTTCCAATGAACCCTGTGAAGGAAACTTGTGGTTGAATTTCAACAAAATTTTCTCAGGTGGTGTATTGAGACATATATAATGCATGACGAAAATATGAAAAAAATTAAACGAGTGGAAAATTTTGGCCTAACCCAGGCCTACCCCCTTAAACAAAAATTTTTAACAGGCAAAACATTTTTGAATTATTGTGTATAGTTATTGCTGGTAACTATAACACTTTGGATATCTATTGGAAAAAAAACCATGTGAAGCCATATTTTTTATAAGCACAATGCATGACAAAACAAATAAATGGAGGGAGATTAGGGTGAAGAAGTCACCTTGTAGTGTTTGACTTTGCCTTACCTCTCGTCAAAGGCTAAGTTTGAGTCGCCCTGCAAATTGGTCAGTCGCTTTAAATCATGTCAAAATTGAAGTTTTAGTTGCCTATGAATACTGTCAATCAGCTGATATATTCAATGATAGAATTTCATTATAAATATTCAGTTTCAGTTTCTATATATACCAGTGTGATGGATCACTGTGGCTCATTTGACTTGCCTCCTTCCTGCATCCCCATGTGGCAGATAGGCTAGAAATGTTAGGAGAATGCCAAATATTATGAGGATTAGAGAACAGGAGTATGCAACCCAACCCAACTTTCCATGAAACTTTGTGGCAGTTAAATTTTTTTTTACCTTTAATCCTTATTTCTAAATTACAATGATTTATTGTTGAACTGGTTTTTGTCCTGGAGATGCAAGTAATATTTTCAATACATGTGAGGCATAAAAAAATTAATCAGTAAATCATTTTTGTTTTTTGTTGTGAAAATTACTGATTAAAATATTGGTAGAACTTTTCCAGTTTTATATATGTAAATTGTAATGTGTTTGTAGTAAAGAACACAGGAATAGATTCCATCTGATCTTCAACAGGGAACATATATATAGATAAGTTAGTTTAGGGAAATATAATTTATTACTTGTGTAAATGTGTGTGAGCCAGGCTTTCTGTTGCTGTTTTCTTATTTAACATTCTTCTGTTCAACATTGCATACAATTAATTTTTGTGCTTACATATAATGATAGATATCAAATAATTTCCTTATTCCTTTTCAGGTAAAGTTTGACTATACTTATATTGATCCAGAAGTAGATGATCCAATGTCTAAAAAGTCAAGATATTTTGCACCAAATGTATGTAATTTATATATAGTCTATATTTATTTATTTTTGCAACTATCAATCTTTATAGAATACTGTAAATTTGTATTTTTGTTTTATAACATTAAAATTAGATGCATATTATCTCAATATCTTTATGAAATGAAATTTTTTTGATTTGGCAAACAACAACATATACAATAGCAAAAACCATTAGTTTTTTAATGAACCTGAAATGAGTGCACGAAATGATCAAAGAGCTTAACATAAATAGACACAGAAAAAAAATTTTGGCAACAAAGAAAAATGGAGCAGGCCAATTTTTAAGGGATGGGCAGGGATAATAATCTATCTGTTAACATGAATTAGGCTCATTACCCAATTAGAAATTTGTTATTCATTGAACATTTGTGACTTATTGGCCAATTGTACTCATGAATACCATAGTATGCACAAGTATAATAATGAATCCACTGTACTATAATTTTCTGTCAATCAGATCACTAAATTTAAATTTCAGAAAATAAAAGTGGAATAATTTTGGATTTCTGATATTCTTAAAAAAAAAGGCAGTTCATATGGAATCTCAGTAACTTCTCTGTTTCAAAAAATATATAAAGAGCTATGGTAATATAATTTTAATATACATTATATATTCATTTAATTTCAGTTTGTTACATTTTGTCAAGAGGAAATAACCTTGTTAATTTGACAGAAATGTTTTTTAAATATGATTTTTATACAGCTACATACATCAAGATATCCTTTGCTCAGACTTTTCAGTTTTAAAATACTGTGTTTTCATTTCATACATAAGTTTACTTATATAGTAAACTTATGTATGAAATGAAAACTTTTTTGATTACAGATAATGACGAAATGTAAGAGAGAAGAATTGTTATCCCATATACTTGTACAAAGTAATCTGATGAATAAATGGTAAATAAATTTATTGTGTATTTAATGCATGGACCCAGTTATACCATGATATTATACTTAGTGCAGATGATATCTTTCAATAATTTATAATGGGGCTCTTTTAGGGTTCTTATCTTATTCTATAATGCAGGATATCATGTTATACTTAATGTCCTCATGTCATGAATATTGTAAGAGTATAGTTGTGATATAGGTATTATATAGGTGCTAGCAGTAATGGTTCTTTGTTGTTTTACACTGTTTTGACACCGTAAATCTGAAACCAATCACTAACCTTTGAAAACTGACTATTCTTGGAGAAGAAACACACCTTTCCATGATTATAATTGAACCTACAACCTCAGTGTTCACAGGCCATTTGTTTAATAGTAGTTATGATGAACAACCTAGACCAATCAGCCTCTATGTACCCTGTAAAATATACCAGAAAATTCACATAGAAATACCAGTATCCTCTATGTACCATGTGAAATATACCAGAAAATTCACATAGAAATACCAGTATCCTCTATGTGCCATGTGATATACACCAGAAAATTCACATAGAAATACCAGTATCCTCTATGTACCCTGTAAAATATACCAGAAAATTCACATAGAAATACCAGTATTCTCTATGTACCATGTGAAATATACCAGAAAATTCACATAGAAATACCAGTATCCTCTATGAATCTTGTAAAATACACCAGAAAATTCACATAGAAATACCAGTATCCTCTATGTGCCATATGATATACACCAGAAAATTCACATAGAAATATCAGTATCCTCTATGTACCCTGTAAAATACACCAGAAAATTCACATAGAAATACCAGTACCCTCTATGTACCCTGTAAAATACACCAGAAAATTCACATAGAAATACCAGTATCCTCTATGTGCCATGTGATATACACCAGAAAATTCACATAGAAATATCAGTATCCTCTATGTACCCTGTAAAATACACCAGAAAATTCACATAGAAATACCAGTATCCTCTATATACCCTGTGAAATACACCAGAAAATTCACATAGAAATACCAGTATCCTCTATGAATCCTGTAAAATACACCAGAAAATTCACATAGAAATACCAGTATCTTCTATGTATCCTGTAAAATACATCAGAAAATTCACATAGAAATACCAGTATCCTCTATGTGCCATGTGAAATACACCAGAAAATTCACATAGAAATACCAGTATCCTCTATGTATCCTGTAAAATACACCAGGAAATTCACATAGAAATACCAGTATCCTCTATGTACCCTGTGAAATACACCAGAAAATTCACATAGAAATACCAGTATCCTCTATGTATCCTGTAAAATAATCCAGAAAATTCACATAGAAATACCAGTATCCTCTATGTACCCTGTAAAATACACCACGAAATTCGCATAGAAATACATGTATCAGTATCCTCTATGAACCCTGTAAAATACACCAGAAAATTCACATAGAAATACATGTATCAGTGTCCTCTATGAACTCTGTGAAATACACCAGAAAATTCACAAGGAAATTTGCATAGAAATACCAGTATACTCTATGAACCCTGTGAAATAAATGCAACAAATGATTTATAATTTGTGACTGGAAAATTTAGTTATGTATTCATAATGAAAGATCCAAAATAGAAAGCATTGCTAGTTCTTTTTAACATATTATTAGAAACAAATAATTATCTGAAAAGTAATTTCGGGCTCTGTGGATACTGGTATTTCTATGTGAATTTTCCTGTGTATTTCACATGGCACATAGAGGATACTGGTATTTCTATGTGAATTTTCTGGTGTATTTTACAAGGCACATAGAGGATACTGGTATTTCTATGTGAATTTTCTGGTGTATTTTACAGGGTACATAGAGGATACTGATATTTCTATGTGAATTTTCCTGTGTATTTTACAGGGCACATAGAGGATACTGGTATTTCTATGTGAATTTTCTGGTGTATTTTACAGGGTACATAGAGGATACTGATATTTGTATGTGAATTTTCCTGTGTATTTCACATGGCACATAGAGGATACTGGTATTTCTATGTGAATTTTCTGGTGTATTTTACAGGGTACATAGAGGATACTGATATTTGTATGTGAATTTTCCTGTGTATTTCACATGGCACATAGAGGATACTGGTATTTCTATATGAATTTTCTGGTGTATTTTACAGGATACATAGAGGATACTGGTATTTCTATGTGAATTTTCTGGTGTATTTTACAGGATTCATAGAGGATACTGGTATTTCTATGTGAATTTTCTGGTGTATATCATATGGCACATAGAGGATACTGGTATTTCTATGTGAATTTTCTGTGAATTTTCTGGTGTATTTTACAGGATACATAGAGGATACTGGTATTTCTATGTGAATTTTCTGGTGTATTTCACAGGGTACATAGAGGATATTGGTATTTCTATGTGAATTTTCTGGTGTACATCACATGGCACATAGAGGATACTGGTATTACTATGTGAATTTTCTGATGTTTTTTACAGGGTACATAGAGGATACTGGTATTTCTGTGTGAATTTTCTGGAGTATTTTACAGGATACATAGAGGATATTGGTATTTCTATGTGAATTTTCTGGTGTATTTTACAGGATACATAGAGGATACTGGTATTTCTATGTGAATTTTCTGATGTATTTTACAGGATACATAGAGGATACTGGTATTTCTATGTGAATTTTGTCGTGTATTTCACATGGCACATAGAGGATACTGGTATTTCTATGTGAATTTTCTGGTGTATTTTACAGGGTACATAGAGGATATTGGTGTTTCTGTGTAGATTTTGTGTGAATTATGTGGTGTATTTTACAGGGTACATAGAGGATACTGGTATTTCTATGTGAATTTTCTGGTTTATTTTACAGGGTACATAGAGGATATTGGTATTTCTATGTGAACTTTCTGGTGTATTTTACAGGGTTCATAGAGGATACTGATATTTCTATGTGAATTTTCTGGTGTATATCACATGGCACATAGAGGATACTGGTATTTCTATGTGAATTTTCTTGTATATTTTACAGGATACATAGAGGATATTGGTATTTATATGTGAATTTTCTGGTGTATTTCACATGGCACATAGAGGATACTGGTATTTCTATGTGAATTTTCTGGTGTATTTTACAGGATTCATAGAGGATACTGGTATTTCTATGTGAATTTTCTGATGTATTTTACAGGATACATATAGGATACTGGTATTTCTATGTGAATTTTCTGGTGTATTTCACATGGCACATAGAGGATATGGTATTTCTATGTGAATTTTCTGGTGTATTTCACATGGCACATAGAGGATACTGGTATTTCTATGTGAATTTTCTGGTGTATTTTACAGGATACATAGAGGTTACTAGTATTTCTATGTGAATTTTCTGGTGTATTTCACATGGCACATAGAGGATACTGGTATTTCTATGTAAATTTTCTGGTGTATTTTACAGGATTCATAGAGGATACTGGTATTTCTATGTAAATTTTCTGGTGTATTTTACAGGATACATAGAGGATACTGGTATTTCTATGTAAATTTTCTGGTGTATTTCACATGGCACATAGAGGATATGGTATTTCTATGTGAATTTTCTGCTGTATTTCACATGGCACATAGAGCATACTGGTATTTCTATGTGAATTTTCTGGTGTATTTTACAGGATACATAGAGGATACTGCTATTTCTATGTGAATTTTCTGGTGTATTTCACATGGCACATAGAGGATACTGGTATTTCTATGTAAATTTTCTGGTGTATTTTACAGGATACATAGAGGATACTGGTATTTCTATGTGAATTTTCTGGTGTATTTTACAGGATTCATAGAGGATACTGGTATTTCTATGTGAATTTTCTGATGTATTTTACAGGATACATATAGGATACTGGTATTTCTATGTGAATTTTCTGGTGTATTTCACATGGCACATAGAGGATATGGTATTTCTATGTGAATTTTCTGGTGTATTTCACATGGCACATAGAGGATACTGGTATTTCTATGTGAATTTTCTGGTGTATTTTACAGGATACATAGAGGTTACTAGTATTTCTATGTGAATTTTCTGGTGTATTTCACATGGCACATAGAGGATACTGGTATTTCTATGTAAATTTTCTGGTGTATTTTACAGGATTCATAGAGGATACTGGTATTTCTATGTAAATTTTCTGGTGTATTTTACAGGATACATAGAGGATACTGGTATTTCTATGTAAATTTTCTGGTGTATTTCACATGGCACATAGAGGATATGGTATTTCTATGTGAATTTTCTGCTGTATTTCACATGGCACATAGAGCATACTGGTATTTCTATGTGAATTTTCTGGTGTATTTTACAGGATACATAGAGGATACTGCTATTTCTATGTGAATTTTCTGGTGTATTTCACATGGCACATAGAGGATACTGGTATTTCTATGTAAATTTTTTGGTGTATTTTACAGGATACATAGAGGATACTGGTATTTCTATGTGAATTTTCTGGTGTATTTTACAGGATTCATAGAGGATACTGGTATTTCTATGTGAATTTTCTGATGTATTTTACAGGATACATAGAGGATACTGGTATTTCTATGTGAATTTTCTGGTGTATTTCACATGGCACATAGAGGATATGGTATTTCTATGTGAATTTTCTGGTGTATTTCACATGGCACATAGAGGATACTGGTATTTCTATGTGAATTTTCTGGTGTATTTTACAGGATACATAGAGGATACTGGTATTTCTATGTATATTTTCTGGTGTATTTCACATGGCACATAGAGGATATGGTATTTCTATGTGAATTTTCTGCTGTATTTCACATGGCACATAGAGCATACTGGTATTTCTATGTGAATTTTCTGGTGTATTTTACAGGATACATAGAGGATACTGGTATTTCTATGTGAATTTTCTGGTGTATTTCACATGGCACATAGAGGATACTGGTATTTCTATGTAAATTTTCTGGTGTATTTTACAGGATACATAGAGGATACTGGTATTTCTATGTGAATTTTCTGGTGTATTTTACAGGGTACATAGAAGATATTGGTGTTTCTGTGTAGATTTTGTGTGAATTTTCTGGTGTATTTTACAGGGTACATAGAGGATACTAGTATTTCTATGTGAATTTTCTGGTGTATTTTACAGGGTACATAGAGGATATTGGTGTTTCTGTGTAGATTTTGTGTGAATTTTCTGGTGTATTTTATAGGGTGCATAGAGGATACTGGTATTTCTGTGTGAATTTTCTGGTGTATTTTACAGGGTGCATAGAAGATACTGGTATTTCTATGTGAATTTTCTGGTGTATTTTACAGGGTACATAGAGGATACTGGTATTTCTATGTGAATTTCCTGGTGTATTTTACAGGGTACATAGAGGATACTGGTATTTCTATGTGAATTTACTGGTATATTTTACAGGGTACATAGAGGATACTGGTATTTTTATGTGAATTTTCTGGTGTATTTCACAGGGTACATAGAGGATACTGGTATTTCTTTGTGAATTTTCTGGTGTAATTCACAGGGTACATAGAGGATATTGGTATTTCTATGTGAATTTTCTGGTGTATTTTACAGGGTACATAGAGGATACTGGTATTTCTATGTGAATTTCCTGATGTATTTTACAGGGTACATAGAGGATACTGGTATTTCTATGTGAATTTACTGGTATATTTTACAGAGTACATAGAGGATACTGGTATTTCTATGTGAATTTTCTGGTTTATTTCACAGGGTACATAGAGAATACTGGTATTTCTATGTGAATTTTCTGGTATATTTTACAGGGTACATAGAGGATACTGGTATTTCTATGTGAATTTTCTGGTGTATTTCACATGGTACATAGAGGATACTGATATTTCTATGTGAATTTTCTGGTATATTTTACAGGGTACATAGAGGATACTGATATTTCTATGTGAATTTTCTGGTATATTTTACAGGGTACATAAAGGATACTGGTATTTCTATGTGAATTTTCTGGTATATTTCACAGGGTACATAGAGGATACTGGTATTTATATTTGAATTTTCTGGTGTATTTCACATGGTACATAGAGGATATTGGTGTTTCTGTGTAGATTTTGTGTGAATTTTCTGGTGTCTTATATAGGGTGCATAGAGGATACTGGTATTTCTATGTGAATTTTCTGTTGTATTTTACAGGGTACATAGAGGATACTGGTATTACTATGTGAATTTTCTGGTATATCTTACATGGTACATAGAGGATACTGGTATTTCTATGTGAATTTTCTGGTGTATTTTACAGGGTACATAGAGGATACTGGTATTTCTATGTAAATTTTCTAGTGTATTTTACAGGGTGCATAGCAGATACAGGTATTTCTATGTGAATTTTCTGGTGTATTTTACAGGGTACATAGAGGATACTGGTATTTCTATGTGAATTTTCTGGTGTATTTTACAGGGTACATAGAGGATACTGGTATTTCTATGTGAATTTCCTGGTGTATTTTACAGGGCACATAGAGGATACTGGTATTTCTATGTGAATTTTCTGGTGTATTTCACAGGGTACATAGAGGATACTGGTATTTCTTTATGAATTTTCTGGTGTATTTCACAGGGTACATAGAGGATACTGGTATTTCTATGTGAATTTTCTGGTATATTTTACAGGGTACACAGAGAATACTGGTATTTCTATGTGAATTTTCTGGTATATTTTACAGGGTACATAGAAGATACAGGTATTTCTATGTGAATTTTCTGGTGTATATCACATGGCACATAGAGGATACTGGTATTTCTATGTGAATTTTCTGGTGTATTTTACATGGTACATAGAGGATACAGGTATTTCTATGTGAATTTTCTGGTGTATTTTACAGGATACATAGAGGATACTGGTATTTCTATGTGAATTTTCTGTTTTATTTTACAGGGTACATAGAGGATACTGGTATTTCTATGTGAATTTTCTGGTGTATTTTATTTACCTTGCAATGTTACAATTTTATGCCTTCTTTATGCCAAAAATTAGTACATCTATACTGGACAATGTGAGGTCATGTCCTCTTCTACTCAACAGTACTATGTTGGCTGATCCAACCATTGTAGCTACATACAAAGAGGTATACTATTATTTTGTTCATTTTTTTCATTTGTTTTAAAGAAAATAACATGTTTTCTGACTAAATTGAAGATCCAGCAACTGTTTTAAAAAAGTATCTTATTAAAGCCAGACAAGAAAAAAAAATCAAACTTTTATTTGCTTTATATTGTACAAGCATATTATACAAAAGGGTCATTTTAGAAGGCAAGTGAACAAATTGCCAAAGATACTTTAAAAGAGCTGTTAAATATTTTTTAGTTTGTATGTAGGTAACACATTTTTGGACCAACTGAAAACAGATTTTCTGTCTTATTAATATTGTAAGACTAACTCATGTTTATCTACAGCTTGGAGTATATTCAAATATGAAAGTGGAGGCACTTCCTTTGCAAATAACTGAGTTCTTGGTATTTTTGATGATTATTATTCTTGCCTTAAATCAGATTGTAATGGCAATTACTACAGTAAGTTTACATATTTTTATGTCAGATGTATCTGTCTTTATTATGTTTTTTATATCATTAGAAAAAACAAGACAGTTCCTTCTATTCAATAGAAAAATACTTTTTTGAGCATTTCTGAGCATAGAAATAATTCAGTTATTAAGGACTGAAACTTATAAGATGAACATCAGGAAAAGAATGTGGTTTTAGCTCACCTGTCCTAAAAGGAACTTACAACTTACCTGTACAAGTCAAAAAGAAAGGTCAAGGGTCAAGGTCATTGAAAAAGTCCATAGCAACTGATGAAAAAGTCCCTAGCAACCATATATATTTGGGTTAAAGACCTTATAACTTACCTGTACAAGTCAAAAAGAAAGGTCAAGGGTCAAGGTCATTGAAAAAGTCCATAGCAACCGATGAAAGAGTCCCCAGCAACCATACCTATTTGGGTTCAGGATTCTATATTTTAGCTGTACAGGTCAATATTAAGGAGAAAATTGCAACGGTATACATTAAATAGCAAAAATAATCATTGATGCAAGATCTACCAGTAGACAAAATATAACAGGTGAGTGATTCAGGCTCTTGGGAATCTCTTGTTCTTTCATATTTGCGAGAGTGCCATCTTTTGATAAATAGGCCACAATTCTCTGAACAGTTAGCCATGTAGTATTTGAAATGATATCAAATATTCAATCTTTTTATGAAAATATCAAAACTTATTTTCTTACTATTAGTTTATCTGTTGTACTGACAGTTCTTAAAATGTGTTTCTTTTAACAGCTTCTCACTTTCCTTTTTACCATATTTATTTGTATTATTGATTGTATTTGATTTTGCAGTCAACTTATTGCTAGATTTTTAAAAAAAATTTACTTATCTAAATATAAATATTGTTTTAATATGTAAAGTAATAGGAAAAAGTTTTAATTTGAAAAATACTCTGTATGTAAATATTGTATAATAGTATTAATACCAATGTTATTTAAGTTAGTGATAGAAGTTTCACCTTACCAAAAACTAGTGTGAAAGAAATTTTTTCCATCTTTAGGGTTGGAGATATTTCCTTCAGTTTGATGTTTATTTGACATGGATTATGATAGTTTCTACAGTATTTTTTGTGATACCATTTGGATATTTTCCATGTGCTTATGAGTGGAGAGCTGGGTGGATATCATGTGCCTTAGGTTGGCTGTTATTTATGAACTTCCTAAGAGGGTATTTATATTTTATTTGTTACTTTGCCCAAAACATTATTGTCACTTGAAGATGAAGAACATTTTCTAATCCGATAATGAGAGCAAAGAATTATTCAAATTTATAACATTCTCTTCACAAATCAGATAGACAAAAGTTAATTGTATTTTCAGATGTGAAGATCCTAATATATTAAACTTTGTTGGCAAATTTTTACGTGATAGTATACCATGAATCTTTATTTTAGATACTCATAGTTTATATATGTATAGTAAATGTTTTCTTTCATATAACTGTCTACAATTTACTTCCAATCAAGTAAATCCTTCCCTCTTCAATGTTTTTTGTTACTCTGTAACTTATTGCCCCTTAGAGGGGCCCATCAATTGGTTAATAAACATTATCTTATATTATCTTATCTATAGCTCAGAATACTATTAATAAGTTGTTTTTCTTTATAGAATTACCAAAATTATTTGATGCCTATCTGATTCTAATTAGGATTGCCAGTTCTAAAAGCCAGTTATAAATTCTCTCTGGGTACTTAGGCTTCCTCCTTCAATAAAAACTGTTAGTCTCAATATAGCTATTATAGTCCAGTCAAACAAAGTTTTAACCTCAAACTAATTGCAAAAGAAAATGTTTTAGTTCTAATCTATAGCATTAAGCCCCAAATATACACAGAAAAAAGTCCCATAAAATCTAACTTGAGGAAAACTCAAAATCAGCATTTTTAATTTCCTATGGAAATTAACATTGGAAAGGGGAGATAACTCTGCAAAAATGAGTCTTTTTGTCAGGTTTTGGTTGATTTTCTTAAAATTCGTGTAAAGTATGATACTTTGATGGGGTTATAAGTTCGTATTTGACTATATTATATAATCTTCTGCTCGTGAAATGTACAAAACCGAAGTGTTATGGGTATTTTTATTTTTTTTGCACATTTTTCATTAAAGAAATTGCAAATTTGTGGCTTTGTGACCATTTTGAAAAAATGATGTGAAATTTTGGTATTGTTTATATCTGTAAAAAATATTTGTTCAGCATCTACCTTGTTTAAAGAAACTTTAAACCACAAAAAGAATAATGTATGGTTAATTATTTTTATTAAATTTGAGATTCTTTACCTTGACATGTTGAAAAATTTAATAAATGGTCAACTAATGAATTACGAAATCTAGGTTGTAGCTTGATAAAAGATATAAAAACACCTTTAGAGTTGTTTGTTATACTCTAAAGACGGCTAAAATATCAAGAATCAATACATTCTGCTGAAAAGAAGCGGTAAAGTTATAATTTTGTATCAATTTTTATTGATATTTCTGCCTTTTTTGCAGAGTTATCTCCCATTTTCAATGCAAATCCCCATAGGAATTTTAAAATCGTGATTTTTTAGTCTTCCTCAAGTTAGATTTTGTTAGACTTTTTTCTGTGTATATTTGGGGTATAATGCTAAAGATTAAAACTTAAAAATCTTCTGTTGCAATTATGTTAAGGTTAGGGTCAAATTTATGCTAGATTGACTGGACTATTAATGCTGAAAGTGGCATAAAACTCTTATAAGACATTAACAAATTGAAAGCCGGTGTTTTATTTTTGAGATTAAAGTTTGCTTTCTTGAGAAAAAAGTTCATTCAGTTCTGATTATCAATGTCTTTAACTAACAGTCTGCATAATGCCATATGTTATCAGTTTTAGCTCACCTGACCTGAAAGGTCAAGTGAGCTTTTCTCATCACTTGGCATCTGTCGTCCGCCGTCGTTGTCTGTTAACTTTTACAAAAATCTTCTCCTCTGAAACTACTGGGCCAAATTGAACCAAACTTGGCCCCAATCATCATTGGGGTATCTAGTTTAAAAAATGTGTCCGACCACCCCGCCTGCCAAACAACATGGCCGACATGGCTAAAAATAGAAAATAGGAGTAAACTGCAGTTTTTGTCTTATATCTCAAAAAATAAAGCAATTAGAGCAAAACTGACATGGGATAAAAATGTTTATCAGGTCAAGATCTACCTGCCACGAAATTTTCAGATGAATCGGTCAACCCTTTGTTGGGTTATTTCCCCTGAATTGTTAATTTTGAGGAAATTTTGCATTTTTAGGTTTTTATCTTGAATATTATTATAGATAAAGACAAATTGTAAACAGCGAAAATGTTCAACAAAGTAAGATCTACAAATTCGTTGACATGACCAAAATCATTGATTGACCCCTTATAGGAGTTTTTGCCCTTTAAAGACGGCATCCAGCTTAAAGTTTCCTTTAAAGATCTTTTCCTCTCAAACCACTTGGCCAATTGAGACCAAACTTTGGTGGAATGGTCCTTGGGTGGTCCCCTTCCAAAATTTTGTCTGGCATCCCCGACTTCCAACTGACATGGCTGCTTTTACTAAAAATAGAAAAAAGGGGGGGATGAATTTAGAAAATCTTCTTATATGAAACTACAAGGCCAGTTGGAACCAAAGTTGGCAGTAATGGTTTCGTAGGAGTTTCTCTTTCAGAAATATGTCCAATGACCCGCACTGTTAACAAAGATGGCCACCACAGCCGAACTTAGTTTAACATACGGCCTTATGGGAAAATTCATTGAAATTCATGTCTTAAACCGCTTGACCAATTGGAACCAGACTTGGCAGCAATGGTCCTTAGATGGTCCTCTTACAGAGGTGTGTCTGATGACCTGGACTGTCAACCAAGATGGCCGCCACAACTGAACTTAGTTTAACATAGGGCCCTATAGGAAAATTCATTGAAAAATCTTCTTGTCTGAAACCAGTTGACATATTGGAGCAGGACTTGGCAGCATTGGTCCTTAGGAGGTCCTTTTTCAAAAATTTGTCTGATTTCGTGGACTGTGAACCAAGATGGCTGCCACAGCAGAACTTAGTTTAACATAGGACCCTATTGGAAATTCACTCAAAAATCTTCTTGTCTGAAACCACTAAGCCAATTAGAATTAGACTTGGTAGCAATGGTCCTCTTTCAGAATTCTGTGCGATAACCCAGATTGTCAACCAAGATGGCCACCACACCCGAACTTAGTTTAACATAGGGCCCTATGGAAAAATTCATTGAAAAATCTTCTTGTCTGAAACCACTTGACATATTGGAGCCAGACTTGGCAGCATTGGTCCTTAGGAGGTCCTCTTTCAGAAATGTGTCCAATCACCCGGATTGTCAACCAAGATGGCTGCCACACCGCTCTTTGTTAAATATTGGACCCTATAGGAAAATTCATTTAAAAATCTTCTTGTGTGAAACCGCTTAGCCAGTTTGAACAAGACTTAGCAGAAATGCTCCTTAGATGGTTCTCTTTTAGAAATGTATCCGTTGACCTGGACTGTCAACCAAGATGACTGCCACAGCTGAAATTAGTTTAACATAGAATCCTATAGAAAAACCAGCCAAATTGACTGCAACACTGAAATTTTTAGGTCTGCTCAAGGTGAAAAGTTAAATCCAGGTGAGCGATACAGGCTCTTGAGAGCTTCTAGTTATTTTTGTCACAGATTCAGGTATACAATCTTATCATAGCAGAGAAGGGTAGGATAGGCTTACTTATACATAGAAAAAAATTCAAATTTGAAGGGAGGTGCAAGATATATTTTTCTTCATATCAAAGGATTTGATGTGACCTTAACATGAACAACAGCAATAAAAGCAATGTTCCTTTGCTAATGGACTTTTCTCATGTACATGTAAGAATTTTATGTCAGTAATTAACATGCCATATCCTTTCTTCCGTATTAAGATTGTGAAATCATATTGCATTTATAGGTTAAAATTTATGATAATTGATTGAGCACCTGTTATAAATTTCTTTGTATTTTACAGATTTAATTTTATTGGACTGTACTTCATAATGTTTGGGGAAGTCTTAAAATCACTACTCAAGGTATAGTATACTAGTTAGTTATTAAAATATCATTTAATATCCAATACACCTAGTCATTATTTTATCACCACTGATTTGAAAAAGAGAGGTTAAACAATAAAATTGATAACAGTAAAGGTCAACAATGAAATACCCATCAATCAATGCCACCAAACTGACAGAACCCTGGATAAAAAATACACAGCACAAAACACAAAGACAACAGAGAGTCAGGATAGTCTAACTTGGTACATATACTGAACAGTGGTGGGCTTAAACTGGTTTTATGGGTACCCAGGTTAGTTTACTGGCTGGATAAAATAATAGAAAATCGTTTTCAGGAAAAATTGGCAGGACAAGTTTATAAGTTCCAGTATACACTTTATTTATGATCTGCAGCTTTTTGACATTAAACATGGTATTTACACACTTGGTGAGCAATTGTTACATTTATCATTTTAATACTGGTTAATGAAATCAGTTAAGTATGTTTCATGTGTATATATTGGCTTGTCATTATAATCATTTTGACACGCCTACTTATCTGTTGAATATGCATGTCTTTAGGGAGTTAAGAGGAAACGCATGTAGCTTTGGAGGAGATTGGAGATTCAGTATTGAATGTATAATCATGTAGTTTTAAAAATAGAGAATTAGTTTTTATGTTTTTTTTATTAATTATTACCTCTAGCCATCATTTGATTCTTCTACATCATTGACTTAGAACTTCGCAATCTTGAAATTTAAAAAATGGTATAAAAAATTTTTGAATTTTTTCCCCATATATATTACATTTGTATAATTATGAATATTTTACAGAATAACATTGTATTTCAGGTCAGCTTTATACTGGTCATATACTTAATGGCTTTTGCTACAGCGTTTTATATTACAATGTCAAATACAGTAAGTGGACTTTTTTAAATCCTATTTGAAATAATACACCATTCCTCAGATCAGTTTGATAAAATTGTTGTAAATCACACATTGATTAAATTGATAGGTATATATGTCTCCCAGGGGAGGGGGGCGGGGGAGACTGACTATCACTTCGGGTATAACTGTGCCGACAGCACTTGCCAAATCATACCCTGTTCTAACCAGAAAACATTGAAAAACATACCATGGTAAAAAAGTCTCCTTCCGCAAAGCAAAATGTACCTCTTTCATGCTCTCCATGTAGAATAAAAAATTTCTTGGTTTTATTTATTTAATCTTTTCAATATTTCTATGTCAAATGTATCAGGTAAATACACTTTTAAAACAACACTAGTTATTCAGTTATCATGGTTGGTTTTGTTACAGTAGGTCCATATATCATGGTGCAATTATAATTTTTTTATGGACTTCTTTCGTATCCCTCAGGTCAAAAATGAGCGATCCTGTTCTAGACAAATACCTGTTCTCACCAGCAGGGCATAAAAAAGTGACCCTGTTCCTACCAGCAGGGCATTAAAAAGCGACCCTGTTTTGCGGCACACTCGTACCACTAAAATTATAGGAAATAACCCCCAGGGATATGTCTGTAATGTGTTTGGAATATTATGCTCGTCATTTTTTGTTAAATTATTGAAGAAACTGATTCTATTACTTTACCTTGATTATTATAATATTTATGTACACCTGATAAACAAATTTCAAATTCTTACCATAATTACTCTATTTATTGGACACTAAATTACTCCTATTTTTTAAGAAAATTGGAAAATCGTCGTAAAAATAGAATTTTCGTATTTCCGTCCACATCGGTGTCATTTTTTGACTCCATATGATTGACCTGGTCAATGTACTTTAAGAATAGGCAATCAAAATAATGGTTCATACTTGCAGTATTGTTATTTGATTTTGCTTTCATGATTTATCTTTTTGTACCTTCAAATTAAGTTAATTTAATCTTGAAGACAAAAACAGTAGCAATGACCCGCCATTCAGAAATTGTTGCATTTTAAGCTTTAAATATTTAACCACCTAGACAGGATATATAAATATAATCAACAAATTGATGTGGTAAAATATATTCTTTCTACATTTGTTTACTTTAAAACATTTAGCAGCATTTGTGAATCATGATTTTTTGTTAATTAAAAGCTCAGTTTGGTTTTTCAATAAATAATATTGATACCTTGAATCTTAAAAGAATATTAATATATATACCTTCTAGTTACGTATATTCCATAGGTGTTGCTATGTTCTTTTGAGACCAAATGGGAACTTTATTTTCAGATCAAAGTCTTTCATTCAAAGGAATAAATGATAAATATGAAAAGCCTGTGAAAGATTGAAAAATTAATAGATTTCCTTTACTGCTAACTTCTTTATTATATTACTTTTGCATATACTTATTTCTGTTTCAGAAAGGATTAAGAGAGGATGACTTTCATCCTTTGACAACCTTTTCTATGATGTTGGGAGAATTTAACTATATAGATAATTTCAGTGACGGAGTGAATGCAACATATGAAATAGACAACTATATCATCATATTTATATTCTTTCTGGTGATGCCACTAGCATTAATGAACTTCCTGGTGAATATATAATACACTGTATATATTGAAATACTTACTTTGGAAAAATAGTAATTTCCTTTCTTTTCTTTTAAATTGAATGCCTAACAACTAATAAAATTGCTGCACAACGATAAATATTTTATTTAGATATGTAAAAAAAAATATTAAGATATTTGATAAAGGCATATTTAAATAGACTAATGATTCCAAAGAAGGAAAAATATGACTATAAATAATTTGAATTACGAATGTGGCTGGGGTGTATAGATTTACCCTTGTCCGTCCGTCCGTACATATGTACGTCCTGGTTTGGTTAAGTTTTGCATTTAGCTCCATTTCTCAGAAATATCAATGATATTTCACCACTACAGTCCTCTTGTATAGCACAACACAGTTCAGCAACACTTGGGTCGCTATGCCCTACATTTCATGCTTCAGTGACTTTGGTTAAGTTTTGCCTTTAGGTTCATTTCTCAGAAACCTATAGTAATATATCAATGATATTTCACCACTACAGTTCTGTTGTATAGTACAACACAGTTCAGCAACACTGGGGTCACTATGACCTACATTTCATTCTTCAGTGACTTTGGTTAAGTTTTGCGTTTATTTGCTTGAATGACTCTGATTAAGTTTTGCATTTAGGTTCATTTTTTTGGAACTAAGCATAGTGTATCAATGAAACTTCACCGGTGGATGTGCCTTAGGTAGTGGTGAGCAATCATAAAATAAATGGGTCATTATGACCTACATTTTATACTTGAGCGACTCTGGTTAAGTTTTGCATTTAGGTTCATTTCTTTGGAACTAAACATAATGTATCAATGAAACTTCATCAGTGGATGTGTCTCGGATAGTACTGAGTATTCATACATGATGACCTACATTTTAGGCGGGGCAATCCGTATCTAACAGAAACAATTTCTAGTTTTTAGGGATTTTATAAAGATTTTTACAAAAAAAGTTTATAGTGCTTATTGGTTAAAAATTGTATGCAAGATTGAAGAAAATTTGCAGTTTGAACTCGATAAAATGGTCAGAGTCAGATTTATTGTGTTCAAGGATAATTCTGAACTCACAAAAATTGAAGTGGTGATTGATAAATTGTAAAGGGGAATGACAACAGCATTACTAAATGACTGATTTCGTTTTTATTTTCAGTTCTTTACTATACATAACACTTGTTCAAGGAAGTATTTTTGCTATTAAACAGTAAAAATTCATTAAAAAGTAAGTTTACTACTAAAGGTTGTGCAGCATCTTTTGTACTTTTTTGACTTTTTCAGGATTATTGTATTATTTATGTAAACCCCATATCTCATTACAATTATGGGTATGATATTGATGTTAACATGTTATGTATTCTGTAGACAGGTATAGCAGTTGGTGATATTGCCAAAGTACAGTCTGGAGCATACATATCAAAAATATCTATTCTGGTAAGTATACAATGTATAAGAACATGTTATTTGTTGTAATGTACTCATAACAATGTTGATGCACCGTGTGCAAATTTCAATAATGTATTTCTCATCAATAGTGATGGACAGAAATCCAAATCAATAGAATACTATAAAAACATCAAAGAGCAGATTCAAATACCAAAACTGAAAACCATCAAACAACTGAGCTCTGTATGACCGAGATACTTGATAGTTTCTGAATAATTTCTAATTCTACAACAGTCAAAAACATTAAGTATCTGTTTCATGCCCAGTACCAAAATATTAATAGTTGACCTGGCTGTCTTTAATACATGTTATGTTTCACTTTAGAGATGGTACAAAAGATGCTTTTTCAATATAATTATGAAAACTGACTCCTAAATTTCCTATTTCTTAAATGCATAAAGCAACATTCAACAAAAATAAAAAAATGTCCCAAATAAATACAGTTTGTCCTAACAGAAAACAGCATATGTATAACATATCAAAGATTCAAACCTATGTATCTAGGTCATCCAGGAGTAAAATAAATAGAAAATAAAAATGTTGCAAAACAGCAGGTATGGCAAATAAACAAATGACAAAGGGTTATAGGGTTGTCAATTGGACTAAAGGCAAATAAAGCAGACATAGAAATGACCAAAATAATAAAAATAACAGTAAAAAGTAAGAGATAAAAGGCTTGATAACCAGAACAAAAAAAAAAAATTGTCCATAGTTGAACATCTCATCAATGACACAGGCCATAGGAAGAAACTTGTATAAATACATTTTTGACATATAAAATGTTTATTTTCTCCTTTAAAATTTATTTTTAAAGATTGAAAAATGTTATTTAATGGAGATAAGGTTTCCCAGGGCATTGCAGAGAAAATGGCACAAAACAACACATTCTGTTTTTCCTAATAAACCAGCAACTACGGTTTGGCAAAAGGTGAGTATATTTTATAGCACTCCATCCAATTTGAATAATCATTGATATTTTGCAAAATTATAATTTATATTTCTAAAAATTTTAATTTTGCAGACTAATAGTTAAAATGAAAATTATAAAATATTCAATTGTTGTACGATGTCTAGAATTACATAACATCACTTTGCAAAATTGAGATGAAAGCACTGTCTTTAGTCTTCTTTACTTGATCTCTCATGTCCATCTAAAAGAAATATTTCATTGGTAATATAGACTTTGTGAAAAAACAATAAAATATTTATTGATATTTTTAAACACCCAAAATGCAGTACATGTATTGCTTTAATTACTTCAGCAATATTTTAGATGTAAATATTAACATTCAATAAGGGAGAAACCATTTTATATTTGTGGATGGGATAGGGTAGTGTAGGGCAAGGAGGTGATTTTCATATTAAATATTATTTACAACCTCCATATTCCTAGATTTTTTTTTCTTGATTTCTACCTTCCTCATGCCCCATAAAATCAGAAAAATATCTTACTAGGGTGTTCTCAAAACGTAAAATAACCTATATGACATTGTCTCAGTGATGCTTACCAATATCCATACATTTTTATCTGGTATTATACGCATACTGTCTTCAGTCGAGGATGGTATGCCAGATTACCACATGAAGGCAAAATGTTGCCCAAGACATAGTCTTTGTTTTGAGTTTGGTAACCTGGCATACTACCCTCAACTGAAGGCAGTAGGTTTTATATTATACTGAATGCCAATTATCTCTGCCTACGAAGAGGGTAAAACTATTTCAAATACGGAGGGAGGCATCCCAGCAAGAGGATTGTATTCTCCCATCTGGTATTCCTGTCGCTCATCAAGAGGAGTGGAACCTAGTTTAAGTTGGATTGAAAACCCACATCTCTGTCAACCAATGAGAAATCAAGATTTTTGCAGAAAGTATAATATCTTAGAATATTTAATTCCTCTTTTGACTTAAAAAAGGTTCATTTTTAGCTCACCTGGCCGAAGGCCATGTGAGCTATTGCCATCACTTGGCGTCCGTCGTCGTCCGTCGTCGTCGTTAACAATTTTTCAAAACTCTTCTCCTCTGAAACTACTTGACCAATTGGAACCATACTTGGTATGAATGTTCTTTGGGGTATCCTGCATAGAACTGATGTGGGGATTTTTGATCCGTCGAAAAACATGGCCGCTGTTACTAAAAATAGAACATAGGGGTCAGACAACAGTTTTTCGCAAATATCTCAAAAATCATTAGGTTATGGCAAATTCTGGCTGGTTGAAAGTGTTCAGCATGATGAGAGCTACCTGTATGCTGATTTTCGTGAAAATCTGTCAACTGATGTTAGAGTTATTGCCCTTTTTTGACATTTTTGGCTTTTTTTTATGTTATTATTTCAAAAATCTTCTCCTCTGAAACTACTTGACTAATTAGAACCAAACTTGGTATGAATGTTCCTTAGGGTACCCTGCATAGAACTGATGTGGGGATTTTTGATTCGTCGAAGAACATGGCCGCTGTTACTAAAAATAGAACATAGGGGTAAATTGCTGTTTTTTGCTAATAACTCAAAAACCATTACAGATATCGAAAATCTGACGGGGTAAAATTGATCAGCATGACAAGATCTACCTGCCCTGAAATTTTGAAGGAAATTCCAAAACCCATTTAGGAGTTATTGCCCTTTTTTCATCAAATTTTCAAAATTTTAACATTTTTCGTCATTTATCTCCAAAACTATTTGAGATAGAAGTGAAATGTAAATTTGAAAAATGTTTGCCATGTTGAGATCTACCTACCCTGAAATTTTAAAGGAAATCCCAAAACCCATTTAGGAGTTGTTGCCCTTTTTTTGTCAAATTTTCAAAATTTTTTTATTCAAAAATCTTCTTCTCTGAAACTGCTGGGCCGATTGGTTTGAAACTTAATAGGAATGATCTATGACATGTCCTCTACAAACGATCCTCAATTTATTTTGATCTGACATAAAACATGGCTGTCGTAGCTAAAAATATAGGGGTGCATGTGTTGTTTTTGGCTTATAACTTAAAAACCGTTACAGATATCAAAAATCTGACGGGGTAAAATTGATCAGCATGACAAGATCTACCTAACCTGAAATTCTGAAGGAAATCGTAAAACCCATTTAGGAGTTATTGCCCTTTTTTCGTCAAATTTTCAAAATTTAACATTTTTCGTCATTTATTTCCAAAACTATTTGAGATAGAAGTGAAATGTAAATTTGAAAAATGTTTGCCATGTTGAGATCTACATACCCTGAAATTTTAAAGGAAATCCCAAAACCCATTTAGGAGTTATTGCCCTTTTTTTGTCAAATTTTCAAAATTTTAACATTTTTGAATATCTCCAAAACTATTTGAGATAGAAGTGAAATATAAATTGAAAAATGTTTGCCATGTTGAGATCTACATACCCTGAAATTTTAAAGGAAATCCCAAAACCCATTTAGGAGTTATTGCCCTTTTTTCGTCAAATTTTCAAAATTTAACATTTTTCGTCATTTATTTCCAAAACTATTTGAGATAGAAGTGAAATGTAAATTTGAAAAATGTTTGCCATGTTGAGATCTACATACCCTGAAATTTTAAAGGAAATCCCAAAACCCATTTAGGAGTTATTGCCCTTTTTTTGTCAAATTTTCAAAATTTTAACATTTTTGAATATCTCCAAAACTATTTGAGATAGAAGTGAAATATAAATTGAAAAATGTTTGCCATGTTGAGATCTACCTACCCTGAAATTTTGAAGGGAATCCCAAATTCTATTTAGGAGTTATTGGTTTGTGTAATTTGAGGTCGGGTTCTGTTACATTTATTTAAGGTTCACCCTTATTCCTGGTCTATTTTGTCAACTTCCTGCCAGGACTACCACCACCAGGGAACATATTTAAACATTAAACCTTATGAAAAATAAATCTTCAACAAATTTTCTTTGAACAATTGAACCAATTGCAACAAACTTGGTCAAATAGTTGATTAATTGTCCAATGAAAACAGACTCAAGGTGAGCGATACAGGCTCTGGTGAGCCTCTTGTTTATATGTGCAGACAATTTTTCTGGGAAATCCAATACAATGATTTTGGTAGGATCTGTTGAATACAATGGAACTCAAATAACTCAAAAAGCTTGGATACCTCAACTACTTTTTCCACACTTTCATTAAACTTTCTTTTCTTTAGACTTCCATTACTAAATAGTACACTGTAACTTTGACTATTTTTTAGCTCACCTGGCCTAGAAGGCGAAGTGAGCTATTGCCATCACTTGTTGTTCATCGTCTGTGGTCATCCGGTGTAAACTTTCCTATAAAGATCTTCTCCCCTAAAACTACATGACCAATTGGAACCAGACTTGGCAGTAATGTTCCTTAGGAATTTCTCTTTCAGAATTATATCTGATGACCCAGTCTGTTAACCAAGATGGCCACCACAGCCGAACTTGGTTTAACATAGGACACTGGGAAAATTCATTGAAAAATCTTCTCCTCTGAAACCACTGGGCCAATTGGAGCAAACTTTGGTGGAATCGTTCTTGGGTGGCCCCCTTTCAAAGATATGTCCGGCATCCCTGATTTCCAACCGGCTGCTGTTACTAAAAATAGAAAAAAAGGGGGATGAATTTCAAAATTTTCTTCTATGTAACTACATCACCAATTGGAATCAGACTTGGCACTAATGGCCCAGAGTCAGAATTATGTCTGGTGAACCAGGAGTTAACCAAGATGGCCAAAAATCTTCTCCTCTGAAACCACTTGGACAATTGGGAGCAACCTTCGGTGGAATAGTCCTTGGGTGGTCCCCTTCCAAAGTTATGTCTGGCATCCTCAACTTCCAACTGACATGGCTGCTGTTACTAAAAATAGAAAAAAGGAGGGATGATTTTAAAAAATCTTCTTCTATGAAACTACATGGCCAATTGGAATCAGCAGTAATGGTCCATAGGAGGTTTTTTTTCAGAATTATGTCCTTTGAACCGGGAGTTAACCAAGATGGTCCTCTTTAAGAAATTTGTCTGATGACCCGGACTAACAACCAAGATGGCCACCACAGCTGAACTTTAATAGTTTAAAATAGGACATAATGGGAATATTTTTAAAAAAAATCTGAAATCAATGAGCCAATTGAAACCAGACTTGGTAGCAATGGTCCTCAGATGGTCCTCTTTAAGAAATATATCTGATGACCCGGGCTTTCAATCAAGATGGCTGCCACAGCCGAACTTAGTTAAACATAGGGCCCTATTAAAATCTTCTTGTCTGGAATCACTTGACCAATTGGAACCTGACTTGCCAGCAATGGTTCTACGATGGTCCTCTTTCAGAATTATGTCTGATGATCCCACCTGCCAACACAACCAAACTTAGTTTAACAAAGGGAAAACTAGCCACATTGACTGCTACACTTAAATTTTAGTCCTGCTCAAGGTAGACAAGATAAATCCAGGTGAGTGATACAGGTTTTTGAGAGCCTCTAGTTTTCAGTTCTTTGGTGTTTTGAATGACCAAAGTTATTTTTAAAGGCATTATAATAATAATAAGAGGGGGGGCCTCTTATTGTTCGTCATGACTACTAATGATTACTAGTGAGTTCGAATCTCACTTGTGGCAGGGTGTGTTCGACTCCAATCTTAATTGACATGGATTGCAAATTTTCCTACCAAAAGTCAGTGGTTCTCTCTGGTACTCCGGCTTCCTCCACCAATAAAAACTAGCCACCACAAATAGCTAAAATGTGCTGAAAACTATGAAGGGCCGTTCGGGTCATAATTCATTTTGTTACACGTATGCTAGAAGTCCACGTAACACTTTGTTCACATACCCTAGAGGTACACGTAACACTTTGTTCACGTACCCGAGAGGGACACGTAACAGTTTGTTCACATTCCTAGAGGTGCGTGTAACTGTCTGCTTGTGCAGCTAAAAATCTCCAGCAGACGAGTTCATTGTGCATAGGGTATAAAGGTTATTCTGCATACGTGAACAAACAGTTACGTGTACCCATCTATGGTACATGAACAAACTGTTACATGTACCTCTAGGAACGTGAACAAAGTGTTTCATGTACATTTAGGGTACGTGAACAAAGTGTTATGTGTACCTCTAGGTTACGTGAACAAAGTGTTATGTGTACCTCTAGGGTATGTGAACTACCTTTCATGCATACCTCTAGCGTACGTGTAACAAAATGAATTATGACCCAAACGGCCCTTCAAAGAAAACAGCATAAAACCCCAACTAAACAAACAAACAAAATAATGATGAGATACATTTTTAGGTGAAAAGGGTAATGTTTGGTAGTGAAGAAGAATTTGTTAAACAGTATTTGGATAAAGGAACGGATAAAGAAGTTGATGAAAAGGAACAGTTAAAGACAATGTTGAAAAAACAGAGTTCACAGTGAGTAGATTATTAAACAAAATACTAATTAAGGGCACTTGTCAAAGTTACTCACAGGATATGCCTTACCTGAAAGTAACAACATGCAGGAAAAATATGTAATTAGGTTACTTAGTTAAGAGAGATAATTAAATCATGTTTCTATATATATTAAACCTTTGTTTATTGATAGTTATTCAATCAGAAAGGTATGATTATCTCCTTTGGATAACTTGATTATGGCAGGTAACTGAAAAAATGTTTCTCATTCATATTGACGACAGCATTACTTTACATCTGTTTCAACATTTTTTGAAGATTGTTTGTCTACATTAAGTTTACAATTACCTATCAAAAGTTATCACAGCTAATAAATTTAATTTTTTGGTGACAATATACATGTATCATCCATTATGTGTATGTAAGGTTTCCTTTAAAAGAAAAACTATTTCAAATTGAAGTCTACAAAGAAAAGGTCTAAACTGAAGAGGAATTTTGGATGGCCATGTGGTCTATGTAGTTTGTTAATTGTAATAACTAATGAACCTGTAAACACTGAGATTAAGATTGAGATGTATTCGACTGTGGTCTTAATAGACAAAGATTGGCCAATTTTCCTGTTGAAGGTCACTATGTCTCCAAGCAGCACAAGCAATAACATATAAAAGCACAAAACACAAAGAAACAACAAAGAGTCAGAATAGTCTTATTTGGAACAAGCACTGAGCAGTGGTGGGATTAAACTGATTTTATGGTAATTTGGTAGATTTATCCACCAGTAAAGACTGGCATCCACCATATAGCCAATTGTACTGAATGTTATGTCATAAAAACCAATAAAGAATTAAGAAATGGTAAAAAAATTATTTAATAATTAATAAATTCTGCTTTTTAAGGATAAATAAACTACATAATGTACAGTGCCATCTAGAGGATATCATGAAACACATAGCAGATAAATTACATATTGATTATAAAGCAGAGATTTATTCTGTGGCTGAATCTGACAGAATCAGTAAAACTTGAACAGTCACATCATCTTTAATTTAACTGATCTGATTGATTCCGAGCCAGATCTACCCAGACAGATGAAACAAACAAACCTATTATGGGCAATTGGTTATAGGTTATCAGTACAAACAAGTAATACATGTACTAGATTACAGTTTGTCTAATAAAACATGAATAGGTAAATGTTAAATGAAGGATCAGACTCCATGTGGATCATGGAAAAATTTGAAAACACTTCTAAATATGATCATTATAGGACAGCTGGATAAAGGTAGTGTTTCAATTACTTATTATGAGATACATGAATATACATGGTATTTAAAATAACTGAATTGAAATATTTATGTTGTTTTCACATTTTTGTGACTGCTTATTGTAATATAAAATATGAATACCAATATTATAAGACAAGGTGTGTTTTATGCACTGTGAAAATTCTACGTATAATAATAATAATAAATTAAAAGGTTTATTTAGTCTTCTTTATATTTACAGAGGTATCTTCTTTTGTCCATTTCTCTCAGTTTTCAGAAGTAATTTTGTCATTACGTTTTCTTACTTTGTTTTTAACCCAAATACCAATATTATAAGACAAGGTGTGTTTTATGCACTGTGAAAATTCTACGTATAATAATAATAATAAATTAAAAGGTTTATTTAGTCTTCTTTATATTTACAGAGGTATCTTCTTTTGTCCATTTCTCTCAGTTTTCAGAAGTAATTTTGTCATTACGTTTTCTTACTTTGTTTTTAACCCATACTGCATATTTCTTATGACTGTTTTGTAGTACTGTATACATGTATATATGGGCTGATCACATATCACCATATAGCTACCTTCAAATGGTTAAAACATTCTTTTATCACAAGGGGCCTTGGTGACTTACTGGTATAGCTAGTTTTTCCATAACTACTAATGATCACTATGTGAGGCTGTGAGTGAATCTCACTAGTGGCTAGGAGTGTTCAGTTTCAATCTTAACTTCAAAGGATTTCCAGTTTTCATGTCAAAAGTTGGTCAATCTCTTTAGGTACTCTAGCTAACTCCATCGTTAAAATCTTTTTGTCATATTGTTGTCATTTGCATTGGAAATGACATAAATCACCAATATACAAACAAAGAAAAATATTGATACTGGTGTACAAGATAATTTGGAATTGTCAAGATTCATGGGATGATGTGTGAACATGTCATGTAGTTCATATGTCTTCAGAAGAATTACCGCTGATACTTTCTTCTTTAGGAATTACCTCTAATGATCAAAATGATAACCAAGGTGGTAGCTTTAAAATTTCTTCTTTGAACTACTTGACCATTTTAAACTAAATTTGACTTATGGACCTTTAATTGGTGCTCTTATACTGTCACAAAATGAAAAACCAAATCGAAACTATAATTGTTACATGAGATTAATAGGCATTTTGGTCATTTTGAAATAAGTCTGAAATGGTCGAATCTGAAGTCAGTTACTGCCAATAAAAATTTTTAAATTCTACAAAAAAATCATAGGCAAAATAAAAAAAAAACTAAAGTAATCTGAATTTGATCTTCAACAAGGCCTTGAGCACAACTGATAAGTCGTAAATTGACGAAATGTGCATATCTTGTGCATCAAGATTTATTGTATAAGGACAATATTTAGTTTAAACATATTTTATTAATCAAAACATATAACTCAATACAATTACATACATATTAATACAATAACACGCAATTAATTAATAGGATTGGGGAACAAGTATAAAACTTATATAAACCCCTATCCTATTAAGATTATATAGTGATATATTTTTCAAAAGGTAGATAAAATTTAAGTTTGCTAGATCAATAAGATATGTTATTATTACAAGGATAATATTTGATATAATTCAATTAGATAAATTAAAATTTTTGTCCTATTTTTTTGTAATTGCACCAAAATTGATGTTTTTCCTATTTTTAACTTGACTTAAAGACATTTATTCTAACTTCATTTAAAATTTCCTCTGATATTTCTCAACTGACAGCACCAAATGCCATCACTTTGCTCCAGTCTCTATTGCCCTTAGTTGTGAGTGTAGACGTTCCTGTAATCCCCAATCTCAGGAACCCCAAGTTTAAGATTTTGTGTTATTGCTGATGAAGTTTGATCTTTGACTGTACTTTCCTATATATATATAGCTTACCTATGAATATTGTTGATATCTGTTAATATTGCAATCTGGTTAGAATCAAAGCAGATGTAACCTCAATTTTCAGACTTAGTTCTTAAATAATGTACAGGGATTGCTTATCTACTCTTTCATCCCCATAATGTGTAATAACTAGAGGCTTCAAGTAGTATTTATCAATAACCTGGGTGAACCCGTGTGTCGACACAGTAGTCAGGTCTGTCTCAATAACAAATAAATAAAACTGTCAAACAGGCTTTTGTCCATCACCACCAAGGTTTCAAGTTTTCCTCATATTTTCTGAGGACGGGAGTTTTATTATCACAGTTTGCAGACGCTTTTCATCCAGAACAAAACTAGGTGAGACATTCTGTTAATGTATATGTAGGAACTTTACTGACTTTATATCCATCACAAAGTTTTGTTAATCCACAAATCCAGCTGCAGTACTATAGTTTAGTGTTTTCATATCGATGCTTTGCGTGCTTAGTGATTAGAGGTCAGTCCTAATGGTTCAATTGCAACCGTAGCGACCTCAATTGAGTTTGGGAACCTATTTGATTTTGTAACGAATTAATACAAATCCATGTGAAAGCACCGATTTAAGGGATTTAATGAATGAAGCCCTTATAAACAAGCGAAACAGTTACAACATTAAAGAATTTTATTACAAGATTGATTGATTGGTTGTTGCTTAAAGTCCATGCAGTTGCAAATATTTCATGCTTCTTCAGGACGATAACCAGTTCAATATATCAAACAATTCAAATAAGGGTGGGACTGGAACCAATTTTGACTGCCACTGTAAAGGAGGATGGTTGGGTAGGGTCGGATAATTTAGCCTACTCATTTTTGAAAACTACAGAAAGGGTCTTTAGCGTGCAGGGAGTGTGGCATTCTCTAAACACTTTACCCACTATGGTCAGCTTTCAGGCTTTCCGTATTATGAACTGACAACCCCCAAACGAGAGGGTCTCCCCTTTCCGCCACCTTGGGACGTACTAGGCAGCTCTGTTATGGCTTGTGCTTAATCTGCATAAATGCTTTAATTTGGCAATATATTGTCACCATTTTTTAACTGGTTATAAAACAAGTATATTAAAATGGACTTGGGCTAATTTATTGCCATATATGTCCGTCACAGGTGCCTAGTTTATTACAAGATCAACAGCACTAACGTTGGTAGACTAATACTGTATTAATCTAATATACCCTTTTCACAGTTTTAAATGCATTCGAGGTGAGTGGTTAATAATACTTATTAAGAAAGTTGTATAGAACCTTACCTAAGTTTGATATCAATTCATTCAGTTGTAGATTAAAAACATTATATCAGATTTTACATGAAACTGTTTCCAACTCAACGTACCCCTTGTTTCATGGAGGAATAAACATATTTTTAACTTTGAGTAAGGGAGATCCTAAGTAGTGGATGAAGAGAATGAAATACTGTTATACCTTTTTTTCTGTTCCACCGACAAACACAACACTATAAGGAACGAGCAAAGAGTTATTTGGTTTTCCACCAAATTATCAGTAAATCAGACGCACTGAAAACTATATGATGTCCTACAACGAATCGTTATATCGTAGCATTATCCTGCCCCCCCCCCCCCCCCACTTCCTTCATATGTCTATTTAGGACACTTAGATCATGTCTTACTCTCAGATCCACTTTTAATTTGAACAGATAGATGTCTAGCTAGTTTTGTCTGTATAAAGACACAGGTAGTTACTCGTCATAAAGGACCATCCTTTCAAAACGTTTCTCCTGTTAAACTACAAGATCAAATGTAGTGTTTTTGGAACTTGGTGATATTGGTCACAAGAAGTCTGTATTCGTTTGCCTTACGTTCTTAACGTTTTTTTCATCAGCATGTTTAACCCCAGCACATTCTATATTTGCCTGACCCAAGTCTACTTACTGTAAATGTTTATTGTATGGATTACTTTGTTTATTTGGTGTTCTGGTTACTTTGGTTGAATTTTTTGACACGGTGACTATTTCCATCACTTTGTAAAATTTTAATTCGTCTGAAACCGCACGGCCATTTGTTATCAGATGTTCTAAATTGTTCTCTTTTAAAATTTTATCAAGTAAGTGACTTCCCAAATAATATGAATCCCACAACCGAAGACCTATTGTGAATTTTCGATATGATCGTTTGTCTGAACATGCAGTTCCAGTTGGAATCAAATCTGATAGCAATGGTCCTTCGATTGTTTTCTTTCTGAATTGACCAACCTTTCAACTAAGTTGCCTACCACAGCTAAAGAGCAAGTAAATCCACTCGAGCTATATAGGCTGCTGGACGCCTCTTGTATATGTTGGTTTCTCTTTATCTTAGCAGTAGGTGTTAACCTTTGGAATTTTGTGTTGATCTTGTGGGAAATTGTCTAATTTACACACAACCCATATCGTTTCATTGTTAAAAGTAGATTACAATTTCAGACTTATTACACGTGAACATGTTATTAGGAATCGAAAAGTAATCAGTAACATTCGAACTAAGACACCCTTCCTACGTAGCAACGAATAATACAATTATATTTAATTTCCCTTTCAACTTTAAACTGGATTCAATTATAACTTCATAAAGCAGTGTTTTATATAAATCAAATGTTTCTCAAAGATATAATCATTGGCAGTAGGTGATGTGTACTGGGATTACCTTAAATTCTTGACAATATTTATTGATAAATCACCTAATGAATCATAAACAAAATACTGGATCAAGCATTAAAAATGAATAAATTGGATATTAGATTCATTTATCAGGTTTATCGAAACATTTCTATTAAGGGCTTGGATTTTATTATTGAAATTTTTAGTGGATAAACTTTCAAAGCTTTAATGTTTCTTCGTTTGACTTACGAGTGATATTTTGATGGGATTTTATAATCGTATATTGGTTTAGCATTTTATTTTATATTTGAACTTTATGCTAGATTTGCTCTCTTTAATACATGTTTCACTTCGATATTCTACCAATAATACATTTTAATTTCACATCTTTATTCGGACAATTGTTGACGGCTCATTTAAATATTTAAATGGTAAAAATTTAAACGCCTCTCGGATGTAATTTTACCCTATAGATAAACAAATTATTAAAATGGAAAACACGATACGTTGTTGGGAAACTTAGCAGTATTATGTGGTGGATCTTAGTTCACGGGAATACATTTCGTTCTGTCAAAGGATACATTATAGAAGGAATGACTTGTAATATTTATTGAATATTAAAAAACTTCAACTTTATCATGAAAGTTATAGCTGTGTTTTGAACTGATTTATTAAGAGGATTTTGTCAGGTATTGTGACGGAATTTAAAATTTAATTGTTGAATTTTAATAAGTTATGAAAAGATATTCTACATGTGTTCGTGTATTCAGTGGATCAGTCTCTATATTTTAGACTCCAAGGAAATATTATACCCCAACGTTCATAATCAATACGTAACTAACAAAGCTCATAAATATTTTATATGACTATTTCACGGAATAAATAATAATTTTAAAGCAAATAATCTACCATCCCGAAACATTTCAAAATGGTGCTACGAGAAGAAACTGTAGTACAAGTGAAATCATTAGTGAATAAGATGGAAAAATCATTGGATATAACGGATGTGGAAGAAGACATATTTCCTGGCAAAACTTCTCAAGTCAATTCAAAAGCAAAATCAGAGAACGATAGTTTAACTAGATGCATTGGAAACAACTTGTTCAATTCCGTTTACAAGTGCAGATTCCGGAAAGTGAAATTGATGTTGGATAAAGGCGTTAACGTAAATACCCTGAATGACTATGGCTACAACTTGTTGATAGCAGCACTACATGTACACGATCCAGAAAATAGAAGTAAAATGTTCAGATATTTGATGAACAGAAACGCAGATGCCACATTCAAAGATTCCAGACATGGAAGGTCTGTTCTATCTTGGGCCTGTATTTTAGGGCGCCCCGTAGAACTACAATTTCTACTCGACGCCTTTGTAGGTGAATTAAACATTTTGGAGAAGGATTGTGCTGGCATGACAGCTCTACACCATTCTTGCCAATCAGGTAATGAGGATATTGTTTCCATTCTCTGTAGAGAGTGTCGTAGATATCGGCTTTCAGTTGACGTTCACGACAAATTAGGTTTAACACCATATCTGCATGCTAAGAGACTAGGGTATCATAACATTGCTAAAATATTACACGAGGAGGGAAATGCGAGCATTGGACAGTCGGATATGTACACGTTCAGAAATGGAGAAGAATGGACGGGTGTAGGGAAGAAAGCTAAGGAGCGACAAGAAGCAAAACGGAAAATGAGCGATTTTGAACAGGCAGCCATCAGTGGAAGTAGTCGTTTAATGAATTCCCTGCAGAATTCGAATTCATTATCACGATCTGTTCCTGAAATAAGAATATCATGTGCAGATGATTCTCGAAGGAATACAGTATTCATTGCACGAAAACCTGACATATCGAAATCCAGGTCCACGCGAAATTTAGAAGTATTAGAAGAAGAATATTTGAAAAACATTGAAAATACAAACACACAAAGAGGAAAACTAACACCACCATCATCTATTAATTTTAGAGGATCATTGGCCCTTTTGGACCTTACAACAAATCAAAAGTTTGCCTCTTTCAAGGGAAAAAAGCCGGAACAGAAGAAAATCACGGGTGTTTTGGAGGCCAATTTGGCCAATATAATGGCTAAACTGGCAGATCAGAGAACGCAATCATATCGGCGCGGCGTGATTGTCCCGACACCTGAATTAGAGAAAGGAGAAGAAAGAGGTAAAAAGTCAACACTGGCCATAATATTTGGTAAAAAGAAAAATAACAAAAAAGAAAAACAGGCCTCTGCCAAAAGGTCTGGTAAAAACAAAGAAAGAAGAATATCTTCGAAAGATAAAAAGTGAATATTGCAAGATGAGCTCGTAACGTTTGTTTTCTAACACTTTAACATCGAAATAATGCAATCAATAAAAAGAGACATACCATTTACGTTTTTAAGTAGTATTTTTAAATGACCGACAAATTACCGTGTTACAGTTAGGCCAAACATGGCTACTATCATTTATAATTTAATTGTCAAAATTGTTACTACCATAATTTAAATTCCTGTGCTTTCAATTCTAGAGAAATAAATTAAAGATAGTTGTTCGGTAATATATCAGGCTAACATATTTTACACTGAATGACAAACAATTCACTTTACATCAAAGATTGTCTGTAATAAATGTCCTGGTTTGTAAATCTGGTCTTCTGTCTTGTATGTGACGCGATATCTAGAATGAATTATGCTGAGTGTAATATCTGGTCATCATTGTTTAACTTACTCTTTCACTGATCCTGTTTGTATGTCAGATTGAAAGTGTTTTCTGTTAAACGAATATCCAGTCGTATAAACCTTTTGATCTCATCCAACGCCTAAAGGTTTGCAACTGGATAGAGTTTTAAATTACCAATTTATATTCTATTAGCACTAACAAATATAGAAGGGAGCGAAATAGTTAAAAGTTGGACTCAGGTCCACACTCCAAACTGTTTCCTTTCACAAAATATATGTCCTTTTAACATAACTATGGCCTGACAACGTGGTGACATAACAAACTACCGGAATCTGTGTCCTCTACTACTATGCAACATTTTAAATCTTATGCATTTTGGCAAAAATCTAAAGCTTAAGATAAAAACATGTATATTTCAATAATTTTGTGGAAAATGCTAATGATTTAAGGAAGGACACGAATTCGAGTCTGGACAGGGATCTGAGTTTTATATGCAGTATACATCTTACGATACCATGAAGAAAGTACATGTATACACATTTCGTAAAATTACGACTCGTCAGTTGTGCTCGAGGACAAAAATTTGAAAGTCGAAACAATAACTGCAAATACGGATTAAAATTCCTATACGACCGATAAATTCTTAAACAAACATCCATATACAGACTATCCTTGAGGGAGATACTATCTACTTTCCAAAATATTTAACTGTCCAATATAATGGAGAATGGAAACGGGGAATGTGTCAAAGAGACAAAAACTCGACCAAAGAGCAGAAAACAGCTCAAGGCTACCAATGGGTCTTCAACGCAGCAAGAAAATCCCGCACCCGGAGGCGGGCTTCAGCTTGTTATTCCCATGACCTTGATGCTGGTTGCACTTAAAGAAAAAAGTTGAATCCTATTTCAGGGTTATCTAGAATCAATGAAAAGGTACAATTTTCAAGGCATGAAATCCATCAATTTTCTGTTTTGTTTAAATTGAAGTGAATCATAATAATTATATACATGTAGTAGCATGTGATTTCAATGCTTTGTTAACAACTTTTTTAACAACTCAAAAAGCCGTGTGTAAATATCGCGGAATGTTAAAAGAAAACGTTGCATGTATACATACTTATAATAGGTGCAGTTAAACAAGAATAATAAAATACAAAGGGTCTTTTATGGAAGACCCCAACATTGCTTAAATATATAACACCATGCAGTTCCCCATATTATGTTACTATTATGAAATGTTGGCTGCAATACACCGTAAGACCGTGGACGTGTTACAAAGATCCGGCTTTAGAAAAAATGGGCCAATATTTAAACTAATTAATCAGTTTAAATAAAAATGTAAACATTTAAAAGGGATCGCCATGTTAACTTAAATACATATTGTAATCTAGTATTCAAATTAATGTCGTTTTAATCTTTAATGTAATGAACTTGATTATTTATTACTCGTACAAAGCAGGATTTTTAACTTTTCAAACCAGCGATTAAATGTTCAAGGTTGTTTCCATTCATTGAAATTAAGAACGAAAAACAACAATTCTGACTGTTTAAGTTTACATTTGTAACTATTTGACTTTTCTGTCATTCTGTTTAGACATTTGCCAAACATGAGATAAATTATTATAGAAAATTGATTTTTACGTTAAATATTTCCAATGTTTGTTTTTAATAGTTATTAGAGATTTGTAGTAGTGAATGATATGCCCTACACTGACATTACGAAATTGTTCATTCATTTAACATCCTACTGAGTTGATTAGGAAGGCTTTGATGTGGAACCTTCGACTCATAGGAACCACATCTTTGATATGAGTTTATTCATGATAAAATAGAACTCTATAAACGTCGCGGGGTTTTACAAAGTTTCAGCGTATTGATCCACGGTTCTTTTGAGCATTCCTTCAATTAATGCAGATGACACAAACAAGTGAACTGCTTTCAAGTTCTCATTATACGATTTTTGTCTAGCCTGCAGTGGTATTGATAAAATCAAGATAAGGTGGTATAGAAAAGAAAGAAAATATAACTTCAATGGCAACATGGTTGGAAGACGTAAACGAAAATATCGATAAATTGCTAAGATTTTGAACTTTAAAATTTTTTTTTACTTTATTAGGTTTACAAATCTATTAATATATACAGTAAATTTTTGAATTCTATTGGGTTTTATTGTTGTGGCATGATTCGATGAGAATCAGGACCTGAACTACAAGAAACCAAAAACGTATATCTTGAAATAACTGCAAAATGAATGTATACAAATATAAATTCAAATTACTTTATTGTCCTTTAACATAGTTTGTGACAACAACAAAAAACAGATTAACAAATACACAATATCGAACATTATAAACACAAAGAACAAGCAAAAAGTGACTAGTCCCCTGCCCTGACCTCAGTTTCAAAGACCGTTTTAAAAAGGAACCGATGTTTTTTACTTGCTGGGAGGACGCTGGGTTCAAAATAAAGACAATTTTTCTTCATCGGTTAAATTTGTGAAATTTGAATCTTCGGCAGAAAAAAATCGAAAAGTTATTTGTCGTAATGCTTCTTTTTATTTACAATTTCATATGAAATGTTTTTCGTCTTCTATCGTTTCACGTGTTTTACACAAACGTTGCTCTTGGAATTTTATAAAATCTGCCCATTTCAATTTCTAAATTATGATCACTAATTCTAAACTTCTTGATAAGTTTTCGATATTAAAAATTTTTCGAAGATAAATAGTATTCCCTTTTTGTGTCGCCTGCGGAACGCATGGTCGACACATAGGGATCACTATCTGTCGTCTCGCGTCTTGCGTCGTCACACTTTTCTTCTATCCTCAACCACTCGTAAACCGCTCAAAGGATTTTAATGAAACTTTCTCTGTGCATTAATCTTAATGCACAGGTGTGCATATATATTTCATTTTTAAAAAATTTGAATTTTTTTTTGGTAAAAATTGACATTTTTGCAAAAAAAGGGGGGCAAAACTTCTATCCTCAACTACTCCATAACTGCTCAAAGGAATTTGATGAAACTTTCTCTGTGCATTAACGTTAAACGTTAATGCACAGGTGTACATATATATTTCATTTTTAGAAAATTTTTAATTTTTCTCTATAAAAAAATGAATTTTCGAAAAAAAAAGGGGGGGGGGTCAAAACTTCTATCCTCAACTACTCCATAACCACTCAAAGGAATTAGATGAAACTTTCACTGTGAATTAATCTTAATGCACAGGTGTGCATACATATTTCATTTTTAGAAAATTTTAAATTTTTTTTTGTAAAAAATGATATTTTTGCAAAAAAAGGGGGGTGCAAAACTTCTATCCTCAACTACTCAATAACCGCTCAAAGGAATTTGATTAAACTTTCTCTGTGCACTACCCTAAATGCACAGGTGTGAATATTTATTTCATTTTTAGAAAAATTTAATTCTATTTTTGGTAAAAATTGACATTTTTGAAAAAAAAGGGGGGGTTCAAAACTTCTATCCTCAACTACTCCATAACCACTCAAAGCAATTTGATGAAACTTTCTCTGTGCATTAACCTTAATGCAAAGGTGTGCATATATATTTCAGTTTTAGAACATTTTAATATCTTTTGTAAAAATTGTTGTCCGCAGGCGACACATGTCTTCCTTGGAAGACTCACACATTTTTTTATAAATCTTTTTTATTGTTTATATAAAAATAATTTGTTATTTTCATCTAAATTATGAATTTTGGCTTCATATAAAGTACTGTAACTATCAGAAAAACCGGTCTTAATTTAATTTTTGAACATCTTTCGTATTTTTAACGTTTTCTAATTTGGATTTAATACTCTCTGGGACAATGTCTTCAGCATATGTATACCATGAATATATATTTTGGGAATGTAATTCCTTACTTAGATTATAAGCTTCTTTCAAGAGAGGATTTATGTTTTCAGTATATAGTCTTGCTAGATACGTTATGGTCTGTGTAAATATAAATTTTTCCAAAGATGGTCGTCCTTATTCTGCCCTGACTGCAATATTTGAGGAGCTTTTTTTAGTACACAGAATATATTTACAAAAATTTAAATGGACTTTTTCAGTATATGATTTATCAATGAAAAATGGATCAAAATCTGTGTGGCTTTTTTCTGCTCTCAGTTTTGCTTTATATTGCGAAATATAGTGATCCATGTAACAAACTTCTAAATTAAATGTGAGGATAGTGTATTAAAAAATTTATGGAAATGTTTAAGGGCAGATAACCTAATGACATTGTGTAAGATTTTAGTGAAAACATCACTTTTCTTGTTTTTTTTGCTAAATCCTTTGGTAATATCCAGTTTTCATAATAAGATTGAAAACTATAGCATATGCTTTCAGAGTAAAACCACTAATGAATTTTATTACTTCGTTTTATAGTATACTATCAGGTCCACCTGATTTACCTTTCTTTAAATTTTTAAGTACATTTTTTTCCCCACTATAGTTATAGGTTTATCATTTTCAAAATTGTATTGTATTAATTCTTCTGAATCGTTCAAATAATGCTCAATTTCTGTTTTAAAACATTCATTTACATTTTTACATTCTCCCTGACTCTGAAAGTGTTTAATAGTTTTTTCTATGTTTTTGTATAATTCCTCTGACCCAGCATCCTCTCGCTCTTTCGTATCCTTTAATGTTTTGAGTATATTCCAAAATTCTTTGGGATTTTTATTGATAGTACTAGATAATGTGTCAAACATATTTTGTTTGTATGCTTGTTTTTTTTGTTTCACTATAGTTTTAAAAGATTTTAAAAGACCAAAATATTTTTGTTTTTATGAACTGTTAAATGGGTTAATTTTCAACTGTTTAACCATGTAGTTTAAGGTTTTTTTTATATTCGTAAACTGAAATATCGGACCATTTCTGTTTAACATTCTTTCGACGAATTTTATTTCTTTTAGTAATAAGCCCTGCAAGATCTTTCTGTAAGAGTTTTTAAAATTGAAGACAGTCATTTGTTGCTTCATTTATTCCCGTTTGATTTTCTGGGATTTTTTTTCTATTTAAAATCTAAAATTTGATTTTTTAAATCTTCAGAACCAAGACTGTCTAACAAAAGGTTTTTTATTTTTCATTCCATTTATGACTTAGTATTTTCCCATTGATGAGTAGATTGGACTTCACAATTCTCAATTTTGCACTTAAGATGTACTACAAAACAGTCATATTTACTTAATTATGTTGAAACCTTACTTTATTAAAACTGCAAAATTTCTGGTCAGATTTTTTAAACAGTGTCAAATAAATGATAGCGGGACACTATTAATTCTATGATTAATAATTTTTATCTGGTATCCCTCAATAATAAAGGCCATTCTAAATAACAATCCAAAGATACTAATATTAGATATAATAAATTTATACTATGCTGTACACGACGCATTTCAAGGAGTTACCTCTCATCAGCAGCATTAAACCCGAAACATTTGGAAGACCAAAAACCAAACTTATTTTAAAACAAGAAGTACTCATAACCAAAAATACCGAAATAGGAAGCCAAATTTCAGCTTAGTAATTCTATTATTTTTGGATTTTGCTACATACTGGTAATTTCTATAACAAATCAATGAATAAGTTTATTTTACTGTCATTGTGTATATTTATTCATTATTTACATTAATAATAATAATAATAATAATAATAATAATAAAGATAGTAATATTTTTACCTACATGTCTTTTCTATTCAATCCAATTGGAAATTCAAGGCGCCTTGATTTATAAAGAATTTTGTAAAGTTTGAGTACAAGTCAGGATTTACCTTTTATTTGAAAATGAATTCAATAAACAGCAGTGATAAAATAGGTAAGTTAGTTTTACACCTGTTCAGTTGTATTTAATTAAATGTCGTCTTAATTGTGGAAAAAATTATATGTTTGTTGCTCAATATATTATTCCGAAAACCTTTGAAAAAACTGCAATTGTAATACTATACATGCAGTTGTCTGGTAAATAAAGTGTTGATTCACTGAACTTCCTTGTAAAAGTGTTACAGAAAAAATTATTAAATGTGGTACGTAACCAAAATAAACTGAAAAGAAGTATGGCCAATGTGTTTTTCTTTTTAGTTTACTTTTATGGGCAGTCATTCATTTCTGTATTTTCGTATCAAAGTACTGTTGTTTAGATAAACCTACGTAAAAAACGAGTTACAAGAATATAGTCTACAAATTCAATATTAGTATGGAAGTCAGCTTGTTTCATTTTCTGGTCTCAAAGCATTTTTTGTTCTAAATTAATGCATGCACCTTTTTATCATGACATATTAAAATTGTTCTCTGTTTTGAATAATCTTCCTACCCATGTGTTTTAAAATATTGCTACTTGAAAAAAAACTAGAGACTCTAAAAGCCTGTTTAGCTTTCCGAGATTTAATAAGCCATTCAAACACCTTCAAAAAGGAATTAGACATAACAATGAAATTAAAAGCAAAGCCTCATCAGTGTGTTTTGTGGTTATTTTTTCCACTTCATGAACAGGGGCAAAGACTAAATTTTGAAAGGGGGCCACCTTACGACTATTTCACCTAAGTTTGCCCTCAGTTATCCCAAAAACTTCAGGGGAGAACATTTCAAAATATTGTTTGTGGATATACGTCTAGACCCCAGTATATAATTTTCAAAAAGAGGACTACCTTAACACCATTTCATCAGTGTGGTCTAAATTCCTCAAATCCTTTTTGCCGATTTATATAATTTTAGGAAGATTGGCTTTATTGAATGGAGGTCTGTACTCCTAGACACACTTTGGGAAGGGTATAATTCCATCAAGAATGGTTTCAATTGTCCTGGTAGTTTCAGATGAATTTTTGCTGATTTTTTCTATTTTCCATAACGTAGACCATATTGGAGGTCTGGAGATTGGAGCACAGCCAGCGAAATTTTAATGTTACTATAAAGCTATAGCGAGGACATTAATCAGAGCCGTGATATACCACAGTCAGTACTAAATTTTGCTCCCGTTTGGAAAATTTGGAGATGTAAAGACTATTTTATGGCATCACAAAAAGGAAATAAAAAGATCGTATCTTCAATATTTATATCTTCAAGGATCTTCAATATTTATATCTACAAGAGTAATAGGCTGTAGAAATATTTATTATTTTATATTTACTATTTTATTTTCAGTCGATATGGTTCATTGTTTATGATAGTATTGAAATAAAATAAAATTCTTGCCCTTATGAGCTGTAGAAAATATACATTGATGTGTCAAGAATAAATTCACCAAATTCCTTCTATGCCACAGTAAACTAGGAAAGATTGATTTGTACTTTACGCCTTGTTGGCTGTATTACATCCGCAACTAGTAAGGGACAAATCCAAAACAACAGCATCTCTAGCACCATGTCTGCAACTTGTTATTCTACATACATTCTTTCACACGTGGAGAGTTAATGTTTTGCAGGAAATAAGTGAAATCGGGGATAAAATTTATTTATTTTTACCGTTGAGTCGATACCAAGGGTAGCTAGTATTTCTGCACTAGCCAGAAATTAATAAGTAGAATTTACTGTTACATAAATGTTAAATTTGTGAAAACTAGGGAGTATCTCCATCTTGCATATATCATTTTTCCTTTGACGGTTTTGGCTCTACCCTTTTGGTTATTTTGGCATTTTTTAATTTGCTGTTCAACTTTTTTGGATATTTGATTTGGCTTTCAATATTTTAGACCTTGAGCACAACTGATGAGTCATAAATCGACGAAATGTACACATCTACATCATCACAATTGGTATCAAAGAATTTATAGTAATCAGATTATTCAGTAATTATGGTTTTGTCAAGAAATTCACTCAATTCTAGCCTGAGATTCCTCTAATATCTGGCTTCGTTTTCTGAACAGGTCATTTGATGTCCGAGTAACCTTGTGATCCAATTCCTGAATTTTTTAAAAGAATTTTAACATATTCTTGTACCATTTTTAAAATAGAGTTTGAATGTTAAAATACATTACTATAAAGACATTTTTGCATGGAAGTAATGTTTTCTTTTGCACAACATTATTGAAAAAATATTGTTACAGTGATACTAGTAATTTTATTTTCAATCCGAATTTATATTCTGTTATTTTCAGTAAGATTGTGCAAAGAGAGATAATTCTGTGTGAATGAAAATGTTGGTAATGTTATCAGTTTAAAACCTAAGACAGACTTAGTATTAATAGACCAATTGCAAATGATGTTAAAAAATTTCTCCATTATTGCTGCCAATCAGTTGAAAACTACATTAGCGGTTTCAATTAGTCAAGACCTTTTTTATTTTTAATTTTACATGCTCTTGATCAAGACCATATTGGTCGAAACGTTAGGTATTTTTAACTTTTTAGTTTCATTGTTGTTTTTTTTACGATTTTATATTTGGTTTTGTTCGACTTATGTATTTTATACATTTAAGTCGTTTTATGTCCCTTTTGACAGCTCACCATTTCACTGTATCTGACTGAAAGGTACCAAATCGCAACAAGTCCAGAATTTCCCCTACGTCTCTAGGGATGACAAAAGGTAGTTTGCACGGAAGTTCTAGGCCATACCTACCTCTTATACAATGGCCGTTAGATAGACTCGATTGCTAAGGGCTGGCGCAAGTTTCCAAATAGGTCCATATCACGGTTTTCACTGTATCTGGCTGAAAGGTACCATTTCGCAACAAGTCCAGAATTTACCCTACGCCTCTAGGGGTGACGAACGGTAGTTTGTACGAAAGGTCTAGGCCATACCTACCTCTCATACAATGGGCGTTAGATAGACTCGATTGCTAGCCCAAGTTTCCAAATAGGTCCATATCACGGTTTTCACTGTATCATACTGAAAGGTACCATTTCGCATCATATTTTTTTAATTTGTTTCTTGTTTTTTTTTTTTTTTTTATTGTTTTTTTGAAAATATTTCCGAAAACGCGGACGTCAAAGAAACCCAATTTTTAAAGTAAATTTTGTGATTTATTACAAATGTTACTCGATATGTATGTATTATGCTGTGTAACTTATATTAAAGATACATCGACTATTACTAAGCCAAATCGACGAACGCACCATTTTTATTCTGGGCTGGTATTGTGGGCCAACTTCACCCTAGTGATGGAATTTGGCTATTTCGTCACTTTAGATTTGATTCTGCTTACTGCTGTTTGTTTATTTATGCTCTACTTTTGGCTTACTTATGAGACATAATCCAACTATGCACCTGCAGTGCGTTCAAAATGGTACCATATAAAACAATAATAATATTTGTTTTTACAGTAACAGAATAAACAAAGATAGCAAGAAAGTTCTAAAGTCTTAGCCTTATTCCTTCAAATCAAAAATAAAAGTAATGAAATGTGACAAAATAGAAATAATTAAACGTGTAAAATAGGATTACTTAGTTGAGATATTTTTTAATCAGATTGACAATTCCTAAGCTGATATTTCATCTATCACTTGACTGACATTAATAACTAACATAAACGTATAGCAGGTAGTGTTCTGTCTTAATTTCAAGCTATTACTTGGATATTAAGGAGTGTCTTTCATTATTTGGTACAATACCGTGTTGATTTACTATGTCTTATATTTAACTGTTACTGTTATTTTGTTATATCTAAAAAAATATCTTTAAAATATAAATCCAAAATTATTACTGTATCTTCTAATCTTTGCATAGTTTCCAATGCTGAAATGGCTCGAATTTTCAGAAAGGTCGGAAAATAAAATGCGAGGTCAGCCAAAAAGAATGTGACGTTGTTGCATATATGCAAGTTTTGTATCCAAAAATTAAAACCATTGTTGACTTGCAACTGAACGATATCGTTCAGAACTATAGTAAATCATCGCGGTTTATCTTTTGAGTTTTTTTTAGATCACCTGGTCAAAGGCAATGTGAGCTTTTGTTATCACTCGGCGTCCGTCACCCGCCTGTTGTCCCATTAACTTTTCGCATTTTAATCACATCTTCTCTGAAACAACTGGGCCAAATGGAAAAAAAAACTTGACAGGAAGCATATATGTAAGGTCCTTTGTAATTTTGCTCATTTCGTCCCGATCGGAGAACAAACATGGCTGCCATGGGCATTCTTGCTTCTGATTGGCTGAGTTTTCAAAAATATGGGAGGTCCTTTATAAAGTTTCCTCATTTCGTCCCGATCGGACTACAAATGTGGCCGCCATGGGCAGTTCTTATTGGTTGATATAAAAACAATCTTCTTCTCTGAAATCGCTTGACCAAGTGAAACGAAACTTGACAGGGAGGTTCTTTACAAATTTTCTTCATTTCGTCTTATCGGGCAAAAAAATTCTAGTTTCTCATTGATTGATTAAAAAATGTGTTTTTCTCCGGAACTGCTGGGCAAAATGGAACGAAACTTGACAGAAAGCATTTTTGGGAGGTTCTTTACAAAATGTCCTTAATTTACACACATGGCCACCATTGGCAGTTATTTTTTCTGATTGGCTTATATAAAAGAATCTTCTCCTATGAGATCGCTTGGCCAAATGGAACAAAACTTGACAGGAAGCATATATAGGAGGTCCTTAATAAAGTTTCCTCGTTTTGTCCCGATTGGAATACAACCATGGACGTCATGCGCAGTTCTTGTCTTTCACTAGTTGATAATCTACTCTGAAACCGCTTAGCCAAATGGAACGTGACTTGACAGGAAGCATCTGTTGGAGGTTTTTAACAAATGTTCCTCATTTTGTCCAGATCTGGCGACAAACATGGCCGCCTTGGGCAATTTTTTTATTTTGATTGGTTGATATAAAAAAGATTCTCTTTAGCTGCATATAACAAAACTCTACAGAACCACAGAAATGCTTGAAACCAAACATGGCCTGAATGTTCTTCATAAGGTGCTGACTAAGTGTTGTTACTTTGGTTCCAATCCCTAATTCAAAATGGCCTTCAGCAGAGGACTTGGGTTAACGGAAGAACCTATAGGAACTACATGCAAAATTTTCTTGAGAACCCCCAAATTTTGGAATATGCTGACCTGTAGGTATAACCACCTTGATGAAGATTTGGTTCCTACAAGGCTTACCACACTTCATAATGATAGGGAGAAATGACTTCTCTCTTTGATGTACATCAATAAAAATGGTTTTCATGTCAGATGAGCGATACAGGCTCAGCCCTCTGAGCTTCTAGTTTGTTCTTGTTTTTTTGTTTTCGCTTTTATCAACAAAGCAGTTGCAGAAAAACGTAAGACACATGTTAGACTAAAATTGACGATACCAACTTCTTCGTCTCGTAATAGAAATGTATATTAAGACTTGAGATAAATGATTTGATGAAGTTTATTGATATATTCGAGGAACATCATAGACGATTATTAACACAGAAGGAAACAAAAAAAAATTATAATAAAGTCTTATATTGCACATTTTTATAGTATATATAACAAATATAATGGCACTTAAAGACACTTTCGTCAATCTACAAACTCCCACACCTCCGCATCGTTGTACATAAAGTAATACTACATTAAAACAGACGCATTGGGAATATCTTTAAAGATGTATTAACAATTAGTAACACGTTTTTAAATACAATGTATGTTTAAACTTGTCTAGAACTGAAAAAATAAGCAAAAAATAGTTACACTACTTTGTCTGTATAACACAATATTGTAAATAGTATATGTATTTCTAGAACTGAACAAAATACTATGACATCACATTTCATACATAATCTAATTTTGAACTTTTATAGTTGACACGCTGATTTTTTATAAAAAAAATTATAATTAAATATATGTACTTAGGTTTGCCACATAAACACACAATAGAATAAACGCGTACAAATATATTGTCTAAACATGTCCTTCGTCTAATTCATTAGTTTTATTCTGGTCTTCAGTATCGTTGACGTAACTCGGATTTGAGTAACAGGCTTCGGGGATGTTCGTTTTCTCTTGTTTATTTTCTGTGTCATTATTATCTGTGCAGTTTGTCTTTTCTTGAGCCTTTTCTGTGTCTTTGTTCGAGTGACTGTCAGCTTTATTTTCCTTTTCACTGTTCGCTGTCTCATTTATAGTTTGGACTGTGGCCACGTTACTATTGTCAGCTTTTTGATTGGTAGCTTTAGTGAGACCACTAGCCGCAACCATCTGCGCTAAATAAGTTGATATATCCACCTGTTTTCCGTTGTCAACGACATAAACACCTTTACCAGTTTGCAAGTTATTTTCTGGTGGTATATTTGGTGTATATAGTGGCTGAATAGGGTGTTGCCTATTGGATACATTTACCAGCGCTTTGATTAGTTCACGGACAATTTCTCCAGATTCTGCACCACCAACTAGACCTTCGGAATCTTCTCTCCTTGGATTTCTTATGAAAGAAGTCTCAGATACTGTTTTCTTCATTTCCATGGATTGGCCTAAATCATCAACATGACTGACACAACTAGACACATCACTATCGTTACCAGCACCGTAGTAACTATCGTTACTGACCTGGCGGCTTACACCACGTTTAGTTGTAACTCTCGAATGTGATGCAGCGGGAGAGATAGCAGGTTTTACATCGCAGCAACACATTAACCATGGAACACGTTTATTCAGGGCATCTCGAAATTTGGGATGGCTAAATGCATAAACAATCGGATTGTGCATAGCCGCAGCCTTTGCTAACAAGACTGGAAACTCGCTGACGTACGGTGTGACCCACTCAGCTGGCCCAAATTGTCCAATCAACGCAACAGTTGCATATGGACTCCAAGATAGAATAAAAAGACATACAATCATCATTGCTATTTTTGCTATCCGAATTTCTGCTTTTGTTTTTTCTTGATTAGCACGGATATCTTCCACTTTCATCTTCTTTGCCATTTTTAGCATTTCTTTGTCATGCTTTTTAATTGCCTGATAGATAAGAATGTAACAGATAATGATGATAAACAATGGAGCCACAAAACCGCCAATGTACAGCCCAAGTATGTATGATCTCATGTGTGGCTCTCTGCTAAGATAGTCAAATGTACATGACGTTTGAAATCCCTCTGGCACATATGCCCCCCATCCAAATATTGGCGGCACTGCCCAAACAAGTGACCATATCCAGACAACAACGATCATCATAAATGACTTTCTCTTTGTCATGAATTGAGCAGCCTTTAATGGTTCGGCTATATTATAGTACCTATCCACTGAGATAGCAGCTAACGTACATATAGACATCAACCCGAACAAACCTCCAATGAAACCATACAGCTGACAAGCTGAAATAAAAGCGGTTATAAGGATATTACAATAACTTTGTTAGATAATGATGTCAAACACAATAGCATTTTTATGATAAAAAATATTTTATAAGTAAAAACGAATCCTAATAAACAGAGTATTTCATATAATTAATATATAACAATACATGTACATGTAAATTGTCTGTTGTCCACTATTTTCCTGCACTAGCGGTTTGTGCTATTAAGTTGAAATGGAAATCCATTTGCAGTTCATATCTACATTGTAATTGAACCGTTCTATCAAATTCTGCTCAAAAATGTTAGAATAGACTCTCTGATCAGTTCACAATCTTAAACAGAAGTGAATATATGTATTGCTGTTCAACTTTTATCATTATCTTGAATTTTCAATAATTGGCCTCAACTAACACAATTTTGAGAATACACTAAAAATGCACACGTAGTTCATCGACTTCTACTTTGATATTTTTATTTATTCATCTAGCATTATTAGAATAGAGAATGGAAACGGGGAATGTGTCAAAGAGACAACAACCCGACCAAAGAGCCGAAAACAGCCCAAGGCTACTAATGGGCCTTCAACGCAGCGAGAAAATCCTGCACCCGATTTCAGCTGGCCCCTAAACAATAATGCATTCTAGTTCAGCAAAATGGACGCAACATTAAACTACGAAACATACAAATGAACCAAAATTAGAAAAAAAAAAACGCCAAAGACTAAGAAAAGCTAGCATTACCTGTATCTCCCCACATCCATTTTCTGTTAAATGCTGATATTGTGAGCAATGGAAATCCATTCACGGCAGAGAAAATCAGATCGCTGAGAGCCAAATTTATAATCAACATGTTTGAAGGCGTTTTTAAATTTAAAGTTCTGAAAAAAAAATAAATATAATTCTCAAAATTTTTAGAAACAAAATAATCTTTAATCTCTTGGCAATCTAAATGAAATCGAAACTGATTGATCCTTTAAACTTTTTCCAGACTTTTAATTTCGAGGTACATTGTATGCTAGATAAAACGGAAATATATTATAACAAATTCTGAAATATGATTCCTTATTTTAAGCATACGGTTCTTTTATTTTCATAATTAGTTTGTTTTTAACTACTACATACGTGCTAAAAATCCATATTACAATTGAATTGCCAAGAATACCAGTTATTCCAACCAGAGTTATATATATTCCCACCAGATAATGCCACTCGTCTGGAACTAGTGAAAACTGTTTCCAGTGGGGGTGAATGTAATAGCCGAAAGTATCGTATACAGATGATGATGAAATGTTGCTAAAATCTGTAGTTAGATTTGTCGATGTTGATGTTGTTCCTTACAAAGAAAAAAATATATCCATGTAAAGTCACATAAAAACATCATAGTTATACATCTGAAGTATAACAAAGGCTGCATATAGTTTTAAATTAACTGTTAAAAAATTTAGCAAAATAATCTGCTATCTTTTAGTTAATATTTGGAATTTTTCGTAGAGATGAGGTTATCAAAGGGTTTAGTAAAGACGTAATATGTTAAATGGACAGAAAAAAGGTTTATTTAGAGGCAAATGTCATTAAATGCCACCCAAAAGACTCCGAAAGAAACATTGTATTATTACAAGAAAGGTTAATGAACGATTACCGTCTCTTAAAATGGTTGCATTAAAAACACACCAGAAACAGAATCGACATTCGGCAAATAATTCCAGAAGGTTTTTCTTTAATTTCTTTCAAGGTGTTAACTACTGATGTGCCAATCCATTGATTGGAATAAATATAATCTCAAGCACATGATTAGATAAACAGAAGAAAAATTAGAAATTATATCATCACTAAGTTATGAGGCAACGTCGATGTCGCGGCTACAACTGGCTATAATTTGGGATTAAAAATGTTAAGGTTGTGGCTATCTGAAAAGATAGGGGTGGTGAGCACTGGAACTTGGTGCCAATATGTTTTCCTTTTTTGATTTTTGTCAATAAATTATTATTTATTTCGATATTTTATTTACTCTATTTGGATTTTTTTCCACTTCTTGTCGCCCCTTAATCTTGTAATTTTTTTATGTAAAGTGTACAATAAATAATATAGAGATAATACACAGAAATAACTATTAAACAGAATTTTAATACGAATTTAATTTTTTAAGTAAATTAATAAACTTACCAGACATCTTCAGACGTTGTAGGAACAACAGCTAGTATATAAGTTCGAAATGGTTTTATGTACCTACTCCTATTTTGTTAAATAGTACATAAGAAGATAAAAAACGTTGGGGCGTTATATATAAGGATCGAAGTTTAATTATCTCGTACTTAATATCTGATTCCATAAAATATATACCAATAACTAGGTGCGGATGATTTTCTATCATGCCAACCAATTTATAACTCCAAATTAAACTGGTGATAATTTCAGAAATTATATGACAAAACAATTTTGATTCTTCATCGAAGTTCAAGCTAGGTTAATAAAAACTTTGAAGAGCTTTAGTTTTTATTATGGATTTTTTTTTATAGAATTTTATTTACCATCTTTGTAATTGGCCATGGAAAGTTTTCATAACAAACGATGGACAAGATTTGTATTTCACTGATAGATAAATATCATTAGAATGGCCACCGACATTTTTCATTTTCATTGATGAATAATGATAATATATGGATATTGGGTATGCATCCATGAACAACATCCCTTCAATTCAGCATGCCATATTTTTCTAACAGCTAAAACAAAATAGTAAGATAAAAATTTAATACGTACACACACACACATTTTAATATTAATTAACATGGGGGGAGCGGGGGGGGTAACTTTCTATATAATGGTAACTACATATGTGCGGCGCAAATGGGCCGGTATTTTTTTTTGTAATATATATATAATTAGGTCATATTTCCAGATAATCTATTATTTGGAAGTTAAAATATAATCACTTTTTAATAGAATTTCATGCTCATTTTTTTTCATGCAAAGAGCTCTAGTTCTGATTGATCTATTTGTGAAAATACTAGGAGAGAAAATATATGAAAGGGTCAGGAAGAAACTGGTTTATATATGATTCTAATATGACGTGCCGCTTTCGCTATATAAACACAACCGTGTTCTATATGGAACAATTATTATTGACACATGCGTACAATGCGTTGTTGACGTGAGGCGTGAATCACAAATGATGTATTTTGTTTGATAAAAAAATACAGTTTCAAAGTCATATTCTTCTATCTCACTGAATCTATCTTACATATATCTATGAGGCGCCGTTTTACTATTTATTCCTAATTTTTTTATATAAAAAAATTTCTTGATATAGATTTTCGATATCAGAAAATCATTTACATTTCTTGATATCAGAAATTCCATTTATTGAGATCAGAAAATCATTTTCTGATATCAAGAAATCCATTTTCTGATATCAAATAATCGATTTTCTGATATAAAAAATTATAACCGATTTTTTGATATCAAGAAATACATTTTCTGATATCAAATGTTCATTTTTTGATGTCAGAAATTCTAATTCTTGATATCAGAAAATCATTTCTTGATATCAAAAAATGTTATTTATTTTTTGATATCAGAAAATCAAATTTTAATGTCAAAAATAGATTTCGAAAAATAATCACTCCCTGGTAGATACCTCCTAACTGATAGTGTTATATGTTTAAAAAGGCTAAAAACATTAAAAAGTTTAAGCCTGCAAAAAACACAAGAAAAATGCTTCTTGAGTTGAATAAACAATTTATACTGAACTTGTCGAAAGGAAAATTGACAGACATTGAAACCTTGGTGTTACGAAAGGGACTTAATCTCGTCCCTATTTGTGAAACATCGGAAAGACAAATAATGAAAGACTTTGGGATATTTGAAAGAAGACTGAGATTATCATATTTCTTTCACAATGATCCTAAAATTTCATTGAAAATAGCCAATTGGAATTGTCAAAACACAAACAAACCAAACACTCTAATCTTTCCTAAAAAGAAAGTGACACTCTTGCAAGACGCATCACTGTTATCCAAAATACATCGAATTGCATTTGTGAATATATTATAAAACGATACAGCAGTTAATATATTCTATATTTAAAAATGACTAGAAGTAAATACAAATGTCTTCTAATGATATAAGGTTAATATAGATAACCATGAAACTATCGATTATGCCTAAAGGGTTATTAATTAAAACGGTCCATCAACAAATTGTAGGACCACCTGCAAATTACATATTTGACAATTCCCCGTAAAATCGTAAGTACGATTAGGGGCTAATAAATAATTGTCAATGCAAACAACATGTGAAAAATAGACACATGAAGTGCTGTACGCAATAAATACTACTAATATATCTTTAAAATAATATAATAGATTTTTTGATATCAAGAATTTGAATTTTTGATATCACAAAATCATTTTTTGATATCAGAAAATCGATTTCTTAATATGAAAAAAATTTAATATTTTCTGATATCAAAAAAATAGAATTCCTAATATCAAAAATTGAAATTCTTGAATAATTTTTTGATATCAGAAAATAGTCTTCATTTTTTGATATCAAAAATTAGAATTTTTGATATAAAAAAATAAGGAATAAATAGTAAAACGGCGCCTCATATATATCCTTTTGCAAACATTAAGCAAAGCTCAAAACACAACAACGATAACTGTCACGCGAAATGGTATGATGGTCGGAAGTGCGACGTCACAATCCAAGGTATAACGTCATACATTCAAATGACGCCAGATCGACAGTCGAAAACGGAAAATCGTACGTTGGACAGAATCTGGAACGCTGGTATTTGCTTTAAAATCTCACAAAAAATGTAAGTCTGATTTTCTTTTTTTTGTTTAAAGACATTTTACGTTTTTCTGTAAAAGTGTTTGTCTTGTTAAAATCGACATGGCTGTCCGTATATGACGCCTTATATGGTTCGCTTCGATTACAGAAATGATGCATATGGTCCTATTAGAATCGAAATAATTCATTGGTGCCATGCTCTATGGTTATTTTAACATGGTAAGGCCTTATATTTGTTAACATTTTACAGCTCACTAACGCTCGGTGTAAAATATAAAAAAATATAAGGCTTTAATATGTTAAAATAACCATAGAGCATGAATTATTACTGAATTAGGTCAGACTTTCTTGGATTCGTCGATATCGAAACTACATCGTGTCTTGGACATACCTCGCTACTTCAGGACGAGAACCAGTTCAATTCATCAAGCAATTCAACTAGGGGTTGGAATGGACACAAAGGGTAACCAATTTTGACTGCCACTGTAAAAGGAGGATGATTGGGTCGGGTCGGATAATGTAGCCTTCTGTAGCGACCATCAGCCTACTCGTTTTCGAAAACTACAGGATGGGTCTTTAGCATGCAAGGAGTGTGGCATTCTCCAAACATATGGTCCGCGATCAGGCTTTAGGTATTAAGACCTGACACCCCCCCCCCCCCCTCCCAAGGAGAGGGTCTCCCCTATCCGACAACTGAGGACGCGCTAGGCAGCTCTATGGGTTGAGCCCTGTTATCCATCACAGGTGCCTAGTTTTTCAAAGTGGAGGACACTCAGAACCAAAACTATTTTTTTTCTGTAAGTGAATTTATGTATCTCCTTTCATGTGACAGTGGCGTGGTTTTGGTTCTTGGCAATATTCCAAACAGTGATACAGAATGTTTGACAGTTTACCCTAATCGCCACTATACACGATCTTTGGGGGTAGAAAACGATAACATTTTTGTTTGTTAACATACAATTTTGCACGATACAAGGGAGGTGAATATTTACGATTAAACAAAATGGTTACGATTGAAACAAATACAGGGGAAAGCTGTCATTACAAGGGGCGGGTAAAAACAGTGCGGTTTGCTGTCATACATTTTAATGATATGATACCTTTGATATTTCGGTATGAAATCTATTTCTAAATATCATAGCTGATAATATATAGCAGTCAAGTCCAGGAGTATGCAGACTTATTTTAAAAATGAGTGGACGTTAACCATTCTACAAGTCATCGAATGATTTGATTATTTTAGAGCAATCATTTCAAATTCTTTGAAGAGTGATCCAAATGTTTTGGGACAAAGTATGGGTGTAATAGAAAAAGCGAAAGTTTGCACGCAGAAAAAACTAAAATACAACCGTGGCAGTGGTAAATAAAATACACAGGTCTTTGGAATGGTTGAAAACGGTACAAGAAAAGTCATATTTCGAGTTGTGGAAAGAAATAATAGAGACACCTTGTTACCAGTTAGAAAGGGGAATGTTGTTGAAGGTGCTACCATTCACTCTGACTGCTGGGCAGCATAAAACTCGTTAGTCATGTTAGTAGAAGAGAGTTTCGTACATCGAACGGTTAACATTCATATACAGGTTGTACCGAATTCCTTTCAAGGAATTATTTTTAAGCTTGATATGCATTTTATCAACAGTGGTCCTTGAAGCCCCCCCCCCCAAATAAAAACAAAAACAAAAAACAAAAAAAAAAAACAAAAAAAAAAAAAAACAAAAAACAAGTGAAATTCAAAGATAGTGGGTGTTTACACTACAAGTGCTTTAGTTTTTGTGTTGTCTCGTTTATCCTAAAAATAAAATCAAGGCTCATGGATGCAGGAGAAAATTTTCCTTTGCCAATATATATATTGAAGAAATATATTATTTAAAGTTAATACTATTTTATATTTTTTACTTTTTGATAAAACATCTTATTATAGCAACATTGTTATTTTTGAAATTTGATTTAAATGATATTATCATCATCCAAAGTCCGGGTTTTGTATCCACGTTCGTTCCTTCAAGCCCCGGTTCTTCTCAACGTCAAAGTACAACCATTTACCTTTCTAGGTCACACGCCAGGCGGCGATATGTTCGACCTGAAAAATATGAAGGTTTGTAGGAACGAACGTGGATACAAAACCCTGACTTGGGAGGATGGATATTACATAATGTATTTTACTGTATAGTTTATATCTATAAAATTTTGATGAACAAAAAAGGAAAAGGAACTTTTATATCATTATATTGATATAAGTTTTGATGAATGAAGAAAGATATAGTTTAAAAAATATAATTCATTAAAATAAACTTGAATATTTCTGACAGTTTTTTAATACGTTATTCTTATTTTTAATTAATTTTTTTTTTAAATTTCATATAGATATATTTATATATACTTTTTAATGGTGTGGGGAGATATATTGATCATTAGTGATAATTTAAAAAATATATGTGTACTTTTTTAATGGTGTGGGGAGATATATTGATCATTAGTGATAATTTAAAAAATATATGTGTACTTTTTTAATGGTGTGGGGAGATATATTGATCATTAGTGATAATTTAAAAAATATATGTGCACTTTTTTAATGGTGTGGGTAGATATATTGATCATTAGTGATAATTTTTTAAAGGTGGAATCATTTGTGTCACTTATATATATTAGAAAATATACCATTTCTTTCCATATTATAGGTATCACCATCTTTTAGATTAATAATCGGATTCTAGAAAAGCACTTATTATGAACGGGTTTCCCCCATCCTAGTTTATATTGTGAATAAATACCAATAACCAGCAGAAACTCTGGGGCTACTTAAAATCTTTTCACAGTAAGGACTTTTATGTCATCCTGTAAAAATTTCTTCCAAATAAATTGAAGATTTTAAATTTATACCGGAACCTCACTGCAGATTTCTATTGAATTCAATGACGAGATAAAATTAAACCCTTTATGAGTGTGTTATATCTGACTATTCCGTTTAATAGAGCGCGTCAGTATACGACCAGCATATATGTGAGTCTTAGCATTTACAGTTAAAACGAGCGTTTGTATTTTATTTATAGTGTGTTTAATACCTCAGAAGGTCAGGTGAGGTAAGCATGTTTGGGTACCCTGTTTAACCCAACCAATGTTAAGTGTCTGTACCAAGTCAGACTATACAGATTCTCTGTTGTTTCTACGCTTGTGTTCTTTGCTCTTTATGTTATTTTTGTCTGCTGATTGAATGACGCTGATTGAATGACGTTAGTGGGTCATTGTTGACGTTTGCTGATATCCCTTTTGTTGTTTATTGTTATGTGTTTATAATATAATGATATTAAATTGGTGTTTTGATATTTGTCCGGTATTATGTCTAATCGTTGTTATACTGGATCGCATATAATATACAGTTATACAAACAAAATTTGATCTATTTTAATGGATAATATTAAAGAACTAGACATCAAAGAAATGGAATCCATCTCTGTAGGCCCCGCCGTAAATAACTTTTGGTCAAAACTTTGTATGGATAAACTGAAGTTAAGCTAAGTAATAAAACACTTGAAGTAATAAGCAATTCCGGTTATGTACTGAGAGTGATCTTATCAAATGTATCTTAGTTAAAGTGTTATATTTGGACATTTTATTGCACTGCTGGATAGCCTTACTTTCGTTGTTGTTTGGAGCTATCCAGAGCTCACTGCTTGGTGTTGACTTGCAATATTGATGACCATTAAGTGACCTCTGGATATGGTGGTTGATGTCTAATTTATGTTATGTTTATGGTCCTGCTCCATAGGACATGGGGTTCGCAACTTTGACCTACAGAGTTGTACATACATTGTGACACACCCTCTGGTGCTGGATGAATATCCATGCCAAGTGTGAACTTTGAAATCATAAAGGTACTTAAGATCTAGAGCGGGCACGATTTGTTACGGACAGACGGACCGGACAAACTATAGGGCGACCGCCACTAAGTGGCGGGGCCCTAATAATTAGTTTATTTTCTATCTGTGGTTATTCTTGTTTATTTGCAATTTTTACACTAGTGTTTCCGACTTCTATTTTGAGATTCGTCTGGTGTCAATTTTTCTGAGTGGACTGATCTTGCACATCCGAGAACTACATTTTGACTTCAGATGGACACCAGACCCAAACTATGATAACACAGGAGAGAAAGAATGCCATGTTTGAGCATCTGGCTTAAAATTTCAAGTTTTTGTAATAAATATGTGATGTAACGGTAGTGTAATAAATAAATCTTCTTTCACAAGTGTTTGTTTCTGCCAGCCTTGAAGGGAACGTTCGAGAATTCCCCAAAAATATGAAATCTGGTATAGAGTAAAGAAAGTCTCCACTAAGATGTCAACAAGACGACAAATCTTAAAGAACATATCCAGTTTCATTTAAGAGATATGTTTATATTTAATCACCTCCTGATGACGACCGTGAATTCTAACGTGCTTGAATAAACGGCTGAACAAGTATATTTCCAAGAAGTTTTTGTGACAGCTGTTTTGCTATGGTGAGGAACTCCTATTTTGATAATGAAAATCTATCACGATTTTGTAAATCAAAAATCAAATACGTAAATTACGATAGCATTTTATTTTGTCAACTGATAACATTAACAATATTCCACAATTAAACTTAACATGTTACATTCAATGTAGTGAAACCTTGACCGTAAATGGTGTAATAAGGACAATTTACAAAATATGGTTCTTACATATCGAAATACTGTTTTAAAGTAAACAGACGGACAAAAAACATTTTGTCAACAACTTTCAGAGCAAGCAATCCACAAATAGGGTAAAAGCTAAATAATGATAAAAAAAAACAAAAAAAAAAACGGAAAATTAAAAAGAAACACAAATGTTTATATGAATAATGCACTGTTAAATTGCAAATACTGTTAAATTAGTTAATTTAAAGCCTGCACAATCCCTATTCTATAGAATATTAAAACAAATAATTCTATCCACAGTTTACAAGGTTCGTCTTTTATATGGTAGAATGTTGTAAAATACTTTGAATCCTCTTTGAAGGTCATCTATTCATTAACTGTAAAGAGGCTTCTATGCTTTCTCTGTTCTATCTGCAGTTGTGGTAGTGATTTGAGGAAGCACCATCGTTTCCGCTGTATTGTCTTTGTTCTCTGTGGAAGTTTGGTTCAACAGCTGCGACAAACATTTCGCAAGGTCCTCTGGTTTCCCGTCTCCTAAAGATAGAACATCTTTTCCCTGGCTCGTGTTGTTTGTTCTTGCTGCAGAATCTCTGTTCACTACTGTTACCAGGGCGCGTACTAATTCCATAATAATTTGATCTGACCCAATGGTATCTCCAATACTGCGCGAGCGTGACAGGTTAAGTGCGCAAGGTTTATCGTAGACAGATTCGCTTATATTACTAACATAGCTGGATGCCTCGCTTCCGTAATAATTGCTGTCACAGCTAGTGTTACGCGTGAGAGGACGTTTTCCAGATGGATTTGTAGAAATCTTCGAAGACCCTACAGCTGATTGAACGTCACAACAACACAACATCCATGGAGCACGTTTGGCTAGGGCCTCTCTGAATTTGGGATGACTGAATGCATAAACAATTGGATTATGCATAGCACATGCTTTGGCTAGCATAACAGGTATTTCTGACACAACGGGAGTTACCCATTCTGCTGGACCAAACTGGCCAATCAAAGCCACCGTACCATATGGACTCCAAGACAAAATAAACAATGTGACAATTATCATGGCTATTCTAGCCACTTTGATTTCCATGCTTACTTTCTCCTGCTTGTTTCTAAGGTCCTCTGCTTTCAGTTTGTCAACGACTTTGCTCATTTCCTTTTCGTGTTTCCTAATGGCCTTTAGAATGAGGATGTAGCAGACAACGATAATAGCCAGTGGAGCAACAAACCCACCTAGGTATAATCCGAAAATGTAGGCTCTCATATGCGGCTCGGTGCTAAGATAGTCGAAGGTGCAAGATGTTTGGAAACCTTCAGGAACATACCCTCCCCATCCAAATATTGGTGGTACTGCCCAAATGAGAGACCAAGCCCATACAAGAAGGATCATCATGAACGCCTTCCTTCTTGTCATATTTTTTGCAGCCGAAAGAGGTTTTGCTATATTGAGGTAACGGTCATACGAGATAGCAGCCAAGGTGTTGATTGACATCAGACCAAATAGTCCTCCAATAAAACCGTAAAACTGACAAGCTGGAAAAAATTAACATACAATAAACATTCAGAGTTTTTCTTTTTCTAGTATAAATATACGTAATACCTATATTGAAAGTTAAACATGTATATGCAAGTTTTCTTTTCGTTTTTGTTTTTTTAACAAAATATTAACACATAATCCTTAACACGTCAACGGGTATTGCTAAATGATATAAAGAGAACGTTCAAATTGATTACAAATTTCGCAAAGAAAGAAGTAGAGATGAAAACACTAATTTGGTAGGATTTTAGAAAAATATAAAGTCATTTTTGTTTAATTGCAATGCGAACTTTCCGACTAATGACATTTACTACTTTGAACACGTCTTATTTCTAACAATTATACTGAATGTTGTATTTTGTTATTGTATATTCTCAAACCAAATCTTATAGATTCAAATAAATCCATATATCAAAATAAAAACTTCGTGATTAACATTCAGCAGGCATACCAGTGACCAAAATTTTGGACAGCCAAAGGTAATAACTAAAGGTTGTATGCAATAAAATCAAAAGTGCTTAAAAAGAGTTGCCAAACTGTTGGAAAGGTCAAATTTTCCTGTAGACTTCGAAGCCTAATTTAAACATAATTTCAAAATTAATCAACCGAAAATTCAACAAATCTACATGAAAATCGTGTCATTGCGGAAGTAACGACTAGTGAGAGTATGATTAACCTCGGTATTTACAGTACACCAGCAGTTGTGTCACCTCAGTAGTAGTAAAAATTGGCATTTGTAGGAATGTTTAATCAATACACACCTGTGTCACCCCACATCCACTTCTTGTTAAAAGCAGAGATTGTCAATAAAGGAAACCCATTGACGGCAGAGAAAATGAGGTCACTAAGAGCTAGATTTATTATCAGCATGTTTGATGGAGTCTTCAGGTTTCTTGTCCTGTAAAAATATATCAAAATGTATTGTCATTTATTCATTCATATGGGTGCTAGTTCAGTATGCTTAAAATTGTTTTAATTAAAAGGTATGCAAGATGTATTTTATACTAGCTGTTTTATTTTTGAAAGTAAATTTAAAGTCAAACACGTTTAGATGTTTATATCGTTGGAAGTGATATAACATTCCCAGGGAAGAGCTAAAATTTAAAATAATGAAAATTATAAAAAATGAAAATGAAGGAGAAAAATATACATACGTGCTGAAGATCCATATAACAACAGAGTTTCCTATGATTCCAGTAATTCCTACAATAGTTATATAAATTCCCACAAGATAGTGCCAGTGGTCTGGAATCAATCCAAACTGTTTCCAGTGAGGATGTATGAAGTAGTCATATGTATCATACACGCTAGTGGAACCATTATACGTACTTGTGGTCAGAGCCACTGCAGGGCTCAGATCACCAATGGATACTGAAATGAAAGAAGAAAGCAAAGTGTAAAAAAACTGCTTTGAAACAGTATATAAATTCTTTTCTTATTTGGATTTTTTTTTTACCGTACCTAAAATGGTACCACAGATACCAAACAGCTTTGTCAAAGCTTATATGTATTAGATGAAATGCATCACTATGAAAGTGCATTTAATAACACTCAGTTGCCCCCTCCCCCCCCCCCCCCCCCCGAAAAAAGAAAAGAAAATGAAGATGAAAACGGGAGAAAAAGAGACATAAATGAAACTCCAACCAGTGGACGACAACTTACCTCTACGACACTTAACAATGATATGGTTTCATGTCTTATTATTCATCATTGTACATTTTGATGTGAATGCGAAAGTTAAAATAAAATCTGTATAGTTTTTACTTACCTGACATTTTAAGATAGTGGTTTGAATTTTCTCACCTTACACTGGGTATATATACATTTTAGTTAAAGTTAAAATCTCCTGTAAAGCAGATAAACAAGGTGGAGAAATGATACAGTAAGGTGCAGGAGACAACACCCTAATATTTTTTGTGATAAGTTTTATTATTTACAGCGCATTAGAAAATATTTTCAAAAAACCAACACCCTAGCTTTGAGGCTATCCATTTTATTGTGATTTATTATAGCAGTCTCTAGGAAAGATTTTGAAGGAAAGTCAATTAATTAATCAAGAAGCCGATTACTTTTATACCTATACTTTTATCACGCAATGTCAGTAAATTTTGACATATATTCCATGATCAATATGAATTTCTGTTCGGACAGAATCCTTTCATAGGTTCTTGTTATCCATGATTACACAAGTACAATAATGCTACGGTCTCAGTCTTGAGTGAATATTTTATTTCAGATAGTTCAAAACATTAGCATTTGAATAAAAAATTGTTTTTAGAAATGAAGATAAAAATACCTCAAAGTATTATACAATATGAATATAGATATATCTGAAAATTATAAACTCTCTCAACGATTAAGTTAAATGTAATGACGAAATTAATAATTTTTTATAGATTTTATTTTGTTAATCATTTTTTTGTAATCATCACTAGTTAAAAAGTGTGTGCTGGCTAAAATACTCATCAAGAGCCTAATTCAGTTTTCTGTTTATTGTTAATGTATTTTATGGGTCATCTCCGATTTTTTCTTCATATTATTCATCGTTCTTTTCGTAATTCAAATAAAAGCCAAAGTAATTTTGCTTTGTTGTGTCAAATATTAAAAAGTAAAAAAAAACATTTTTTGCTATGTCATAAGTTTTTGGTTTAAAATTTGCATATGCGATGCATCAAAATTAGTTTCAAATAATGTTTATTTTTCTACATTTTTCAGGAAATAAGTTTGAAGAAAGAATTTAATAACTGATTTAAAAGATGAAAGAAAATCACTTTGTATATTTCTGGGATCAATAATTTTAAAAAATTCAGTTTGATATAAATATAATGAATATCCATGCAGGTTGGAACAATCGGCCATTTGGGACTGCTTATAGGCATAGATGTCCGGGTTCTATTCTCATCAACTAATGGAATGATCTAAATATATAAAAATCAGAAAAATTAAAAATCGTTGATATAATCGGGCATGGCCACTTTAAGGTTTTTGTCTCACTGACATATTTCTTTCCACTCCTATAAAACTGTAAAACGAGATTCCAAAGTATGGTCCAAATTCGAACTGATAAAAGATAAGAAATTTGTAAAATTGTAAAATTCCAAAGTGACCAGAAGCAAAAGCAAAAACCGTCTGACAAGCTATATCAATTTCTTTTCGGAACATGACTAAATTAGCTTTTTGCGTAGTAATATGCACGGGTAAATCCACCCATGTTATTCAGGGTGGTTCAATATTCATTCGAGAGTTCGCATTCGTCCAGTAAACATATCTGTCGTTTTTATATTGATTATTTCAACTTTAGATATTTAGTTTTTCGTTTTCACATACCTATTCCATAAAAAAAAATAAAGTAAAATAAAAACAAAAACGTATGTACCATCAGATGTAATTTTGTAATAGGTATTGTTTAATTATCATATATTTATATATTTATTTTAATATGATCTGTTTGTATTTTGTGGATGGTGCAGGATGTTATTGCGAACAGAAAATAAGACTGTTATAATTTAAGGTTAACACCAACTATGAAATTTTGTTTGATTTTGAAAAAAGTCTATTTGTCTTTTTATTTATTAAAAGTCGGTGACTGGACATGCTGACTCGCCTTCCAAATGTTTATTTGTCTTGGTTTTTTGTAGCCATGTATAGAAAAGAAATGTTTTATGTTCGGTTGAACACGTGAATAAGAACATAAGTACGAGGGAGATACTCCTAAATATTTTTGCAACATTAAAAGTATCAATTTCGGGCTAGTATCGAAATACTAGTAACTGATCTAGATCCTGCTTGGAGGTATCCAGCAGCGGCAGTTTGAGACCAAAACTAAAGAAAGTCTGAAATCATCGAAAGATTTTTAACAGCAAAGTCATAACTGGTCTTAATCCAAGGAAAATTTACATTGCATCAGAGAGTTCAAAACTTACTTTTAATACACTTGTAAAGGTCATCAGATTAACACTCTCAATAGCATAAACGTGCAACATATTATGTATATATTACACTTGGGCTTAAATTCAGTTCATTTAGAAAAATATTTAATTTGCAAGGTTCATATTCATCCTGGTTTCCAATGGTAAGATTCCACCGAAAAGCATTTAACACATTATTTTCAGCTTTGGATATGATATTATCAGTGAAAAAATGAAAATCCAATTGTAGAGGTTGTTGCTCTTGTAGTTCCTTGGTAGAGCAAAAGTTGAATTTTTAGTAGTTTGTAGAGGTACCTACCTTGACTTACAGAAAAAATAGTTTTAGGGCAATAAATTTAAAGAAACGTTCAACGAATCTTTCTTCAAAATTTAAATATGATATTAATATGATAAAGTAGTTTTTAAAGATTTTCGTTATTGTCGTTAGATCGAGAGAAAACTCTATCAATTTTCAACAGATTTTTTTAGTTTAAACCTATTTATTTATAGTGAAACCAAATTATACAGACTCTCCACTTGGCGGGTGCGAGAGCGACTCCTGTAGTGACATTTTAGCCTACTTTTTCTCGACATCTAAAGATTTAAAAAAAAAAATTCCAATGTGTTTTCCACAGTGACAAAAGAGGTCGAAATTGACTTTTGGCAATTTTGTTTTTTAATTCCTTATCGTAAGGAAAATGGGACTCCATGCAATAACTTTCAACGATCTTTTCACTGAAATTTAAATACATACGAATTTTTTGTTTCTTGTGACAAAATTGGGTAAAACCTGGTTTCTTAACAGCTTGCTTTGACGTATCTGATTTGATATTGCTTATTGATTAGAAAAAATGTAGATTTCAGTGAAAATTGTATGCGTGTTAAACAAGAAAACATATTTAAAACTGAAAGGAAAATCTGCGCAAATTAAATATTCTTCGTTTTAAAATACCGTTATGATTGTATGTTGTTATTGAAATTTACCCCGTATCTCTCTTCAACTCTACAGTTTCAATGAAATCTAAAATTAGTACGGTGTACCAATTGATTAACACGACATGATTGTTTACTTCAAATCCATAGTAGATTACAGTATGGTTTAATATCTGTTCATGATAATTTCAAAAGTGGTGATATGTTGACCTTATCCGGATTGTAATTAGTTTGTTTGTGCCTGTTTGAATCTATTGCTCTAGAAATATTCTGGTAATCATTTTTGGCTTCGTGTCCTGCTCCGTTAACCGTACACGTCAGTTAGTAACATCAGTAAAGTGTCAAGTCAGATGAGGTGTCAATTCCAGGATCGAAGACGTGAAATCGAACTGCAATCCCATTAGTGAGATCGGAACTTCGTATCGACCAATCAATTCGTGATGAATTTTAGAATTATGAAAGAACAAAGAATGATCATAACCCTTCCTAAGAAGTTTAGGTGACAGCAATTATGCTCTGCCGAGAAAGTCATATATATATATATACTGTAAAATTTACAAACTATAGGTCGGCGAAGACCTTTGTATATCACTGCAAAGAAAGGAGATGTTCACGTGAGTTTTAAAGCTAAAATAACCACGTTTGTCCCAATGTTTTGATGAACAATTCTAGAAGTGGGCGTGTCTCTTTAACTTAAAGTTCACTGGGATAGTTAAGATGTACGTAATGCTTAAAATTAGGATTATTTAGTGACCGGACATCATATAAATGCTTGACACAAAAGTGATAACAGTCTAGGCAAAGGGACTGTCGTTTTACTGCTGTATTTGTTCCAAAGTCAAAATGAGGAAGAAAAGCAAAGCATGCCACATGCAAGGCCCTTATGTCGATTTTAGGGGCAGTGACATAATTGTTAAATACATGTCCGCGCCACTAGTCTCGCCAATAACACATAGAAACTCGGTAGTTATTCTGTAAAAATGACTTTAATACTTTATATTAATACTGGCCTCTCACGAATATTCCTGATTTCCATTGAACTCTGACGAGATAGCATCAAACCATTTATGGAGTATTTCGTTTAATAGAGCGACAATATCCGACCAGCATCTATGAGATCCTTAGCTACTTTTACAGTTAAAACAAGCACATTCTGACCCTGCTGTCTAAATTATGTATTGTCCAATCATTTTTTGCAGTTCAGGCAAGCTGTCACTTTTGGTAATCACAGAGTGTCAGGATGATGAGAGGAGGAGGGTACCCATAAAACCGGTTTAACACTGTTCAATGTCGGTACCAAGTCAGATTGTCCTGAGTCTCTGTTGTGTTTGTGTTCTGTGCTCTTTTATGTTATGTAGGGCCAGCATTTATTTTAGGGAAATTAAAAACATTTAAATTAAGCAACTTTAAGGGTGCCTACAAAAATAGAAAATCTTTGTCGTCAGAGCCATACGAATTTATTTGTCTTCGTTTGGAGATAGAATAGAGACGATTGGATTTTAAAATTTAAATTTCCATTGTTATAAGCGTGACACTGTTAATAAATTAGTTTTAAAAAAAAGAAAGAATTAAGATTTTGTATAAAGATCAGAATTTCGTGCTCTTTAGAATAAATTCAAAAATGACAGATTTGAGAATAGAAGAGAAGACAACTCCCACAGTTTAGCATTTTTAAGTGCTTTGCAGTAATCTTTGATCTTAGATTCAGTTTACAAAATGTACAAGACAAAATGAATAGAAATAAAAAATTGATATGCATACATATTTATTTTAATGAATAAAGCACTTCTACAGCGGAATTCTATTAACGATAAGTTTTAAATGCATGGTCTTGCATGTAAATTTCCAAATACATGTATTAATTTTTCGATATAATAGAAAAATATTTGTATAGTAATGTATGAACATAATTTGATTTAACTAAAATGAAACTGCACAATATATTATATTATTTGATATCCTCAGTAAACAAAATAGCAATATAAAAATATGGAACATAAATCATAAAACGGTGCTTTCAAGTAGTTCAGATGTACTTTCATCTCTCAAAAGTGTTTTTACTTCTTCCAACTGTGCCCCAGGCTCATTGGCTCTACTTAGATCTCCTGGCCCACCTCTATCGGATATCAGCTGTGATAAATACGATGAAACGTTTCCTTCCGAGCCACTGTATGCTTTGTTATGGGATGCAGCATTTTCTTTAGAACGATCATGCAATGGTGTATTGGGTGTATGAATATGCTGTAAAAATGGCTGACTGCTTGCAACACCAACCAAAGCACGAATTAGTTCTCGAACAACGTCACCATAATCACCATTCGGAATTGTTTCTGATACCGTTCGATTCCTGTTGATAGACTGGGCGAAAACAGAATCATCTATATTACTCACGCAGCTTGAGGCTTCACTTATACTGTCACGTGGTTCTGTGGTATCAGCACTAGTAACTCGACTGGCCATTCGTTTTGTTGTGGTCATTTTAACAGAAGCAGATGTTGACTTAGCTGATTTTTGTGGTGGCTTACAGCATAAGGCTAAATATGGTGCACGTTTATGTAACTCTTCTCTGAATTTAGGATGGGTAAAGGCATAAACGATTGGATTGTGCATGGCACAGGCTTTTGCAAACATAACCGGAATTTCTGATACTAGAGGGGTTACCCATTCCCGTGGACCAAATTGACCAATCAAAGCAACGGTTGCGTATGGACTCCACGATAATAAATAGAGAAGAATGATACCCATTGCTATTTTTGCAATCCTAATTTCGGCTCTGGTTTTATCCTGGTTTGCACGAATGTCTTCTGCTTTTAATTTCTTCGCCATGATGACCATTTCTTTGTCATGATTTCGAATGGCTTGAACAATTAAAACGTAGCAAATGATTATAATTGACAGGGGTAACGCAAAGTCACCAATGTACATGCCAAATATATATGATCGATTGTTCAGGTCTCTGGTGAGATAATCGAAGGTACATGACGTTTGGAAGCCCTCTGGTATATATGCTCCCCATCCAAATATCGGAGGAACAGACCAGAGAAGTGACCATAACCAGACTAAACCTATTATCATCAGTGACCTTCTCTTTGTCATGAAGATGACTGATGTAAGCGGGTATGCTATGTTTATATAGCGATCAATCGATATGGCTGCCAGAGTATTTATTGACATCAGGCCAAATAAACCTCCAATAAAACCATAGAACTGACAAGCTGCAATGAAAATGATCCATTTTAATGACACAAATCACATAATATGTTGAATAATTTGTACCTTAATTTATACTTTAACAGTACATTGTTATAAAGGTTAAGAAAATATCAAAGATAAATTCTTTATCATGTCACAAATTGAAAATACAAAATGTTTGTTTAGTTCTTTCAATAAAGTGTTGCGAAACGATTAAAGAGTAACTGAGATAATTTATCAGTTAGTCGAATTTTGTAATTCGCCTGTCCGAGTATTTCTGCAATTGCAATGTTGTTATAAATGAACCGAATACAGAAAATCTTTCGAGATGACATACCTACATTACCCCACATCCACTTTTTATTAAATGCAGATATAGTAAGTAGTGGGAATCCATTGACAAGTGAGAAGGTAAAGTCACTGAGAGCCAAGTTGATGATTAGCATGTTGGATGGTGTCTTTAAATGTTTGGTCCTGAAATGGTACATTAAGTTTGTGAGTACCTACCAATACTTATATGCAAATAATATGAAATGTATAAAATAAAGAAGTATTTTGCTTATTTTAAAAGAAGTTTTTGAATATGAATCATTTATAAGATACTTTAGTTGAATAAACATTAAATATGTTCTCCGACAAACGTCCTGCTGCTCTATGTGACATTAATCACTTATTTTAAAGTTCGAAGTTACAAAGCCTCTTTTAATAAACGGATGATACTTTTATAAGTAAATTAGTGTTACCAACCTGGTGTACTTAAAGTCCAAAAAGGTTAATTAATGTTTTGGATTTTTTTTTAATAAGTTGAAGTACATTGTATTTAAAAAAATTATTTCAAAAACAGTTAATGAATGTTATATTTTTGTACGAAATAAAAAGTGAGTTAATTCCTGACACAATCCCTGCATACACGTGACAAAAGAAACACACTTGAATTGATGTTCCTCATCTGAAAGTAATTGATAGAAAAGTTAGTTTATACCCTTTATATGATCTTTAAAATACTCACATGTTATAACTTGGAAGAAGACTCCATTTAACTCAAGATTCAATTATGGTATTAATATAACAGTTACTAATTAATAATTTGGCCTTGATTGACTGAAGAATTTTTCAACAAACACAGCAAAAAAGAAAGCCTGGGCTTATTTATTAAATCACTGATTTTTTTAGTTCAAGATTTTATATCATATAAGGTGGAATTCTCACACAACTGGTAAAATTTTTGTCGTCCATTTTACATACAAATTCTAATAAACGATATTATACATACGTGCTGAAGATCCATATTACAACAGAGTTTCCTATGATTCCAGTAATTCCTACGATTGTTATGTAAATTCCCACAAGATAGTGCCAGTGGTCGGGAACCAGTCCAAACTGTTTCCAGTGAGGGTGTATGAAGTAATCGTATGTGTCGTAAGCACTTGATGTGTTAGGGACCATTGGAGTTGTGACCACAGATACATTTCCATTATCAGGACCTAAATTTGTATAGTTTATTAACGACATCATATAAATGAAAAATTATATTTTCTGCTTGACAACGTAAATTAACCTCCATGAAAAGTTATACATACTGGAGAACAATAGAAAATATAATGACATTTTATAATATTTAGTTAAGAAATCGATCAACGATATATGTAATTATGTAATAGAATTTGGTTTTTAAATTATTCCTGTTTATTTTTTCACTTTTATGACATGACAAAAATAGCTACTACTTTTGGAATTAAATAAAATTACATGAAGTATTCGTCAATTATTCTATATATAAACATGCACCCCAGTGAACTAAAAAATCGAAAGATATTTATACTCCTCGCAATTAAGTTGATGGGTGTAAGGTGTTTTGACCCGTCCTTGAGTCCGTCCGTCTGTCATCAATTAATTTCCACCAAGATAAATAGTGCTTTAAATTTTTAGGGTAGTCTCTGAATTTATATAAGGGTTTCCACCACATATGAACACGTCGGAAGAGTTCATTATCAGAAAAATATGAGTTTGGGAAAAGACGTATACCTTGATTTCATTACAAGTCATAATAGGAACACTGAATCTAGATATCTTTGTGCTTTATATGACCTTGGCCTAAATTTCTGGTGATCAGTGAAACCTTGCCGTTGATTGAATCTCATAAAGGAGTTTCGTCATCCTTAAGCTAAAACTATCCTTCCTTACGTTACCAGTTTTTACCAACAGTATATAAAAAAGATGCCATAGAAAATTTATTGCTACTACTGAAAGGATATATCCTCTTGTGAACTAGAGTCTTAAAGTATCCCAGTATTTTGGGAAAAAATACTTAACATTTACAGTTATAATATATAAATATTTGAAACCAAGGAGTATCTCGTCTCGCAGAGCATGCTCTGTCTTAATACGTTTTTTTTTTCAACCCTCATAAGGTCATTTTAAATTTGAACTGTAAATTATTTGAATAATTGTTTCGGATTACTGCAGTTCTGCCCATAAACATTGTTGCTGGAAAATTATATATTGAATTCATTGCAAGATTATTATATAATATTGATCCTTACCTGTTGTTTTGACATTTATTTTTTTGTTTATTTGCCTCCATCGTGCTTAGCTCTGTCCTTAAATGTTTTTTTGTTTTTTTTGTTCCAACCTTCTTAATAATTTTGATATTCAAGTTTTGGTTAATTGTTCCAGGTTTTAACATATTCGACTTTAATCACTGCTGATGAGACATAAATTCAGTACCTCAAAATTGGTATAACAGAATGATATTTTTTTATATTTGCGTACGTTTATTATTTTGGCCTCCCTTTTTAAATTCAGTACCTCTTTTTAATCCATTAAAAAAGGCATAAAATGACGTTAATGCTGAAAAGTTGTATAATAGATTCAGTATTTCAGACGTATGAATTAGATAAGTAACATAAAATCCATGTAGTAATATTGTAAAGTTAATTTACCGTCATTTACATCATGACGCCATAAAATGTAACCAGATATACTGCATTTATCAAAGTTTATCTTTGCACTCGGTGAAAGTCACGAAAGACCCCCCCCCTTCTAAATGATTGAAACCTATCATATGCACATTCCAGAGTATCATGATGTGAATAGGATATACCCCTGTGTGGCTAACACCCTCAGGGGGTATATCCAATACATAGCTACTGATAGAAAAACAGTTTACTTACTTGTCATTGTTGAGATGTATAATAAGAAGTTCGAATGTAGTATATTGTTGAACTTTTATATAATATTTATAAAGATTGATAGCAAGCAGTCTTGATACAAACAAATTATTTTATGGTGTGAGTAGAATGGACTACGGTGTCCGAGTCTTTATGAGATAAAGCATGATGGAATGCAACTTCGACAGATAAAAGATGCTTACATTGTCTGAGATTAGAACCACAGTTAGAGATATCAAGTTTATATACTGGTACAAAAATGTATGAGAGAAATTATGGATTAGTTCTTGACACTAATTCCAACATGCACGTGACAAAGTCAAAAGAATCATTTATTGCGCCTTCATAGGTCTTCAACAACAAAAAAATTCTAGCACCCAACTGCAATTTACAAATTATCCATAATAGCGAGTGCTATAGGAGCATATTTATTTTCTACATATGGGTCATTTAGAAAAGTCTTTGTTTAATGGGGCAGCCATATTGTGCTACATACTAAGGCTAGAAAAAATTTTGCTCGCCGGAAACGTAAGTAACTGAAGTAAGAGAAATAACGCTTCAAATTATAATTATAAAATGAGTTTCTGGAAAGGGCTATTGCTGTGCTCGCATCATTGGTCACGCCAACAGCATATTACTGATTAGAGCTAAATTCATTTTTGTTCAATTTCTATCTTTTTGTCTTTTATGACTGTACCAATGTTATATTGATTTGCGGAAGTGACCATCTAGCGCATTATTTTTTTTTATTTTTCATTATTCATAGTATTTTGAATCTTGAAAACTTAAAAAAAATGAATAATGGACGTACTTCAGCATGATTACCTTGGCCTTGGGATTAATAAATGCGAGAGATTAAAATGGATTCAGATAAAGAAAATCATTTAAGTTAATATATGAAATAGGAAAATTCTGTTTGTGAAATTACATCTGAAGAGAAGCACAAACAATATTTTAGTTTTACACTGTAGAAATAGAATACAAATATGGTGTACCGCCCTACAATAAGGAGGAATTGAGAACTTGTTGACTCAAAATTCCTACTTTAATACAACAAATTTTCAAACAAAGAAAGTCTGATGTTATTCCTATTCTTCATACTAAAATCAAAGTGAGGCCTAGGCCTTCAGCACAGTGAACAATCTAACTGTTCGTTCAACACAACAGTCAGCAAGGTTTTGGGCTGTATTCTTCGTTATATGTCGGTCATGCCTTGTGTTCTCGACAAAGTAAAAAGAGAGAAGTGTATTGCACTGTATACAGTATTTACTGAAATATTGATAAATGTTTGGAGGTAATTATATACAGCATATAACTCAAACATGGGAAGAGTCTTTTTGACAATTATACAACATAACACACTGTAAGATTTTTTCTAGGATTTGGTGAAAACAAATATTAAAATATGTAAGATAAGGTAATACTTGAAATAAAGAAACCAAATTAAACAGCTGCTTTAATAACGTTGTTCTTCGTCTTAAAATTATGTGAAGTGTTCAATTATCTTCAGAGGTTGACATGTCAAGTATAATATTAAGATAATCCTTAATGTTATTTCTCCTATTCTTGACCACTCCCCGTTGATTAAACTTCTACGTGGGAATTACGGCCGTTTATTCTACAGTTATTGGAACGATAAACGAGAGAAGTCCCGAAATGACATGTATGTAAACAAACTACATAGCAACGACATTTTGTCTTATGAGGTTTTTGTCAAAAATCATAGGAGAAACAGATTCTCCTTCAATTTACTCATGAGTTATGGAATTTATCCACCCTTAATAATTAAATTTTAAATTTAACTATCTCGGGTGGAGAAATTCCATAACTCACTCGTACCTGAAGGAGAATCTATATATAAACAGTACTTCTTGTTAATGTACATAGAATGTGACAGTCTTGCAATAGATACATTAAGACCTGTAATTATGCTTATAACTAGTAACTGTGCATAAGAAAATACTCAATGTAATACCTGAATAAAAAATATGTTTGTTTTCCATGATATGTAAAAAATGAATGCAAGGTTTTCTATGGTCAGTCAGACTATGATTATGATTTGTCAATGTATACTTTGTGACACTATGGATTTAGTACTTAAAGACCTGACTAACCTCAAACATTCAGTGTTTGGTTCATTAATCTGTTACGTCATCGACAATTCGTTTGATAAACCCGAAACATTCACATCAAAGTGCAACAGAAACTTTACAAAAACACAACATCGATGAAGGGTTTGACGTCACGATTTATTGAATTAAACTGGTAAATTCGGAAAGAAACAATGAGTTAATCAAACGTTTTAGCACAGGGTCACATACGCCCATAACTGGACATTTTATTTAATGATTTGTTTGTCCATAATCTTACCATTTTATCTCGGTTTTAAACTTCGTGGGGTGGTGAAGTTTCTAAAACTTTGTAAATATGTTGATTAAAGTTTTGTAATTAAACAGTATAATATATCAGGCGTAATTAAAACTTGGAGAGTCTTTCTTGCTGTTATACGACAGTAACATGGCATTAACCAATATACTATTACATTTTCTTGCTCTCATTTGCTGCACTCAAGGTAAGTCTGAAATCTTATTAAAGGCGTTGAGATGTTGTTTAATTGTAGATTACTTATGAAAATCCTATTAAAAATAATGAAATTACGGATGCATACTTAAGGGCGAATACATATAAACCAAAACATAACTTACTTTTAAAAAGGGTAAGAAGCTGACGGTTCGTTTTCAATAAGATTATTTTTTTTATCTTATTAAAAGAGATGTAAGAGTCTATTGTTAATATTTTTTTAAAGTTTGAAATATTCCAAGGTGCAAGATGCTTCTATAGTTACGTTATATGTTTGTTGTTTTGATCAATATTGTGGGGCAGGACAACACAGCATCTGGTAAAAATCAAGCAGGCTCCACTTGCTTTCTGTATGAAGATAAAATGTTTGATGCTTTTTTGGATTTGGAATTAGACTGAATTGACCAAAAAAGCATCCCCTTTTCAAATCTTTTTGTCACAAGCAATTTTTCACAGAAGTTTATGTGGATCATCTGCTTTGACGTTGAATTTATATCTCCTACGATCAAGATGATGTTGGATTTGGTATTGGTGAGGAAATCCTAATCAAAATAAAATGTGCAATAAAATCCAAGATCTTTTTATGACCCGAATTAACCGTTGCCTGGGTCCTATTTAATAAAACTCGAAGTGAGATTTTCCTTGAATTTTCATCAAATTTTTAATTTGTGGAGGATAATTTTAGGAAATCCGAGATGATTTATGAAACCCATAATATAAAATTCTTGTCTTCAAATATTCATACACTCACTAGAAACCCTATGTAACAAATCAGATTTCCATATTCCCACGTAAATTGATCCCTTTTTCATATAGCTACATGGAATTACATTCGTTTGCGAGGAGGAAAACAGAATAATGCAGGTTACGTTGAAATTAAGATAGACGGACAGTGGGGAGTGATTTGTGCATCATCCTGGACATTGTCCGATGCCGCTGTAGCTTGTCGGCATTTGGGATTTAACGGAGCATTAAGTAATACTTCTGTGGTAAGAAAATTCTACAGTTTGTTCTTTTTTTAATTATCAAAATGTAAAAACATGAAGTTAATCGGCCTGAATGAGACAGTATCCCAAAGGAATGGACATTGATACATTGATTATACCAGCTATCGTTTTGACTGCTTCCTCAAAATAATTTAATCTAACAACAGTTAATTCATCTCGCTAAAACGTTCGATTTTGTTTCATCAAGACCTCGTTGTTTCTCTAAACTTGTCTTTACTGCAATAAACGTATAGATGATTTTGTCATAATTTATACATATGTTTAAGACACCATTCAGATAGTTCTGCCACAGGCTTGCAATATACAGTTAAATAATAATTTAAATAATAATAACATTGGGAAGGCTAAAAATTACAGAGAGCAATAAAGCTGGCAAAAAGGGCCAAAGTTCATTAAAGATCAGATATCTTAATTTTAAAAGAATTTCAACTGAAAAAAGAAAACCGGAAATTTCATTATTAGAGAAATAATTCATGGTTTTGTGGGAAACTTTACTACGACGTTGCCAAACAAGCCATCTGACGTCTGTAACGTTGAAATAAAAATATCCATATTTTACCACGGATATAGACTTAAAGCGTTTAAAGCAGGTCAAATTAAAATTATCATTTTCTCGTGTCAACACTGACGCCAGGACTACATATTGTCGTCTAGTTGCAGTCCACCAGCAGAGTAAGTTGTACACAAATGTCAAACTGAATGCGGTACAAATCGCTCGTTACAAAACTTTTAAAAAGACGAAAATTGACTAATCATTATGAGTAATGAAATAAAAACGGGCGTAAAGATGCAAAGTCAGGTCCTTTTACTTGACTAGTGATTTTTTTTTCTCAAAATGGACAAACAAGAAAATAAAAAATGACCCGGCTAAAATGATATTTAAATATCAATTTAACTGGATTTGATGTCTTTTTTCCTCCTCCATTTAAGGAAATGACTAAACCAACCTGACTTTTTTAAATGATTTCCCAGGAAAACTGTTAAACAATGGTTTAGATAGCATTATGATGTGACCATAACCATAAGACTTTATAGAATTATGTATTCGGTACCCTATAGATATAAATTGTATTTTTAGATACGCTCTGGAAAAAACTTTTCGCGATTCTTGCTAACTAATGTTCAGTGCAACGGATCAGAAAGTGAAATATTTCATTGCAAGAGTATAAAAGGTAAGTATAGTATATTATCTTCCCTAAATTAATTGATTATGGCTAATTGAAAACTGATTAAATGAAATTAAAGGTAAATTTTTTAAATTCAAACTTCTTGTCACCAATATATAAACATTCTATGACAATTGGTATGGACAACGACTGCATATAATATCTGAACACCAGTATCCAATATCAAAATGTTGGTTATAATATCACAAGTATTGAAAAGCAGATTAAAATCCAAAATGATCCAAAAAATAAAATCCAATCACTGTACGATTTTTAAAATTCTACTCTATAATGCCACTTTAGAGCATATGCATGTTTTAACAAAAACGTGAAAGCAGTGAATAAAGTTTCATAACAAAACATACAATTCCAAGGGAAATTTCACAATTAAAGTCCTACAAACTTCCAAATCCGGGAGGTACGTAAATACCCAGAACAACTAGAAAGCAACAGTCATACTCCTGACTTGGTACAGGCATTTTTAAATGAAAATGATGGGTTAAACCAGGTTTTACTACATGCAAAAACTCCAACTTATATGAAAGTTGCTATTATTCTGAGTTATTTTCGGAAATGAGTAGCTGCCAAAACAACCGACTCACGAGTCACATCAGTAAATACAGTGGTCAACATAGGTCTAGGAATTTCATCAAGACCATCCTTTATAAATTGACCAAGGCCAGAAATAAGGAAAGCCAATACAACAACCTAAAATAATAAGTCCAAAATTACCAAAAGCTTTAAGGCAAAATATCACATGAGAATAGAGTTTTAGATAATTTCTCTATGTATTTCATTTGAAAGTAAATAACGTTAAATAACCTTACAAAATATAAAACCTTACAGAGGATTTGGACTGTTTTCACTCATTAGACATTTTAAAATTCTCAGAAAAAGGTTTCTGCATTACATATAAATATATAGGTTCTCTTTTGTATATTTGTCACCTATATGTTTTGGACGTTTTGACTGTTTCTGCACAAAGTGTGATTTCTTTTATATTCAGATCGAAACAGAAATAATTGTATCGCAAATGTAGCAGCCACAGTAACATGTGTACGCCCATTTCAAAGACCAGCACAGGGTAAGGAGTTGTTAGAACTGGTCTAATCAAACATCGTAGTTCATATACGTCTTCATAAAAGTTGAATAAACATTTTTAATACCAGTTTTGAGGCACAAGATCGTCGAATTACATTACAGTCCATCAGTTGTGCTCGAGGCCGAAAATAAGCCGTATAAGATTAAAATATAAGCCAAAACAATAACATGAAACGTTGTAGAACAGATTACCAAAACTACCAAACAGGTAAAGCCGAAACTACCAAATGGGAAAAGCCAAAACTACCAAACAGGTAAAGCAAAAACTACCAAGAGTGTAAAGCCAAACTACCAAACAGGTAAAGCAAAAACTACCAAGAGAGTAAAGCCAAAACTACCAACAGGTAAAGCCAAAACTACCAAGAGAGTCAAGCCAAAACTTCTAAAAAAGGTAAAGCCAAAACCATCAAAAGGATAAAGCCAAAACTACCAAGAGAGTAAAGCCAAAACTACCAAACAGGTAAAGCCAAAACTACCAAACAGGTAAAGCAAAACTACCAAACAGGTAAAGTCAAAACTACCAAACAGGTAAAGCCAAAACTACCAAGGGAGTAAAGCCAAAACTTCCAAAAAAGGTAAAGCCAAAACCACCATAGGGATAAAGCCAAAACTACCAAGAGAGTAAAGCCAAAACTACCAAGAGAGTAAAGCCAAACTACCTAACAGGTAAAGCCAAAACTACCAAGAGAGTAAAGCCAAACTACCTAACAGGTAAAGCCAAAACTACCAAGAGAGTAAAGCCAAACTACCAAACAAGTAAATTCAAAACTACCAAGAGAGTAAAGCCAAAACTACCAAAAGGATAATGCCAAAAGTACCTAAAGGGTAACGACAAAACCACATAAAGGTTGAAACCAAAAATATCTAAATGAGAAAGCCAAAACTACCCAAAGGTAAAGCCAAAACTACTTCTCGTTTCTCTGGTGATGAAATAATCTTTAAATCTTGATTACTAGTAGTTAGAATATGTTAAAATAGGGAGAAATATCTTCAGTCACTTCTAAAAATTTTCCCTGGTTTTCAGATAAGTCTCCATGTCGTTCAAATCAATTTCTATGCAAAGCTAGAAATACATGTATACCTGAGGGATGGAGATGTAACAATCAAAATAATTGCGGTAATCATGAAGACGAGCTGAACTGCGTACGTAAGTATTTAGAAATTACCCTTACTTTTCAAGTATTAACTACAGCATCTGAAAATTCTGATTTTTGTGACAAAAATGACATATTTGTAACTGTGCTTTACGTTTTATATGATTTCATAGAAATTTTGTCCTTTAATTGATATGCTTATTAAAAATATTATAGTATCCCTCAAATATACCTAAGTTAATATCAAAAAACATTTATGTATTCAACTAATAACCATTTTCTAGCAAAAAATGATTTTCCTACTGAAAAGACAGATGTAAGACTCGTTGGTAAAAATCTTCCTTACGATGGCAGATTGGAAGTTCTGTATGCGAATGTCTGGGGATCTGTATGCGATGATGGTTTTCGAAGAAGATCTGCCAATGTCGTTTGTAGACAGATGGGATATCTGTTAGTATATAATTGCATAGTATGAAACTGATTTCAGTTATTCAAATAGTCTCAAAGAAAATCATACCTTAAAACAGCGTAACCTTAGATTTTCTATGCATTCTGGTTATTATCTCTTTTGGTTAAGTAGCTGTTGAAAGTAGATCAGTATTCTTGCTGAATATTTTATACGTATATCTCCATTACCCCTTACTGTAAAAAAAACTGTTCTATATTCTATTTTGAAGCAGTTACATATACTAAAGTGATTAAAAAAAGTTAAGTGGCAAATGCTAATGCAAAAAGCAATATATGATCTGATATTTCAAGGAACCAAATGCTTTTAGTATAATATTTGTCAGACCTGCAGTTTAACTATATGAAATCGGATCGGTCGAATTTTCTAGGGGTGTGCAGAAAATGTATCATAATTCTACCAAAGTTATAAAAGGACAGATTTGGATGGATAATGTAAGATGTAATGGATCGGAATCAACTATATTTCAGTGTAAAGGAAATCAGTAAGTATATGGAATATGATATAAAATACATTTCATTTGTACAAGAAATTCTTCGATACCAATTTTGATGCATAAGATGTGCAAATTTTATCGATTTACGACTCATCAGTTTTGCTCTGGGTCTAAAAAATGTTGAAATGCAAAACAACAATCCAAAAATTGAAGAGAAAATTCAAAAATGCCAATTATTAATTTCATGTACATTAAAATATTTTATGATATCAGCTCCTGTGATTTATTTGCTGCTTATTTGATATGGGAAAGACTTATTGTATACGAAGCAGTATAGAACTTGAAACTTTCTTTTTAAAGATTTGGCAATAATGATTGTGTCCATGAAGAAGATATTTGGATCGCATGTAGACGTAATAGATCAGTCTCACCAAATGGTATGGACAATTTCATTTCTGCTATAAGGAAGCTTTGATAGAAACTAAACTGATCAAAAAATTAAATACACCATGTATCAGGTAGAAAAACTGAAAAAAAAATAGTTTTTTTTCTTATTAAGTATTTTGTATTCATTTTTTTTTTGCGTTATATATCGCATGAAATAGGTAATACCAAGACAGAGTTATATATTTTTTTAAATCCAGTTGAAATAAAAACTTTAATTATGAATTTATGTTTTATACCAATAAATATGGAATGAAGACTATATTTTTGTCTCATTAGTAGTGCCCAAGGCCACAGGTAGTGCTGTAAAATTCCCTTATGGTAATCTAGCTATAGAATTACCCCCTTCCGCCTTTCACAGTTTTTCTTTTGTAAGGAATTTCTACATTAATATAACGTTATCTTTAATTTAATAATACTTGAATTTGTTATTTATTCATTCATGTAAGGCTGTGGAATTCAGAAATTTCCGATACTGGAATCAAGTTTCCGTATCGTTGGAGGACAGCCTGCATCTAAAGGTAGTTGGCCATGGCAAGCATCTATTCTTCTCACGTTGCCAACAGGTGTAAAATATGCATTTTGTGGAGGAATTTTAGTGGAAAACCAATGGGTGCTTACTGCTGCTCATTGCTTTGACAAGTAAATATTATTATCACTTTATTCTAGATGCTAGTAGCAAAAGTAAAGTTTTTATGAATCACTTGTAATACATTTTTTCCAAACGTTTCGGTAATAGCATTTAATAACCATATCAGAATTGTATGCATTAAAAAAACCTCCTATGATAACTATCTTTATAAACATTTTGACACAACTAATATGACATGATAGAGAAAATAAAATTGATAAGAAAAACCGGAATACTTTAAAAATAATAATAACTTCACTTCATTATATGGTAGTGCGAAGAGCATAACAGGATTTAAAGTAAGAGTTGGGGACCACAATTTGAAGGTTGATGAAGGCACAGAGCAGGAATTCAATATTCAGCAAGTAATAAAACATAGATGGTACAGACAAGGGAGTCACTTAGCTGACATAGCACTCATAAAACTAGACAGAACAGCTAACACCAGAAGCAAATATGTTCAAACCATATGTTTACCAGACAATAATACAAAATCGTTTAATGAAAGTGACTACTGTTTTGTCACTGGTTGGGGTGATACAAGAGGTAAGCAGCATTAAAGTGAAAGACAGATGTATTTTAACGTACTTAAAACTTACTCATTATTAAATACTGGAACGTAACATTAAGGTCTTTCACAGTGAGCCAAAAATGTTATATCCTACATTTACCTAAAAAGGGGTAAAGGTATTACAATGTTGTATATTTTCATTTTAGTTCAATTTTTGTAATAGCTGGCGTATTTACATTAGTCTCATATACATATTCAATTTTATTTCAAATCATTGTATATTTAAATTCAATTTATATTATTTTTCAGTAAAAAATGGTTTGATGAATGAATTATTTGACAAATAAACATTTTATTTAAAAAAAAATACTTTGGTGTTGGGGAATAGGATATTACTGTATATGAATTTATCATTCATCCCTCGGGCTGATATTGAAATCTCGGGGTGATACGGCATGTGATACTGATTTTGCCATGTATTATTCTCTATATAAAAGGAGCTTTAAATTCAACGTAAAGCTCCTTTTATATTCATATCCAGTAATAACCTTTACAGACTTGGGAATATCTTTATTTCTTTCAATCATGTGCGAATATTTATGTTCATAAATATGGCATATTAGGAATATTATTGCCTGCCATACTACATGTAGTATATTAAAAAGGTGAGGGTATTGTCAAGAATCTCGGAAAATCAAAGATAAAGACTCGGTAACCTCACGATTCAATTTTTTGTATTTTCATAGGTAACGATCAATAAAATGCATAACTCAAAATTTGGTAAATTGGTTAGACCATGTAATATCTTGTATGTATAGAGCCTGCTACAATTGTCACTTGACTTCAATTGTGGTATTAGTCTTACTTACTGCTACTACTTACTTATATATCCTCACTGATATTATTGAATAAGAAGCATAAATCACTGATCACGAAAAATAGAATTACCCAAATCATACTTTACATCCATTATATATATATTCTGAAAGTTAAAACTACAGAGTTGTCAAATACAAAACTAATAGTTTTTTTTTATTATTTATTTATTTAATACATTTGTATATGTTTACCATTCTAGGAACAGGAATACAAAATATACTACAACAAATAAGGGTACCAATTTTTTCTTACATGGACTGTCGCAAGAGATATGGCAGAAAATTCCTTCCTGGAATGCTGTGTGCTGGATATGAGATGGGTGCTAAAGATGCATGTCAGGTGATTCACAATTTTAACAATGGACATGTATTATCGTCCATTTCACACATTCTTTCGTCTGTTTTTTCTGTATCTATTTGGGTAAAACAGTACTAAAAAACGTTGAAGAGCAAATCAAACAATGCCAAAATGACCATAAGGGTAAATCCCAAAATATCTAAAGACAGAGCTACAATGTATGCACGAGGGAGATACTCTTTAGTTTTCACAAAAATTAACATGTTTATAACAGTGAAATTAAAATATCAATTTTTGAAAAATAGAAATTATATTAGCAATTAAGCTGTTTACGCCCTCGTGCACTTATGATCCACAAACAGAGGTATCGACTCAGTGGTAATAATAAATTCGATTACTATGTGCCATTTTATGTTATCAGTATGTGTGCATGATTATAGTTTATTACATACAAGTATAGCTGAAAAAGGCTCTCTAAACCAATTTTCAATCTCTTTCATATCCAATATTTATTCAAAACAGATTTTCAACCAATGTTTTGTGTATCAATATTTTATAGGGAGATTCTGGGGGACCATTGATGTGTAGGAGAGATAACAGATGGATTGTTGCAGGAATTATTTCATGGGGAGAGGGGTGCGGAGAAATCAACAAACCTGGTGTTTATACAGAAGTTACTACGTATATTAAATGGATATCCAGTGTTATACATCCAACTAGTACACCGCCAGAAATATCTCACTTATTTGGGTGATCACAAATTTAACTACTATAAACTGAAAAAGCTTAATTGGTCGCTATCACTGCAATGGAAATTATAATGGCTGACTATGCTTTTTGTAGTATCTATACAATGATTGTAAAGGAAAAATGAAATACTCATGTGCATTAAGTTTACACACTGCTTTACTTCTAAAGACAGACAAGAACGCATACATGAGTTTAAGACACTACTTCATATAGAAGCGTGTAAAAAGAGACATTGTTAGGTTTTGTTACCTTTAAATTGATCTGTCTCACAACAGCTTTTGTTACTTTTTTCTTGAACTAAATAGATCTGTCTCGTAACAGCTTTTTATGATTAAACTGTAATTTTAGTTATTTGTTATATGAGAATTTAGGATTTAATGACGATAGTAAATGTCCAATACCGTGTCTTTGCTCAAAGTGCGCAGTATAAAAATTGTAGTAACATTGTCCTCTTCTCCAGTGTCCAGGAAATAAAGGAATATACTGCTATGTAGTCCCTCAAGAACAACCGACATCGTAGCTCGTCAGGCCTATATGTTGTTACGAACATCAACTTTTGGATTACAAGACTACCAGATCTGGTAACTAGATATTTTGATGGTTGTCGCATTCGGAGCAGGATATATTTTCGAAGCACTTTCATGGAAGTTTGCACTTTTTCTGCTTAAATACTTTAATATTTTTTTTATGTTCTATGCTTTGACGCGTTTTTTTTTCTGATGTCACGAAATAAAAACCTTGAGTTCTGGTTTTTGCCCAATTATTATTCTTCGCACTGTATTTATACACATAATTTCAATACACCAACCTGGAAATACGTGGAAATAATATATAGATACACAAACAAGGGATTGTATCAAACATGTTAAAATGACTAAAAACTAGATCGGACATGCGTATTATGGTATCATATGTTGTCAAATAAAGAAATAACGATTTTATTACACAAATACACATAATTTCAATACACCAACCTGTACCCAAGCGCCTGTGGATAGAACATTTTATAGCTGTATGTTTGTTGATTATACTCCAAAAGATGCAAACTACTGAAACGTGTTTTATAATTAACTATATAGTAATAAAAAATAATTTTGTCATGGCCAGGCAATTAATTGTGCCATATGTAGTGGATGGATCGTCCTGCAGCAATATTTGTCGGTTTTTTCATGATCCCTTGAGATAATGTTTTCATTTTTCTTTATTTATGTGAAAGTCTGCAAGGCCTAGCTTGTTAATCAATTTTACGATTTCGTGTATATAGGCAGATGCATGGGACAGGTGCGAATCTAGCTAGGATATTTTTTAATGGGGACCGGGATTAAATCTAAGGGAAAAGGGAGGGGGGGGGGGGGGGGGTCCAGCTAGGCTATAAGAAGAAGAATTTTATTTCCAATTAAGGGCCCATTAAGAGCAAGCAATCAAATACAAATGATTTATATCATTGGAGTTACATATACAGTTTACATATATATTTAAACCCACTATAACCGCAGTCAGGTCAGAGCCATATTATATGCACAATATCTATATTATCATAATATATCTATTAAAATATTTGCATATTATTATATAGAATTTCTTATTTCTAAACACTTATTTATAAATATACCCAATGTTTTTAGGACATTAATATTTTCATCATTCAATAGCCAAATAAACTTTGCTGTTTTATTCGGGTTCCCAAAATTATTACAAAATAAAGATATATTTTCATAAAATACTTTTCTTTCATTTTCATACAATGGACATTGAGCTAAAAAGTGTTCTTTGTCTTCAACCTCTCCAAGTATGCACTTAGTACATAGTCTTTGTGAACGTTCAGTATAATTTTTAGCATATCTATCAGTTTCTAATTTTAAACAATGAGCACTAACTCTAATTTTACAAATTGATTGTCTTATTTTAAAATCATTTAAATCAAGATATTTCTCTCTTTCAAAACATCTTTTAACAGTGAAGTATGTTAATAATTTCCCTTTGTCAGAATTTAAACTACTTTCTCTAAAGCCATCCCAAAAATTGAGTGTTTAGAAGAAATAAGAAATTCTATATAGTAACATGCAAATATTTTAATTGATATATTATGATAATATAGATATTGTGCATATAATATGGCTCTGACCTGACTGCGGTTATAGTGGGTTTAAATATATATGTAAACTGTATATGTAACTCAAATGATATAACAGTGGCGGATTTAGCGGGGGGGCACAGGGGGCACGTGCCCCCCCAGTTGAGGTCACCAAAAAAAAAAGTATACGTAAAATTACAAGATACAAAGCTTCACATCGTTGAACATGGTCATAATTACGAAAGGCAAATTTTAAGAAAGTGACCATAACACGTTATCTATTGTAATGGTTGATTGCCACCTACTTGTGAAAATTAACATGTATGTAACTTTTTACAAATCTGATAATAAAGATAAGAGTTAATGAGATGGAAATGTATCACAGTGAAGAAAGTAAAATTAATTTTCCACCAGTGCCCCTTGAAGATTTGGAAGTGTTTAATTGAACATGTACCCTTCTTATACAATGGCTTACTTATTGATTCATTGTTTTCTGACGTGTATTGTTTTAAATACAAACAAAAGATTATTAAAAGATGTCTATCTGTTTTTTTAAATTAATATATTTGAAATTCATTGGTAAGTTAAAATATCTGGACTTTTTTAATTTAAGTGTGTTGTTAGTACAAATGGGCATTTACAATATCTGATAAATCTTTACTACCATGATGTGTTTAAATTGTTCCGACATATGAGAGGTACATCAACATTTTTTTTATAATATTTATATCAGTGAGACTTCTGAAATATAAATTTAAAACTTTTAATTTAATAAATTGTCATTTATTTTATTTAAAACTTGAAGATATTAATAATTGTCAAACAATTTCTTCTCTGAGTTGATTGTTTTTTAGCACCTCGGTGGCCGTGTAAAAGAACAAAAGTTTGAGATCCATTTTGAAATTTGATACATGTAACGTCAGAGAATACAAACTGCACTGGCTACCGAAAATGCAGCCACTTTAATCATTATATTTTAAACTTTAAAACTGCCATCTTTCAGTGATTTTGCATGACATTTTTGACGAAACAAAATTATTAATTATTGAAAGTCTTATTACTTAATTTGGGTTCCCATTTCAATTCGCTCATGGTACGTTTTTCAATCAGGTATCACTTAGGAAATTTTACGGTCTTCATCACGAATATCGAAGATGATGTTGGACCTGTTCCCACTTTGGTAACATTTCACGCACCTCCACCGATTTGTGACTACCACCGGATGGCGGATTGACTTTGTTGAACTTCATGACGGTTGTCATATACGGAGCAAGAAGCTGCTTACCCTTCCGGAGCACCTGAGTTCACTTCTGCTTTTTATAGGAATTTGTGTTGTTCATTGTTTTGTAGTTTTCAGTGTTTATTTGTTGTGCTTGTGGTTGTTCATTTTCCCTCCCTGGCTTGTCGGTCTAGCTATGATGGATTGCGTTTTTTGTTTGCTCCTTACGTGTATTTATCTTCTTTCTTACAATCACTAATCACGCACAGAGACCACGGAGGACCAGATCATGATATTTAGTTCTACAACCTGACAACAGCAGTAAAAATATAATAATTGCTTTCAATTTTCCAGCAGATACATAAGCTTCTGTCACGTTAACCAAAAAGATGTGATGCTGTACCCCCCCCCCCCCCCTTTCAACAATAAAGGTCGTAAAATCTTCATTATCCCCCCCAAAAAAGGGGCAGATAATTATTCAAAATTGTGCCCCCCCACTCGTCGCTCCTCTGGATCCGCCCCTGATATAAATCATTTGTATTTGATTGCTTGCTCTTAATGGGCCCTTAATTGGAAATAAAATTCTTCTTCTTATAGCCTAGCTGGACCCCCCCCCTTTCCCTTAGATTTAATCCCGGTCCCCATTAAAAAATATCCTAGCTAGATTCGCACCTGTCCCATGCATCCGCCTATATAAACGCAATCGTAAAATTGATTAACAAGCTAGGCCTTGCAGACTTTCACATAAATAAAAAAAATGAAAACATTATCTCAAGGGATCATGAAAAAACCGACAAATATTGCTGCAGGACGATCCATCCACTACATATGGCACAATTAATTGCCTGGCCATGACAAAATTATTTTTTATTACTATATAGTTAATTATAAAACACGTTTCAGTAGTTTGCATCTTTTGGAGTATAATCAACAAACATACCGCTATAAAATGTTCTATCAGCTATTTTTACGCGTGTATATTTTTACTTCCGGCATTCCTTGACTATTTTTATCTACAGAAGAATCACACTGCCACCTGGCGTTAATTCGGTTATACGTCAGATGTTTGCATTTGTCCGTTGATTTTATTTTAAGCTGTTCGTTTAAAATCGATGTTCATTAGTTTTTTTCATTCGAGTCTGTTGATTTTACTTTATGCTGTTCATTTAACATCGATGTCTGTTAGTTTTGCATTGGAGTCTGTTTATTTAATTTTAAGCTGTTCGTTTAACATCGATGTCCATTAGTTTTGCATTGGCGTCTGTTGATTTTGTTTTAAGCTGTTAAATTTTTTTTGACGTCTTTTTTACCCTTTTCTCCTATTCCTGACGTGTTTAATCGGTGGGATAAAAATACATAATATTTTTAACCACTTCCCGGTGATTAAATTTCTACGTGGGAATTACCGCCCTTTTTTCTACAGTTATTAGAACGATAAAATAGAGAAGTCCCGAAATAACGTCTATGTAAACAAACTACATAGCAACGACATTTTCTGGAGGTTTTTGTCGAAAATCATAGGAGAAACAGATTCTCCTTCAATTTACTCGTGAGTTATGGAATTTCTCCACCCTCAATAGTTAAATTTTAGATTTTAACACGCTCGCTAAAGGCTCGCGTGTTGAAAATCGAAAATTTAACTATCTCGGGTGGAGAAATTCCATAACTCACTCGTACCTGAAGGAGAACCTATATTTCGCCGCCCATACACTACACCTAAACATATCGAAACATACAAGTACCTTTTACAATAGATTCACAACACCTATTATATGGATTCATCCATGATAGATATTTAAAACATAAAACCGAAAGATTATTGAGACAGGGCGGTGTTTTTTCATTATTATTACTTTAAACAAAACTCCATATATATGAATTCAAAAAGAAAATAATATAAATGTAATTACTGATTAATTAGCTCGGTATGCATTATTTGTCATTGTGAACTTCAGTTTGACATTACACCTACAGTATAGTAAAATCTTCCGACTAGACCATCCCGTACCTCTTGCCAATAGTTCAAAATACGTTGTTTTGATGCCAGGCGAAACTATTAATTTGCCACTTCAACAAAACGGTGGGACAAACAAAAATCGTGACGATGCATCATAATGGACAAATACCAAAAGGATACACGCATAACTGAAAAAATTAAAAAAAACATAATAAACTAAACAGTATAAAAACAAGACAACACAAAAAGCCCTATCTATGTGAAATAAATTATGTAGCATCTTTTTTAAAACAGAAATCATTAGTAAATATTAAAAAATATTAATCTAATGTATACATGCGAAATGTTGATGTCCTGCAAATTGATAAAAGCACAAAAGGGCCATCATAACGTAATTAAAAAACAGTATATCATTAGAAAGGCATTCCGCTGTTGTTTTAAATGATATCACAAAGACCCTGGGGCTAGGTTTTCGAAACTATCTTAAAATATGTCCTACGATATGTCTTGGGACACATTTTAGGACCATGTTAGGATAATCTTAGCGGTACGTCTAAACACCACCAAGGCCGCCTTAGTGCACTAAGCTCTTAAAAAATCTTAAAACTGCACTAAGCCCGTGATGGGATAGTTATATAAGCACCAAAGTCTATCAATACGATAAAGTATTGAATAAATAACATTGATTTCAATTTTGGATTTTATATATTTAGAAATAAAAGAGTTATTTACATTTTACATGGCACGCGCCGACTAATGTGTAATGTCCACGTTATCACATTGTTGATTGACTCCAATCAAGCTTGACGAATTAATAAAAGCTGCACTAAGGACACAATTGACAGGTAACATAGGCACCAAGAACATTCACTTGGATGTGTTTTATTATTGAAGTAATTATGTTCATGGTAGGTATGAAAAAATAAGTAATTAAATAGTTTATGAACATGTTTAACGTGGCAAGCTCCATATCTGTTGTGTAATCTCTGATCACTTGTTAATTGCTCCTGACCATCATTCTTTAAGGATTATTAATTAACAAGTAAACAATCGTAATTTGTTGCTAATTAGTGATGATAAAGACGGTTGTCGATATTTTCTTTGATGCTTTGTTAGAAAATGATTGTTTTAAAAAAGTGTTTATTTACGCTGTTTTGCTGTGATTTTTTCGGAAATATCAGTAGAAACATGTGAAATGGAAAGAATTCCATATTGCACCCCAGCTGTGTATATTTTTGACGGAATAAAGATACAGATGTTCTTATTGGGGTGCCAAATAGAACTCTTGCCGTGAAAATGGCGTTTACTCAAAGACGAGAATGTATATAATATTTTTTTAATAATTTGTTTACCATTCACTGTTTCGAAAGTTGCACAAATAGACACAGGCTCCAAATATTAAGAAATATAATGTGGCGTCCGTGGGGTTCAATGGATCCAGATATCAAAAAGTATGACAGAGAGCTGGAAATATTGCAAGAGGTAATTATTTTTTTAAGGAGAATAATACACAGGCTATATCACATGCTATATCAACCCAAGTACCAATATCACTCCGAGGTCTTTGGTTATAAACCTTCAAATATAAAATGATCTAGGACTCTCTGTTCAAATTCACTTAAAAATATTTTTTTGATACCAAATATCACTGTTTACATAATGTATCTCGTACTTTATAGGACCAATTGAGCTTGTCGTTTATTCGACGAAGATTTAAGACGTGTCTACCTAACTGAGTTTTAGTGTCTAACAGTACATAGCAAATTTAAAAAAAAGAAACAAATAAGAAAATAAATCCTCATTATTAAATATGTTTATAACACAAAATATTTTCGATATCTTTTGTCTTCCCTTTTCAGTCATCACAGTATGGATTTCAATATTTGTCTGATGTAGTTAACGACAAGAAGAAAAGTATGCAACCATTTACATATTCGTACAAAGTAAGCAACACGCCGAAAATTATAGACATCATATCTCAGTCATCTACGCCAATGTAATCTTTCTCATCTTGGAGAACCATACAAAGTTAGTGACAATGGTAGTTGTCTTTTTAATGCAGTTTCCTTTGCACTTTGTGGGTCAGAAGATTTGTCAACCGAACTCCGGTACCGCACATGCATTGAAATGGTGTCAAGAAAAGATTTTTACACGTCACTACCAATTGCCAAGAACATTATTTGGGTTTCTCCTAATTATATTACCTCAACATTTGAATGTGCCTCAAAGCGTGGTTGGTCATCAATGTGGACATTACTAGCACTTGCTCAAGTTATTTGTATACCCATTAAATCTGTCTATCCACCATTGATTGGGCACACTGACCTTGCATTCAAGACATTAAACTTAACAACAATCCCTCGCAATTGCCTAGATGAAAGTAAATATGTAACAATCATGTGGACACGCGAATCTTGTCACAACCCAAAGCAGATGTGGACACCGAATCATTTCGTTCCATTAATTGTCAACAAGGCTACTAGCATCAATGCCAGTATTTCAACAGACAACCCTTCTCACAGCCATGATCAAACCCATGAGTTAATGTCTGATACAGATCAATCCAATAACAACGAAGAAAAATCGGAAGTAACATCTTCTTCAACTACTTATGCTGATACTTTGAATAATAGTTCCACAAGTGAAGTTGACACCGAGAGTACTATTGCCCAATCAACTTATCCATTACCTAATGGCCAGAACTTAAATGCTACACAACTGTTATCCGTAATGTTAGATCAACAACTTAAAGTGGTCAACTCTATTCCTACTTGTTTCAAAGACAGTGTTTATTGTGTTCTTGACAATACAAGTAATATGTCTCGACGACAGAATTCTCAGCATAGTAATTTTACAGATGACTGCGGTGTTTGGGACACACACAGCGGCCGCACTAATAAGACTGATTTTATAGTTCTGCCTGGTAACATTTTAAAGTGGACAGTTAAGAAAGACGATGAACTGATCCAAAAATAATAGACAAGGTAAAAGAGGGTCTATCTCACAAACAGTCTTGTTCCGAAATCTATCAAAATATGGTTTTAGATAATCCCGAGTCAGCTCCACGTGATCATCATCAAATACGCAATATTGCCTACAACCAGAAAAAACAACATAAAACTGCATCTCTAGGAAATGTAGCAGACGAGATTGTTCACATTTTTTCCCTGGTAAACAACACAGACTTTGTTAAAGAAGTTGTATACACAGAAGGTAACAACAAGCCACCATCGCTTATTTGTTATACAAAAGACCAGATGAAGGATATGACACAGTTTTTAAAGTCCGATAATGACCGTATACTTGGTGTTGATAGGACATTCAATCTTGGTGCTGTCTATGTGACAAACTTTGTTTACAAAAACACCAAAGTTGTAAGAAAAGAAACTGGTGAGCATCCAATATTTATTGGTCCACTATTTTTGCACTGGGAAGGCTCTTACTTATCTTACCATACGTTCTTCTCGCATGTAAAAGCACGCATTCAAGAGTCTGTTCAGTGCATTGACCTTAAAATTGGAAGTGACGACGAAAAGGGTCTCACCAAAGCTTTAGACGACGTCTTCCCATACCCCGGAACAACACGACTGCTGTGTACAAAACACATGAAAGACAATACTTCTGATCATCTCAAGAATATTATAGGTTGCAACGATAAAGAGCGTCTAGAAATCATTGATCAAATTTTTGGTCCAACGGGACTTGTAACAACTGACGATTCTGTAGAATTCGAAGTTAGATCCAGAGATATAGTTCAAAACTATCCACAGTTTGCCAGTTACTTTGCTTCCCGTCTTAAAGATAGACTCTACAAACATGTCAGTGTCCCGAGAAAGCAGCTCAATCAAGACCGCTTATGGACCAACAATAACTGTGAATCAATTAACCATGTTTTCAAGAAATCTTTTAATTGGAAGCCACAAAGTATTCCAGATCTAGTTACAAAACTACATGACATAATTAAAGTGCATTTTGCTGATTTGAAAAGATCGTTGTATGGAACCGGTAACTATGAACTCTTTGTTCAATACAATCGTCATAAAGTGTCACAACAGTGTTGGAACTCTAAAACACCAGAACAGAAAGAGAGACTATATCATAACCTTATTAACGACTGTAAAACATCAAACTGTTCAAAAGAAATTCAAGCAGTCAACAGTAACTTTACAATTCCGATTCCACAAAGACTTGCCAAAAAACCGAATCAGCATAAAAGACCAAGAGTCTGCCGTACCAAACCCAGGTATTAAACTATATGTAGTGTATTGGTATACACTTTCAGAATAATCATGACTGAAGTTTCATATTTTATAAACTTTTATATGTTTAATGATTTGTGTGTCAACCATACATAAATGTTTATTAATTTCATGATTCAAATCTGTTGATATTTATCAAACAGAAATATTAATAAAAGAAATTATTGTATTAGCTGGTTTTATGCTTAAAGGTTCAAACCTATTACAGTTTCTGTCAGTTATTGTCAAAATAAATATTTCATTCGACTGTCACTATTCTAAAAACCATCGCAGATTTTTTCTTTGTTAGTTTTTTTTTATTTATAGTTTTATGATCGACGAAGCAAAAATATAAATAAACAAAACCAAATTAACAAAATAAAACAATGACCATGATAGACTACAAGAAAAAAAATAATACATGTATCACCAAAACCAAACAAAAGAAGAGAAAACAGAACAAATAATTTATAAATTCTTGTGCTAACAACATAAATTAAATTGTGTAATGTAATGTAATATTCCCATGTTTCCTGTCCATTGTATCCCCAGTGCAGTTTAATTCGTCAAGCTTGATTGCAGTCAATCAACAATGTGATAACGTGGACATTACACATTAGTCGGCGCGTGCCATGTAAAATGTAAATAACTCTTTTATTTCTAAATATATAAAATCCAAAATTGAAATCAATGTTATTTATTCAATACTTTATCGTATTGATAGACTTTGGTGCTTATATAACTATCCCATCACGGGCTTAGTGCAGTTTTAAGATTTTTTAAGAGCTTAGTGCACTAAGGCGGCCTTGGTGGTGTTTAGACGTACCCTAATCTTAGGACATATCTTAGAAATAATGTAAATCAAAGGTATCCTAAGATCATTTTTCTAAATATGATCTTAGGCCCTTTCAGAGAAGAATAAGGGAGAAAAGACCGAAAGAAGTGGATTTGTGCAAATTATATTATTATGATGGTAATGTAGCAGGAATGTCCATGCATATACTGCCTCCGTCTAGTTTATTTTTATTTCTTTGTTTTATTATTTTAATACAGTTTAATCTGTTCTTTTGAATAGCGTTTTCAAATTATGATAAAGTTGTATAGTTCTGGTACCTGTGATTCCTGGTTGAATGAGTACTTATAGCGACAAGGACTTGTCACAAATATTTCATCTTATCTCTCTATAGATAATTTTGTTTAGGTATCTACGTTCAAAACATGGTTGGTCTGGCAGGATTATTAGGAATTATTCTTTCTTTATTTAGTACAGTAACTCCTGGTAAAGTATATATATATATATATATATTTATCTTTCAACTATATAAGAATACTTTTATAGAATTTACGATTTTATTGTTGTTAATACTGAAGTATATTCAATGTTAGAGATTATACAGTTAACTTGTGGTCATATCCAAGTCAACAACAAAAATTCTGATCACAATTTTGATGTATTGAAATCTCATTTAAATATATTTTGTCTCTTAAGCCATATAAATTACAATTGTAACGTAAAAAGGACAAATATACCTGTTGTAATCCATTGGACAGACAAACCCGGGAAGACAAATGAACAACCACAAGCACAACAAATCAACACAGAAAACTAAAAAAACAATGAACAACACGAACTCCTATAAAAACCAAGAGTGAACCCAGCTGCTCCGGAAGGGTAAGCAGTTCCTGCTCCGTATACAGCACCCGTCGTGAAGTTCAACAAAGTCAATCCGGGGGAAGTCACAAATCGGTGGAGGCACATGAAAGGTTACGACAATGGGAACAGGTCCAACATCATCTTAGATATTGAAACACTGTCAATTCGTAATGACGATCGTAAAACATCAACTTATCCCTGATAAAACCCTGGTTAAGAAGCTTTTGTGACAGCAGTAATCTTCGTTTTCGAAAGTCAGGGAAACTCACGCATGCCCTTGAAAAAATCGGATAAGCTGAGAAACGTAGACGCCATATGCAGGTGATGCTTGTATATTGCTACTCAAGAAGGGAAAATTAACAATAGGAAAGTTGAAGTCATCACGTTTGTTATAAAGTTTTGTCTTCAAATGTCCCTCATAGTCTATTTCAAGAAACAAATCCAAATATGAAGCGGACTTTGGTGTATCTGTAGTATCCTTAATTTCAAGCTTACTGGGGTAGATAAGATATAGAAAGTCTCGAAATTTGTCGTTATTTAACGACAACACATCATCTATATAACGAAAAGTGAAATTAAAGGATTTGGTTTAGTTTCTTTTTTTTCACGTAGTAACACTTGAATGAAACCCGCTTCATATGAGTAAAGAAACAGATCGGCGAGGAGAGGAGCACAGTTGGTTCCCATTGGAATGCCGATTGTTTGTTGAAAAATTAGACCGCCAAATTCAACGTTTATGTTGTTTATGAGAAAATCTAACATGTTAGTAATTTCATCTTCAGAGTAATTTTTGTCAGAATCAGAGTGGTTCTTCACGAAATAAGCCTTTTAAATGACTGAATTTTCTTTGATCTTTTTCGAAAATAATTTGTTTATTTCTGGTGAATGTACAAAAGCATGGTATAATACGCAAATCTTAATATTATACCATAATTCCAGGTTTAGTCTCAGAAATCCGTTGTATTATAAATAGAGATTGGGTGGAGCTTAAGCTATGGTATAATATGAACAAGATGCATGTTATGCCATAGCTAAAGCTCCACCTCCCACAAAGCCAACAAACGACCATGAGCCAATGAAAACTTCCGCATTTTGAATTGACATTGTGTAAAATTTAGAGTGGAGTATGTAGTCTTCATTATTTTGAAAATCACGTATTACTGATTTATAAAAAAAGTAAAAATGTATGTACGTCAAACTGTTCGCCTAAAAATTTGTCAAATAGGTGGGTATGTTTTATATATTATTTTATGTTAATCTTGACAGGTAGATTACTACAAAATGTTGGTGTTTTATTTTATTAATGTGTCAAAAGGACATTACATAACAGTATCAAAATTATAGTCTGTTTCATTTATCCTGGAGAAATAAAAAAAAAAGAAATGAAGAAAAGCAATTTCCATCAGAAATACTCGTGATTGTTTAAAAAATTCCTATACTTTACTTTTCAGACATCATACCATTAACATTTTTACTGACTAAAAAAAATGAAGTAAATAAAATCAAATTAAATTTAAAGAAAAATAAATAAAGTACTGAAATAAAAACATTATACTTGGAACATACAGTCTATATACATATCAAAATAGAAATGATAAATCAGATGTGACTGTAATATGACAAACCAGTTATAAAATTACACAAATGGTATTCCAGTTTACTCTAAAGGGTTAATATATATATGTTAGGGTGAAAGCTGATTTTTTACTTCACTGTGTATCACAACATTCCTCATTTCAAAATCAGGGCATATTCGCCTGGCATGGTCTTTGTTGAGATGAAAATATGTAATTTGAAAATGTAGAGACTTTTTAATCTGTTTTGTTTTTGGACTAGTATATGTGAAAACGTTTTAAAAACAAGTCATGTGGTGGAACCCTTTGTCTTTGTCCAAAATGTTTGCCACACCCGTAACATTTTTTAATAAGCCCGTGAAAAAAGGTGAGATGATATGGTTGAGCTGTTTCATCTTGAAACTGTTTTACAATATGCCAACTATGAATTCCATATTGTGCAGCTGATATCAAATCTGTCATCACTACTGGTACTGGGTTAGGTATCATTTACAGGTGGTAAAATTCATTCATCAATATTTTGATTAAAAAGTAAAAATGTTTAATTTTATTTTGAAAGTTTTGTACATATCAAAATACTTGCCCTATAAATTGCAAGTAATGTTAATTAGTATGTCCAAATATTCAATCTTGGTGGGAATTCTAACCCACGTGCATGGAAGTGCATTATCATAATCGTTACATCGGGTCAGCAACAGAATATTGTTGATAAATGGTTTTCTTGTAAGTTTGGATGATACAATATTTACCTCCGAATTACTTTGTATCATTTGGGAACAGTTTTTTTTTTATTGTGACAAGCCTTAAATGATTTTTATATAAAAATACATATATGCAAAAATTTCAAAAATTTACATGTTTGGACCATATTTTTTATCATTACAAATATTAAGATTTCCATAATGTTACAAACTGCACTTCAACTCCAGACTTTAAACTCCCAACCCCAGACTCTACTCTACATTTTACACAATGCCTTTCGATTTTCAAGACACTGAAAATAACTGTCACCTCATTGGCTATTTGAAAGTTCAAGGTAAAAAGGAAACATGTCAATCAGTTTCATTTCAGTCACAAGTCATTTATAACATGGTTTACTCGTTAACATATTTAAAGAAACTCGCGCAAGCGCTCGTTTCATTAAATATGTTTACTCTTAAAAGCCATGGTATAAATAATACATCTACGCTTCCAAAATGATAATATGTAATGTTGCTAAATCCAACAAATTTATTTTTGAATTATCACGGTACGAAAGAAAATGTATGTATCAACTCAATTAAAATCATTTAATTGTAATGGCCATCATCAGACTATTGTGCATTACATGTAATAAACCAAAACTTCACCAACGTTTCCCTCAAAATAGAAAGCTTGGAATTTGGATGGTAGTCTGAGGACGGTCTCTCTAATGGTTGGATCCATGAGTCAATCAAATATATATATATAAAATTTGACGTCTTTTATTAATGTTTTATGACTCTTTATATGATCAAAAACAAACATTTATATCTTATTTCCTTAACAATTTTTGTTCACAATTAAGCAATACCTTTTTAAAAAATATCATACAAAACAGATTTCATCATCGTCGATGAGATTTCATCAGCCATACCTTGAAAATTTGTTATTTCCTGTGATGTGAGCCCAGACATACAACTATTAACTCTAGTTTAGTCTAGAAATGATTAAATAAATAATATAGGAAGAAAACAGGGCTAAAAGTCATTCGCATTTGTGAGAGGATTGAAAAATTTACAAGTTTTATACACGGAATGTGCGTATCCATCAAGTTCTGGAAAAGCAGATATACTGGCTCATGCAATATTTCTAAATGCTCATCCGTTTCGTCTACCTGTTTTCTGAATTTCTGACTTTATCATTTACAGGTTAATTATTTAAAAAAAAAATTATATGTAGGCGTTTTATAATGAAATTATTGTACATATACTTAATCGGATTGTCTGAATATCTGAATGAAATTTTACCAGTGCATTATATAAGAGGTAGGGAAGATGGGGGTTGGGATGGTTTTGGAGGGGAAGGATGGTAGGTAAAAAAATCCCTCCCCACCAGAAATATGCCTACTTTTTGCTGATTTTGGGAACTTCCGGTTGCCATGGAAACCAGAGTGAAGGCCCCACATACCTAGTAATGCATGATGTGTTAGAGTGGGCTGCCATCTTTCCATTCATTCCTATCAAGAGGTAAAACTAACTACAATTGCGTTGTAGGATCGATGTAAGGAAGTCCTTGGAGGCAAAAAGTGCAATTTTGGGATTTTTACACTGTTTGTGGTGCTCAAAAGTTAAAAAAAAGAATTAAAAATATTTCACACACACTGTGACTGAGGTATTAAATGACCTTGCTATTCCTGTACAACTCATAAGTAAAATTTTTGCCACCCCAAACTATTCCATTTGGGGTCCGGAAGGCAGCACGTCAATCCCTCTTTATTCACCCTTTGTGACAAATGATGGCACCACGGCTATTCTGCATGGTAGTGTTAATTCATACATGTGAATTTGGGCCCCAAATGTCACTGCTTATGTTGCTATAATGTTTCCCTTGCAATCGACACCAAAAAAGTGTATCCAAATATCAGTGGACAGGATTAGGGGCATACAAATGGCTGGAAATGGCCAGGATGCCTTGAGACATCGTTCGCCTAGAAAGGATTAAGAAAGAAAACATTTGAAAAGCTTGTATAACATTCATTTGTGATATGGGATATTTTAACTAGGCATAACCGCCCCGGGCATGTCATGGCAGCGTGCTCGCCTCGAGTGCGGAAGGTCGCGGGTTTGATCCCAGGTCGGTTCAAACGAAAGACCTTTAAGATTGGTATTTGCTGCTTCTCTACCAAGCACGCATTATTTAAGAGCAAGAGAAAAGACTGATTTACTTGGAGTCAGAACTGTTACATAGTGAGCTACCACAAAGCAGGGTTCATATTCATATCACATCAACATGTTCTTGTCCTATTTGCCACTTGACGTTAAACAATAATCCATCCATCCATCCAAGGCACATTAATCTGACATGCATTGTCTTGGCATTAGAACACTAAGAGGATCGGGAAATATGATTAAACTCCGAAAATATTTATCATTTATGGACTTTTAACGAGGTCAATAATGCGTTATAAATGGACCTTTGTCCCCGGTCGATTTCCCCTTACCAGGTCCATATACAATGTATTAAAAGAGTTAAAAGTCCTGAATTTTTATAAAAACTTATGTTTATATGAAGAAAAACCGCATTCTCGGTTAATAGGAAGACCAATAATTTTACAATTCACATCTCAGAAAAAAAACATAATGAAAGAAAATGTGAAGGACTGTATCATACCATTATACTCACTTTTACTTGTGTAAAAAATTTTCCGGTGTTTAATTTAGTAACATTAAGTCCGTTTATTTTTCCAAAAATAGAAACATCGAGTCCATATTTCTCCAGGAGTCAGGATTACTTAAAAATAGAAAGATCAGCTCCCTACAAAATATATCTTCGTGAACAGTCAGAAGCAAGATAAAACATACCATATATAATATTTTCGAATATAACCGGCTTACATTCAACATTATTATATATCAAACATATCGAAATTTTATCAATTTTATTAGTAAGTCCGACTTGCTGTTCTCCTACCGGCTTTTCGTTTCTGTTGTATTCTATCTGTATTTTATTTATTCAATAATGTACATTTTAACGTACCGGTAAAAACTTTAACATATTTATATATTTTTACATGTTTTTGTAGATAACTCTGGTATTGTATCTAATTTTTTCGTCTCTGATGTCCATTCTACGTATGCCTCAATGAGATGGGAGAAACAGGGAAATGCAGGTGGGACCAATGTAGAAAAAAACCAAAACAATACAAAAGAAAAAATAAAAAAAAACAATATGAATATTCAGGGATAAAATATTGATATATTTATATACATTGAATATACATTTTAAAAAAATGTAACAAGAAAGGTTCTCAATGACATACCAATCAATCAACACCACCCATTAGACAGAACCATGGAAAAAAATAACACAAAAAGCTTAAATAAACAAAACAGAGATTCATGATAATCTGACTTGGTACAGACATTGAATAATGGTGGTCTTAAACCGGTTTTATGGATATGCAAACCTCCTCCTTATCCCTCCTGACACTCTGGTGTAAAAGACATAAAGTCAATACCGTACATTTAAAGAAATATCAAAGACAAATATACATAAAAATGTGTTGTTTTCTTTAAGAAAGGGTTTTCTTAGTCTTAATTTTTCAGATAGTTACGGAAGTTATATATGGGATATTTTCTTGTCGTAAAATTTAATTTGAAATTCGACAAAAACACTAAGAAATATATTCCAGTTTTATTTCTGGAGTATGCTAGATGATGTCCGACAATTCTAAAATAGGCCATTTGGAGTAGGAGGTATCTCTGACTAGGGTTTTCTGTGTTTGCTTTTAGCGATCTTTTGTTAATTGCTGTATTTATATTATACTCATTTTTGAAGGCATGTCCGATATGTTTTATTTAATAATTGTTTAAATATTTAGAATTCTTATATAGACTTTCAGCTTGCGATCGAAGAAGACGGATCACCTCAAACAAGACACAATTATCGATTCTCTTCATCAGTTACTCGTTATACTGTACAGGGACTTAGTCTGGGTACTCATTATACTGTTTCCCTATACATTAAAACACCTAGTGGACTTAAATTGATTGGCACGGATCACTTTGACACTGGGCGTTCCAAAAGTAAGGATATATTTGAATATGTAAAATACATAAACATTCACGATAGTGACTCTCTTTAATTACGAATAACAATAATTTGTAAGAATCTTAATATTAGCACATGAGCTTGTGCAATCCTTGGCGTTCTCTTTGAGGATGTAACAGTAAAAAGTAAACGGACTGCTTACAGACCTTGATTAGAGGAAACCTTGCCATCCACAACTAAAAGCCATTAAAATCATGTCATTCATGATCATAAATAAAAAATGATAAATCAGGCAGGAATTTTACAACGTATGAGTATTTTTAGTTTGTTTTATTACATAATAGTATATTAATTACCTTTCTATTGGAGATATTTTAGTTTTAATCGTATGTCATTTTTTAATTTTCTATCGGGCAATATAACGACGTTCTATTACCTGGTCTAGCTTTCTATTGCCGCGACCTTTTAACCCGCTTTATGATTGGTCAATTATGTTTATCGGGCAATAGAAGGACGTTATATGTACGTATTATCAGGTTTTCTGCAAACGTATATCGTAAAATATCAGCGGCTAGACACAATGTGAAGCTTTTTCGGCGAGTGAGCGTAGCATATTGTGTCGAGCGGCTTATATTTTACAATATTTGTTTGAAGAAAACTTGATGATAAATTTGTCGTATTGTTAACTAGCAATCTTAATGGAATTTCTTACTTTTCAATGGCCATCTGCCTATAACCGGATGTTTCCTGATATATTCGGGTCAACGTTGGGTCAAACATTATGACGTCGCTGATATATTCGGGTCAGCTCATATTAGGGTCGGGTCAACTCTTTACGACATCACAGTGCCGAAATACGGGAAATTGTGAAGGCCTCAGCAGGTCGATATAGGCATGGAGAAATACGATAATGCCCGCTGTGGCGTTCTATTGCCCGCGACCTTTAGACGTTTTAAATACACTGTAACTGTATATTGTAAACTGTTTTGAAAAATACAATTTAATTACTTTTTTATTATCTCTCTATTCCAAAACTTTGAAAATACAAAAATGCGCATCCCAAAACTACCATTAGGTAATAAAACCGTTATTAAATGTGTAGCCAGGCAATATACCAGAAACTGTTTCCCTCGGTACTGGGAACAGTTCAAGTGTTTTATTGCCCTCAGCCGTTGGCTTTTGGCAATAGAACACTAAGCTGATCCCAGTACCTTGGAAAAAAATATTCTGGTCTATTGTCTGCCACACATTAAATAACTGTATACAACCACACAAGTAATGCAAGTTTAGGAAGAGTTATTTTTCTATAATATTATCATACCACACATTTGTACGTACATCTTACTTTACATGACAATTGAACGAGATACTCTAACTAATCTTTGCCATCCAAAAACCACTGAGTAAATATTCAGTATTTCAAGCGAGAATAGTGAAAGGATATGATATTTGTTTTTTTTCTACGTTACAGTTGGTCCATCGATTATAAAACTAGAAAATGTGACAACACCTGAAGGAGCAATGACTTTAATCAAATGCAGAGCTAAAGGTGACCCTCTTCCTGGTATAAAATGGCAGAAACAAGGTTCAACTGATATTATTGAAGTAAGAATTTCTATTCTCTGCAGAAACTGCAGTAATACAATATACATGCCATTTAATCTAAATCATTCTGAGACAAAAAAAATCACTTGAAAAGACATATCTATTGAAAAGACACTGTTAATGCAACACTATTTTTTTTTTAAATTGTTATGCATTTACTACTTAAATAAATTTAAATTTCAGTATCAGATTTATACGAAGACTACCGATAATTTAATTTTTACCAGTCATATACTGTATTCATCTTTGTTTCAGACCGATGGTGATGTTGCTATTTCAAACGAACAACTCCCAAAACGGATGGCAACAGAAGGACATCTGATATTTTCTAGTGTAAACGTTAGTGATGCAGGTTTCTATATATGTATGGCAACCAACGAAGTAGGCTCCACACAGCTGTCTGTTTATCTTCAAGTACAGTGTATGTCATTTTGATATAGAATTAACGTATTATATTTTTATTGTATTTTTAAAAGAAATTTCTTTCAGTCTTTCCTCCTGATTTGATCATAGATTTATTTTATAGTAAAATAGTGCTGATTGAAAAATGAAACAACTATTTGCGGAATTTAGAAAATATCCAAGGTCTTATTAATGATAAAAATATTTAAATTAAGATTTATAGAAATTTAAAAATGTCCAGGTAACTCAAGATATTTTTTTCACAGACAAACCAAATTTTTCTAAGTTGAAAAAAACCATGTTTTATGGACTAGCAGGACAGACCTTACAAATACCGTGTATTACTTCTGGTATACCCAATCCAGTTATTACATGGTATAAAGGCGGAAATCAAATAACCAATGATCTCACGTATTACTCCATTACAAGAGAAACAAATGGTGAAGATATTATTAGCAATTTGATAGTAAGGTTATTTTTGTAAATCATTTAAAGATAATCAACATTTATAACATAACTTGTTAAAATAAATAATATCATGAAAGGTTAACTAAATCACATCCATCCTCTCTGGACAAATGACGAAGTAAACAAAATATAAACACAAAAACATCTGGGAGTCAGGATAGTCCGACTTGGTAAAGACACTAAAAGTGGCGAAGTTAAAGCGGTACCTAAATCCTTATCTATTTTAATTGTACACATACGATAACAAATAAATAATAAATGCTTAATATAATTTTGATAACAAACAAAAAAATACCGAATCTCAAATTTTAAAAATGGTGAAAAACGTAAAATTTTAATTCAAAGATAAGTTCTCACTGTGATGTGTCTTATTATTTTCAGATAAATTTCGATTTTTCAAATGAGACAAGTTTATTTGGTGTTTATACTTGTAAAGCAGTCAATATCTATGGACAGAACACGGTTGATTTTACCATACAGGGACAAGGTAATGGTGATTATAAATTCTCAAACTTTAGTGCAGATGACTTCAATTTCAACATTTGGTCTGGAAAATTCAATTTGCAGTAATTTTGGGGATAATTGCGGTGTATAAAGGAGCAAATGGGCCTAAGGTAATATAGCAAATATGACTGAGTCGTAAAATAAAATTTTATGAAATGTCACTTATTTGCGCTCACATTGTATTTCCTCTTCAAGCTCGGCGTTAGTTCAACCTCAAAAACGTGACAGGTTCATGACATTTCAATGCACTTCATCAAGAATGATACTGACAATTGAAAATTATCAGAACTTTGAGCACTAGTAGTTAAGGATCAATTCGTGGGTGTTATAGTGTCGTAGTCATTTACAAATGGACTGGCCTTAATATTCGAATATCTTATACCGAACGATAGCGAGGTATGAGCCCCAGTCCATGTTTAAATGACCGCAACTCTATAACCCCCATGAATTATTTCTATTCTAATAGAGCAAATACACTAATTTTGCTAATTTTAGTTGTCATATATGTATCTGACATACATTGATTCATAGATGAGATTTAGGTAATCCTTAAAGTTAGGATTATTAAATGACAAAACATCCTCTATAAAGCAGAAACTGAAATTAAAGGACTGAGCTAGTTTCCTTCCGATTATTAGCCCAATATAAATTTAGTCTCAAGTGGAAACAAGAACAGGTCGGCCAAAGAAGTTTTCAGTGTTTATTTGTGCTTGTGGTTGTTCATTTGTCTTCCCGGGTTTGTCAGTCCAATCCATTACGTTTTTTTGATTTGCTCCTTAGGTATATTTGTCCTCTTTGATCATATATACGAAATTTGATGCACAAGATATGCATATTTTGCCGAACAATGAATTGAAAAAAGGTAGAAGCCTATAAACAATAACAATAAATAGTAAGGGAAGATTAAAAAAAGAGCAATAGAATAAAGCCAAAACCATGTAAGGACAGAGGTATAGATGCTGAGTTCCCACAAAATGTAATTTATAACTGTATCAGTTTCACGCTAGTATAGAGAATACTTGCATCTGATAATCTAATACTTACTGATAACTTATTTCTTGAAAACACTTATCAAGTTATGCCTTTATATTTAACCACCCTATTCTCTATTCTAATGGAAAATAAATAATGAGTTCATGACACAAAATCCACGCACACATTTGACAAAAAATACATTGTGTTATATCATTCTCTATCCCTTATTTTTCAGAACAGACCACAAGTTTACCCCTGATTACTACGCAGAAACCATGCAAACAATTATTTGATTGCTTAGATGGCCAGTGTGTTCCATTTTCATGGGTCTGTGACGGTGAAAATGATTGTTATAATATGAGAGATGAAGAAAATTGTACAAAAGAAAGTGAGATTAAAAATTATTTTCAGGCAATTATTTATTTAAACAAATGTAACATGAACTATTATTTCCTCTTATTTCATTCTTTAAATTTACAGAATTGTAAATTAGGAAACAGTTAAAGTAAGGATTTAAATAGTAGACTTATCAATGAATGGTATTTAGGGCAAATATTTTCACGTTATACTTGTAAATATGGTGTTATATACATACAAATACTGGTATCAAATGTTGAAGCGATGAAAATTTCCACCATTAAATCAAGGCACTTGCATCATCAACGATTTGCACTATGGGTAATCTCACTTCTTCTCGACCCACGCAACATATTTACATACAATCTGTGTAAAATATAAGATCAGAATGCAAAGACAAGGTGAATTTGTGAAAACATTGACACAGAAAACAGAACAAATTCTTAAAATAAGTACTACTGATTGATTATCTGTCGCGTATAGAATTTAAAAAAAAAATTTGCGTTTCTATTTTTGTGATGCTAGATAATTATACGAAATTTTTACGAACAGTGCGCATATATGGATAAATATTCACCAGGTACACTTATGACCAAACATTTAGAAATCAGACAAATCTTCAAACTTTATCAGATTTTTTTATTAAGAATATTTGCTATTGATCTTATTTTGAAATTGAATAAAACTCTAATCACACGATGGCTATATGATGATATTAAGAAAGTTTGAGTTTAAATCATTTCTTTTTCGGAAGACATATTCGTTAGACCAAACAAATTTCAGGGCAAGACTGCCAAAGTACAGAGTTCCAATGTAGTGATAGAACTTGTATTCCGATAAAATGGCGTTGTGATCAGAGCGACGATTGTGGTGACAACAGTGATGAGGTCAACTGTACAGATATCCTGTCAGGTTGTGGAGGACTAAAAACTAGGACTGGGGAGGAGGGTGACATCAGAGGTAGACATCAAGATCATCCAACTAACGGAACATGTTTTTGGGAAATAAGGGTACCAGATAATATGGCAAGTGCTCGAATTTAATCATATATAACGAAATATTATGTGTTTATGAACAAACTGTTGCCAGGTTATCACCTCAATACCAAAACTAATTGTTGATTTATTTGCATGGGGTGTATTGGTCAGAATTATACTACAAAAATTTAACGAATATCAAATACAATTCGACGATATAAATTATGATGAGTTTTCAAATAAAGTTTATTTAAGATTGACACAATTTTTTAGTTGTTTTTATTCAACTTTTCAGTTTATCAAATTGCATTTTTACCCAAGGTTCTTAGTTGGAATGGAATTAAACTGTGATGAGGAGTATTTAGCGGTATATAACAGTGATGGATCAGAAATCGGTATTTAATACTTAGTACTCATGCAATGATTTAGAAAAAAAGCAAGAAGTAAAAACTCCATAGAACAAAACATTCTTACTATTTCTTAAATTAGATACAAGCCTGAGGTCAGGATTAAATTTCAAATTTCCAAATACTGTTGACTTATATGAAGGGTTTGGATAAAAAAGAGTATCAATGTTGTTAAGGCTGCTTGCTTATAAACATCAGCATACTTCCTGCATTAAAAAATGAGCTTTTTAGTAGAGAGAGATTGCGTTTGTATCTTCCACAATTCGAACGAACAATAAAACAGTAGTAAGAAAATATTTAATTAAACTGAAGTCCAAATTCACTGTAGATAAAGAATTCGTGACAACAAGAAGAAGAAATAAAACACAAAAAGTAACAATGACAAAATCTGTCAATGTTAGAGAACTTCGACTTAAACAGTTTTGATATTTCTTATTAAATATATGTCAGTATGGTCTGGAAGAGTGGATAACAGTATTTCAAGCATTACTGAATTGAAACGTTTTATGTTATTTTTTATGCGAACTTTTAATTTTTTCTGTGTGTTTATATTATGAATTTACCCGTAAATTGTAATAAATCTACCTTTTGCACATTATGTATACGCACTATGTATACGAAAGCAATGAAAAACGTTATATCCCTGTGCCATATTCCGTTACGGACCCCGAAAAGGCAGGTAATACTTCATTTGCATATTCAAAAACACATTCACGTGCAAAATAAGATCTGGCTTTTTCCTTCCATTAAACAGTAATTATGGGCAAGAAGATTACCACTAAAATTTTTCTCATTCAAATTAAAACATTTTCAAACTGATTGTTGGAAAGAGTACTTTTTAATTATAAAGGAAAATTTTGTGGAAGAAAACGTCCATCAGATAGAGTAATAGAGAGCAGCCGCATTAGTATGGAATTTCACGTAGAAAATTTAAATAGACACAATGGATTTTCAATGCACTGGTCAGCAGTCAATGGTAGGTCGCTACTTATTTTAAAAAAAATGATACGTGGAAAAATTAAGCTAAGAATTTTTTTATTTCTCTTATTGTCAGTCGGTATATTTATGAAAAAGCTATTCAAAGTAAACAAAAACAAAAACAAAACAAAACAATGCTGTAACAAATATGTGTCTAAACGCAGAAATATTTTCCCCTAACAGAGACTTTCCTTTTCGAGATGAAAAGTAATCCAGATTGTATCACAGATGCTCCCAACCAAGATAGCAATCGGTTATCACAAATTTTAAAACAATTCTCGATTCAACGGTTGTGTTCAAGGCCGAAAAACAATAAGCCAGAATTTTGGAAGAGCTGATTGAAATGCAGTAGTTGACAAAAGGGTACATGTAAGTCAAAACCATTTACGGACGGAGCTATTTACCAAACCTGTAGATACTTCTTAGTTTCGACAAAATTTAACAACTTTTTGCAAGTAATTTTTAAAGCATCAATTTTACGCTAGTATCGAAATACTAGTACCTGAACTTTTGGTGTCCTTGTATTGATAACTTGAGTCCAGCAGAGGCATTTACTCAGTGGTAATAAATAATTCTATACTGCAATATATGTTTACAATATATATGATAAACTTAGAAACCTAAATTACTAGAAGGGAATTTCTGAATCAACTTTCATCGCGTATGCTAGTGATCAAATATCGGCAAAAGAATACCTAAGTATACTAGTGATCAAATATCGGCAAAGAATACCGAAGCGACAAAACAGTGGGAAAGTTCGTATATTTGAAATCCAAAGGAAAAGACCAAAATCATGAGAATGGAACATACCAAACAAATGCCACAAGGATTCCAGTCTAACTAAATGAATAAAAAATAATAAACTAAATAAAAATTAAACAAGTACAAAACAGTACAGAAACTAAAGCACTAAAAACCAAGAGTGACATCATGTGCACTTGATGGATAAGCATGTCCCGCTCCGTTAATAGCAACCCTCACATAGCCATTGGGTAAAATCCAGTGAAGTGTCAAGCCTGGTGCAGGCTTTGGAAAGCAAAAAATAAACATTAATACATTGTTAGTAATATAACTAAACGACCCTTACCAGTTAGTCAAAATCCAAATTAACTTTGCCAGAGAGTATTTAAACCCCACATTTAACAAAATTTCAAAATTCATCAAATCAAAACTTCACAAAAGTATCTAAAAATCATAGCCGAAGCAGTGGCTACTGAGAAGCATTTCTAAACTTGAATTGATTATAATGTTTTTATCGATTCAACTTTACAGGCAAATTGGATAAAAATATTACAAGTGTTGACAATGCTACTGATATTATGGAATACAAACTTGTTTGTAACAAAATATTCTACATCGATAATGAATCTGTTGGATACATCGATATGTCACAAATAGATGAAATTTTAAATTCTGAATGCTCATGGTACGTGATGGCTCCTGAAGGTTTTGGTATCAAATTCCACTTTATAGATTTCAATCTGAAAGAAGACATGTTCTGCTTACTTGACTCGCTGTTTATCTTGGATGGACCAGAATATAGTGTACCACATGGACCATACTGCGGCAAAAATATACCGGTTGACGTAGAAACAACCACAAATTATTCTAAGATAATTTATCAGTCGAATACTGTCAACACTAGTAGTGGCTTTACGTTGCAGTTTTCAACAATAGGTATATGATAATTATACATTTGTATATAATCATATAAATTAAAAAATTATATAAAAGTAAGATTTTTCTATTATTGCTTGAAAGATATCATCAATCTTAATGAACTTTTGAATAACAGTTTTTATATATCTAGTAAATATAGTATACAAATTATCAATTGTATCGAACTTTCAACTTCTCAACTAACTGTGTATCACTATCAAGGAACTCATAACATCGGGGGTTATGAAATCCATAACAACCAGTTGTGGTAAATTTTTGTATACCGGATCGTTGATTTTCAATATCATTAAACTTAAAAGTCATCAAAGTTCTTCAAGGACATTAAGTATGTTGAGCCTTACGAATATCTGCTTGAAGCATTGGTCGTTTGTACCTTTACTTTAGAGAAAAAACCTTAATTTTTTTCTTATTATTAATACTGGTAATTGTCTTTTTTTCATATTCAATAATAATAATAGCTCTATACCTCTATATGATATATGAAATTTGAATATGTAAATATTTTCAGAAGTGTCAACCTTACCAATCACCCCACCAACGCCGAAAATAAATTGCGATCATGATATAAATTTTACTAAACCAGGATATATTAGTTCTCCAAACTTTGGTCACGGAAATTATTACCCTAACTTACGCTGTGTATGGAGGATAATTGCACCCAGTGAATTCGTAGTTCGACTTCATTTTGTTGCATTTGATTTGGAATACAGCCAAGGTTGTCATTATGACGCACTGACTGTAATGGATGGAAATTCTCCAACCGGTGACGTTTTGGATACACTTTGTGGAATGTTATTTCCAGACGACATTTTATCCAAGACAAATTCCTTGTTGTTATCATTCATATCAGATGGTAACAAAGGAGGGTCTGGATTTAATGTTTCTTACAGTATTGAGAACAAAACAGGTAGGCAAGATCTAAATGGATGAATTATTAACTTTTTAACTTCCAGTGTCAACCATTAGGTGCATATCAGGACTAGAACATGTTGATACGATATGAATATGATCCCTGCTTTGTACTAGACCGACAAGCTGAGCCGGATTTTTAGCTCACGAGGTAACTGTCTGCAGGAAGACATATCACCCCACTCGGACACATTATACTGACTCAGAGCAGACCAGTACTTTGCTCTTACTCCTCGTTTTTGGCGGAGAAGCACTAAATACCAATTGTAATGTCTTTGGTTTCAGACTGAAGACTTCAAACTATGAAAAAAAAGCTGAAAATCCGAAACATTACCTTTAATTCTATAAAGCATGTCCAAAATATACAATAAAGACATGACCGAATATTTAATACCGAAGCAACAATCCACATATTAAAACAAGATTACTTTTGTCGCTTCAACATCCGTTAAAAAATCATTCGATTTATGCATTAGTCAATTTTAAACAATAGAAATTTCAGTTGAAGTATTAAAACTAGCACAAGATATTCATGGTGTTCTAGTTTATCGAAAGTTGGACGACGGAGATTCCATTGTACCTTTCTTTGTGGTATCGGTTTATTTTAATTGTAGATCAGTTTACGGATATACTAGCAACCAAGATTATAACTATACTTAAAAAATTACCAAAATTCAACTTAAGCATGTTTTTGTGAAATTATATATATAGTGCTCAGCTTTGTTCTTCAACAATGTGTCTATCGACTTATTAGAGAAAAGGTGACAAAGAAATTTTATGTTTTCGCTTTGTAATAGTTATGTTATGTTAAAATCTTGTCTACAAATAATATTTTTTATAACTTTCAAAAACACATATCCTTTTAAAGTCAAACCTGTTAAAATGTCAGAAGTCTGTGAACAAATATGTAGAATATTTCAGAAGTAGATATAGGTAATTCTGTTGAAGACATGTGCCGAAACGGTACAGTTATGATGCACAATGGTACGAATGGAGAGATACTGTCTCCAGGATATGCTTTAGGAAGACGATATCCAGAGAATATAAACTGTTCCTGGGTAATTGGAGCACCTCCAGGACAAGTTATTACATTAAATTTTGTTGTAAGTGAGTTATTGGGTAAAGAAAATTAAAATGGGAATGTAATTGTCCTTCATTTTCAAACATTTGAAGTACCCATGCATGCGAATTCACAGTTAATTTTAATCCCTATCCTATGCCTATCCCAATATATGGAATACTGTTTTTATTTGGTATTGTGTGATCACCTTTTTTTACAGCATTGTTTCTGGGTCTGTTTCGTTCTTTGAGGATGATAATGGGTTATTTTCGTGCAAAGATTTTGATAAGTTTTATTTCAAATGTGGCAGTACTGATTGGTGGTTATTCGCCGTGTTTCGTGAAAAATGCAACGTGCAAGCCAAATCCGTGTTTTTCGTTTATCGTAAACGAAATTTTTATTTCTCGTTCGTCCATGTCCATATCCCCCTATACAACCCTTGTTGAAGACCACAATACGACCCCAAGATGTAATTAGAACAGACACAACTTTTTAAAAAAAAATAAAGAGAAAAGTTTTGTTTTATCGTAATTAAAACACTGTCAGGAAGTAGTAATGAATTTAAGTTTCTAACGCTACAGATTTGAAAACGTTTTCAACATGGCTTGAAATCGAAGTCTAGTAATTAACATCATTCTAATTTATAATAAATATTCCATGATACCAATTGTGATGCACAAAATAGATATTCTAAACGACAGGATAAATTTCAACTAAATATGATTCATAATACCATTTCAACGGTTAAATAAACAACAAAATGGATAACAGGGAAGACCAACAATGTCACATACCAATCAATCAAAGCGACTCAACTGACAGAAGGCCGGACAAAATGAACACAACAGAGAGTCAAGATAGTCTGACTTGGTACAGACACTGAACAGTGGTGGGGTTAAACCGGTTTTATGGGTACCCAAACCTCCCCCTTATTTATCCTGACACACTGGTGTACAAAACACAGTATAGTACCGTCGTCGAAACCAATTTTCTCCGAGGCGTTATCAACTGTGGTTTACCGAAGATGGAATCTTAATTTTACATATGAAGTGCGTTCGCAATCAGAATAAGCATATGATTGAAAATTCATTAGTATTACATCAAATGAATTAAGCTATGCTGTCTGTTTAAGGTTTTTGGGGTAGAACGAGAAAAAGACTGCATGTATGATTCCCTGTCCATTTTCGACAGGACGGATACTGGTGATATACTGATCCGAAAGTTGTGTGGGCCAGATTTTCCAAATAGAATAACATCTACCAGTAACCAAATATACATGGCATTCCATAGTGACGATAGTGATACACGATCAGGATTTAATATAACATATAATGTTCACGATTTCATACGTAAGTTCTTTGTACATACCTTTATACCTTTGTAGCAATTCTATAGATTTGCCGGTTAAAATCGTGACCAAACTTTGATAAACGGAAAATTATCAGAACAATGTGAGAAAATCAATTTATACCAACCAGGACGGGCAAAATCCCTGCAAGACAGATTAACTTCATCTGAGCTATAAAGAGACATTGTACAAATTTAATAAACAACAAAAAATAATAAAATCGTCTCTAAAATGTAAATTATTTCGATTAGTCTGTAACAAGTTGTTAAATTCCATAAGTTTACGCGCTAATTGTGTTAAAAATTGTAACATTTCAGCTCCGTGTTCTGTGTCAGAGTTCAGATGTGGAAATGGAACCTGTATAAGTTCAACCTTAGTCTGTAACAACTATGATGATTGTGATGATGGAACAGACGAGATTGTTTGTAGTATGTATTCATTGTTGAGTCAACCACAGATTTCAGATCTTTTTAAAATTCTTTGGGGGCCTCGGTGGTCGAGATGTCTAGGTAGTTTGTCGTGACTACTAATGATCACTAGCCTGTCAACACAGGAATTGTGAGTTCGAATCCAATCTAAATTGACAAGGATTGCCAATTTTCCTACCGAAGGTCGGTGGTTCTCTCCGGGTACTCCGGCTTCCTCCAACAATAAAAAATGGCCGCCGCGAAATAGCCAAATGTGCTGAAAACGGCGGAAAACCCCAACTAAACAAACAAACAAATTCATTATGTTTTCGTTTGACATTGTAAAGAGTATTCCGTTTTGCCCAGTCTTCTAAATCCTATGCCAGCAACCAAATTTTTTATTGGTATTTTATATTCTAATATGAACATTTGAACGTATTTTGCGTTCTTGAATTTTTTTAAATACATGTTGTACATTATCTAATGATAATCTAAAATTAAACACAATAAAACACGAAACAAGTAATAGATACATGCGTAGACTTAGCTTCATATAGTAAATAGCTTTCACAAACAAATCCAGTCGATCATGGAATGTCTGAAACGCTCTCAAACACATCTTGAAATGATCGTTCACTGTTAATCATATTCTGCCAGTTGGAAGACCAAAAAAGATTCCCACGTAAAATGGTAGTAATGATCGTCTTGAATTTGCAGTGAGGTGTTAGATTTATACTTGAATGTGGTTTTAAGATGAAATTTTCTACAGGTTTGTTTGATACAAATTGTGGTATTCCATCCATACCTCCAGCAAACATAAGTCATAAGATAGTAGGTGGAGAAGAGGCAGTACCCGGTAGTTGGCCCTGGCAAGTATCTCTGAAGCATGCAGGAGACCATCTATGTGGTGGCACACTAATACATCCACTGTGGATACTTACAGCAACTCACTGTTTTGAAAGGCAAGTCTATTTTTTTTTTATACTTTTACATAACAGTTGTAAATGGTTTAAAACAATGGCTTTTATTTTATCAGTTTAATCATTATTGTTTGAGTGATGTTTTAATAAATAGGATTGGAATTCGGGACTAAAAAACGACATATTCATGTACAAATCCAGCCAGTGTTCTGGATTATTAAAAATAGGCTAACGGGAATGGCGAATATTTAGTTAATAACACACATCATACATTCCAATAAATCTATAACAACAAAAACATTAAAAAAGCAAGAGAAGTCCAGGATAATTAGACAGTGACGTCAACGTCGGGACAACCGTGTCAACAGAAATATATTAACTAATCAGTCACTGCTTACTCATAGATGCACAAATACAAGTGAAAACATATGATAAACAAGTCAACCCCAATGGAAAGTTTCTGTCGACCACTGGTATTCATTTATGTGCTTATACATATCTCACAAGTTAGAAGAGGACAAATATACCTAAGGAGCAAACCAAAAAAAAAAAATAAAAAAAAAATAAAAAAAAAAACAACGCAATCCATTAGACAGACAAACCCGGGAAGACAAATGAACAACCACAAGCGCAACAAATAATTGCTGAAAACTAAAAACAATGAACAACACGAACTCCTATAAAAGCCAGGAGTTCACAGGTGCTCCTGAAGGATAAGCAAGTTCCTGTACTGCAGAACGTACATATATACATTTTATAAGTATCCAATAGTACTAGAATAATAGATAACGCTACGTTAGGTATAATTACTGGGCCAAGTTGTTCAACTCGTTGAACCAATTAGACCGAGGGTTAATTTTAGTCACAGGTTATCTATACAATTTAACCCTCGACTAAATTTAATCTTGGTTAAATAAGTTGAACAACTGGGACCAGGTCATTAATAGCCTTTGTTCAGAGTATTTAATCTTTTGGAATTAGGGCTGGAAGTAGAGGCATGCGTGTTGTTTTTGTTTAACCAAACGATCCTGGATTGTTATTCAGGTCTACTCATACATGTCATACATCTGTTTAATCCTACAATATTGTATATATTTTACTTATACCCCGCAAGGACATTAATACTTAAGTAGTTATGTCATTTCAAAAGTTACCGGTTGTCAAAAGCTCTCGTTATGAAACATTGTATTTATGAAGATTTTTGCTGAATTTTTGACAATAATTCGGGGGCTTTTAAGCGCTTGTCTTGTAATTACAATTGTTGATCACCAATAATGTACATACGACAGCTCAATAAATGATAGATTTTCCATGATTTCTCCTTTGGGGTTTTTTTTTCATTTGACAAGGCCCATTCTGTTTCAATTTCAAATAATAACTGTTACGACTATTCAATGATAATTAGTTTTAACTCTGATTATATTTGTTTACCATTTAACAAGGGAGAGAATACCAGGTCAGTGGACAGCTCATTTCGGAGAACACCATTTGTATAAAGATGACCCTGGTGCTGTTGAAAGAAGAATCGAGACAATAATTGTCAACAATAACTACAATTATGCCTCAACAAATAACGATATAGCCTTAGTTAAACTGAAGAATCCTATTCAGCTTAACAACATAATAGATACTGTTTGTTTACCCACAACAGCTGTTACAGCTGGTAAAGTTTGTTATGTGACTGGTTTTGGAGAGGTATATGGTATGTTATTTTACATTCGTACGTAGCTCGTATTAAATATGTCACTATTAAGATTATCCTGTGGCGGAATCCAAAGAGTGTAAAAAATAACAATCCAAAGATACTAATATAAGATATAGTAAATTTATACTATGCTGTATACGACGCATTTCAAGGAGTTACCTCTCATCAGCAGCATTAAAACCGAAACATTTGGAAGACCAAAAACCAAACTTATTTTAAACAAGAAGTACTCATCACCAAAAGTACTGAAATAGGAGCCAAATTTCAGCTGAGGAGATCTACCATATGCAATACAAGGAATGAACCCTTAGTATTTCTATTATTTTTGAATTTTGCTAAATACTGGTAATTTCTGTAAAAAATCAATAAATAATCATGTCAGACAAGTCTGACGACTGGGTTAGCTAATACCCTCAGTATGAATATGTCATAACTTTTTGACATAGTAATAATTTCTAGGATATATGCACTGTATTTAGAACACAGACAGATATTTTAATGATATAGTCAGCAAACATTCTTTAAGTCCTATTCAGATTCAACACACTGAAATAGTTCTTCAATAATACTCAAGGCACACGAATCAATGTAAAATATATATGTTATAGGGATAAAGTTGCTTCTAAATTAATGTGTAGTCAAAAGAAAAACTTCCAAATAATCTTAAACGATTTTTTTCTATCAGCAAAGAACCAAAACGTTGAAGGAATGTATAAAAATTGGTATATTTCATATTCTTATAAATAACTGAGAACAAACTGATACACCAGAGATGCAAGTTTGTTTGGTTCATATACTAGTACTTATCTTTCTAAATCAGGAACGTGTTGTCCATATGTGTTAAAACAAGCACCTGTACCAGTGGTTGACACGTATATATGTAATACTACGTCAAATTTAGCAGGAGAAATAACAAACAATATGTTTTGTGCTGGAACCGGAGGGAATGATGCTTGTCATGTAAGTATCTCTTTTCAGAAAAGTTTACAGATTCTGCAAATTTAAATATTGTATTAAAATTCAGATTTAAACACAAAAGCATTATATATAAAATGAAATTTGATGCACCGTGTTCGCACAATAAAATTTATTTTTCATTATTGGAAAAAAGTTTCACCATTTACCAATCATAATAGTACAAAACAGGAAAGCACAATCAACCCTCCCCCTCTTACCCCTATACCTCCAAAAAGGGAAAAAAAGCAAGATATAAAATTGTGCTTTATCTAGCCCACGTCAGACCAGTATTAATAAATGGAAATCATACGAGGTACGAAAATTATAGATTTGGTTACTGGCGGTCAGGTACGGGTAAAAGTAGTCACCATGTCTGGAGAACACCATTCCCTGATTGATTCTCTAAATTGTTCTCGTCCATTTTAGAACACATTGTAATACACTATATACCTTCAGGGAGATAGCGGAGGTCCATTGGTTTGTCAAGACAGTAATGGTAGATGGCAGATTAGTGGCATTACTTCGTTTGGGATTGGTTGTGGTGGTAAGATAAAATCGATGAGATCTTCTTTTCTATCTTAGATTTTAATTAGAAAGTGACTTTATTGAGGAATTGGTCGTCGTAAGAATAAGTATTTAATAATGAAAAGAGTAGACCAATTTGTGATCAAAAGGCTAAATTAATATGACGTTACTAGAGTAATAGGTTATAACTTTATATGAATAATGAACATCAAATGTTCGCCTAACATTGACATAATCCCTAGATTCTACAGTCGAACAAGCAAGCAAAATAAGGCACGGGGTATGATTTCCTGTCTAGGCTTCGTTTGAAATATTATCGGAAAAAAAAATCATTTTACCAGGAAGATGCCAATTATGCATGATTTGTATTTTTCAGATCCTCATTCACCGGGAGTATACACACAAGTATCAAACTACATTGGATGGATACACCAAAGAATTGCTGACTATTCATAAATGTTCAGTTTCTTCCCTTTTGATTTTTCAATTTTATGTGTATTTTCAGATATAATTAAAGTGAACATCAGTGAACACCTTGGTATGAAATTAAAATATCCAAGTCTTTCGTTTGATTGTTATATATCCTATAATAAGAAAATACTGGTGAGACGAGCTGGTTTAGGTCAGCTATATAAATTTCACAATTGCGATTGGCTAAATTAAGATCAGCCTCGGTAACACTGACTTCGGTATCACACTGCAATAGGCATGCCCAACTGTTACTGGCTAAATTATTTAATACACAATTCCGATTGTCTAAATCAAAGTCAGTCTCGGTATCAAGTTGACTTGTTTAAAATCATAACAAAAAGTTTTACTGGCTCGGTGGTCAATGTTAGCAAGCAGATTCTGTAGTAATGGTATGGGACTGAGAAACACAAATCACAGATTCCCTTTCATGACAGGAACAGCACAGAACGTTTTGGAATGCCTTCCTCATAGATCTGTTTAATAATCCAAATATTATCCAGTTTAGTCCACAGTTTATTAATCCAAACAATAAGAAGTACATTTCTAACAAGGAAACTAACTGACTATCTTTTATGAAATACGCTTTCAAAATGGTAATCGTCGCAAACGGCCCCCAGCAAACTGCAAATACTCCAAGAATACAAATCATTATCTTTGTTCTTCTCATATTTTTACAAGCCAATGAGTTATGAACAATAACACTGTCTTGCTGATTTGCCCGACCATTATCGTAACATTTGAATTGTTTTAAAATTTTCATAACCACTATTATATATAGAATGATGGATAATATTATCTCAGTTAAATAAACCGTTAATACGAGATTCATATATCCATCAATGTATATATATTCTCCCTTACACCTTACTCCAGGTTTCCAGGCATTCCATCCCAGAAGGGGTAATATTCCTATTGATAACGATACAGTCCAGCCAATTATAACTGTAGTTACCAGTCTGGAATTGGAGGCTCTGGTATAATGTTTCAGTGGTGATTTTAATGCCGAATATCTTTCTAAAGAAATCAGGAATAAATTGGTAACAGACGCTCCCATAAATCCAATAAAAGTTGCACGATGCAACAAACATACAAATTTAATTTCCGTTATTTCTGGAAATATCTTTACAATTACTTCATATGGTAGCAGTATCCCTCCGATCAACAAGTCCGATACGGCCAAGTTTCCAATGAGAGCATAACTCCTCGTCCTTAAAGACTTATGCCTACACAAACTGCTTAGTAACAAGACATTCCCAAATACCGTCGGAGGAATTAAAATTAATTCAATTAGTGTTATTAACGATTTATGGATATTATGATGATAAAAATCTTCGATTCCAGTAGCATTCGTGTTATTCATAATCTTAATATACTGTGTAAAAAAACTAATATCAGATGACTCAAATTAAGTTATATCAACAAGTAATGAGTGGCCTTAAGAAATATTTAGATCTAATATATTAATGAATTTGACAGATACATATATTTACAAGGTCTAATAGATATCGGTTTATATTTACAGATATAAACACCATTTAATTCAGGGAATTTTCAAATATCCAACGCATTTCAGTCCTATTACAGTGTCTTGTTCTGATTCACTTTGCTTTGGTATGTGTTTTTATTCATACCATTGTTGTTTTGTGCTCTTTGTTACTGTTTTCTTGGATTTACCTTGTCTTTAGAATGTGATCTTTTGGACTTTCTCCTTATCTTAGGAACTCGCTACACTTGCAAATGTTAATAAATTTCAACGAAATATCAACTTCTGAAGTTACCTTCTATTTGGATTTTTCAAAACTTTATTTATTTTTGCTCTTAGTGACCATTCTGTCAATTGCTGTACTATTTTTTAATGCAATGATTATATATCATGTACAATAAGTACACTGTACAAACAAACAAACAAACAAACAAACAAACAAACAAATATTTTATTGCCAATCATATGCGCCTGTTAAGGCAGAACAATTAACAAAAAGTTTATATTGAATAGTGAAAATGGTTTACATATAGCCATACAAAAAATAATAATACAAGATATACAAACAAACACATACAGGATCCAGACTCAATATGAAAAGGTCGGGTGAAACTTATTTTAAAGGGCCATTTATGCAGTATGATGCTCATTTGAGGTTAAACTAATCATATTTTAAACAGTCGAGATATCAATATACATCTAAACCTCAGTCCTTAGCTTAGTAACCACTTAGCACAATACGAATGAACAAACAAAAGCAAACAAATTGACGAATCCATACCTTTATACAAGTGAGTTTAAAGCTGAGGAATTCCTTACATATCCTTTACTACTAGTAAACACACTATTAACCATTATCAATCCAGACAAAAGTAATAAAAATAAGCTGTTATATGAAGGTCCCATACTAATGTTATATGAAGGATCTCAGGTCCCATACTAATGTTATATGAAGGATCTCGGGTCCCATACTAATGTTATATGAAGGATCTCAGGTCCCATACTAATGTTATATGAAGGATCTCGGGTCCCATACTAATGTTATATGAAGGATCTCAGGTCCCATACTAATATTATATGAAGGATCTCAGGTCCCATGCTAATGTTATATGAAGGATCTCAGGTACCATGCTAATGTTATATGAAGGATCTCAGGTCCCATACTAATGTTATATGAAGGATCTCAGGTCCAACTAATGTTATATGAAGGATCTCAGGTCCCATACTAATGTTATATGAAGGATCTCAGGTCCAACTAATGTTATATGAAGGATCTCAGGTCCCATACTAATGTTATATGAAGGATCTCAGGTCCAACTAATGTTATATGAAGGATCTCAGGTACCATACTTATGTTATATGAAGGACCTCAGGTACCATGCTAATGTTATATGAAGGATCTCAGGTCCCATACTAATGTTATATGAAGGATCTCAGGTCCCATGCTAATGTTATATAAAGGATCTCAGGTACCATACTTATGTTATATGAAGGATCTCAGGTACCATGCTAATGTTATATGAAGGATCTCAGGTCCCATACGAATGTTATATGAAGGATCTCAGGTATCATGCTAATGTTATATGAAGGATCTCAGGTCCCATACTAATGTTATATGAAGGATCTCAAGTCCCATACTAATGTTATATGAAGGATCTCAGGTCCCATGCTAATGTTATATAAAGGATCTCAGGTCCCATACTAATGTTATATGAAGGATCTCAGGTCTCCTGCTAATGTTATATGAAGGATCTCAGGTACCATACTTATGTTATATGAAGGACCTCAGGTACCATGCTAATGTTATATGAAGGATCTCAGGTCCCATACTTATGTTATATGAAGGATCTCAGGTCCCATACTAATGTTATATGAAGGATCTCAAGTCCCATACTAATGTTATATGAAGGATCTCAGGTCCCATGCTAATGTTATATAAAGGATCTCAAGTCCCATACTAATGTTATATGAAGGATCGCAGGTCCCATGCTAATGTTATATGAAGGATCTCAGGTCCCATACTAATGTTATATGAAGGATCTCAGGTCCCATGCTAATGTTATATGAAGGATCTCAGGTCCCATACTAATGTTATATGAAGGATCTCAGGTCCCATACTAATGAATATAAAAGGTAAGAACACCAATAAAAGCACAGGTTATATAACTCGTATATGTGAGCAGATTACAGTTTCCAAACAGGAACTTCTACATGACTGAAAAGTGTGAAAATTATACCCTGTCACTGATACTATGAACTCTGATGTTTTCCTATTCATGACATGTGTGTACAAAACAAATAGGCCAATATGATATGGGGAAAATAGGACAAAGTATGGAAAACACCATAACAACAATACACAAGTTTATGTGTGATGATCGGCGAAATTGAAATTTTTCTGATCGTTTTGATTCTTAACGACGATCCAAGGACGACGATAAAATAATCCTGTTCATGACACACTATTTGACACTTTCAAGATTATAATCGGTCTATAAAATAACAATCCAAAGATACTAATATTAACTATACGACGCATAAAGTAAGCCTGTTCGTGACTTGTGTCTAAATCATGACCCTGATCATGACAGGGAACTAGAAAAAGGTATATAGGAGGTTTTCAAGTCGCATTTGTGGAGGTGGTGGTGGAGGAGGATCATAAGGGGGATCCACCAGAAGTAACGTCAACTGGAACTGACATCACAGGAAGTGACGTCACTGGAACCCAGAAGTCACGAGACCGAAACCAGAAGTTGTTTGCGCCATTGCGCAACCGGAAGTAGTGGATTCTCCCGTCATTTTCCATTTTTTTATGCGGAAATCATTAAGATGGCTTCAAAGGCAGGCTGCAGTAACTTTTTTTTTCTTTTTTTTTTTTTTTTTTTGCTCTTCGGTGTTCGTTGCTGCTGCTACTGCTGTTCTCTTGCGATGAGCAGTGGAAAGCAAAACAGAGCAAGAGAAGAGCAGCAGCAGGAGCTAAAACTCGAAATGAGCACGAGAGCATGATGCTGAGCAGCGATGAGCAGGAAAGAACAACACAGAGCGAGAGAAAAGCCGTGATGAGCAGCGAAGAGCAACACCGAGCAAGAGAAGAGCAGCCGCAGCAGCAACGAATACCGAGAAGCAGCAGCAGCAAAAAATCGAAGTAAGCACGAGAGCATGGTGCTAAGCAACGATGAACAGGAAATAACACCACAGAGCAAGAGAAGAGCAGCGAAGAGCAACACGTAGCAAGAGAAGAGCAACAGCAGCAGCAACGAACAGCGACAAGCAGCAGCAGAAACAGAAAAAAATCGAAATGAGCACGAGAGCATGGTGCTGAGCAGCGATGAGCAAGTTAATGCAGCATGCATTTGAAGCCATCTTAATGATTTCTGTAAAAAAAAAAAATATCCATCACTTATTAACGGTCCAATATTTGCTTTAAAGAGGATAAAATCAGAAATATGCTTGAAAGATGTATGCCCAACCTCCCTTGTATTTCTTTGATTTCAAAACTTTAAACATATTTATCAAAAAGGACCACAATTTATAGTATATAATAACATTTATTTGAATTTTAACAAACAGCTATTCAGTAACAGTAGAATTCTTGAATAGAATTAGCTACGGTACATTGTGTGCCATTTTTACAGAAAATGATATAAATGATACCCTGAACCAAACTATTTACTGTAAACTGAAAGGGAATATGTGTACTGAACTCCAGAGAGTACTTGATTTTGGTTCTGATTGACAATTTTGTTTAGTAACAATCTTGAATATCTAAACAGGCATATAAAACTGTCTGGATTGGCTATATTCAAGATTATGGAGTATATATTAGTAGAATTTGGGATAGAGAAGGCTAAAATGCCGTTGTGGGGGCTCTTTAAAACTAATCAGATGGAGAGGAATTAGTATAAGTTGCTATAAATTGTTTCTCAATTCATTATAACTGAATAAGTTTAAACTAATATACTATTAATGGTACATATACGTATGATAAGTAAATATTAAAACAATGAATAATAGACTTACAAAGTAAAAAAAAAGAATAACATTCATTCCTCTTTGTTAAAAAATTTTCCTATACAACATAAATATAGAATATATTTGAGTAACTTATTTCGTATGTTAATTTAGTTAATCATCAAAAGAATTTAATTGAAGGCTATTCGCTGACTTATAATTATATTCTACGACACGTAAGAAACAACACGATTGTAGCAACATGTAGTTCATCTTCTCTAAACTTTAGAACATCAGTACTGTAAGGCAAGCAGTTTTACTATTTATTCTAACTTCAAGATATCTCATACAATATATAAGATATCTTATATAATCTATTTTTTATAAGATAGCTTATAAACTTTATAAGATATCTTATATAGTTTATAAGATATCTCATATAATTTATAAGATATCTTATAAAGATAAGATATCTTATAAGATATCTTGCTCCTTAGGTATATTTGTCCCTTTTATAAAGAAAAATATATGAGCTATCTTATAAATTATATGAGATATCTTATAAACTATATGAGATATCTTATAAAGTTTATTAGATATATTGAAGTTAGAATAAATAGTAAAACGGCTTACCATAGTACTGTCTTTATATATCAATATATTTTTTTCAAAAGAGCAAACATTTTGTGAACAGATATATCATGTTAAGGAGGGGTATTTGCGAAAAATACCAGTCGAGAGAATGTTAAATTTCGCAACCGTAAGGCGAGGGAAATTCATTCTCAAGACTGGTATTTTTCGCAAATACCCCTCAAGAACATGCTATATCTGTTTAATTACACCGAATGTTAACGTACAAAACGCATTGATGATCGTGACATTACAAGCGTCCAGTCGGATAGAGTATTTTTTGGCAAATACCACGGTAAAAGAGGCATATCCTTTTAGCATATACCCCGGCGCTGTTTAAAAATGAACGATATTCATTTGATAAAAGTAAATTGGTGAAAAATACACTGGCTATCAACCAATCAAAACCCAGGATTCTTACATAAGGTGTAATTATATACGATATACAACAGGACTGATATTTTAAAATTACTGCTTCTATGCATTGTATATCCTATTTTTACAAAAATGCATATAGATGACATTCAGATTTGTTAATAGCAGTATAGTGGCTCAGTTATTTACTATAAACAAATTTACTGATGTAGAATCTCCACTGTTTGTCTTTGTTAATTGTTCTTTTTGGTAGATATTACAACATAATGTACGTCTAAATGCTGTTCTCATTGTTTGGTTCTTGACGCCATAGATAATCCAGTTAAGAGCACTGTTAGTAACACCAAGACAAGAAAAATATCTCTCAACTATTTCTATTTCTGAATTTGGTGTTATAAAATAAGTCCGCAAAATAACAAGGCAACTGTATGGCAGCCAACAGACAGCAAAAACGCCGAAAACGAAGATCATCATTTTTGTTTTCAGTACATTTCTGGAGTAAACAGAGGAACGAAAGTTTATTCGCTCAGTAGCACCACCTTTGCTTTGTTGTGTCAGTCTTTTGAAGACTTTCTTTACTAACAATATATATAGTACAGTAGAAATCACTATTATTGTTATGTATATCGTTAGAATTAATGATACATAACCTTCGTCCAAAATAAGTTTTGAATGGCATGGCTTTCCAGGTGACCAAACATTCCATCCGAATAACGGAAGTGTTCCTAAAGCAATTACTGTGATCCAACCAGCGATACAATATCTTATCAGTCGTTTTGTCGAAACTTTAGTGTGGTATTTTAAAGGATAACTAATAGAAAAGTATCGGTCCAGTGATATAATGAAGAGATTCATGATAGAAGCTCCTATAAAACTTGCAAAGAAAGAATGTCGTAAAAGACAAGTGACTTTCTGCGTTTCCATTGATGGCACTAAAATGTAAGTCATTTCGTATGGATAAAACAAAATTCCTACAAACAGATCTGATAATGCAAGATTTGCAATCAATCCATTTATTCTTGTTTTTAGATTTGGAAACCTGTACACAGTGCACAGTATCAAACAATTTCCGAAGACTGTCGGGAGAATAAGAATGGAGTCGACCACAAATACGAAATACCAATAATATTGTCTTCCATTGGAATACAAGTTATCTGTAGTATTATTCATTGTTGTCCAAAGTCTATGGCATACATTAACCTATCTTCCATTGGAATACAAGTTATCTGTAGTATTATTCATTGTTGTCCAAAGTCTATGGCATACATTAACCTATCTTCCATTGGAATACAAGTTATCTGTAGTATTATTCATTGTTGTCCAAAGTCTATGGCATACATTAACCTATCTTCCATTGGAATACAAGTTATCTGTAGTATTATTCATTGTTGTCCAAAGTCTATGGCATACATTAACCTATCTTCCATTGGAATACAAGTTATCTGTAGTATTATTCATTGTTGTCCAAAGTCTATGGCATACATTAACCTATCTTCCATTGGAATACAAGTTATCTGTAGTATTATTCATTGTTGTCCAAAGTCTACGGCATACATTAACCTATCTACCAACTGCCTGGAATTCATTTGTCAAATAATGTCGCAAGGCATTTTGATTATACGTACATTGACACATTTTAATATTCAAAATAACTGTAGGCTAAGAAACAAAATTAATTAAGCTAAAGAGTGCGTCACGAACTGATGTTGTTATAATATGAGATGGTTACAAAACAATTATGATAAAAAGGATTTAATATGAAAAATATATTATGCACTTAATTTATCGCCAACATAGAATTTGTTTATTTATCCAGTGGTACAAACAATACGTGCCGACGCATTTTTGTAAGAAATTTAATAATGCAACTATACTAATAAATTACTATTAAATATTGTACAATGTTACTTTTTTTTATTTTGAGTTCTGTCGAAACCTTAACACATGCCTTATATTTGTTTATTTTTTAAAAGTTATATAATGCAGTAAGAGAAGGGAATTTTGTTCAATGTTCACTTGACCAAATATTTTGTATCAAATACGCTATGAATTCTTAATCGAAAAATAAACTCGGGAGAATTTGCGATTAAATTGGTGAGAAAGAAATATTTAGACTGTGTAGAGATCGAACATCCCTCAATGTATAAAATTGTTTTCTTCAAATCTTCTTTAAGTAAAATTCGTATGAAAGAAAAAAAGCACATATATTGACTAGAAAAAAATCACAGGCTTTATTATAAGCTTAGACTGCTTATATATTTCAACTGACTAGAAGATTCTTGTCGTGAACTGAATCGGTTTGATCGCTTTCTCCGACTACAAAGTGTCATTTTAAATGCACGTCTTATTTTCTGGTTTTTCAGCCCGTATACAACCCAATTCACAGCTGAATTAGATAAAGCCAATATTCCACAGTAATTCCTTATGATGAAAATTTGTTCTTTATATACCGGAATCATTGGTTTCAGTATAGTAATAACGCAATAAGGTCCCCAACACACAGCGAAAATTCCGAGGATTAGTATAAACAGTTTTGTCTTTTCGACCGACCTTTTCAAAGTCCTGGCAGAAAGATTGAAATTATGTTCATTTTTGTCTTTGCTCTTTCCTGAATTGAGAATACGGAACGTTGTAGACATTACTTTAATGAAAAGTCCAAAACAAATGATAAGTGATGTTACATAAACACACGACCATAATATGTTATAACTTTTTGCCAAGGCTTCGTTCCATCTAATTATACATTTCTTAGTGGTATTCCATGTATTCCATCCTGTAAATGGCAAAAAAGCAATTGTTGTCGACAGGGCCCAAGATACTGCTATTGACACTAACACCCAAATCCGTGACGACTTTAGGTGCCAGAGTGGGTATGCAATTGCTGTGTACCGTTCCACAGAAAGAATTAGCAAATTAAACACTGATGCTCCGACGGTGTCCAATAAAAGAGCTGTGCGCAGTAAACAGGAAACTTTATGTAATCTCATCTCAGGAAATGCCATCGCCATCATATCATACGGTATAAATAATATTCCAAAAAGGAGATCAGCCACTCCTAAGTTGGCAATAAGTATGTAATATTTTGTATGGAGATATCTATATTTTTTGATACAATAAACGAGCAGGAGGTTCCCAAAGATTGTAGGTGCAGCGATTATACCTTCTATTATAAACAAAGTAGTAAAATACGTTTTGTTCAAATCTTCAGATCCTGTTGTATTCATCTTCAAACTTTGGTTAAGAATTTCAATCATATCCCGTCTGATCTGAGGAGACAATGAAACAAATGAAAATGATATAGTTAACCCCAGGCAATGTTATCAACAGGTGGGGATACCTGTCAACTAGATTCATAATAATTAATCTATATATTATCAAAAAATCACAAACATCTTGCAGGGTTTAAATGATTCGACCAAAATTCATATTTCCATAATAGTGGCCTAAAGCTTTCCTGGTTGTTACCATTTACTCCATACATCTGTTACAGATAAGGATTGATAGAATTTAAAATTAATTTCCGAGAGAATAGTCCCATGCTCATTTCAGATTTCTAAACCAAAACGAAACAGACATTTTACGGTATCTAGACTGGGCTTTATTTGCCTTTTTCTCATATCTTTCCTCTGTGGTGACTAGAAGCATTAGATTTTTGGAAATAATTATACTAAGAGAACGACTTTTGGGCATTCGTAAATTAACTATCATTAAAATGTAATAGTTCCTTATCTCGATCCCATTTCCTTTTAATAATGATTAAATCTGCTGATAAAACTCTCGCCGACCATTAATCATCATTAAGTGTTAAGGAGCAATCTACATTAACGATTTAAAATGTTTAATACTAAATCTTTAAAATATCTTCAATGTAAAATTTTTGTTCCTCTGTTCCAATAACTAGAGGCTTATCTGAGCCTCTATCGCTCACCTTGCTAATATAAGCCTATTATGGAGTGCTTATATCATCTTTGCTATGATATTTCATTACAACTGGCCTTATTGTTTCAGAAGAAAAGATTCGAAACTGGCCAATCAGAAAGGATTGTATCTAGTGACCATATTAGAATCATATTATTTGGGCCAATTGGTACAAAATGAGTCTTAACAGGACCTTCCATACATCGTGAGATATTTGTTTGGAATTGGCTCGGCATTTTTAAAATGTAATTTCTCAAAGCGTTCAAAGTAAAACTATGAGCCATCATTGTCACGATGTTAGTCGTTTAATCAATAAATAATGAGGAATCTTCATGAAGGACAATCCAGTCACCTTTCCTTTTAACTTCCACAACATTTGGCCTCATAGTTTCAAAGATTTTGAAAATTGGCAAAATTTTACACAAGAAATGCCTCTTGTAGCCATATTAGTTGACCAATCAGCATGAAATGAGTTTCAGTAAAGAAGACAAAAATGCAATTTCCCATTAAGTTAAATGTAAAACTATGTGCCAATAACGGTATCATCATGTTAGCCATTCAATCTGAACGAAATACAGAATCTTACATTTCACTGACCAAAGTTATGGGTATAAAATTTGAACAAAAACTAGAAATAGACATCATTAGATATGATATTATGTTACATAGCAGAATATTGAAATATTCGAAACCTTTTATTTGGTTAGTAAAAAAGTCAGATACAGGAGAATGATCATTATATAAACAATGTATGCCACCTGATCAACACCAAATAAGGAATCTTTGTAGAGGGTCTCCCTGATTTGGCACAGTAGTTTTAGGGGAGAAGAAATGTGAAATTTGACATATAAGAATCAAGAATTTTTTCTGTTGGCTATGGTTTTAATCTGATCCAAATGAAATGCATACTTTCCATAAACTATTCCTAGCTGTCAATTTTGTTTATTACTGACCATGTGGTTTCAGAGGAGATGATGAAATAATGATTTCCCATAGGCTTCAATGCAAACCTATGTGACACCATAGCTGCCATGTATGCTACTTGATCAACACCAAATGAAGAATTTCCAATTATCAATCCTTTAAAGTTTAAAACGATTTGGCCTTATAGTTCTAGAGGAGAAGAAATTTGAAAAATTGACCTATCAGACTATAGAATTGAAAATGAAATGCAGATCTTTTATAGACACCCTTCCATACATTATTCCTGCCAAGTTTAGTTTAAATTGGCCCCATGGTTTTAGAGGAGATGATGAATTGTCTAACAACTGATGGACCATGCATCAAAGAAGGATGCAAAGTGATGACAATAGCTCACATGGCTCTTTTGGCCAGATGAGATAAAGACTAATTACCAACAGATGATTTAAACAAACAATACATACAAACAGAATCCAATAATGAACCAGATTTCTGGGATAGAAGAAGTAGTATCAGAAAATAGAAACCTTAAAACATTTTATAATAAAGATATAGTATGTAAATTTTTCATAGACAAAGACAAATGTCATGAATCTATTTTAACAAACTATGAAAAACCAAAGTTAAAAAAAATGATTGTGAGGTCAGTTTGTAATAATATTTCTATTGAATGTCACTTTATATATTTGATCAAAGTCATCACAGATTGACTGATACAATCTACCAATATCACAATTTTCACAAATGACAATGAACTTGTTTCCACTTGTTACACTTAATTTTTGAATACTATATTTATTTTGTTTGACCACATGAGGGGTGCTGAATTGGTTACCCTTTAAAAAAACACATACATTCACAGCTGGTTTTCATATGATATTCAGTGTATTCTACCTGAATGCAACTAATCCACAGAAATTCTCAGATGTTAGTAAATGTGTAACTGTTTTTCTTAGATTTGGCATGTTTTGTTGTATCTAATTTGTTTATTCTTCAACCCACAGCTGTGACTTAATTGACATTAAGCTCCAACTAATGCTAGAGGCTGTCTTAATCTTGCTGTGGATTTTTATCCATATTTAAGGCCTCACTTTGACTTTTTAGATGAAAAACAGAAATGAAAGCTCTATTCCTTTGCTTAAACTTTTACCAAGTATACGTAAGAATTAATCCACCATATCTCTTCTTCCTTATTACAATACAAATGAAATATCATTGCCTCAAACATAATAATTCAAAGTTGACTGTGTGATTAAAGGAGCAAAGGGATAATGACGAATTTTCAGGCTATAGTAGTCCTACATCAGAAAATGAGTGTAAAAAACGTTTATTTTGTGTTACATATCTATCAAACATTAACTAGAAATAAAATAACAAACAATACCAGATAGAAATTAGGACTGTGTGTATTGTAATTCCATACAAGTTCCATCGACTGTTTCACACCTTCCTTTTTCAGGCAACCAAAGTTCTTACTATACATTTATATATTTGGTCAATTTAGAAACAGTCAGTTATCTCCCTTGGGTAACATTGTTATAAGATATAACTGACTCATATTTTTTATTTCCTTCATTTCAAAGCATAAACAAAAATGAAATAAAAGATAAAATCTAGAACTAGAATACCAAATGACTCAAATTAGCATTTGTCTGATTTCTGTCTGCATAATTCAGTATGAAAATTAATATGATAAAAGCATGATATAAAATTCTTATAAATGTTTAACAATATAAAGAATAAAACATCAACAAAGATAAGTATTCCTGAGAACAGTGTATCACACATTAATAACAATATATCACAGTATATATAAAGTATCACATTAATAACAACATATATATAAGGGGGGCCTCGGTGGCTGAGTGGTCTAGGTAGTTCGTCATGACTACTACTGATCACTAGCCTGTCAATGCTGGGGTTGTGAGTTCGAATCTCACCTGTGGCGGGGTGTGTTCGACTCCGATCTTAATTGACAAGGATTGCCAATTTTCCTACCGAAGGTCGTGGTTCTCTCCAGGTACTCCAGCTTCCTCCACCAATAAAAATTGGCCACCGCAAAATGGCCAAAATGTGCTGAAAATGGCGTTAAACCCCAACTAAATAAATAAATAAAATATATATAAGGATAGGTTATAATAAATTAATTGTTTTATTACATAATAATTTTAAATAACCTAATTGGTCTGTATTCAGTCACATGATATTCTGTTTATTAGGATTTTGTTTGATTAAAAACCATATTGACTCCTTTCACTTTGATTTCAAACACATGGCAGTCACTTGTTTCTTTTTCAAGCCGTCATATCAGAATTATTTTCATTTCATTCATCATCCAACATTCATTGTATTTTCAACAAATGTAAACCAAAATAAGCAAAATTATGGGGGTGGTACAAGATTATTTTCATGCAACATTTTGTATCATTTTATTTCCCTTGTTTCCATGTTGGATGGTAGATATTCATGTTTCCTGCAAATTGCCGGTACAACGCAAACAGAGAAGTCAAAATTCTTCCTGAGTATTTTAGTGACCTGGAAAAGATTTGTCTCAACACATCTTCTTAGCCTTGCAAATAAATTGCTCAATTTGATTATGAAAATAATTTTTTTATGTAATGATAAAAATTTTGTAATTTTGCCAAATTAGACAAACCTAGAAAAAAACCCCACTCTTCAAGATCTTTTAAAATTGCATGTACGTATATTTTTTCCACTTTTAATTTATGAAATATGAATTAATGAAAAAGAAGGTTTATTTTGGAAGGGTGGGGTTGTATGTATGGCATACGAATATGAAAGAATCTAGATTTAAAATTACGAAGTTATCAGATTATTATGTAATAAAACAATAACAGTCTTTTGTACTGGTCGATATGAGTTTCAATAGACCTAAAAAATTTGTACTGACCTTCGCCTTCGTCGTTGTCAATATTAATTTTTTAGGACTATTAAAACTCATTTCTCCTATTCCTGATGTATTTAATAGGTGGGATAAAAATACATAATATTTTTAACCACTTCTGGGTGATTAAATTTCTGAATGGGAATTCCCACTGTTTTTTCCACAGTTATTGGAACAATAAACTAGAGAAGTTCCAAAATCACGTTTATGTAAACAAACTACTTAGCAACGACAAAAATTTTTGTCAAAAATCATAGGAGAAACAGATTCCCCTTCAATTTACTCGTGAGTTATGGAATTTCTCCACCCTCGATAGTTAAATTTTAGATGTTAAAATCGAAAATTTAACTATCTCGGTTGAGAAATTCCATAAATCACTCGTACCTGAAGGAGAATCTATATATCTACCTCTACAATAGACCATAATTGTATAGTATAAAATGATTATCTTGCAATAATATATGTTTAGAATATCAATTTTTTTTTGGTTAATGCTTTACAGAAAATGTAAAATATAAATGTTATTAAAAATTTATCTAAAACAATGATAAGCAATTTTATATATACTGAAAATCAGTCTATGACATAAAAACATGTACCTAATAAGTTCTGCATGTATTATATTTACAGCTTATAGGCACATACAAAAACCAATAAATATTAATTTTAATGAAAAACATGCGAGAGCATTTGAGAATTACATAAATAAAAGAGGTATTATATAAATTAGCATTTTGACCAGGGGTCAAAATATTTATTAAACAAGTAGACAAATATAATATCATATGATATTAATGGTGCAAACAGGTGCAAATCAGTATTTTTACTAAACTTTTTCCTTCATTATAATCAGCTTAGCAGTTCTGGAAAGTTTTGAATGTTATAATAATTTGGGTTTTTTTCACTCTAGAATCATTCTGTGATAAAATCTTAATTCCTTAGCATTTTAGATTATAACCATTGAAGATGAAAATAACCAATCTACTAAATAAGGGATTCAGTTGGACATTTCTGTAAAAAAAACCATCAAATTAAAATCTGATAAAAAAGAAAATAACAACAAAAAAGAAAAAACAGTCATGTCTATATCCTCTCTACACATTTTTGCAAAATAAAAAATTCTCTAGTTTAGATTTAGGGTTATTGCATTAATTTTGATGAATATTCTCCCTAGCAAAATAATATATTGCATGAGCTTGTGAGTGCAATTATTATTTTCAAGGTTCAATATTCCCCAATAACCATTTGATTGTACGGCAAGATCTTTTAAATATCATATAAGTCTATTTACTACACCTATAACTTCAATTTTTAAAACAATATTGCAAAGATACTTCAAATACAATAACAGTCAAAGGATTAAAAACTAAATAAATGTATAAAAATCTTAAAAACAGATATCATTAACATGAAAAGTGGTCTTGTCTTTTTCAATGATGCAAAAAGACCTTATTATGATTTATCTTAAGTGATACTTAAATATTTAAGTAAAACAAATAAGATTATATATATCAACAATTATAAAACATGAACAATTTTACATAAATGCACAAAAACTTAAACAATATCTATTCATTATATGATATACAAGAAGAGTTAAACTCCAGTCAAGACAGAGGATGTGAACTGAAAATTTCAAGTTTGCTTCAAAGGAAAACAAAAAATAAATCCACTATTCTATATGTATCTTCCTAAACCAGTTTACCAATAATGGTGTATGTTCTATACTTTTCTTGATAAATCAGTTAAAGAGCAAGGAAATCTATTTTATTTTCATCTTCTCGGTCATTTTCTGGACCAGGTCTACAACTAAATCCTGTGGCAATGATGTAAATGATGGTAGTCTAACAATCTCAGCCATGTTCTCTTGCATAAAACTCTCACATATAGATTTTATATTTTCTGAAATGGAGAAGAAATGAACCTGCAAGCATTTTTGTGTTATGATACCCCCACCCTCTGGGCAACAAACAAATTTGAGACAGTCCACCAATAGATAAATGACTAGTTCCATAATCAAGATGTGACCACAAAACAACAGTTAAGTTTATGATGACCAATAACTAAATCAATGGGACATGCAAGACCAAACATTGTATGTGTAATAAAATTTGGGAAAGGGGGGATAACTAAGTTCCACAACAATAAATATCTGGAGTATTTACTTCAAATGACATCATATTTCAATATGTCCATAAATGTGCATTCTGAAAAGTTTCACAGATCTCGGTTAAAGGTTGATTACACAAAATTAGTACATAGTTCCCTCCATACACATTTTTCACAATAAAGTTCCACAACATGAAAAATTTGGAAAAAAATTCTTCAAATGACATAATAATCCTTCATGCACACCTGCAATAACTCCATAAACATTCTGCAAAGTTTCAAAGATCTGTGTTAAAAGCTGTAGGAGAAGTTGACTACCCTCCATATAGAGTTGCCATAATCTATGCCAAATGTAACTGCAATTTAAACGGAAAACAAATTATTTCATATACCCTGTATTACAAACTCACCTATAACAGGAAGAGATGATATAACATCTACATATATATCTACTACATTGCTTACAGTCAATGTTGTACTGAGTTCAACAACAGCTAAAGACTTAAGACCATCTAAAGAAAATCTGTCTGCGGCTGTAAAGAAAGCATGGAATATGATAAACGTGACATAAAACTACACAAAATAAAATAAATAGGATATTCCAGAGATCTGAAGCAAGATTTGATACTAAAATGTAGAGGTTTAATTATATGATCCCAAATATCTATATATTGACCAAGTCAAACAATGGCAACATGAATTTGACTCTGAAATTTGTACATGTATAAGTGTTCACAAGGGTGTTACGGAATTTACAAATCAAAAGGTTCTAGATATTCATAAGGACTAAGTATGTGCCATGTTTGGTCAAAATCCCTTGAAAGATGTTCAGTCTAGAGTGTTCCCAAGGGTGTTACAGAATTTACAAGTTCCACTGTGACCTTGACCTTTGACCCAATGACCTTTTAATCAATAGGGTTCTAGATATTCATAAGGACTAAGTATGTGCCAAGTTTGGTCAAAATCCCTTGTTGAGTCTAGTGTTCACAATGGTGTTACAAATGGACTGAAGGAAGGACGGATGGACAGTAGCGTTACTATATCCCTTTGCAACTTCGTTGGCAAGGGAATAACAAAAGAAAATCACTTATATAGCTGATCTCAATCTTAAAAGTGAGGATTTTGAGTGACAAAAGCAAGGACTAGTGCTATGACCAGTTCTGCATGGTAAATAATCCATGCTTTAAAATATAGTCACTAGGGGGTTCACAAAAAAAAAAAAAAAATAAAACGAACACTACTTCAAAGTACTCATATATTTGTCAATCTTGAAAAGTGCTAATATTCCTGTATATTGATACAATAATAGACTTCTCTGATTGCTATCCAATACCATAACATTAATTTTTATCTAAATTGTTCTAGAATTTATAGGTAATATGATATACTTACTTCTCCAGACTTTACACAAAACTTCACTTCTACAGATCTCTGGTAGTTTGTTGGTATATATATAATGTAGTATTACTAAAAAGGCATCTTCATCCACATCTTTCAAATTAATAGGCTTCTGAGATAAAAATACAATGTTTATGATAAATATAACAAAATATTTTTAATATATATAAATTTGTTGCACAGAAAGAACACAATAAATGTCACCTTGCCTTAGAATGGTCAATTTTGAACCTCTTTATAGCAAGCATGATTAAAAAGCACAGATATTACATCATCGAAAACAATATTTGGTTCTCATTTATTACAGTAATGTAAAACCACACACAAATATGTGAAGTGTAAAATGTTTTTTTATGATAATAAATGGTGGATGAAGATTTAAACCAGATGTTCTCAAGAGCCTGTATTGTTCACCTGAAACTTGTCAACCTTGAGCAGGACTAAAAATTTAATTGTAGTAGTCATCTTGGCTATGTTAAACTAAGGTCAGCTGTGGTGGCCATCTCTGTTGACAGTCCAGGTCATCAAACACAATTCTGAAAGAAGAACAACTAAAAACCATTGCTGCCAAGTCTGGTTTATATTGGCCAAATGGTTTCAGATAAGAAGATTTTTAAATTAATTTTCCCAAAGGGTCCTATGTTAAATTAAGTTCAGCTGTGGCAGCCAGCTTGGTTTACAGTCCAGGTCATCAGACATAATTCTGAAAGCAGACCATCTAAGGATCACTGCTCCCAACTTTGGTTCCAAATGGCCTAGTGGTTTCAGGCAAGAGGTTTTTTAAAATGAATTTTCCCTTAGGGTCATTTGTTAAATTAAGTTTGGCTGTGGTGGCCATCTTGGTTGCGAAGGTCGGTGGTTCTCTCCAGGTACTCCGGCTTCCTCCACCAAAAAAAACTGGCCACCACGAAATAGCCAAATGCGCTGAAAACGGAGTAAAACCCCAACTAAACAAACAAATAAACCATCTTGGTTGACAATCCAGGTCATCAGACACACTTGTGAAAGAGGACCACCCAAGGACAATTGCTACCAAATTTGGTTTGAAATTCCTCCACTCTTTTATTTTATTTTTTGTAACAGCAGCTATGTCTTTTGGAAGTCAGGGATGCAGGACATAATTTGGGAAAGAGATTCCACCAAAGTTTGGTCCCAATTGGCCCAGTAGTTTCAGAGGTGAAGATCTTAAAATGAAAGTTAATGCCAGACAACAACAGCAGATGCCAACTATGGCATGGTAGATAAAGATATCAATAATTTTACAATATTCTAAAATGATGAAGCATTTGTGTCCCCTGCTCCTGTCAATCACTGGTTAAGATAAGAGTTGCAAATGAGGTAGCTTACACTCTAAGTAAGTAAATCTGTTAGATAAAAGACAAAATAAATAAAATGCTCCGCTGGGCGCAGCTAGATACGACCGCAGATGTCGAACCCTGAATAGTTGGGGCAATTATGAACACAACATTCAAGCTTGATACAATACTGAATTTGGATTGTGAATAAATATTTGACACAGCATAGGTTTGACACAGAATGAATGTTGTCTAAGAACTTAAAAATTTTTAATTTACCTATTCAAACCATATCAGTATTATTTGTTTTTATATATAAATCAGAAATAACCAATTTAAAATTGGGCACACATATCAATTTCTTGCTATTGCGCAATACTGTGCAATTAAAGATTTCTTGCTATTGCGCAATACTGTACAATTGAAAATTTCTTGAAATATTTGACACATAATAGGTTTCTGACACAGAATAACTGAAATCAAAGAACTTAGAATTGGTCATATGATTTCAATTTATGTTCAATTTTTTGCTTTTTGTGCAATACAATATGCTTTGGAGAATTGACCCCCCCCAAAAAAAATAATAATTTACCCCTTTTTTAAACTTTTGTGCAATACACTATGAAGTTGCACATTGACCCCCCCCCCCCCTCCCAAAAAAAAAACAATAAAATTTATTGTAACTCCCCCTTTTTTTGCTAAAAAAAATTTGAAATTTTCTTTTTAATTTATGAATTATGAAATGAGAAAAAAATTGCCCCCTCCCCAATTTCTCATTTACCCCCCCCCCCCCTAAATTTTGTTTTCAACCCCCCCCCCCCATTTCTTTATACTTTGCAACCATAACAGCCCATTTAAATACACCATAACATATTAAAATAGAAAATGACATCATAGTCATGGATGGCAAATTTTAAATATACATAATTTAAAAGCAGTTTAGATAAGATAAACAAAAAAGCTTCATCAGCACATTTTATATTGGCAAATTTCCAATGGAATTTGTTAATAATAAAGTTTTCATAACAGGGCACACATATCAATTTCTTGCTATTGCGCAATACTGTGCAATTGAAAATTTCTTCAAATATTTGACACATAATAGGTTTCTGACACAGAATAACTGAAATCAAAGAACTTAGAATTGGTCATATGATTTGAATTTATATTCAATTTTTTGCTTCTTGTGCAATACAATATGCTGTGGAGAATTGCCCCCCCCCAAAAAAAAAAAAAAAATAATTTACCCCTTTTTTAGCTTTAATATTGGACCCCGATATGGACCAACTTGAAAACTGGGCCCATAATAAAAAAACTAAGTACATGTTTAGATTCAGCATATCAAAGAACCCCAAGAATTCAATTTTTGTTAAAATCAAACAAAGTTTAATTTTGGACCCTTTGGACCTTAATGTTGACCAATTTGAAAACGGGACCAAAAATTAAGAATCTAAATGCATGGTTAGATTCGGCATATCAAAGAACCCCAATAGTTCAATTTTCAATGAAATCAAACAAAGTTTAATTTTGGACCCCGATTTGGACCAACTTGAAAACTGGGCCCTTAATAAAAAAAACTAAGTACATGTTTAGATTCAGCATATAAAAGAACCCAAAAAATTCAATTTTTGTTAAAATCAAACTAAGTTTAATTTTGGACCCTTTGGACCTTAATGTAGACCAATTTGAAAACGGGACCAAAAATTAAGAATCTAAATGCACGGTTAGATTCGGCATATCAAAGAACCTCAATAGGTCAATTTTCGATGAAATCAAACAAAGTTTAATTTTGGACCCTTTTGGCCCCTAATTCCTAAACTGTTGTGACCAAAACTCCAAAAATCAATCCCAACCTTCCTTTTGTGGTCATAAACCTTGTGTTTAAATTTCATAGATTTCTATTTATTTATACTAAAGTTATTGTGCAAAAACCAAGAAAAATGCTTATTTGGGCCCTTTTTTAGCCCCTAATTCCTAAACTGTTGGGACCAAAACTCCCAAAAACAATCCCAACCTTCCTTTTGTGGTCATAAACCTTGTGTTAAAATTTCATAGATTTCTATTTACTTATACTAGAGTTATTGTGCGAAAACCAAGAAAAATGCTTATTGGGCCCTTTTTTGGCCCCTAATTCTTAAACTGTTGGGAACAAAACTCCCAAAATCAAAATCAATCCCAACCTTCCTTTTGTGGTCATAAACCTTGTGTTTAAATTTCATAGATTTCTATTAACTTATACTAAAGTTATGGTGCGAAAACCAAATGTCCCTTATCAATGAAATTATTTCAAAAACCATTAGAGAAAAAATTACATGAGTTCATGATTAGATGTGGCTACTTCAAAAACCATTCTCATAAAAAAAAAAAAACGAAATAGAAGGTGCACCATGACATTTGATACTGAAGATTCCCTGAAGGTTTTATGTAAATTCATTATCAGGTTAAGAAAGAGTTTAGGATAAAAGAATATTTGACGACAAAATGGATGTTATTGACAGTACTGATGACAGATAATGAACACTGCAACACAGGCAAAACAATTACTTATCAAAGAAATTTTGTGATTTTTCTTGTCTGAACGATTGTATACATCTTTTCATTTTCATACAAGAATATTTTTTTATTGAAAAGTAATTTTAATGGCTTCACAATTAACTGATAGTTTTTATAGGCTAGAAAGAAATATTTGATTTGGATCTCAAAAAATGGTCTAAAGATTTGACTATTATTTTTTCCTGAACTGATTTTATAAAAAAAACTAGAGGCTCTCAAGAGCCTGTGTCGCTCACCTGTATCTAATGTGATTTTGGAAATCATGTAAAATTATATAATGATTGAGACCAAGATTGGTTTAATTTGACACAGTATTTAAAATTAAAAACAGGTCATCTTAGTGTAGTCTTACAATAGCTACTGAAGACATCTTATCATTATTATTTTTGAATATGTGGTCAAGTTGTGACCATTCAGAATTTTTTTTACAATTTTCTGATAGACTTCTAAACATCTTGGATGATGGATCGGCAACAAAGTAACAACACTTGGTCAGCACCTCATAAGGAACATTCATGCCAGATTTAGTTTCATTCCATTCAGTGGTTCTCTAAAAGAAGTCATTTGTATGCATTTCCCATAGGGTCCTATGTTAAACTAAGTTCCCCGCTGGCAGCCATCTTGGATGATGGATCAGCTACAAAGTAACAACACTTGGTCAGCACTTCATAAGGAACATTCATGCTATGTTTTGTTACATTCCATTCAGTGGTTCTCTAAAAGAAGTCATTTGTATGCATTTCCCATAGGGTCCTATGTTAAACTAAGTTCCCCGCTGGCGGCCATCTTGGATGATGGATCGGCTACAAAGTAACAACACTTGGTCAGCACCTCATAAGGAACATTCATGCCAGATTTAGTTTCATTCCATTCAGTGGTTCTCTAAAAGAAGTCATTTGTATGCATTTCCCATAGGGTCCTATGTTAAACTAAGTTCCCCGCTGGCAGCCATCTTGGATGATGGATCAGCTACAAAGTAACAACACTTGGTCAGCACTTCATAAGGAATATTCATGCCATGTTTGGTTTTATTCCATTAAGTGGGTCACTAAAAGAAGTCATTTGTATGCATTTCCCATAGGGTTCTATGTTAAACTAAGTCCCCCGCTGGCGGCCATCTTGGATTATGGATCGGCTACAAAGTAACAACACTTGGTCAGCACCTCATAAGGAACATTCATGCCATGTTTGGTTTCATTCCATTTAACGGTTCTCTAAAAGAAGTCATTTGTATGCATTTCCCATAGGGTCCTATGTTAAACTAAGTCCCCCGCTGCCGGCCATCTTGGATGATGGATCGGCTACAAAGTAACAACACTTGGTCAGCACCTCATAAGGAAAATTCATGCCAGATTTAATTTCATTCCATTCTGTGGTTCTCTAAAAGAAGTCATTTGTATGCATTTCCCATAGGGTCCTATGTTAAACTAAGTTCCCCGCTGGCGGCCATCTTGGATGATGAATCAGCTACAAAGTAACAACACTTGGTCAGCACTTCATAAGGAATATTCATGCCATGTTTGGTTTCCTTCCATTCAACGGTTCTCTAAAAGAAGTCATTTGTATGCATTTCCCATAGGGTCCTATGTTAAACTAAGTCCCCCTCTGGCAGCCATCTTGGATGATGGATCGGCTACAAAGTAACAACACTTGGTCAGCACCTTATAAGGGTTCATTCATGCCAGATTTAGTTTCATTCCATTCAGTGGTTCTCTAAAAGAAGTCATTTGTATGCATTTCCCATAGGGTCCTATGTTAAACTAAGTTCCCGCTGGCGGCCACCTTGGATGATGGATCGGCTACAAAGTAACAACACTTGGTCAGCACCTCATAAGGAACATTCATGCCATGTTTGGTTTCATTCCATTCAGTGGTTCTCTAGAAGAAGTTCAAAATGTTAACGATGACGACGGACGACGACGGACGACAGACGCCAAGTGATGAGAAAAGCTCACTTGGCCCTTCGGGCCAGGTGAGCTAAAAATCTGAATATTGATATATTGATATATTGATATGACACAAATAATAGATATGTGTAATATTTTGCATTTTATTAAAATTATTTTCATTTTCTTAAACTGTTACCTTATGGTCTTTTGCAACTGATTCATATGATGGTGGTGGATCATACAAACTGTCACTTGGTGCAGACTGAAATAGAAGAAAAGATTTTTTTAACAAACTTTTCTGTTGATATCTGATGATTGTGAGACACTGAGTTTCTGATTCCAGAAATAAAACTTCCCACAGTGTCAGGATTATATGCCCCATATCTTTCCCTGTAGAAAATGTCCTACAAGAAGGTATAAACTATGGTAACATCCCAATTGGTCTACTCCCAGTGGGTCTACTCCCATTTGGTCTATACCCATTATGTCTGCTGTGGAATATGAACAAATTCCCATTTGGTCCACTGTGGATTCATTAATTTTCGTTGTATACCAATTTTAGTGGTTTTCGTGGGTTCCAGTAAACCATGAATTTAAATATCCAACGAAAAATAATATTTTTACTTGAGATTAAATGCTCTCAAGTTTACAACCACGGAGTTTTGATGTACCTATCCAAGACTAACATTGAACAATTGCGTTGTTACAGCATAAACTTGGATACTGACATATGATGAGTCAGCTATATCCACAGAGGATACAGTGTTTCATGTAATTTTGTCTTTGGTAACATATAAAGGCTCAAACAATTTTCTTTAAAAATATTTTGACTGTGTAAATTGTAGCGGAATTCACTTCCGTTTTTTTTTTTCATTCAGACATTCAAGAAAAAGATTAATCCTAAGTAGGCCTAAACAACACAGAATTTCTCATAAATTACAGTAATAACATCTTGTAAAAAGATTATAAAGCAGAAATTATTGAACTTATCGTAATCTTATTAAACATATGTATGTATATGCCCCAAGGTATTTAGTGACAAGTGATTGTGATTTTGTCAATTTATATTTCACAACTGATTAACCTAACAAGTAAATAATTACTGATTTTGTTAATCTTGTTAAATTCATGACAAGCTTTGTTCGGTTCAAAATTTGTAGAATCTGTTTTTACACTTTGTTTTATAAGCGCTTAAAATCAATACTTTACTGTACAATATCAAAGTCTGATCGGAACGTTTCATCGCAGTATTTTCATGATATCTGATTTGCCAGGCCACGAATTCCAGTATTTCAACAACTTTTTATATTTTTTTTCTCAGCCAGAAATCCACGAATTTACGTATCCCACGAAATGCCTTTTTTTCTCTATCCACGAAAATAAATGAATCCACAGTACTTGTTAAAATTTAGTGTGTTTAATAGGGAACAAGAGGCATTTCCCATTTCTTCTACTTTTTTCAATTTATTTGTACCCCCATAAAATATCCGACTTTAAATATAAAAAAAGAGATTCTAAATATTAATTCTCATTAAAAAAAAAAAAATGCAGAGTGTGCAGTTCATTCTAATATTTGAAAGGTACACTATTTTATAGGGTATGAAATAAAAGAAAAAATAAGGTTAAGGAGAGAGCACAAGGATTAGTAATAGAACAAATGTATTATTTTTTATTTCATTATAATCATTTAACCCTTTACACATTTTATTACTTGACCCAATTTATTTTGTTGATTCCATCCTGGATCCATCTATAAATTTGACTCTCAAGAAGTTTGTTTGGGTATTTTCACCAAGCATCAACATTGTCAATTATTAGATTGACAAAGCATATAAATTATCTGAACAGTGTTTAATCCTAATATCGACAACCTTGCAGCACGGGAAATTACTGTGGAGCGACCATTAGAATTGAAGGGGTGGTTTTGGATGACAAAGTCTTATATTTATATTCAAGACATATCAATCTTTTTTTTTTGTGAAATTATTAATATTATTTGTTATTGAATATTTTCGGAATAAAGTTACATGTTTTATATTTACATCTATCAAATTTCATTCTCAGTTATCCTTGGCAAAAACAAATATTTTCATTTGCGGCAATATTTTATAAAACATCATGAATCTTAAATTTTTTTCTATTTAAGAAGTACACAGTAAAAAATCAATATAGCATACAAGTTATTTTTTCAAATTGTATTGATTGAAGATTTTATCACACTGTCGTATACTTTCCCATCAGTTTTTGCACGAGAATTTGTGGTCTTGTCACAGGTACATAATTTTACACTTGTCAATTCATGTTACAAATCATCGATATACCACGCCTTCCTTGTTAAAGGTATAAACAATCCAGTTCATAATACCTTGATCTGTTACTTCAAACAATATACCGCGGTCAAGATTATTGTCAATCATTGTCTAGTCTATGGGATGACCCATTTATTTATGCTGACACCGATGTTGGACAAATCTGTTATCACAAACATAAAAAACTCCCGACTGCATCGAAAATTATATAATTATGAAAAGGATTGGAATTAGATTAATAACTCTGGAATTAAAGAAATCATTGTTTTATTATATCGATCTGCTGACCGTCCACTGTGTTTTTCCACAGTCAAAAACAAATATTTTTGTTTACCGCAATATTTGATAAAACTACATGTATCTTAAATTTTTTTCGATTTAAGAAGTACACAGTAAAAAATCAATATACCGGGTAGCATACAAGTTATTTTTCCAAATGGTATTAATTGAAGATTTTATCATGTACTGTCGTATACTTTCCCGCCAGTTTTTTCAGGGGCATATTTCGTCTTGTCACAGGTACATAATTTGACACTTGTCAATTCATGTTACAAATCATTGATATACCACGCCTTCCTTGTTAAATGTATAAACAATCCAGTTCATAATACCCTGACCTGTTACTTCAAACAATATATTGCCATCAAGATTATTATCAATGATTGTCTAGTCTACAGGATGACACATTTATTTATGTTGACACTGATGTTGGACAAATCTGTTATAATAAACATAAAAAAAACTCCCGACTGCATAGAAAATTATATTATTATGAAAAGGATTGGAATTTAATTAATAACTCCAGATTTAAATAAAACATAGCGTTAATTTTTAACCCATTTTACTATATCGATCTGCTGACTGTCCACCATGTTTTTCCACAGTCAAAACGAACTATCACCTGATAACGTGGTCAATAACCAGCCAACGTGGATAGGATAGTTGGTGCGCAATTATCAAAAAATGTAAGCTTAGAGCAATCCGTTATACTTGTTGTGTACAGGTATGCCATTATGGACATTATAAAACAACAAAAATCATGTTAGCTGCTACAGTAAAGAAGACAGAAAAAGTTATTTCAGATGATCTGACACATTTCATATCAAACACATATAATTACCTCTCCATCAAAGCTGAACATAGCTCTGAAATATTCTGACCTAACTGACAGTATGGCTTTATGTCCATAAAATATACATCCATTTACATCAAACTGTATATCACTGAACTGTGGACTGTTTACAAGTTTGGCAAGGTCTTTAGTAATATCAGCTGGTTCTGGTGGCAAATCTAAAATTAAATTTATAATGAGTTACAGATTATTAACATAAGTATCTTATTTACTGCCTAATACATTGCATTATTTTTAACATTTGTAAAATATATAGACTTCTGTTATGTCATAATACATGTAATTGTAACCTTTTTGACTGGGTGGTCTTTGTTGATTCCTTAGATTAGATGAATGCATACAGTATATTGATATAGCATATACCTTATTTGGGGAATAAATAATTGCAAATGGACTTTCCTGTTTAACTGTCAGAAAGCCATAGCTGATTATACTACAGTCCTCTCTCCATCAAAATGATTATATGTCAAATTTGGAATCTGGGATTTAAATACACTCGGTGATTCAGAGGTAAGAACTGACTAAAAAATGTATCAAGATTTTGTCCTCCAAAACTAATTATTTCAAACAACAAGCAGTATACATAGAGCATAAAAACTAAAAGCAAACATCAGATTGTAAGATGATTTTGCTAAAATTCATTTATATATCTCCTTCCTAACTTGTTTGTGAAATTTAAGAAATATTTAAGAGTGGAGTAGTAATAAAATATTGTGTGTTAGTTATGTAATAATTGTTATCTGTGAATGATTGTCTGTTGTCTGTTTCTTTAAGGGCAGTGATGTTTATAAACTGATTGTGAATTGTGAACTAATTCCCATCGCTTGTATGTTTTTTCCAAGGATCTCTAATTCATCACTTAGTTACCAAAGTTAAACCTGCTTCCACTGATTTTAATTGCATCAATTTCTGTCCAGCTATTGGCCACTGTACAATCAACTTCTATTCTCAGAACATTACACTTGAAAGTCAATTTCTAGAAATAAATTAAATCTTAAATTAAATAATTTATTTCAGTTCTAATTTACAGTTACTTTACAAGTGATACTAACCCATACAATACTATAACATATAAATACAAGAGAAAGTGATTGATTGGTTATTTATTGTTTAATTCCACTTCCACAATCTGAGTCATGTTGTAAACAGCAATTTAATTTCAGGTCTTCAATAATCAGCTTAAAGCTAATACTCTAGCAGTGTATACTTACAATGTAAGGTATCTGGACCATATAGTGTATTTTTTTTTACCACAAATAACCTTAACCAAACCTTGAAAGTAGCAACTATATAGATATATTGATCTCAAGTTGGAACATAATTTGTTGTTTGTATGCGTCGTCCATGAAGATAAATTAGATATATGGTGTTTCCCCAAAGTTTGCCGATAATTCTCAAGGCTATTGGCATTACACATAGAACATCTGGGACATTTTGAAAAAACATGTGGTCATTTATGGTCTAAATAAGTCAATGAGATATATGTACTAGTTGACTAATAACCATAGTTGCAACAAAATTTTTTTTAATTGTCAAGTGATCCTTGACATTTTCTTTCAACTATTTAATACAGTACCTGAAATGATGGTGAAAATATCCTGCTGTTTTGAATACAGCATACTTTATGTGTTTCCCATATAGTATACCAGCTTCCATCTACACGCTTTGCTTTAATTTTCTTTACAGATCCTGCATGGTAAGTCTCATATATCTCAATCTTTTCTATGTAGATTTTCTGATCATATTCAACCTTTATAGTGAAAAAGAATATTTACCGTATGAATTTTTCAAAAGATGTGTAAATACAAACAACAGATATAAATATCATATAAATTAAAGTCTGCGCAGAACAAAAGATTTTCCTACAATAGATACATATTACATAATGCTTCCTGTAACTACTGTTAAACATCAATGGGTCGAACTTAAGGGACCAAGAAAAACAGTTTGAGCCATCACACTTCGCACATTTCCTGAAACCTGTTCATATCTGTACCGGAAGTGCGGTATTTACAATCGGTTAATGTAATGACCTTGGAAAATGTGTGTCGTACATACATTTTGTACTTTGTATGTACCTATGAATGTTAACTTTTGATGTTAATAAATATTATGTTTATTGAATTTTCTTTGATTTGAAGACTAAATTAATTGACGTGTGTATGTGAGGTGTGTTGAATATCGCAGTAGTGTCTGTCATTATCATAAATCAAAAACTGATCGAAAATGAATCAGAAGGTCTTCTATAGCAAAGGAGGGTTTTTCATTATTATTTCACAGCTTTTGTATTTTTATAAGTTTTACTTATTGAGTTTTTATCTCAAGCCAATGCATCAAAGTGAAATGTGATAACTGTTCATTTAATTTATTCCTCATTTATTCTTTGATGTTTCGAAGTACAAATTTTAAACATCTTGTTTATACAACTGAGATTCATCAAAGATCCAATTAAAGCTAATCATCCATTTACACTAATTATGACAATAAAAGTTAATGATTTATCTATTTATTGGCCAAGTTCAGTTTTCACACCTGCGCTCCGAATCATGCATACGCTTGGACAATCAATGAACTATTTGACATGTACACGTAAGTTCCAGTCTCGCATTGTAATTTTAAGTTTTATTATTGTAGGGACCAAAATATTAGTTCGAGAGTTCAAGCAAACGAAGTTAAAAAAAGGGGGGTTTTATTTACATAGATAAATAATGAAAAATGATCGGAATTTGATATGAGTTGGACCCAACCACTGTGTTTGAGTCATACGAGTTTGAGCCAATGAAGTTCGACTGTATTTAAAATTCCAGTTCCACCTCACTTATCTCCTCTTGGGTTAAGATGATACAATTACTAAGATTTTCAAAACAGAATTAAGTGGCAATAATTCTGTTTATGAAGAAATGTCCTAATAATATTCTTGACATTATATGTCTTGTGTGATGTCGTTCACTCATTTAATGTGTTAAAGTATAAAAATTTACCAAACTTCAGACTTAGGATTAAATATTTGTCTCATAATTAAAAATCTAGATCTGCAGGGATCAAAATTCTGTGTAGTTTTTCTTTAGTATTATCATTGCCTATGGTTTTTGGTCTTTTGAGTTTCAGCCTTCATCTTTTTGCTTTTGTATCTCTTTTTGTTGACTTTCAGTATATGGAAACATAATTCATAATAGACCAATGTCATACAAGATAACTGAAAATTAGCCAAAGACTCAATCATAAACATGAATAAAAAACATTGACAAAATGAAACATATGATATGCACACCTCAAGAAACTCATTAGCATCTTTTCGTTTTTGTGCCCATGCTCCAGCTATATCACCATATTTTGGGTAGACTTTTGGTGGTCCTTCAACACAAGAGGCAGGCCAACTATAAAATACATAAGAATGTTTACACACATAAATGTTGTCATAATAATATTATTAGATCACACAATGTTTTCAATATTTCTATTTTTAACTATTGTATTTAAAGAATACATGAGACCAAAGGAAATTTGTGTGAAAAAAAAATTTCCCTGTTGTGTCAGATTTTATGCTGTATTGTCAAAACTTACTGGTGAAATAGATTTTTTCTGTAAGAAAAGTATGACTTTTAACACCTGACACAATGAATCATCTTATGATAACATTTTTATATTTTACAAATTATGCAAAAATATCCAAATCAGTAGATTATGTTGACTAACCAATGCCTACAATTATATATTGACATGTACTTACCTTTGAGAATCATACTGGGAGGAGTAGTTGATTACTTTGTTTACCCACTGTTCTATATAATTACTGTTGTTTACTTCTTTGTATGCCATATTCTGTCTAAAAGTAAAACAATAATTCAAATGCTACTATTGGATTTACAAGTATTATGTATTATGTGTCCTATATTTTTAAACACTTAGAACAAAGATTTTCTGGTACATTTTATAATTACATGTAGTTGTTAAAAACAAAATACATGTATATACATGTTATTATATTCTCCCTGTGTCTTTTGTGTCTTGCATGATTTTAAATCATTTAACAAGTTCATTGTATGAGAATAAAGGAAACAGATTAATTGGTTTTTGTATTATTATTTTTAAACAATAATTTTAATCAAAAGTTAAGAAATAAAGTGACAATTCATGATTTTTTTCTCATCATTTTCAAAATTAGTTGTCAAGTTAAATGATAAGTAACTGTACTAGTTAAATAAATCACACTTTTTTCTAATTTACACACAGATCTGACCTTCTTTCTCGTTTTTTACAGTTACTCTGTCCCATTCAATAATAGTTATAATTTCTTTTCTGTGACCTGCAAAATATAATGTACTTGCATATGACTATCATGACTGCCCATGTAATTACCTTATATAGTTTTGAAATCAATTTAACAAGAATCACTAAGTAATACATGTACCCAAAAACTTCAAATCACATACAGAAAACAACAAACCAAGAAATATCAATGAACAGATACAAAAAAAATTGATATTGTGTGTCTGTAAGACACAGATGTCTTGTCCTCTTGCACATCAAATTCCCATCTAGAAATGGTTTTGAGAATTATTTTAAATATACGAAATTTTCTTAATATATTATACTTACATTAATGCTACCAGGACATTTAAAATAATGGTGCTTCTGACTTTATACAGATTTAGATAGTACTTGAAATACAGGTTAGCCTAACAAAACTGAAAATGATGTCATCTGACTGTTACTGAAGAGTTTTACACAATGGAGGTTATGATTCACTGTATTTTATTGTATAAAAATGCAAATTTTGTCATAAAATGATTAGCTAGCAATTAATGCTACACTGTAGGTGCAGCACTCAGCAGATACATTAATTATAAACATTGTATCCGATACATGAATTAAAAATTTTTAGGCTAACAAGATTGCTACACGTAGCCATATGTCCCCCGCTGCTGCAGAATCAGTTTGAAATGGCGGTATAGTATGCACATCTACACTTCATAACAATAATTCCTACCAAGGTATCCGCCAAGAGGTTTCAGAGGAGATGCGTCCACAAGGCCTTCTATTGTTGAGAAATGTTGAAAATAGTCTAAGTCCCACAACTCCTACAAAATTAGTTTAATCGTACGCACATCTACACTTCATAATAATAAATCCTACCAAATATGGAAGCAACCTGCCAAGCGGTTTCAGAGGATATGCGTCCACAAGGTGTTGCAAACCGACAGGTGGATAACATTACCATGTCCCTCCGTCACTTCGCGGCAGGGGACAAAAATATTTGATATCCCAGCTGTTAATATATAACTTGCAGAGAAATATCTCCGCCTTGTGTTATTGTGTGTCTCCAATACATCAGCAACTGATTTCTTGATGAAAAACTCTGGACTTTATTACTATTCTATTTGTTTAAAATATCAATTTGGTATGTCTTGAATGTCAATATGGATCAAACTCTTTGGAAAAAAAATTTGCACATATTCTGCATCATCACATTATGTTTATCATGTTTATGTTGACCTCCAATTGATATAAAACTCATTGAAATGCACACCAAAATTGAAAAATCAGCTTTTGTAAAATATTTGGGAGATTACAGCAGTAGAAAAGACATTAATTAATAATGACTATTGGAAACAAAAGGTAGTGTAATACTTTTAAACTTTCATTTCCAACAAACAAATGAGACATTCCTATAAAAAAAATACACAGTAGCCACAGGGGCGTGTTACAATTGACACAGTATGTCATCTGTGACTGATCCGGCCCCGATCTATAGATCTATACTGTAGATCGGGGCCGGATCAGTCACAGATGACATACTGTGTCAATTGTAACGAGCCCCTGTGCAGTAGCTGAAATGGCCAAAACTATCTCCAACCAGGATCCTGTCCATTAGTACCTGTTTTGACTGAGAGATATCAGGGACTTGCCATTAAGATAAAAATAAACATTTTCTGGTGAAGACTATTTTTTTCCTAGGCTTAGGCGGATGCTGGTGAGCTGTCATCCACAGGAAACTACTGACTACTGTGCTTTTAGTGTCTCTGATGAAGGAATTGATTTTTTATGAAGCTTATTTACATCTAACTTAAACCTTCTGACTAGATGGTGATCTGAACCTTATGATATTTCCTTAAACAGCAATATATTTTTTTTACCTGTGTAATCATTGCACAATGGTAACGGAAGTAAACAAAGGTATAAAATCCAGAACATCGACGGTCACGAATACGAAAGTTTGATATGCAGATTTCATGGGTTCTTAAAAGTATTAGTACTTATTTAAGCTTAAAGAGAAAGTACAAATTTTGTAAAGTATTTTGTCTGAACATTCAGTATCATGTTAAATCATTGTCAGCATTATGAGCCACAGCCTATTTTAGCCCGATTATCACCCTTTGACATTTAATTTATTTGATAATAATTTTAGTAAAAATAGAAACTAGTTAATCTAATAGTCTTCTATATGTGCTCTTAGGAAGGATCTATTAAATCAAATCAAAAAATTTTATTGGAAAGAGCACGTAAGAGGCTTGATCCAAACACAATACAGAAACATTAAGTGTATAAATATTTAAAATATAAGTAATCTCAATGTATTATAAAAGTATACCAACCAATGAGTATCCATAGTCATACAGTCATAATTCATATATCTCAACTATATGAAGCAGTAGTTCTTTAATAGAATCTCAAACTTAAAAAAAAAACAAAAATTACATTTATCCTTGTTAAAGCAGTTTTTGTTAAAACAATTTTCATCATATTTGGTTTTTAATATGTACATGTTCATGTACCGGTACATAGTTGAATCAATAAGGACTGGAATAATTGAATGTTTTTATTTGCATTGTTTCATTTTCTTATAAACTTTTTTGTTGTTTTTGACTCTTGGTTGTTTGGATTTGTTTGGAAATGTTTCATTATATTGGGTAAATTATTTGGATTAGAACCTGAAGAAATATACGGAAATTTTGAGGTGAAGCTTTTTGTTTTGCCTGTGGTGAAAAGTCTTGGAGGCAAGATATAGGTATTACTTTTGGTGGCGGCGACGACGGCATAAACTTTTTTAAAACTTTAATAACTTTGCACGTATAATACCTACAATTAAGATATATGGTCCACAGATAGCTTATCGAACAAATGTATAAGGATTCCCGCAGTATACTTGACTTGTGATCCTGACGTCATTTTCATGGTTCACTGACTTCATAAACATAAATGAAAAATCTGTAAAACCATATTTGGTCTATAGATAGTTCTTAGTGGGTACAGGCCAGTCTAAGACCTGTCCTGTACCTCACCTGAGTTTCATACTTGACTGACTTAATATACATTTTCATTATTTAGTCTATTTCTCAGCAACTGTACTACATTTGTAACTAGACCCACAGTATTTTGTTGATAGAAGTTCTTAGTATATACCAATTTAACATCATTCTGACACCTTACTTTTGACCTATATTTCAAAAACGGATGTGTTGTGACAATGGCCAATAAAATGTATTGTATGTTGCAACAATATGGATATTTATAGGATAGCTCACTAACAGTCTGCAGGAAGACACACTGAGACATAAATATTATTCTGAACCAAATTTGGTCTTACTCCTAAATGGCTTGTGCTTAAGTTAGAAACTAAATACTAATTTTAAATTCTGATTTAACCTGGCTGCGGATTGACCTTCAGAAAATGAGGCAAGTATGCTAACATGAGACTATGAATGAGGCAGTTTTTGTTTTTAGATGTATACAAATGTAGCTATATCCCTAGAAATCATCCATCCCCCCTAATCAGTCAATATTTTGCTTTAGCTTATCATATACATGTAAAGTTACGTATAATGTCAGCAAAATGATATTTAGTGACTAAAACAATAGATTTTCACCCCAAAATGCATGCTGCCACACAAGTTTCAAACCAAGACCTTTTTCATTACAGTCCTCAGCTCTAACATCTGAGCTAACTCTACTAATACATGTATAACTAATGGAGGTTACAGTTCTATAATTTTGGTCCTAATCAATTGCAAGGGAAGCCTGTTACACTTTTCTCATGTCATGTCAAGAAGCATTGTCCTTTAATGACATAATACCAACTTCATTCCTCTTGTAAACTACCTTTTTTGGATAATTATGGATTCTCTTACTGTTGATAAGTGTGAAATTGGAGCATGAGTTTACCTGCCAAAAAAAACCTACAAAAATTCTTCTGACCACCATAATACAGAATTGTACATTAACAATCTCCGAATGAAACTTGTTTGATTGATATTTATAGGAAGATGAACATTTGCAATTTTAAAGGTAATATTGATACAGATTTTGTGGACAGAAAAATGAAAACCAGGAACACATATTTTAAGAATTTCAAGGTATACTGATAGAAGACTTAAATGATATAGAGATACACACATGTATATCCATGGTGGAAATCATTAGGAGGCATTATAAAAGTTAGATTAATTCATGATAATGTTGAATCAAATTAATTTTTCTGGATGTGTTACATAACAATTTTAAAATTTTAGGAATATTTCATGAGTGAATGTTGATTTCATGATAAAAATATTCATGTTTCAGAGTATATATACAGTTTCTGTAATGTCATCCAGATCCATACAGCCAACAACTCTGCCCCTAGATGTGAACAGCTCCAGTGGGCACAATTCTCCGGATGGTTTGGTTTTTCCGTTGATGCCATTGGCAGGAGTTAATATGACAACAAATGATTCTGACATTGAACGAACTTCATCGATAGACACATCAGTATGGTCCATCGGAGACAACTCCAGGAGACTTTTTTCAGTATATGACAGTGATGTCACTTCATCAACAGAAACTTGGTCATGGGGAGATAACTCTTCCTGTTACTCTACCTTAACAAATGGTAGCTCATCTTACAGCAATATATCAGATATGCAGAAATTACAAGGTAAGAAACATAATACTCCTTATTACGGTATATACCGGTATTAATTAATAAAATGGATATGGTGTAAATGTCAAGGAGTCAACATCCCTTCTCCTGAATGAATTAACCAAAAGCAGACATTTTTGCAGTTACATTTTCACAAAAATTAAAAGGCATTGTGTTTTAAACAAAAGTAGCACATTTGATTCAAATGATACTTACCCTTAATTTGAAAAAAAAAAAAAATAGAATATCAAAAAACAGTTTTTGGTAAACATACAACAATGTTTTCTGTGATTTTATACTTGGTTATGATAAGTGTATTGATATATTACTTTTCAGTCATTGTGAGTTTGAAGGTAAATTTTCATATCCTAAGAACTTTATGGAAACTAATGAAAGCTAAGATTTTTATGCATGTGGTATTCTTCAAGAATTTACCTAACATGCACACAGGCAACTGGGGAATGGATTTAGTTTGTTGTATTCCCCTTTTTTTGTTGAGCCTGCGACTTTTTGTCGCAGAAGTGAGACATAGCGATCTTACATTCCGTTGTCGGTGTCAACATTTACATTCACCTTGTGGTTAAAGTTTTATAAACATTAATTACTTTCTTAAACCATCCTGGATTTTTAGCAACCTTGGACAGAAGCTTGTTCATGATCAAAAGATAGTATCCAGAGGAAAATTTTGTAATAATGTTTTTTCCTTTTTTCCATATTTTACTTATAAATGGACTTAGTTTTTCTCCCAGTTAACATTACATACGGTCTGCAGTTAAAGTCTTTTAAACATTATTGCCTCTTAAACTATCCTGGATTTTTACCAATCTTTGACAGAAGCTTGTTCATGATCAATAAATAACATGTGGAGACAAATTATGTACATTCAACTATTACACTGAAAACATAGACAACGGCAAAAACAGGCGAGACACTGGGTTCTGTTGAACCCATACGAATATTTCTTCACTTATACTGTATCAGTCAACAAAATTTGGACATTCGATTTATGCTATGATGTTGTGATATTGAATTTATTTCCTTCATAAATTTGATAAAAAATGAAAAAAAATTGACAATGAAGGTAGGTGTTGCAGAGAAAAATGGGGGAGACAGAGGGAAAAAAGGGGGATGCAACAGACTAAATCCATTCTCCAGATGCCTGTGAACATGCATACAGAATTTTATGGTACATAACTGTAAAAATGACTGGGTTATTGTGTAGTCTAACTGTGATGTCAGATAGCTCTTTTTGGACTGGTTATACCCATTGGATATCAGAATACACTCCATATTATGTAACTGGGAATTTGCTGATTAGAAGGTATCATTGCTTTTCATTTTTATATCTATTTTCTGCATAGGATAACTTGTATGTTTTACTTCTGCATATATATGATTTAATACACCAACTTAGGCAATACTGCTTGTCAATACACCAACTTAGGCAAAACTGCTTGTCAATACACCAACTTAGGCAATACTGCTTGTCAATTAGATATTACCCTGGTTTTAAAGGTAAAATGAAAGTAGATGACCAAATTTATTTAAATGGGGGCATTAAATTACCGTGACATTTTCAAAATAGTCATTACCACGACAAAATAGTATTCATTACTGTGACATTTATACGTATACATTACCGCCACAATGCCTCTTCCGTGAGCCAGCGCCTTATATATGTACCTGTCTATATAACAACATGTAAATACATAAGACCTGTTTCCCCTGCTCACCACGGGGAGGTGGAAGTAGGACTTTGAGTACATACTGTCCATTATGGAAGGCCTGAAGAGTATATAACAGGCACAATATTGGAATGTTCCATCACCAAACATTTGTACATCATTTTGACACAAGAACTGTAGGTTAAATTTCGTAAGCATAACAATCTCTGTTTCTGAACTACTAACATACCAGATGTCTTCTACATTACTTGACTTGAATTCATATTCCTTCAATGTTTCAATTATTTATTTGGTCAGGATCTGCATGGTCATGGTCAAGTCTCCCGTCTAGTATAATTAAATTATCAAGATCTGTCTTGCAGCGGCTATTACAGGTCTTTTCAAAGCATCTCCAAAGCTTTGAATTTTTAAAAATTTTATCCTTTCGAAATTTAAAGCCATCTAAGATCAATCCAGGATTCCCTCTATGTCACAAACTTCTCTATGCTAGTCATTTCAATAACTGATAAATCGTTCAGGGACTAAAGGGTGAGCGAATTATTTTGTGAATAGAGCTCATGTATGTACCATATGTGTTAAATTATTCAAGAAAAATGTACATGTATATACCTTGAAGGTAGTTTTTCAAATGTCTCAGTAATGAGTCGTATATATCAATTTTCTAATAGAAAAAATGTCACGGTAATGAATACCTTATTTCAAGAAGAAATGCGGTGGTAATGAGTTGTAAATTCTTGCAATGTGGCGGTAATGTGTTTCTCCCATTTAAATATACCAAATAGTTGTAAATAATAATGTCTTAATTACTGTATTGATGGATATTGCAGAAAAAATTTATTTGATGTCAGCATGATCTCTAACTACATTTTTCTGGAGGTACAGATAGCTTTTGTGGTGTACTGTTGTTTGACTTAGATAGACACTAATATATATAACACAAACCATTTTTGTGACATTTTTCTGATAAGTGCCAGTTTTCACCAGGATGAGCAAATTCCTAGTTGAATATTTGAAGTGTGCTCTGATGGTTCAGGGCAACAGCCACTCAGAAAATTTATTTGATGTCAACGTGATCTCTAACTACATTTTTCTGGAGGTACAGATAGCTTTTGTGGTGTACTGTTGTTTGACTTAGATAGAAACTAATATATATAACACAAGCCATTTTTGTCACAATTTCCTGAAGGAGATTTTTAAAAAGTGAAAGTTTTATTTAAAATATACAGGTCTTCATTCTTAACAAGATGTACATTGATGAAATTCTGATTAATATAATTTTTTTCTGGATAAAACAAAAAGGTATCGATCAACAGCTTACATGCAAATCCCATGTGTACTAATTTTGCACCTCATATAACTAATTTTGTCCAGTACAACTGTGAATCACAATTTATGGCCAAAGTCTATAAATATTCTCCAATTCACCACTATACCAATCAATAATTTGAGAAGATGATTCTAAGTTGCAAAACTTGTGTCTAATCCATTTGTGTTTTAGCAATAAAATATGTTTAAACTAATAATTGGATGACATTCTGCTATAAAGAATCCAAAGTTTTCTATTTTGTGAATTAGATTTATCCTCAGGAACTAATAATTATAATATGGTTTAAATAGTTATATTTCACAAGGTACCTTAACTACTAAATTAGAATACATGATAAAAGAGATAATTTTTAATTTTCCATTGTATTGGTTTACATATCCCAGTTAGTTCCCTTTGTCCACATTTGTAATAATATTGAACAATTAGTTTTGAGGTATTTCTTGTACACATGTATATACAGGGAAAAAGATTGAACAAGTATAATAAGCAGCTATATTTGAATATTTCAATCAGTTTTCCAGTGTTTGCATATACAAAAAAAGACAGGCATTTTAAATATTTTTAAAGTGGTGGAGTATACTACATTACACATATATTGATAAACTTTATTTTTGTTTAATGGAAATGCAGTTGTTTGGAACATTGCAGTGTTAATTTTTTGTTGATTTTCAGATACTTTAAGTAAAACAATTGGTGTTAAAAGAAGTAGATGTGATTCATTCCGTTTGATGTTGATGTTTGACATCCGTTTAAAAAAAACAAAATAAATAGAATAAGAATACAATTGAATAAGACAAATGGAGATGAATTAAAATTAAATGGTGCATGGTATTGAAAAAAGAAAAAAAAATAACATGAAACATAGTTTTAAAAGAAAAAAATATAAAGCAACTAATTTAACATGACAAGTTGGGGCATTGCACTTTGACATGATTTACAGTATACTTTGGTGTTGGACACATTGTTTACCTATTTGTATGATCAAAGTGAATTAGTACATTGACCTCAAAAGTTACTACACTTGTCATATATTCTGAAAATGTGGGATAGTTTTGTCATTTATTTAAAAACAATTTTCTATTTTTTTTAACTCCTTCATCTGAAAGTTTCCCATATCTCAAACCAATTTGTCGGTGCAAGATAATACATTTTATCCTGCAACTATGCCTTTGGTTGACCAATATAGCCTGCCCAATATTGTTTTCAATATTGGGTCAATAGCCCAATATAGTCTACTGGTACCGTAGTCATCACATTCAACAATATTTTGCATGCGTTCTGGTTCACAGTGTTGATGATGTGTTTCCCAAGATTATGTGCCAAATACGGCCCTTCTTCAGAATGTTCCATTTTCATGCCTTTTCGCTCAAATAGATAACAATTTAGTGTTGAAACATAAAAACAATTAACAATAAACATATACATACTTGCTGCAAAATGGGCGAGAAATGCTTGGTGAACCTCACATTTCTATCCGTGTCTAAGGCTCATACAAATAAACATTATATTTTGTGACAATGTACATATATTGTATATATACTAGGGATCCAGAAATTTCATCAGCCTCTGCTGGACCTTTTTGGTATGTATAAAAAGATCAATAAGGAAATGGACTACACAGCGGAGTAGAAATGAACTAATGAACTAAATAAATGAATAAAATAAATTCAAGTTAAAAAAACTTTGAAATCAGTATATGAAAGTCTTCCTGAAAGATGAAATTTTTATTACTTTTTCAAATTTAACTACAATCATTTGCACATGCTCAATGATTGATTCCCATAAACTACATGTGCAGAAGATGTGGAAATCTATAAGTTTTGCCGAGTTAAAACTACCAAGGCATTTTATCTTAAGTTTGTGATTGTGAACTGTTAGATCGTCCAAAAAATACCATGTAATGGATTTTTTTAATTTCAAAGTAGAAAGGGGTGAAAAACGCTTGATTGGTTGTCACTGATGAATGACCTCGATTGAACTTTTGGAAATCGTTGACAGGTGTACATGAATTAAGCATCATAAAAACACAGACACCTCTGTTAATTACTGTATTGACAATAGTAATTGCTGTAAAAACAGTTTGAGAAGATTAATCGAGAGGAAATGACCTGAATGAGGTAACTGTTCTTCAAAACTTCAAAATTTTGGCATTGTGACTTGTCAGCACATCTTTTTATTAAAAAACAGAAATTTTTGAAGTCCGTTTGACCCTTTTTATGTCAGGACGAATAAAAATTTCTGCGGTCATGTCTGGAAAATGGAAGGTTTTCTGGATCCTTGATATATACAATTTATACTCCTGATATGAAAATGATAGAATATGGTATATATATTGAAATATGATCTACAGATAGTTTTATAATGCCTAGAGATCTTCAATTGGCACTCAGTCATTAGCCAGACCACAAAATAATCACATAATTCCAAATAAAATTGTGTATAAAGTTAAACAAAGTACCTGGTAACAGAAATTCTTATAAATAGTATAGCATATATAAGCCATTCAGCATCATGTAGATAAGATACATACAATAAACATGTCTTGTCCCATCATTTTACATTTGCATGGGAAATGGAGAAGGGCTTAAAAAAGTTTATAGGTTCTCCACCTCAAACTTAAATCATGGATTAGTGGCTCAATATCAAAACACAACTATTGAAGTCTGTTGTATTAAGTAATAGGATAGGTCTGATAGTATAATGGAAATTTTCAGTAAAGACTACAAAATAACATTTTCAGAGTACTTGCCGTAATATGACAGCGTGCTTAGAATGCAAGTTGGCAGATATTAAGAACAATTTTTCCTAGGCTAGATTATCAGAAGGCAATCAAGAAAATTCCTGAAATAACGGTTTAGTTGTGTTTTCCTTTCAAAATTTTAGTTATAATAAAACCTTAAAAATCTGTATTAAGAATTAATAACCATATTATAACTGTAGATTTTTTAAGGGGAAGTTTATTGAAAGTCTTTAATTTACATGCTATATAGAATATTAACATTAAAATTTCAAATCAGGTGAGCTACATCCGACTCTTATAGTTTCTGCTTTCAGTTTTGATAACTAAATATCCAGTGAAATTATGTAAATTTATATTTATAATATAATAAGAAAGTTATAAAAATTAGACCTGCTTTCTTCCGTAAATTTCTTCAACAAGAAAAACTTGCATCAAAGTTTCTGAATTCCTTTACAAAGTTTGAATAAATAGAAATGTAAATGTAAAAAATTGAATTAGGCTAAATATTTTCGGGAGATAAATACGATTCTATTTTATATATAGGTAGGTAAAGAAGATGAGAAAAGCTTTGACAAATGAATTATTTATCTCATATCAGTGGAAAACAAACATTCCATATAGTATATCTGGAATACAATGCCATTGGTTTTTGTATTCTATAATACTACCACACTGCTTTATATTACAGGATAAACATTAATTTTTCTTTGGAGGATGCCTAATAGCAGTTTCCATTAGGAATTTGGAGTTATCTCCCCTGTTTTAAGATGATCCAAGCTATTTTGAAAATTCTAACTGATTTCAGTTTTGCACCATTCATATGCAATTTTATAAAAAAATTACCTCAGAAATATGACAGTTTTCTTGCATGACTTTTACATAGATGTTTAGAGAAACTTTATAAATTTAGTACTGAGTATTAAAACTGTTTTCATAATACATGTAGATATAAAATTTAGATTAAAAATTTGATAACAAGACTTCTGAAAAATTCTTCATATATTTTAGAGCAATATAGATTTATTTACCAAACTGATATATTGTTTAGAAGTTCAATTTGAAGTTTTGAAGTTTTAATGTTGTAATTTAATAGAAATTAAGATGCAATATTACAAATAATGTGTTAGATGTTGAGATTAAAATATTTCATAATTTGATTATAGATTTTTATAGATAAAGAACTTAATGATATATTGGATATTATTTCATTTAATGTTAGATTTTTACATTAGTTACATTATCATTATTTAAGCTAGGACATTCGTTTGAACAAGACAAATAAAATCAAATATTTTGAAGTGATTTGTAACTCTGATTTAAACTTTAAATTAAATTGTATATACACTGAAACAGGACATAAAGAAGTTAATAAGTATTTGTACAGATTTTACATAAGTATTTAAAGGAACAATAATCTCACATATACTTGTTATACAATGTGTTATAACACACAAGATAGGATTATAAGCTTTGTTAGACCTCAGTAGCCAAAACTATTGTAAAAGTAATCCCCTCAAATCAGAGATTTATACGACCCATGTGAACTATGACAGGGTTTTTGTTATATCAAATTTTCTCTTATTTTACACCTTTTATGGACTAGCCACGGAATATTACAACTTAATCTCTTATTATACAGATGCCATGTTTTGTCTTGGGAAAATAATCTTGCATTATTATCTCCATAAACTAAAGATTGTAGACATCTTAACAAAAACCTTAGTACGGACGAATTCATCTTTTGATAAATTTGACAAATATGTCCAGTGTTACTGTAATGGAGGGCCGTCTCATTTATCATAGTAGATCAATTGTTACGTATATTTTAATGTAATAAGATGGGATATATCTGGTAGGAGTTATATTGTTGTTATACCGTACCAATCAAAATAATTATCTGTGTTGATCACAATATTTCTACATTGTTAAAGCAGTTTATGGAGAGGTCATGATCACGCCAGGTACGACAAATAGAGAAACACATTGTTTCTTATACTAAAACTAGCCAACTGGAATGAACTTAAATTTAATTGTGTTGATATTTTTCTGTGATATATGATAGAAAATTTTATTCAAATTATCATTTGATATGAAATAAATGTGAATGATTTTGCGATTAATTCTAATGGATTATCAGGGTGGGAGAAATGATTAACATTAAACTGGGATAAATCTAAATAAATATTCAGGGTACAGTGACACCAAGGACTAATGTAAATTGTTGACCAATTTACGACTTTAAGTGACATGCAGGCTCCGTTACTTATATTCTTACCTGGCCATTAAATGTTTTGAAGTGTAACATCAACGTTATGACCACATATGGATGAAGTTTTAAGTATCGCTTAATGGTCTAAATAAATAAGTTGTACGACGGAGAAATAACATGTAGTACGATAAAATTGGAATGTATTAGTACTTAAGGAGAAGTTTGGATTCCTTCTGATATAATTTGTAAAGATTTGGTGAGAAAGTTACTCCATAAAAATACAATTTTATGTTATTATATTGTCATAAAAAATCTATAACATGTTAAAGGAGGTGTTCTGATGTTTGACAATTGATCTTGAGGACACGACACTCAGGACAGTTATTGTTCTCCTCTAGTACCAGATTTTTCATTAGACTGGAGGAAAGTTATTTTCCATCAATTTTTTGTCAAGTGTTTGATTAGTTTCATTTAAAACAATTAGCTTCAGGTGGGATGTTATGAAATATTAATGATTTGTGGAATACTTTTATCAAGTGAAATCATGATATTTTTCAGAATAAATTGAGGATAAATGGATTTTGCTGGGAATAAAACTTTAAATATATGTAATAATTCTATTTATAACACTTTTCAAAGGACATATGGTAGCCATATGGAGAAAACAATTATAATTATAGAAAAACAATAGTTTGGTCATTGATTGATAGTTGTTTGTTTTTTGGATGTGTATTCCCATAGATTGACAGCAATCATTCAAATATCTACATTGCTACCTGGACATTTATTACCTGTGAGATTTTCTATAGATTATGGCATCCAGAAGTAAGTAATTATAAATTGGTCATTTATAATGTATATAAATTTATCAATCTGATCTGTTTATTGTAGTTACTTACGATGCAATGTCTTTGATTAGGAAATGGAACATACTATGGTCCAGCTTTGCATAATTAAGTTTTTATTTATTATTTACATTATTTAAAACATAAATTTTGAGGATTTGAATTATTTTTCTTATACCATATTATCCAAAGGACTGTGTAGGGACTAATTACCGGTACAATTATTTTTATTTTGTCATAGATATTTATTATAAATTATGAAATTATTCATTATATTTATTGTTTTGATGAAAAGCTGCATAAAGCCTTTCCAGCCTGTAAAGATTTTGATAAAGGGGGGTCAAAAATAACAGTACTATCTATATCTTATAAATGTTTTATTATCCTCCTTATGGAGAGTATTGGATTACAATTAATTCATACAATTAGACATATACATAATAATATCAAATAAAACATAATTATTTTGCTGAACTATTATGCATTATTGTTTAGGAGCCAGCTGAAGCCTGCCTCCGGGTACGGGATTTTCTCGCTGCGTTGAATACCTATTGGTAGCCTTGAGCTGTTTTCTGCTCTTTTTTCGGGTTGTTGTCTCTTTGACACATTCCCCGTTTCCATTCTCTATGCTATAGTTGAAGTATGCATTGAATATCAAAAAGAATAATAGAACAAGAAATTAAAATTTTTTGGGGTGTTTTTTGTTGTTGTTTTTTAACACTTAAATTGTCATATTCTTTGCACAATCGGTAGACAAATTTGACAATGACAAAGTTGATGTTGAATTCCTCAATCTGTTTAATGCAAATGATCCGATTTGTTCAAGTTAAAGAAAGATCACTATTACACGACAAAATAGTAAGTGTCATTTCTGTGTCATCCATCTGAAGTAAAGTAGGACTGAATTCAATTGGTCCTATTTCAGCTAACTCCATCCAGAATAGGTCTGTTGATGCAGATAAGACTCGAACACTGCACTAACATGTGTGTTTTCTGCCATTTCCCGGATTTTGACCATTATAGTCTTTATATATTCCTATATAAAATAATGGATTCTTCCCTATTTCCAGTTTTTTGCACCTTCTGTACTTTCACCCATGTTGTTACAACCAAGCTAATATCCAACGGTTTCTTACAAAATAAGATTGACTATATATTTTAATCCAAAGTAACTGTCACACTTTCAGTTTAATTACCAGTGATGAAAATAGTTTTTTTTTACTTATATTTTTCTGTATATATGGATTTATACACTACGTTTCTAAATTTTCCCATTAAAGAAACATTTTCAACTTTTGCTGTTATATTTATTAAATTTATTAATTTCAGTTCTATTGTGAAAATCAGATACAAAAATGCATGTTTTTGGATTCCAGGCCTGTACCCAAGTTGTTATCAAAGGGAGTTGCTATGATGCAGTATGTGGTGGGGAGGGATTGGTTTGGAGATTAAAATTAAACAAAACACATCATTTTTAGACTCCCCTCTACTCACGAGTCTTGATTGAAAAATAATTTTGTCAAAAAAGTGAATTTATTAACACCAAAGTAACAGTCAGATAAATTAAAAGTTAAGAATGGAAATATTTTGGCAGATAATCAAATAAAGTTAATTTATATAATGTTTAATATTATCCTGCTAATTAAGTCATTAATATGCATGTCATTTAAGGAATATCCTATGTCCATTAATTAATTATATATTATGCAGTACAGTACTATTTATTAATTATAATTTTATCTGATGAGACATAAAGTATTACACACGTAAGTTTGTGTTTAGATTAGGGCAATTTTTGTATACAGGGAAAATTTAACATTCCAAAACATTATGTTGTATTAAGGATTAGTGAATCACATATTAAAGGATAAGGTATTGTTTACATTTGCATTAAACAGATTGAGGAATTCAAATATTTCTGTGAACATCTACCATGAGAGAGCAGTGTGAGAATTTTACATTAAATATGTAGATGTACAGACATTGGACATAGTCTGTTAATCATTCATTGAGGACCTATGTCACTCCTTTGAAAATATCTACTATAGACACCTTTATATTGAAAAAGATTCCTACAAATGCAAAGTGCAACAAATTAACAGTTTAATAATTTTCTTATTTGAAAATACAGAAATCTTTGTTAATAAATAATATGATTTATTGTAGGGATGCCCCTTTATAATTGCTTTGCAGTGTATAAAAGAATTATATAATTTATTATTCAAATATTAGAAAATTATGAAGTAGTTGAATTCTGTTTGCTGTTCAAATAAAAAGTACTTTCAGACTTAAATTCCTTAGTTGCATTAGGCAATACATTATTTTTTGGTGGTGACAGCTGTGGTATTATATCAGAGTTTGATATGATTAATTGGCTGCCTGACCACCCATGATAGCCTTTTTTCACGGTGGACGGGTAAAAAATTAAAGTTGCCTAATTCCTCGTGTCGGGCAGATGGGAACAGTTTTTTTTTTGAGGTTCCAAATTGTCAGGACTGGCTGACCTTGTGCAGAACTGGCAAGTTTCATAAACAGCCAGCCCTGTGGTCGGGTAGCATTTTCAGTGAGTTTCAAACCCTGATTATATATATCTTTACCTAGGATAATCAAAAATTTATTTAAATGATGCTTCTGTATATATGCCATTGACCTCATTTGCACTGCATGTTAATAATATTTGGTATGTGGATTCAATTTTATGAGTATATAGCTCCTGGACGTATGTCATATGGTCTTGACCTTATTTTCACATCTTCAGTACACAGGTTCAATTTTCAGAACTATGTCTGTTCTTCAGTAAGCATGACACTTACCTATATTGGTTCACCTGACAATAATCATATGGCCTTGACCTAATTTTCATGCTTTAATAGTCATGTTGCATTTTCAGAATTAAATCTATTCCTCGGTATGTTTTAAATTTAACTCGGAGATTTCAAGTCTTGTTGTAATGAAGAAAACTGTTTATGCATTATTAGATAGAGAAATATATGTTGTACTGTATTGTAGTGTTAGGTAGCCTATAGGGGCATTCAGTTTAAATACATACAGATTCCATAAGAACATTTTCATTTGACTTTTCCACATATATGCCATTTTTACATAATTATTTATTTCCATACCTATTTATATCGACCCCCACATTTGATACATTACCCTAAAGTATTTTTGATTGTTGAACAACTTTCATTTCTCTGATATTAAATACACATCAACAAACATTTATTTCTCAATCTAGTAATTCCAGTTTAAGTAGAAATTTATTGTAATAAATTGAAACGTTTTTATAAAATTTCCATTTTTGGCATCATTTGAACTATTAGTTGTGACCTATAACATGGGAGATATTAATAAAAGCATGTCATAAAAAAGAAACATTAGGGCATTGTCCTGAAATGAGAACAATGCAAATGTTTTGCAAATTTAAATTAAAAACTTAATTTCAGTTTGCTTTTATGTCCAAAGATCATAAGATATTTTTCCTAATTTTGCAGTACTTTTCTTTGGAAAATGAATGTCATAGGTAATTTTCCTAGATATGTTTTTGCTGTTTGCATACCATTATATACATACTTCCAATTTCTTATTGGGGGCCTCGGTGGCCGAGTGGTATAGGTAGTTCGTCATGACTACTAATGATTACTAGCCTGTCAACACTGAGGTTGCGAGTTCAAATCTTACCTGTGGCAAGGTGTGTTCGACTCCGATCTAAATTGACAAGGATTGCCAATTTTCCTACCGAAGGTCGTGGTTCTCTCTGGGTACTCCTGCTTCCTCCACCAATAAAAACTGGCCGCCGCGAAATAGCCAAATGTGCTGAAAACAGCATAAAACCCCAACTAAACAAACCAATTTCTTATTTAATTTTTATGTAGTAATTCAGTCTTTCTCTCAAATAGTGTCTACATGCAAATGAACAAGGCCATACTGGTTTTTGTCTTTTATACATTTTGGTTGTGCCATGCCCTATTAACAGCTTACCATTTCCATTTTTATTCGTTGTACAATGTATTATATTATCATATGAGCTGTTGCACAACATACATACTTTATAAGTATAAATGAGTCATTTAAGTATATTTTTTCTTCACAAATCTTTAATAGGAGAACATGAGTCCAAAGTTTTTCTACTTAAGAAGGATGAAAAAAGAAACAAAAAGCTATTCGACAAGAAATTTCAAGATATTTTATCAGATACTGTGCAAAACTTACTATTATTATGGAAAAAGGAATATCTGCAAAAAATTAAATTTTATTGGTAGGGATTGCTGTTTTCCATGAAAGGTTTATATTATAGCACCTGACTTTTACCATTGTCAGTATGCCTGCTGTACGAGATATTGTAATTGTGACTGCTCTCTATTAACTTTGGATACGTTATTGATCTTCAGTTTAATGGTACTTTTGTCTTGTCTTTAATTCAATTGCTGAAATCAGTCTTATTATGTGTATTTCCTTGTTGAAAAGGAAGAATGTGAAGGAAATGTCAACATTTTTGAAAGTTCGAAAACTACAAAATTAAATTTATAATTTTCCCAAAGTTAATTTTTAACACTGCTCACAAAAAATGTCAATTAAATCCAGTGTGTATTTTTCCAAAATATTAATTTTTTATCACTCACAAAATAAGGCATAAAATTTGTTTGATTATTTGAACACACAAATATTTTAGGGATTGTTTCAGTTTTGATTTTCTTGTTTATTCATGTGCAGTGAATATGGGAGTTTTATGTTATAATGGACCCCACACAAGGCAAACATGATTTTATATATTTTTAAATGTTTTTAGTACTTTGAAGATATTTTAAAAAATCTCTGTATAGTGGATAATTTTATTGATACCATAAAACTGAATATGAGAAAGAACCTTAGAATATGGGTAAATGGAAAGAGATATTAACTACAGTGTCCTTATGTTAACAGTGCAGTTATAGTGGCATATTTATTTACTACAGTCTATGGCCATAAACAAGTTCCCACTTATAAATTTTCCTATTTATTACAAATGAAACCACCATTTTTCAAAATTTTGTCCTGAAGTTATTTTTTGTCTGATTTTAATGATAATTGTATTGATTGATGGTTAAATATCTATAATTTATAGGTCTACTAATGATATCAAAATATTATAATATTTTATTGTTTTTTAATAGTCACAAATTAAATACAAATATTAATTTTTACCAACATTCTTCCCATTAAACTTATGTAACATTGATCTTATTTGTGTTTAAATGATGATTTTTCCAAAATTCGGAATCACAGAAAGATTTGAAAATTATCCAACGAGACTTTAAATATTTCTGAGATTGATCATAACAATTTCATAATTAAAGGTGAGAAATAACATCCAGACAACATTTTGAAAAAAGTAGTTTTATAGAACAAGAACAAATGTTTTATTGTCAATCAAGACACCCTGTGTGAGGCTGAAGAATTACAAGATATATACAATGATTAGTATGATTGATTGTAAAATTAATCTAAAACAATTTAAAGAATCAAAGTTTGTAAAAAATAGTACAAACTTGTGACTGCAAAAGTCAAGGGGGGCATATACATGAATTATATAGGAAAATCTACAAGTAGGAACTCATTTATGCCACTGAGTATAAGCTAGTATTAATTTAGTAGAAGCTGTGTTAACCACTTTATGCCAATGGTCATCTAGCCCTGTGTTTTTACCAAAATATAAAATATCATTTTTAACTAATCTTTGCACACAAGTTTCAATGTTTTTCCATACTAGAAATATATCCAGATAGGTAGCTGATGTTATGATGATATTTTCCTATACCCTGTATTAAAACAAGCAAAGTATTTTTTTTCATAAATAAATACTCTTGAATATTTTTTTTATAGTAAGAACCATATATTTTTGCCTTTTCAGACCAGAGAAGCGCTGTCGATATGAGTGTCTATTCCTGTATAGAAGATCTTACACATTTGGTTGGCCCTATGACAGAAGATACTGTGGTCCGATGTCTTCAGGCTAGATTTTATTCACATTTGTATCAGGTATTCAGATTCATTATGTGAAATAGATAATGGAACATTCTATCAGAGAGCTTTATCATTAAAAATTATACAAAATATATAGAAGTGTTATAACCGATTCAGTACTATAAAATTAAAAATTATTGGAGTCATTTTAGAAAATGGCAAGAGCTATTAATGTGTAAATCATATGCTAGTACATGCTTTGATGGAATATAATTACAAGAAAGAAATTGTGGCAAGTTTTAATTGTTGCGATGCTTATCGCACGTTTTTCACATTAATAAAAAGATCACATTTTTGAAGTTACAATGCATGAGTGTAGCCAAAAATAAGTTTATTTATAATATATTAATTCGTTAAGTCAAATAGTTATACAAATACCCATATCTAAATGACTGATTTATTTACCATACATATATGGTCATGAAGAGTACTGTGGAATTTTGAGAAAGTTCAGTGAGCTATAACAATACTGTTATTCAGTTTTAAGTGGTGATTTTCATGTTAAAAGTATATTGAAATTATCAGTGACCAGGCGATCTACTTTCTCATTATAGTTAGCTAATGTAGTTTTAATATATTACACTTTAACAGTTCCACAATGGATTAACTTCCTAATAATTTGAAACCCTAATTTTTTCTTTTTAAAAATAATTTATAGTGTGAAAAAACACATTCTATATCATAAGCCATTCGGCTATTCTCTGGTTAAATTGGAATATTCCCTTCATTAGGCTGAAGATGACCTTTTTTACAGGTAAAATCGTTCACCTGTGAAAATCAATGAACCATGTCCTATAAATAGGAATGTCACCTTTGCTACGGTCTCATTTTCTTCTAAGGCTGTAGACGACTACTAGCTAAGTTTATTTGACTCCAAACGTTATTCACCACGACACGTGGACTGCAATTATTATGCCGAGACTATCAGACTCGGAATCAGACTCTGACAACGTGGATATACCTAGCTCTAATGATGCCGATGTCATGCAATTATTTATCTCCGACGAGGAGGCTAGGGAGTTTAGTGGTTTTTCAACTGTAGAAGACAGTGAAACGTTAAGGGTAAACTCTGATAAAAATGCCCCTAAAGCCAAGAAAGCCGACTCGGCTAAAGTAAATTCGTCAAAAGGCCCTGGGAAAGGTCCCGGTAAAAACAAGAAAGGGAAAGCTCCCATGAAGAGAAAGGTTGTTATAGAGGACGATACTGGTCCGGGCCCGTCTTCTGGTAAGAAGAAGAAACTTAATGACAATAGCCGACCCGATAATTTTGATAATTTGTACAACCTGTTAGGAGAATTTATGGAAAATTATTTTGACAATAACAATAATTTGAGTAATAAATCGAGCGCACCCCTTGAACCGGAAGTTTTGACCAATGCAGTTCCGGTTGATTTAAACTCGTTCAATATTTTTGGTAACAACCAGGCAAATGCGCAAAATGAAGGTGTAAATGCCCAGGAGAATGTGCAAATGCACGGTGTCGATGATTTCATATTTGAGCTACCTAAAATTTTCGACGATGACGTCGTTTATGGCGATAGTGCCAGGGATAACATAGCTGAAATGGTAAATGCTATCACTAGAAAGAAAACTAATCTCGAAAATATTGTCAAGGATTTGAAAATCCCTTCGAATTGTAAAACAATTGTCCCCCCACGTATAAATGCCGAAATTTGGGCTTTCTTAAGGAGAAACATTAAGTCTTTAGATCTTCTCATGCAGAACAACCAAAAGTTGCTTGGTACAGCTATAGTTCCTGTAATTAAACTGGCAGAGTTGCTGTCTACAAGTAATGTTAATGTAGCTGAGCTTAGGGATAATGTATTGAAACTAATGACTATGCTTTGCAGTTTGTTTTTTGAATTGTCCTTTAGTAGAAAGATGATCTTAAAACCGCATCTGGAAACAAAGTACCACATCCTCTGTAACAGAAGTGAGGAAATAGGCCAGAATTTATTTGGGGATGATGTCTCCAAGAGAATTAAAGAGATCAATGAAACTCAAAAGCTCCAAGGTTGTATGAGGAGGAGATATAGTAACTATCCAAAAAACTTGAATTGGCCCCGGAGCTCCGGGGCAAGGGGAAGCATGAGGGGAAACAACCAATACCAGAATCAGCTGGGTCAGAACAGCTTCAACCGTTTCAGAGGAAGCTTCCGTGGCAGAGGCCAAAGTCAGAGGGGACGATACCCAAGAAAGTTTTAGAAGCTTCTCAGGTAAATGTTGATAGATTTTTTGCTGGTTCAACTATGAATTTTTCTAATGTTTGGGAAAGTATCACATCTGATTCATGGATTTTGGATACAATTGCAAAGGGTTATAAGATTGAGTTTCACTCTGAACCATATCAAAATTTTGTTGCATCGCCAATAACTTTTTCAGAAAGTGAAATCAAATTGATTGATCATGAAGTTGAAGAGCTTTTATTGAAAGGGGCTATTGTGCCGTCAGAAAATGAAAAAGGTCAGTTTGTTTCAAATTTGTTTCTGGTTCGTAAAAAGAACAACAAGTTTAGACCAGTCTTAAATTTAAAAAATTTGAATAGATTTGTTCAATATTTTCACTTTAAGCAAGAAAATTTGCAATCTGTTCTGAATGCCACTTCTAGAAATTGTTTTTATACAAGCATTGATCTTTGTGACGCTTACTTTTCAATAGGAATCAGGAAAAGTGATAGAAAATATTTGAAATTTTGGTGGCAAGGTAAATTATATTCTTTCACTTGTTTGGTATTTGGTCTTAGTACAGCGCCACGTGTTTTTACTAAAGTGATGAAGGTAATATTTTCCCACATTAGAAAAGTTGGTGTGAGTTCATTTTTTTATATTGATGACTCCTTGCTTCAGAATATCTCGTATGACAAATGCTTCGAGAATACTGTGTTACTAAGAAATTTACTTGAGTCTTTGGGTTTTAAAGTCAATAAAGACAAATCAGTTTTCATTCCAACTCAGAGAATAGTTTTCTTAGGTTACATTATTGATTCAGTAGAATTTAAGGTGTTTTTGCCTGATGATAAGATCCAAAAAATTATAAGAGAATGTCAAAAAATGTTGAAGGCAAACTATGTAACAATCAGAGAAGTTTCAGCTTTGGTAGGTCTACTTAACTCAGCAAGATGTGCTGTTTCACTTGCTCCAATTTATTGCAGGGAACTTGATTTAGAAAAAAGTACTTCCCTACGTGTGAATGACTTAGATTATGATAAAAAGTTTTCTTTGTCCCTTTTAGCTAAGAATGAGCTTAGCTGGTGGATAGGTAATGTTGAAAAGTCACATGGAAAACCTATTTCTTTTGGCTCACCAAATTTCTATTTAGAAACTGATGCATCACTTGTTGGTTGGGGAGCAATTTTTTGTCATGTTGAAACTCAGGGAAGATGGAAAGCTAATGAAGTTCAATTTCATATAAACCTATTAGAATTGTTAGCAATAAAGTATGCATTATTAGCTTTATGCTCAGATAGAAACAATTGCCATATTTGTGTAAAAACTGACAATGCAACAGCAGTTCATTACTTGAATAATATGGGTGGAAGTATACAGTCATTATTTCAGTGTACTAAAGAAATTTGGATTTGGGCTGCTAATAGGAATGTTTTCCTCTCAGCAGTACATGTTGCAGGTACAGATAATGTTGGTCCAGATAATTTGTCGAGACTTTTTAGCGATTCCTCAGAATGGAAGCTCAATGAAGGGGTTTTTGAACATATATGTACAATGTTTTTTAGGCCAGATATTGATTTGTTCGCTTCTAGAGTAAATAGACAGTTAGAAAATTTTGTTTCATGGTTTCCAGACCCAGAAGCAATTGCTTCAGATGCTTTCTCTATTTCTTGGTCGAATTTTAATCCATATATCTTTCCTCCTTTCAGTGTGATTCCACAAGTTCTCAGGAAGTTGGAGGAAGACAAGGTAAGCAAAGCTTTACTGGTAGTACCAATGTGGCATACTCAGCCTTGGTTTCCAAGATTGTTGCAATGTTTAATCTCTTATCCAGTAAGTCTTCCATTCAGGAAGGATCTTTTGCGACTCGCACACAACCAAGAATTGCACAAAATGAACAAAAGAAAGTTGTTTTTAGTCGTTTGTCAAGTGTCAGGAAATCCTTTGAAAACCAAGGGTTTTCAAGAATCGCTGGAAACATTATGCTCAAATCATGGAGACCTTCCACAACAAAACTTTATGAGTTTCAGTGGAGAAAATGGTGTATTTGGTGTGTTAGACAGAAGGTTAATCCTTTTCATCCAAATGTCTCAGATTTAGTAAATTTTCTTGGGATGCTCTTTAGAGATAATAAATCCTATAGCTGTATAAATACATATAAATGTGCTATTAGCCAGACTCTGGCTTCATTTGGACTCTCTAATTTTATGGATAATCATATGTTGTCAAGGTTCATGAAAGGCGTTTTCAATTTAAGACCCCCCTTACCAAGATATCAATGTACATGGGATGTTGGTAAAGTTCTTTCGTACTTGAAAAGTTTGTTTCCATTGGAAAATTTAAGCTTGAGAGACCTTTGTTTTAAATTATCTGCAATTTTAGCACTGGGTACAGCTCAAAGAGCTCAAACTTTAGTCAATTTGGATCTTGATAAAATGACGATAAGTGGTAATTCAGTATCCTTTGTTGTCACACCTCTGATGAAAACTTCAAAACTCAAAAGAGTTGTTACCAAATTGTCTTTAGACAAGTATGAGTTGAAAGAGCTTTGTCCTTTATACACATTGAAGTTTTTTATTAAGAAAACAGAGCAGTTAAGGAAATCAAGAAATTTGCTGATATCATTCAAGACTTATAATAAAATTTCTACAAGCACACTAGCAAGGTGGTTAAAGTTAGTATTACAGTCTTCTGGGATAGATACAAGTATTTTCAAGGCACACTCTTACAGGGGTGCATCTACTTCGGCAGCATTTATGTCAGGAGTAACCTTAAATGACATTATGAAAACTGCTAATTGGCAATCAGCAAAAACATTTCATAAATTTTATTTCCGTCATGCTTCAGAAGCATCAACATCCTCAAATGATTTTATGAGAAAGGTTCTTTCTGTTAATAGAGACGGCTCTTAATTTTTGCTTCCTGTTTTTATAGTAGTGGAAGATGTTCTCTTCAGACATGGACTCATTGGACTTGATGGTGATCTGAGGAACTCTTGTTGGTGGAGGATGGATTATAGATGATCATTCCAGGATGGATCCAGAAGTGATGGATATAGTGAAATATGAACTGAACTTTGATATTATGAATTTCTTTGTAATTGATTATATTTACTATATAAAGTTGAACTATACTGTGTTTTTTCTTACTACGTATTTTTAGCTAGAGTAGATTCTCCTGATGTCATCCTTACCATCCTTCGTAATTATTGAATTGAGCTTTAAAGATTCCAATTTAACCAGAGAATAGCCGAATGGCTTATGATATAGAATGACCCATTATCCAAACAGAATGTGAAGGATAAGGGGCATTCTATGAGGAAGCCAGTAGGCTTCGAGGGTTAAATTACCCTCCCTATTATCATGATCATGAATGATGCTTGTTTTTGGTATTTTGTTTACTATGCGTACATGTGCATGTATAAATGGAACTTGATATGTATATCCCAGCCCGATAAATTCAATAATTACTTGTTGATTTTGGTTATGGGGCAGTACATCTTTTTGCTACAATGATTTAGAAACATGTAATACATGAAACTTGGTATGTGGTTCTGCCCAGATTTGTTTATATTAGCTTTTATGATAAGCTTAGATTTCGGTAAAAGTCTGATCTTTGTAGTATTTATGGTAATAAATTTTACAAGCTCGTTTGTTTGCTGGGTTTTTCTTTATCATTCTTATACATGTATGATTGATTGTTGTCATCTTTTCGCTCTATTCTTTAAAATGAGACCGTAGCAAAGGTGACATTCCTATTTATAGGACATGGTTCATTGATTTTCACAGGTGAACGATTTTACCTGTAAAAAAGGTCATCTTCAGCCTAATGAAGGGAATATTCCAATTTAACCCTCGAAGCCTACTGGCTTCCTCATAGAATGCCCCTTATCCTTCACATTCTGTTTGGATAATGGGTCATTAATTCTCATTTGGATGTAATATAGTAAAGTTTAGAAATAAGATCAAAAATCATTTACTAGAGTAATTTGACAGATAATATTTTTTAAATGGTCAATAATGAATTTTTGAGTAAAATAACCATCAATTATATAGGACTTCAAATTCACATTTACTCAGGTATATAGCAATTTCTAATGTCAATGGCCAAAATGTAATTTTATTTAGAATAAAATTAATTATAAGATAATTTTGTACTTTGGAATGTAGATGACAACACTTAGTTTTACCAATCAATGTTATTTTTAATTTGTAATTTAGGAATAGCATAAAAGTTATTTTATTTTCTTTTCTGGATTAGATCTTTAATACTTTAATTTCTTATTCATATTGGAAGAAAATTTGAAGTTATTGATTGAGTGTAATCACCGATTGTGATTATTTTATGTTTGGATCAAAGATCAAAGTAAACCAGTGATCTGTAATTGTAATAGGATTAATTTCCGACTCAATAAAAATTAAAATATATGGGGTGTGGGTCAGTGAAACAACTTTCCAAAGCCAATAGAAACCAAAGATACTTTATAATGTGAGATTTTAGAATAAAATATAGAATCTTGAAAAAATTTCAGGAATTTGTGGTGTTAAATTGAACATTTATATCCAGAAATTAGACGAATAAGTATGAAACATGCCTAAAGACATAACTATGGGGGGTCAAAAAGAATTTTCTTAGAGTTATGTTCATGTCAAACATTATAAATAGCCAAACTTATTACTGTACATTAAAGTGTTAAGAAAATTAGTGTTAATACATGTACATGTACTCATTTTCAATCTTCACATGTTGATATGAGTTTGTACTTAGAAGAAAAGTCCTCTTTTTTGATTTAAGGATGATTTCATATAAATTTTACAGGTTTTTTTCATGCAGAGATGGTAAAATTGTGCAGAAGTATTAGGTATAAATACAATCTGCATTACCTACATATTTAATACAACTGCAGCTGGTACTGGTTTAATATCAGTAAGGTTAAGGGTTTAAGATGTATGAGATTTTATGTCAAACTATTTGTCAGTTGTAACATATAATTTTCATCGCATCGTTCAGGTCTAGTTTGATTGTCTCCACAACAGCCTCTCTCACTTTTTATGGTGGATAAATTTTATAAAGAGAATTCAGTCATGTCACATGAGGACTAGTTAAGCGATTAGTTTTTGCCTTATACACAATCATATATTTGGACCTGTACTTGCACTCTGCAGATTCATAAAGTAGAGATGGAGAGGGTGTTATATTTTGATGAAGCAGGGTATTGAATTTATTTGACCACTGTATACACAGTCTTGCACAGACTTTCTAGAATTGTTATTATAGATTTTGGTATTTTAAAATTACAACATTATGAATTAGCCTATTTCTTCTATAAGGTTGAACCACACAAGAATCAAGGAACTTATCAGTAATGATCAATAATAATATTTATCATTACAACCAATCATTGAACTGAAAGTTAATGATCTGATAATTTCCCTGTAACATTGAGTGTCTGGCAGTTTTTGTCTTTATTAGTACAAACATACATCATTTTTTTTCCATCTCTGTGTACATTAAGTCATTTCTTTGACGAGTGCAATAAGAAACAAATTTGTGTCACAATAAAGATGTTACATCAATACCATAAGATATTATCATTTTATTAAATCATGTTTTTAGGTCATACAGAATTGTTTATGTGTTTGCTTCAAGTAGTTTATCATTGATGGGTATCGACTGAAAAAAAAAGTTTCGAAACACAACAAACCAAAAAAAATTAAAATTAAAAATTTCAACTCAAAACATAAATTTAACCAGAAAAAAAAAATTAAGAAACAAAACTTAAAATAAAAACTTTCATGTGTGTCAAAAGTAAATAAATATGAACAAGACCAATTTTTGTAGGTTGTTTAAATTTATTTGTAAACAAAGCCAGTTATAATGTTTCTTTGATTAAAATCCTATTGACAAAGCCATTTAAAACATTGCTATTCTAAAGCTGAATAATATATGTCCCATGATATAAAACTGTGACACTGTTTTATATTACAAAAAATGCATTATAAAAATTTTACAGAATATATATTGTGTTTAGCATAAGTTATCAAAAAGTATAATCCTGTTTAGGAAATTGTTTACAGACAAAATTCTCAGTTACCAGTAGGTGTCAATGTTTTTTACAAACCCATTAAACATTTTACAACAAGATTTTAAAATGATGTATGTACATGTTTATGGTATTGTTTAGATAACTAATGATGTTTATCTAATTGTTGTCTTCCCTTGAATGATAAATAAATAGGTCTTGTTAGTATTACAGGTCAGTGAATATGTCAAGTTGTCAAAGACCTTCGTCTACTCTAAACAGTAAATTAACAGAAATTTTGGTATGTCCCTAAGTACTGTAACAGTTTTCCGTCTCTGGCCAGCTAAGCCAAATGGACTTTTGATTTACAGTAACAACTCCTCTGTTAGTCAGTTTGTCTTTCTGTCACAATTCAGTTTCAAACAATTTTAGAATCCGAAGTAAACAGAGTATTCCATAAAAGAGTGTGGTGAAACAGGTCATATACATGTACTTCAAATATGCATATAATGAAAGGTTGGTTGGCTGTCAAATGGACTTAAGGTAAAAAACTACAAAACATAAAAACAATAAGTAAGAATCAACAGATAAAAGGCTGAACATTTCAGCTAACTACTAAACTAGCATTGATTAAGAGCAACTGTTCGAAATCTAGTGAAAAAACAATAAAACAAAGGGATCATATTTTTTATTCTTCTTTATTTACAGAACAAGATAGGACCTGTGATAGTCTCATTAAACTGCAATAGACACAAACCCTCACATACAGTACTGGTAGATCCTGACAGTCAACCGTCACTGTTGATGAAACGTATGATCAAAGAGGCTGTATCACAACACACAGAAACTGGTCACTCACAGGCAGTTATTGTCAGGTACAGGCGAAAGAAGACACAATTATATACACTCACAGGCAGTTATTGTCAAGTACAGGCAAAAGAACACACAATTATATACACTCACAGGCAGTTATTGTCAAGTACAGGCACAAGAACACACAATTATATACACTCACAGGCAGTTATTGTCAAGTACAGGCAAAAGAACACAATTATATACATTCATAATCAAGTATACTATAGGACTTAAGTTGTCAAGGTAGTTGCAATATCTATTATATAGATGTCTTGGTATGTCAACATGATGGAAGTGACTTTGACCTCTTAGGTATTGCAGTATACATAGGCAATCATTGGCATTTCTTACCATGCTCGAATGTCTTTCCATGCTTGGCATTGTATGGTGACGAAAAGTTGATATTTAAAGCAATGATATGTAGTAAACCATAGACTTTATACTTAACAAAAAAACCATAAAGTTCTTAGAAATGAAAGAATAAAAAAGGGTAAATTGTAATGAGACAATATGCACAAAATATAAAACATAATGATTTACCCGAATTGTAGGTAAATATTATGGTATCCACACTTCATACAATAACTCAAGTTTGTCTTCATCAATTTCTGATAAAGAGCATTAAGATTTATGGAAGAACACTTCCCTTTTGATTTTTATGATATTCATATTTGTTGCCTTTGAGTTGTGGTACTTTAATTGTTTAAAATTCAGCAATTATTTTTCAAGCTCAATGTTGCATTTGTCAATCCTCCTAAAAATTTTCACATAACATAAGAATTAGTGTAAGAACACTGGATTTTGATGAGTCAGATTTGTGGTTCCGTAACTTAGATCATCAAAAATTGATATGCAACTAGATGGGCCTATCATAGGCCATTAGCATACTAATTTATTAACATAACATATTTGACAAGGATACCCAGGTTATTGATTCTCCTTCAACTTTCTTTACCAATAAAAGCTGGCCACCATGATCTTACCAGTTGCAATGAAAGTGGCATTAAATCCTGCAAATCTACAATAAATAAGGCTTTTTTTTAAGAAGTATATAACTTATGATGATTAATGTAGAATTATATTTAAAATAAAAATTCCTTACTGTATTTAAGTGGTGAAAGTGGAAGTGGTAAAACACATTGTGCAATGCAGCTTCTACGACATCTGTTTGACATAGCTGGAGGTGGACCAGAAACTGATGCTTTCAAACATTTATCTGCTACTCTTACAGTTTTACGGTCCCTAACTAGTGCTGCCACCATTACAAATCCTGACTGTAGTCGTGCGGTATGTTTGTAAAGTAATATTGTACTTTTTCAGTAAAAATACAGCCTTTTTGGAAAGTAGTAATTGAATGCACATTACAGATCTATGTAAATATAGTAGTACTTTGATCTCTCAAACACCGAAGTAACCAAAACAAAAAAAAATATTGTATTGGTTCAAATACTCAAGGTCCTAAAAAATAGAAAATCTTGTAAAGATACTTATAAAATAAATAAAAATGTCAAAGTTGTTCCAGTTATTCCAGACAAAGATTCCACTGTGTCCTGTTCAGTAAAAAAGTGTAAATCTCTATTGTTTTATTTCAAGTGAACTTAATTAAAATATAATTTGATGTTCAAAGAAACATCAGAAAAGGCTATCATAATAATAAAGGATTATTTTTGTTGATACTTTAAAGCCATCTCCTAGATATTGGGAACCACAGTAATGGTGGAAACGAATAGTCCCAACAATATTGTTTAGAAAAATTATACTTATTATCTCTTTTACATAAAACTGTTTTACATACAACTATACATTCAAAATCTGTTTGGAAAACTGATGTAGTTTCTGTGCAAATTTTTTTGTTATATGCCATTAAATACATATTGTGTTTCCTTTATCACTTTACCGGTAATATTTATTACAGGGAATGTTTGTTGAGAATTTCCTGACTGATGCTGCCATCTATCGTACTAAAGTTCATGCCTACCTACTGGATAGGGTAAACAATTCTATCATATGTCTTATAATAGTTTTCAAGATAACCTGTCACCAATATATTGGCATAAAGAAATTATTTGTGGTTTCAGAATTGTTAGAATATAATTAGTTGAAATTTAATGGATGACTTATCTACATAAACTACTTTAAGGTAGTGCATGTTTTGGGTCAGTATAATCTAAAGTGATTGCTGTATTTTTTAAACATTTGGTCTGATTGTTTAAATTTTTTTGGGTTTTTTTTACAGTCAAGAGTGTGCAATATAGAGAGATATGAGAAAAACTATCATATATTCTACCAAATGTTGTCTGGTTTGTCAACAGAGGAAAAAGGTATAGTATGTCAAAAGTTTTGTTATTTTCTTTGTTTTTTTTATTTGTTTATATTTTTTATTTATTTTAATGTTTTACCTTTTATTTAATTAAAAGCTTTGAAATTCTGAGGATGTTCAGAAATCCAGTATTAAGTTAGAGTTACCTCCCATTAAATAAGGTTGGTTCAAAACCACATTTATTTCATGGTACATTGTATATTAATGTAACTGATTTTGGGAAAAACTGCAAATATCACTCAAATAGACAGGCATAGGCTACCTAAATATTGGCAATTTTGCAACTGAAAAAATCAATACCTTAATATGGCAACTAAAAAAATTTACTTTGAACATTCAACCAAAACCTTCTAAAATGGCAAAAAATAAATACAGAGTAAATATAGTTATGTCTGTGAAAATAAAAAAATATGCTTTAATTATTGTGTTGGACAATTTTTGTTTAAAGTTAAATAAAAAACAATTCTGTAATTTTCAAGAAAAAAGAAAGTCGTTAGCACTAGTGAGTTATCTCCCTTAACAAAACTATCCAGTGGAGATAATTGTAATAATTGCTCTTTGTCCTAAGGGGTAAAGGGAGTTTATTTTATTATCTCCCCTGTTGACAATAATTTCCAATAATAAAAATAATAATACACACATAATTTTCAGTAAGTCATTATAAAGAATCTGTTGAAAAGCAAAACAAAGTGCAAGATACTTTCACTTTCAAAATATAATAAAACCCAAAGTAATAATACTATACGGTTATTGCATGAATATTATAGTGTTATTAAATGGGTATATTCATATAAAGCCTGTATTATGTCCAAGTTAGTCGTATTGGGTCGAGGTCAACTGTATAGGGCCGAGGCAACGCCGAGGGCCTATACAGCTGATCAAGACCCAATACAACTGTAGGAGGACATAATACAGGTTTTATATAAAAATACCCATTTTATGACACCTTTATTAACTAATGACTTAAAATTACAGTACTTTTATTAACCAATGACTTAAAATATATTATAAATTGTCTATTTAATACAATCCCATGTGTCTGAAACGAGTCATTAATACAGGTTTTATACAGAAAAACCAGAACTGGTCATTAATACAGGTCTAATACAGAAAATCCTATCCTGTATTAGACCTGTATTAATGACTAATTCCAGTTTTTTATTAACTGGACAGTTTTTACTGTATTTCAACACATTAGTTAATAATGGTGATTATTATACTTCATGCCAGAAACCACTGTGATATTTGGTAAGTTAATAATTAGCATATAAATTCTAACCTATCCTGCAAATATGGCATACGAACTACAGTAATATGTCCACGTGCGGCTTTATATGTCACGTGGGTTTTTGTGTACATTTAGCTGGCAAATACGGCATATGAACTACAGTAATATGTCCACGTGAAGATTTATGCGTCACATGAGTTTTTGTGTACATTTACGGTTACAAAAAAAAGAGCACTTTTCATGAATATTTACAGTGAGAAAAGTTAATTAATTTTAAATTAGATGAATTCTTAGCATGAAGTATAATAATCGTAATATTAGGGTCTTGTGACGGTTATATGTGAAATATTTGTCAAGTCTGAGTGACATATTACCCGATGCGAAGATAATATTATGTAAATATTGTCCCGAGCATACTTTATATTGCACGAGCTTTACTGAAAATGAACATACTTTGCGTGTAAATACAAGGATTAATTGCACGATCATTTTCTATTAAAGTTAATAGGGAAGATTTATGACTATGTAATAAATTATAACACATACATTAACATTACAGCTAAGTTACATCTGACAGGACACTCTGTACACAATCTTAGATTCCTCAGTAATGGTAGTACAGACTACAATGATATGGAAGACAAGTCAAGATTTGATGCTTGGAAGGTAAGCGCTGTAAGAATATAAGAAATTTTCAAACCTAACAAAGACTAAATATAGCTGTTCTTCACATTCTTAAGCTGTACATCTTGTATTCCATTAATTGTGATGAAAGGGAAAAGGTAAAATGCCATCTTGAATTCAGTTACATATATATACATGTATAAGATGTTGTGATTTGTTAAGTTTCATACAGTAGGATCCCTTGCCAGTACCCAGAATATCATCATTATAGTATTAAATGTTTATCATGGTTTATTTATAGAATTCCTTGTCAGTATTGGGTATTCCATTCTCAGATGTCATGAGGATATTTGCAGCTGTGTTATTACTAGGCAATGTAGAATTTGTAGAGGGAACAGGCCTGGAGTTAGACATTGTAGGAAATAATGGTTAGTGTTAAAATCAATTATAGAAAATTTATTTATCTATAGACCAAAATCTACTTCTCAGAATAACTATGTGCAAGATGATAAAATCAAATCAAATTTACGACAACTTTCAAATGACAGAAAAATTTCATAAAAATTGAAATTTGGATAACATTGAAAATATGAATAACATGAGAATAAAGAGTTTTTGAAACATAAATATTGATAGAATATTTATGAATCCTTCATTCCAATTCAAATCATTATATCACATTTTGTATTTCAGAAATAAAAGCAGTAGCAGCATTGTTAGGTGTCTCAGGTGTAGCTCTGTATAGAGGTTTTACCACAAAAACAAGAAATGCCAGAGGACAAGTCTGTAAATCATTGGCAGATGTTTATACTGTGAGTTTTTTTTAATGGGTAACTAGAAAGGTTCAAATGATACACCAGTCTTTGATAAACAGCATATAATTATTATGCTTATTTCAGAAGTAAATTTCTTGTCAATTTCTCTCAGAGGAAAACATAAGAAATAATTTTTTTTCTAAGTCAGGAGTGAGACAATCATTATTAAAGAAGATATATGTGATTTGCTAGTTAATGTAATACACCTGAACAGATATTTATATTTCACCAACAATTTTTTGTACATGTAATACATGTGTATCCTTGCAAAAGAAGTGAAAATCAGATGCCTTAAAAAATAACAAATTATACAGAATGATTTTGTTGAAAGTTTTCAGATTTTACAGTCATGACAGTATCTGTTTGAAATTTTATTTTAGCTTTATAGTTGAGAAGTTTTATGAAAGTAGAGAGCAATGTCAGATTAAAAGATCTTTTAATCAGAAAAGAAACTATGTTCAGCTTAACATATAATTTGCAGGCTAATGCTACTAGAGATGCCTTTGCCAAAGCTTTGTATTGTAGAACAGTGTCAGCAATACTGAAAAGAGCAAATAGTTTAAAAAGACCTTCAATGAACTCTCTGTTATCTGACAGTACAGAATCTAATATTCATCAAGGTCTGTATACATAGGCAGCAATAGCTATCAAGGATGCAAATAAAGCAGAAGAATTTTGATTTCTTAAAGTTCTCTATATTAGCTGTTAACTTCTGTCCTGTACAATAATGGATTTGGTGGGATCAGGGATGGGGGAGTCTCTGGATCTGTTACTGTTGTGTAATACATAAGTTATTCCAAAAACCCTGTACCTCCAACTGTTCTTGTTAGTTCTTTGGATTACCAAGACCTCACACATATGGACACTATACAGCAAAGAATTTTTCAGGAAAGGTTATCAATCTTTTCCTTCATTCAGTCCTATGTCTCATTAATGCTATCCTATATCTAAAATTTTCTGAACTACAAAAATCTGAATTTGTTTTGGTTTAAAAAGTAAGGGTTGAAAAAGTGATTTGTGAGCCTAAAATGTTTGAGCAAACTGTTTTTAGCTATAAACATAGTCAGTAAATTATTTACTACAAAATATACCAAAATTATTATTTAAAAGTTCAAAATAACTATTTTGAGATATGTTTGCTAACAGTTATGATTTTCAAGATATCATAGATAAACACAGTTTTCAAAATATTGTTTCGTGCTTTATAATAGGTAGAAATATTATTGATTTTGAATCAAATTATGACAGATTTATTCCCAATAAAATTCAAATTAAATTCTGTAAATATGTACTCAAAGTACATAAATCTGCATCAAACTTGGCAGTATTGGGTGATTTGGGACTATTTCCTTTGTCTGTTAATGCACTCAAAAATAGTGCTGAATATTGGCTTCATATTTTGAAGGCCAATGAAAGCAATTTGATTACAAAGGCCTATAAGGCCAATTTAGAAATCAGGGATAGTTTAATAAATAAACTTAAAACTTTTTTAAATTTGATTGGATTTGGACATGTTTGGGAAAACCAGGGAACTTTTTCCAAACAAAGAACCCTAAAAGCAATTTTAAGTAAACTCCAAGACAGATATTCTAATTATTGGCATAAAATGTTGTTTAATGATAACAGAGCTATTGGGGGAAATAAGCTTAGAACTTATCGAAAATTCAAAAATGAGTTTCAAAGGGAATTTTATTTATCTACAGATATTGACAAAAAGGTCCTATCAAATTACATTAGAATCCGAATTAGTAACTCAAATTTGAATATTGAGAAAGGTCGATATTTAAATCTGCCTGTAGAACAAAGGATCTGTCAACTATGTGAGGAAGGTATTGAAGACGAAGTTCATTTCATTATGAAATGTAATAAATTAAATATTGAACGAGATAAATTATTTAAAAAAATTATTGAAATAGTACGTTCTTTTGCAAACATGTCTAAAGAAGATCAGTTTAATTTTATATTCACAAGTCATGATTTAGATGTATGCAAAGTTGTTATTTCTGGTGTAAGTAATATGTATAATTCTAACCAGAAAATGAAACAGAATGTTTGAATGTCATTATAAGACTAATATTCAAAGAAAGATAACTCTATCTTGTTTGTCGTCCTCAGCTGGGATATCACTGCAGAGTAAAAGATGCTAATGCTAATGTAAATATTCTTTGTATTTGTTTTGCATTCACTGTTTGTTTGTATGAATATTGATGATAGATCATTGTTTGGTCTTTATTTCAATAAATATTTACTTACTTTACTTACTTACTATGTTTATAATGACTATTTTATAGAACCACCTTCTCCAGATTCAGTTTCCAGTCGTAGACCTTCATTAACATGCAGTACATCTAGTCAGGTAGAGAAAACTAAATATGATGGATTCATCAACATTGTAGACATGTTTGGTTTTGAGATTGCTGAGGTAAGTTTGAAACTAAGGACTGTCCTTAGATGGATTTTAGTTTTAAAGTTTTTTTTTGTTGTTTTGGCATTTAAATCTGCTCTTAAATATTTTGCCAGTTTTTTTGTCCTCTTTGAGCAATGATGAGTAAAAATAAATTGTTTAACCTGTATATTTCCATTATTTTTCATTGTAGACAAATCAGTTAGAACAGTTATGCATCAACCTTTGTGCTGAGACAATTCAGCATTTCTATACCACACACATTTTCAAAAGTACCATGGAATCATTGAGAGAGGAAGAAGTCCAGGCTGATGTAGAAGTTAATTATTTTGATAACGATCCTATATTAGAATTATTGTCATCGCCGGTAAGATATATATACTTATTGCACAGTCAAGATATATAGTTTTAATGTTTTATACAAGTGTTCCAACTTAAATTTTGGCACGCATTGGTTCATGAGGTAAAAATGGATATCCAGACTAAAATGTGTATATACAGGGAAAAAAGAGTATACACATTTTTGCATATATCCCGCTAGAGCAAAAAATAGTTATATCCGGGGGAAGTTAATTGAAATTGCAAAGACGTGAAAGAATTATACCGACAATCAACCAATCAAAATCCATGATTTTTATATAACGTGTAATTAGAAAATAAAAATCACAAATTTGATAGGTTAAATTTGTTCATTATTATTAAAGAAGGAATTGTGATATTCATTTTTAACCTTCAAATTTTATAATAATGATATAGAATATATTATCTGCCTCTGTTTTGCTACTTCATGTAGAAAACATTGTTATTGTTTAAAGCTATAAGTTTTAAGGTTTCAGATATGAATGAAAATTAAAATATAAAATGGAAGGATGAATATTTACACTTTGTTTCAGAGAAGTGGAATAGTTAATATCTTAGATACAGAATGTACACAGCCAAAGACTTCATCAGAATCATTTGTTTCTAAGGTCAAAGTTCATCACAGAATAAATAATTAGTAAGTGCCTCATATTAGAAATTTGGATATGAGGAAAAATGGAATTGCTGATGTTAAATTCCCAGTTACTCTCACATGTATCTTCATCATGCTCAATTAAAATTGAGATTTACTAATTTTGAATTGTCATTCTTCTGTCACTGCTAATGAAAGTGATAATAAACAATATTGTACGCTTTGGCACACATGTAAATATGTTTTTTCACAATAATGATGTTATTAAATGATTTTTATAAGGGATAAATAAAATTCTAAATTTAAACAGATATCCTATAACAAAGGATTTATTGCTATTTTTAGGACATATTTACACCAAATTAGCTATTTTTGGAAATAAAGTATTGTAATGAAACATGAATTTTAAATATATAGATGATGGAAATTGATGATGAAATTGTCAAGAGTATTAACATAGAACTGTATAATATGTGCCAAATAATACTCAAGAAAAAGACAACCATAGTCTAAGTTTGTATTAATTCTACTTTTTTGTGCCATGAAAGATTTATGTCAGTCTTTATCCTTTTCAGTTTCTTTGAACCATTACCTAAGTCAGACTATCAGTTTGGTATACGTCATTTTTCTGGCCGTGTAATATATGATGCCAACAATTTCTTGCCAAATAATAGAGACCAGTTACCAGATGATATTATGTGGGTGCTATCTAAACAGAATTGTAACTTTGGATTTGCTACGCACTTGTTTAATCAAGAAATAAAGTTATCTAGAGGTAATTATTTGTTCATATAGAAAACTAGTACTGTTAATGTAATGATGCCTTATGCAGTATAAAGACCATTTGAAGAAGAAGTAGCTTATGTGTAACAATTGTCTTTCTGGACGTCTCTCTTATTATATTTTAAAATTTGCTGGCCTCTGTTGTGGATTTTATGGTGTCAAATTGAGTGCTTTAGTTGTCCTTCCAAAGATTTGTTGTTTTCTCTAGGTGCTTTGGATTCTTCCATGAATACAAAATGCCTGCCATGATATAGCCATGTAGTGGTGCTATAAGTAAGACAGCACCCTAGCAACACAATAATTACTAAAATGTCATTGATTTTATTCCTGTAATAAATTAGAATTTTCAGTTTTATTTATTTAAAACAAAATTTCATTTCAATAAAATTTAAGGTAAATCAAACCTTTTATTCTAATTTATCAAGTGAAAATATATGTTTTATTTATGTTATATTATTTTTTAACAGAAAGTGGCCCCAAAGGTCTGAAGCATAGAATTCTGCCAGGAAATAATTCCAGTAAAAGGTAAAACAAAATTAAAAACTCCTCCTTGGCTATTGACATTAATATTCTCTTCAAATTGTATGAAAATATAAAATCAGTAATATTGTGTCTTTCCTGTCTATACCAATGGTTGTTCAATAAGTAATAAAATTAGTGAAGTAAAACACCAATTAGTTCAGGATAAATATATATTTCAGAGAATTGTATCACAGCTTTATCTTTTTATAGTGATGACAGAGGGTCACTGTGTTCAGATTTCCAGATCAAGATAAATAACTTACTCAAGACACTACAGCATGCAAAGGCACATTTTGTTCAGTGTATGAAGGTCAGTTGTACTTTAATGATTTTTGATATGCCAGATTTGTTTAATCTAATTTTTTTCAAGAATTATTTAAGGTTGAATTAAGGCTTAAGTTATGTTGAATAAGCCCTTTTAAAAGAAAAAAATCAGTAATGTTATACAAAAAAATAATTAAAAATAAAATAAAAGAAGTAAATCTAAATGCCAGTAAATCAGACTTTACTTACATTTCAAACTGATATGAAATTTAAGATTGTTAGTAAATATTTTCTTTTTAAGACTAAACTTAAAGCTTCAAATGAACAGAACTGACATAATCAACATTTAGCAAAGAATCTGGCTAGTTTCTAGGGTTCTTTTAGTGAAGTGTGAAGTTTTTCTCCTATTTCCTATTGTAACTTTAAAATGAAGAACAGCAATAAAAGTGATGTTGTCTTTTTAACTTTTGTTAATTGCATATGTTTGAAGAATTTATTTAACATAGACTTTCTTACCAAATATAAATAATCATTTGTTGCAACACAAACCAGCAACATTCAGAGAATCATCATGACAATAAAAGAGATGTAATAAGTATATGATATCATAATAAGTCTTTGTTTTATTTTCTTTTTAAAAGTCAAATGACAGAGGAGAAATGGATTTATTTGACAAAGAAGTTGTTATTAGACAGCTGAGGTCATTACAGATTTTAGAAACAGTTCATATAATGGCTGGAGGTAATTGTAAAGTGCTGGAAGCTTTGAAGATCAAGACTGAAATTATTGTCAATGTTGCAGCAATTTTAATTGTTTTTTTTGTCATGCCTATCAAAACTGACATTTTTGTTCTTATTGACAAAGTCAAAAACATTATGAAGTCATATTACTGTTATATTCCCAGTTTCACAGACTGTTGGACTCAGACATAACTAATACTTAAATAATGGGCACTAGAATCACAGGAAAAATGTAGAAATTGTCTCTCAGTGAAGCTTTCACTATTTTACAATATTGTCATTTGTTCTGTCTCCATGATAACTCCATCTCATGCTGCTTATCATATATTAAAGGTATATAACTCAACTCTGGGCTTACACAAATATCAGACAGATGTCCTATTTTCAGTTGTGATTTTGTACCAAGGCTAATATGGAATATTAGCACAGTCTTGTGTTACCAGATGCATTCGAACATCCATACTTTGGAAGTACATGACAAACAAGATAATCAGTTGATCATGAAAATGTTGTTTAAAATAACAGTACCGATAACTAATCTTACACAATAGTTAAATGCTCTTGTCTGAATCGTCATTACTTTCTTTCAAAGTGGATAAAACATTAACACTTAATTTATTGTATTCCAGGAATTCCTCATAGAATGAGATTCAAGTTATTTAACCATAGATACAGAGTATTTATGGGTGTACATAATCCTTACCAGTTAACATCACCTCAGGATCAATGTAAGGTAAGTTTATCAACTATCAAATAGCAAACAGGTAAGAAATAGGTAAGATCATAATAGAGAGATTAGACCACTTTCACATCACCTAACACCTGCATTTAAAGAAGCTAGTTTTGACTGGATAATTCTACATACCAGATCCATTACATGTGTTAACAAATCAGGCATACACATAGCATTAACTAAAGTTGCTCATTACTCATTTCAAAAATGTTATAATACAAGCTATTACTGCTGACAGATACCCTACAAAATTTGATACCTGATTAGCAGGTTTTAAAAATCATATTGATGTTGGCATAAATTCTTTTCTATAAAATTATAGTACTAAATTCTTCCAATTTATGAAAATAATTTACCATTAAAATGATGAAAAAAAGAGTAGATAGAAATTATATTAGCTTGAGTAAGTAGTATCTGAAACTCTTCCTATCTTTTGTGAAGTTATACATGTATGTTGTTTTTTTTCATGCTCATCTTTTGAACTGTTATATATAATTTTTTAAATATTTTAAAATACTCTCATTGGATGAAAACTGTTATGTGATTCAAAAATAAATTGAATGTTGTTACAAAAATTGAACCTTGCAGGAAACAACCCTATAGTTCACCTCCAAACATCCCAATTTTTCCTTGCAAGGGAGACAACTGTGTAATCATGAGAAACAACCCTGCTGTTCACCTCCAAACATCCCAATTATCCCCTGCAAGGGAGACAACTGCAAAATTCGTCTGCATTATAAATCATGAGATTCAAATTATGTCTTGCTCCTGTGGAAAAAATAATAAAACTATTATGACCCTCATTTAAGACAGACATTCAGATTTGGCAACCCTTGAGAGAGGTTGTTTTCCCCGAGTGAAAACAACTTTTATCTGAATGTCTACCTCAAATGAGGGTCGTAATTGTTTTATTATTCAGATTTGGCAACCCTTGACAACAACCTCTCTCAGGTTGCCAAATCTGAATGTCTACCTCAAATGAAGGTCATAATTGTATAATGTTACAAAATGTCAGATGTGAAGTAAATATGAATATTGTTTTGTATGTTACAGATAATTTTAGATAAATTTCTGAAGGCTATGGATGAGAGCAAATTACCTTATGTCAGTACTCAGTGGAGGATAGGAAAGAAACATATCTTCTTTAGGTAATTTGCTATACTCGAAAATAGGAAATTTAGCTTTTAATCAAGCTGGTTAGTCAGAGATAGATAAATTCTGTCTTGCTGGTAACTATGATTCATCATGTAGTTTTGAACCAAGCTTGGAAGCTTTTTTCTCCTATTCTTGATGTGTTCAATCGGTGACATAAAAATACATAATATTTCTAACCATTTCCGGGTGATTAAATTTTTGCATGGGAATTCCTGCCGTTTATTTAACATTAATTGGAAAGATAAACTAGAGAAGTTCTGAAATGGCGTTTATTGAAACAAAATGCAGAGCAATGGCATTTTCATGTGTTTTTGTTGAAATTCATAGGAGAAACAGATTCTCCTTCAATTTACTCATTAGTTATAGAATATCTCCACCCTTGATAGTTAAATTTTAGATTTTAACACGCTCGCTGAAGGCTCGCATGTGGAAAATCAAAAATTTAACTATGTCGGGTGGATAAATTCCATAACTCACTCATACCTGAAGGAGAATTTATATGTATATGCTTTGTTATAATGTAAAATTTGATAAGTTAAAAAATGAAGAAATAAGCTGTAAAGTAAAAGCAAATTTTTGTATTTATCTTGAAGAACAGTGAAAATGACTGAAAACAGATTATTTACCCAGTTTAGAATCTTTATAGTAATAATAAGTAGCAATTAAACAAACACCATTTTTCAGGAAGTCAGATTAATATAAGATATAATTTACTAGAGAAAAAATTAAAATATTTCCTTAATACCATTATACTGGTTCCTTAAAAAGAAATTTGTAAAATAAAATAAAAATGTTAACTGTAACTAGAAAATTAAAAAAAAAAGGACAGAGAATTTGATTTCTACAACCATGATATTGACATTAACTAAAATTTGTTGACATGGCATTAAAATAAATTGTTAATCTATAATATTTTTACCCCTCAGTGAAGGAACAAGACAACAGTTAGAAGCCATGAGACAAGAGAAGGTACACAATGCTGCATCAATAATTCAGTCTCATTGGAGAGGATATAAATGTCGACTCTGCTGGTCATCTGTAAAATCTAAGTTAGAAAAACAACGGGAACAGATGAAATCTAAACCTCAACCACAAAAGTAAGATTTCTGACATCAAGTTTGTTGAAATGTAATCGAGTACACTGATATTGATGTATTATCTGGTTTTCTATATAAAGCCAAATGCTTTTATTTGTAAATAATGGCAAAAAAAATATGATAGTATATGTATTTCTTTTTATGTAATATTTTGTTATTTATAATGCTCAGTTACGTACAATTTTTAATTGCGTCATCAAAGGTGAAGGCAGGTCTAGTAGCTGCTCGACTCCATCATGCTTATGGGTACATACTTTGTGTAATCTGAAACTCGGACTGTATTGAACCAATATAAACCAAAACTCTGCATAATGTTTATATTCACATTAAAGATGTGCACCTCCTATTTTGGACAAATTTGACAAATTTTTACTATGAATTTTTACATGTTAAACTTAGCCATTTTTCAGCAATACAGGCTATGAACGATGCATACTTTGTGTAATCTGTAACTCCGACTGTATTGAACAAATAGTTTTAAAACTCTGCATAGTATTTATATACACATTGAAGATTAGCCATTTTTTAGCAATACATGCTATGAACGGTGCATACTTTGTGTAATCTGTAACTCATTGTATTTATCCAATATTTTTCAAACTTTGCTTAGTGTTTATATACATAACAGCATTATTTCCTCAAACTTTTAAGAAATGGTGTGTGATTAAAGTCTTTCAGTATACTAGGTAAATGGAAGCATCTTTTTATCTAAACCACATAGGTATTAGAGTAATAAAAACTTTGCCCTGACAAACGTATGACGGTGACGCAGGTCAAGACATGGAATCGGTCTTGTTATAACAAGGAAAGCCTGAGTTATGTTTGTACTACAAAATATATTACAGTATATAATTTCATATCAATTTTTTTTGTTACTAACTCTTTTGAAAACTACTAAATCTCTGGCAAGTAATTCAATCAAATCAGATTTAGAATATTTTATTGATAATTCCAGGAAAGATACAAAGAAACCAGGAATAATAAAGAAAGAACCATATTTATTAGAACAAGCATCAAAATATTATAATATTAGTTTGGTAAGTAACAGGTATTATATTATAGTATAGTAATGTAATATTCCATGTAGAATGTAACCAACTTTAGCGTGTGATATTCTTACAATCAAATCAACATTGATGTAGAAAGTGGACTTATTTGACATTTACAAGATCTTGCTATATAGTGTAAGCATTATTGCTTGAATATTGTAATTATTGTCCCTTGTGTGCTTGAGAAATTAATCTATAATATTACTTTGATAAGGACAAAATATTATAATATAAGTTTGATAAGGAACTTCAGACATATTTGTTTTATTTTACCTTAGTACATAACAATTTTAACTCAACAAATTTAACCTATTGTAAAAAATACCCACTATTTATCCCACATCAATAGTGTAGTTTGTTTGTTTAAACTTATTTATTTATGGTGGATTGGGAAACAAGTTATACCAACTTATACTAATCCCTCTCCACTCGGCAGGTATGAGAATGGCCCCTGTAGCGACATTTTAGCCTACTCTTTTTCGACATCTACAGAGCAGTCTTTAACATGCTAAGGGTGTTGTTCTCCCTTCACATGGGAATCGAACCGGGGACCTTTGGCTTCATAGTCTGATACGCTAACCTCTGCACCACAACACTGTAACTACACCACGGTGTTGTTTGTTCTTTGTAAATATTAATAAGTAATCTTTAAAGTTAATAAAATTCCTTATGTGGCTAGTGAAAACTGCTTTTAAAATTAACATGTATATAGTACAGTAACTGTTGGTATATATTTTTTTATAGGAGGCAGCACCAGATATCCCAGTAACACGAACTTACAGTGTAAATGGTCAAGTTAAACTTAGTTATCCTCAGATTAGAATACTGAAACATGATTATTCAGGTATACAAAGGTTTAACACATATCTAATATACTGATTAAACATGATTTGACAGGTGCATGTAAACAAAGGTGTAAGGCATACAGGGCACACTTAATAAATATGATTTGTCAGGTATATAAAGGTTTAATGCTTACAGGACACACTGATTAAATATGATTTTTCAGATAGAAAAAATATGAAACACTTATGAACATACAAGATAAACATGATTTCTCAGGTAAACAAAGGTTTAAGGCATACAGTACACACTCAATAAGCATGTATTTCAAAATGAAACTTGACAAATTTTCCATTTCAGTAAAAGATATCCCAGGAAATGTACTGCCAAAAGGTTCAGAAGTCAGGGTCGTGGGACCATCAGCGAAAAAAGGTCACCTGATTGTTGAGAATAAAAATATTTGTTACCATGTGCCATATCAGATGTTAGATATTAAGGTAAAGTTTATAGTTCTGTTAAACTAAGGTTGTTATTCCTGTAGGCTTATTGACTTGGTACACCTGTTTAGATTGGTTTTATTGCTCAAAATTTATTCATGATTTTCAGCTTTTCAAATTTATCGTCATGTGCATATCTGATGAAGGTAAATAAGACATATGCTTTGTATGCAACAAAATAAATTTTTAGCTCACTAATAAATTTTTTTGTATACCATTTTTTGAGGATTTTGTGGATGCATGAAGTTAAGTATTTATCATACAGTATATGCATTTCGTATTGTGTATCTAATAAAAAATCTTTTAAATTAATTTAAAAAGAATTATATGTTTTTGGTGATATTTGTGTATTGCATGTCTTATCTATAATTTCATTTCAATTCGTTTCAGTCAGTACCAGAACTCCCAGGAATGACCATATGATAAGGTATATAACATTGTCAGTAATCTACCTCAGACAACACAGCCATCCAGTATATAGTATATATATAGTTTATAGAGGATATATATGAATGTACACATTTTAATTAAAAACAGTTATTTCACCTGTTAGCAGTATAATATATGGTATATAGATTCTGCAACGGTGACCAGTTGATTATGAAATCAACTCGAGATAATTAAATTTTCATTTTTAAACTGAGAGGCTGTTTAAAAAAGGAAAATTTAAATATCGGGATGGATAAATTTCATAATTAACGCATCAAGAGTTTTAGATCTTTTTCTCTAATGACAATGTAAAACTCAGAGAAGTCTTCCGAATGTTTTTTGGCGGGATATTTCACGAGCATTTTTTATCCAAAGTGGTGATATCAGAATTTATCAAATAGGTCAAGGGATGTATAAATGCACACAGAATTAGAGAAATGAATTTATGACATTCAGTGAATATGTTTTTCTTGGAAAAGTATGCATTGTTTTAACCTTTCATTATCCACCAAATTAGATTTTTATTTTATGAGCTAATGAATTGAGATATAAATTATATTGCTGCAATGTTTTTCCAAGACAGAAAAAATATGTCAAAGATGATTATATATTCTGTTTGTAAGTTGAATTTTATTTTAAAATGGTGCTGAAATAAATTGAATATGTGTCAGTATGTTTGTCTTTTTGTTATTAGTGTATATATGATATTACACATTGGATATATTGTATCTTTGTAAAAAATTAAATATACAATACTACTTAGGCCTTCTATTTTGGTTGTGAAGAGATATTTGCTATAAATATATATATATATATACATGATTTGTTTGTACTGACAGCTGTTCTTTTTGTGCATTTTGTGATATATTATAAATTCAGGAAAAGATAGTTTGTGCGATTTTTTTATGTGATCTGATATCGGTTAATGTTACTATTGCTAATACTGGTACTTTTTCTTGAATGTCATAAATTATTTGTATTTTCTATTAATAATATATCGTACATTTATTTTTCTTATGCAGTTTTTTTTTAAACTAAAGGATAATAAAATAATTTTTATTATTAAGACAATTGAGAAAATTCTAGTACAGTTTGTATATGAAGTTAAACCTTTGAAAATTGTTAGAAATATTTTATGCATGAGTTATATATGTCATGTATATTATATATATTACATTAATATAATAAAAGATGTGTGAGTTAGCTTCTTTACATGGTTATCATTCATATAATATAACTATCCTATGAATATTTCATTTATTCAATAGTTTTAAATGAACATTTCTTATGATATTTTACAGGATAGAATATCAGAATATGGTGCTTAGTTGTATTTTCATAGAAATAATATTTGATTTCACACATTTTTAATGCAATTATCAAAGAATTTTTATATGGTCTGTGAAAATATTTTTCATAAAAATACATTTTTTGTTATTAATGTCTGATGGCATTTTTAAAATATTTTTTTAAAACTTTTTAGATGATTGACCTTTTATCCAGATTATAAAAATGAACTGCCAAGATTAAAAATGCAAGGAAACAAAATGAAGGATTTTTTTTTATCAGATAGGGAGAGTTTTATTGATTAAAACATACCAAATTGTATATTTTTTATCAGGTAAGGTGAGTTTTATTGATTAAAACCTACCAAATTGAATATTTTTATCAGATAAGGCGAGTTTTATTTATTAAAATATACCAAATTGTTTTTTTTTATTAGATAAAGCGAGTTTTATTGATTAAAACCTACCAAATTGTATATTTTTATCAGATAAGGCAAGTTTTATTGATTAGAAAATACCAAATTGTATATTTTTATTAGATAAGGTGAGTTTTATTGATTAAAACATACCAAATTGTATATTTTTATTAGATAAGGGGAGTTTTATTCAGATTAAAATGTACCAAATTGTATATTTTTCATACAAGGGTTATCTCCCTTAACCAAGTTACCATAGGGAAATCATAGTAAATTTTTGCCTTTAGACCTTATTAATAATGAAAAACAGGGCCATCAGGATTTATTAGTCTGAAGGGAATACACATTTTGATGATGAAAATTTATTGTTTGAGAAGTTTTCAATCATTTAACCAATTAAAATGCCACAAAAGAAAAGAAGAAAAATAATCTATGTGGGTATTTCTAATAATATTGCAGTTTTGATAATAAAGAGCAACAAATGGTCACATATGTGATAACTGTAGATAAGGCCTGATGTCTCTTTATAACTTTGGATCATTGTACATGCTACTTGAAATAAATTATGTACAGCTGGAAAGTAGGCTGATAACATCATAGGGAGGTATGACAAAAGTAATTATCTCCCCTTGATAACTTGTAGACCTATATTTCTGGTTCCATCCCTTGATTATAAAAAAGTACAGTTTTATATGAAGATTTTATATTAAATCTGTTCTTTTCTGGTTGAATGTTTTAGCAAAACTTTTTTCAGGTTTAAATTAAGTTTCCTCAGATTTTTATTTTGTATTTCTGGTGATGTCTGTGATGTGTTGTTTTGGTTGTTATTTTGTTACTGTGATAGTTTTGTTGATTGTTTATATATTTTTTAATAAAATTTGTTATTTTATGATTAAAATTTTGTTCATTTGAGGCCAACAATGGTAGAAGTAAAGAAAAAACAAATACCATACATACATTGTAGAATTGTGTTATTTTTAGCTTTGCTGAAGGTTGAAAATTGGTGAATCATAAAAACAAAACCCTCAAGATAGAAACTTTTGTCCAGACAAAATATGTGTGAAAAACAAAGCAAAAACAAGCATAAACCTAGAATCAGAATATTTACCATGGTAACAAGGTTATAAAATAATAACCTCCCTTTCTACTTTACAGTTTCCTTAAAATACTGGCAGTAGCAAATGTCATTCATTTGAAATACAGTATTTTAAGCATTTAAATGAAAACATATTAACTAGGTTTTTAAATGGAAAAAATCTAGTTATTAACGTGGAAGTGGGCAGCTCCAAACAGTACTCCTTATTATAAGCATTCAGTAGATTTTATTCAGCTTTGGATATATTTCTACTGATAAAGGAATGTTAAAGTTGATTTTTTGACAATTTTTGTTCAGTATTTCAGTGTGAGTGAGAGAAAAATTGGACTACAAGTGGTTTTTTTTTTTAGTCTTGTCTCCTATTGCACAACATGTAAGATCTGAAAGTTGGTTTTTTTTTCCAGTCTTGTCTTCTTTTGCGCAACATGTAAGATCGATCTGTCAGTTCATGGGTAAATAACAAATAAGTTGAGTCAAAAGCCATTCTAGAAATATCAGCTGATTCCATGGCAAACAAGCTCTTTTATTGCCGTTCTTTATCGTAAAGTCACATGTTAGCCTTTATTGCAGAGAAAATGTTGACTATTTTGTTTGGGTTTTATATTTCTAATGACAATAACCTCCAAGAAAATTAATCATAAATATTGTATTATTTTAGCACCATCCATTACTGTAGTTATTAGTTTGTGATAACAATTTTTTTTTTGTATAAATGGAAATTGAGGTAGAAATGAGAGTCACTTCTCTCTATCATTATGAAGTTTGGTAGGAACCAAATTTTTCTTCATCAAGGTTCTACTTACAGGTCAGCATATTCTAAAAATTTTGGCCAAGCAGTTTAAGAGGAATATTGTTTTTTTTTAATCAACCAATCAGATATCAGAAACCAGAATAGCCCATGGTGGCCATGTTGTTGCCTAATCTGGACAAAATGAGGAAACTTTGTAAAAAACCTCCAACAGATGCTTCCTGTCAAGTCTCATTCCCTTTGGCCAAGCAGTTTCAAAGAAAAAGATTATCAACTGATGAAAGACAAGAACTGCCCATGACGGCCATGTTTGTTTCCTGATCAAGACGAAATGAGGAAACTTTGTATAGAAACTCCCAATTAATGCTTTCTGTCAAGTTTCGTACCATTTGGCCAAGCGACTTCAGAGGAGAAGATTTTTTATATTACCCAATCAGAAACAAGAACTGCTCATGGCGGCCATATTTGTATTCTGATCGAGACAAAATGAGGAAATTTTATAAAGGACCTCCCATATATGCTTCCAGTCAGGTTTCGTTCCATTTGGGCAAGCGATTTCAGAAGAGAAGACTCTTTTATATTAGCCAATCAGAGACAAGAATTGTAAATGGTGTATATCAATCGGGATGAAATAAAGACATTTTGTAAAGAACCTCCCACAGATGCTTTCTGTCAATTTTTGTTCCATTTGACAAAGTAGTTCCAGAGAAAAAAAAATTTTTTTTAATCAACCAATGAGAAACAAGAATTGCCTATGGCGGCCATGTTTTTTGCCCAATCGGGACGAAGTGAGGAGAGTTTGTAAAGAACCTCCTATAGATGCTTTTTGTCAATTTTCGTTCAATTTGGCCAAGCAATTTCAGAGGAGATTTTTTTTATATCAACCAATTAGAAACAAGAACTGCCCATGGCGGCCATATTTGTAGTCTGATCAGGACGAAATGAGGGAAATTTATAAAGGACCTCCCATATATGCTTCCTGTCAAGTTTTGTTCCATTTGCCCTAGCAGTTTCAGAGAAGTTTTTTTAAAACTCAGCCAATCAGAAACAACAATTGCCCGTGGTGGCCATGTTTGTTGTCCAATCAGGATAAAATGAGCAGTCTTTATAAAGGATCTTACATAGATGCTTCCTGCCAAATTTAATTCCATTTGGCCCAGTGGTTTCAGAGAAGATTAAAATGTGAAATGTTAACGGACGATGGACGCCAAGTGATGACGAAAGCTCACATGGCCTTTGGCCAGGTGGGCTAAAAATGGAAATGTTAAATAGACTATGAGTAACTCTGTAAGAACAGGAGGGAAACTTGAATCAGCCATTTACTCATGATCATGCTTCATAGTGAAGATCCAGCAACAAACCAACTTTATTGACTTGTTTAGACTACACAAGGATGTTTTAATCAAAATTTTCTGCAGACGAGTAATGCAACATGTAGATTTATTAAACGTAAAGTTTTCATACCTGCATTCTTTATTTTCAGATTGATAGATTGCTACTTATGTTTATGGGATGATTGTACCAGATACCTACAACATAATTCACTTCAGAATTGAATGATGCTTGTTTAGTTTTATTGTAGTGTGAAAGTTCTGAGGTTCAAAACTTTAAATTTGTGCACATGGTCAATGTTCTACAACCCTATAAAATCACTAAAAATGATGCATTTAATTTGTTGTAATTGTTTTTTTAATATAAAGCTAGAAATTTGCAGTTAAATTGAATAATTCTGTTGTATTTTGCAATATTCCTATACTCTGTTGTAACATCATAGGCATCGTCATGGAAAGCTTGAGAAATGACACTGGATACATAGTCTGAATGAGTAGTTGCATAAATATGATATGTGACAGACAGAAGAATGGACAAAAAAATACATATATACAGTATATATGCCTCATATAAATTACAAAATCACTGAACTTATCGAAATCCTTTGAATTTTTGTCCAAGATTTTTTCTGTGATAAAATTTGTTTTGTTGTACGATACATGTACATCATGCTTAGATTGTAATGGATTATAGTATTGTCATGATTTTACAATGACTATTGCTTGTGTATTCTACAATTTTAAGCTGGTGAAAGGACAATTATACAAACAGATAAGATGATTCATAGTAAATAATATGTTTGGGGTCACTAATAAAAAACAAAATTTCACTCGTCTATACTTTTATTGCAAATCCTATAAAAAGGATCCTAAAAGTTATTATATAAATATGGAATGACAAAACACAACATGAAAAAAAAACACATTTACATTTAAATAAATAACAGGATGTTTACACAAAAATAACAACAAAACCAAAATGTGGAATGGTATAAGGAATATAATATTTCAGTAAACTGGTTATTTTTTTGTATGAAGAATGACATATTAACACTGTTTCTACAAGTTTTATCTGTCTATCATTTTTTAAACTACTTATATTCCAATTTTATTCAGGATCAGGCAGTGTGTGTTAATATCTGTAAAAAAAAGATAACAATGTTGTCTTAATTATATAACAAATATAAAAAAAATACTGGTGGTCACAATATAAAGTTCAAATAAGTCTGTTTCCTTCAACTCCTAGAAGTTCAAAAGAAATTAAATGTACTGAAAAATCATCTGAAGAAGATCATTGTTATTTTCCATCTACTTTAACTTTAATAGCCCAATTTTTTTACTTGCCATAAAAATTGATTTAAGAATCTTTTTAGAGAAAAACATTGGTATTCAAACTTATCTTTTACAAACTAATGGGAAAAATCCCTTTCATTTTGTATTATAAAGGTAATACTTCTGTGAGACTCCATGTGATTTCTAGAGGCCATTAACAACTGTGTCAGAGATTGAAGAGCTTCCAATGTTTTCTGACTTTTTCAATGATCTCTATGGCAATTTATTGTCTTCAATCAACTCTTGCAATGAAATACATTGTATATATGGTTGAAAAAGCAAGATTTTTCACTTTCTTTTCATCAACTGCCATACAGAAATAACTTTTAATATACCTATAAAACAATTCTTTTAGTAATTTTAAGTGAGAAAGAAAATATTTCTCACATGTGTCTATCCCACCTTTCTTTAAGGATACCCTAAAATTTGATTTTTTTCATATCTTATAACCGACAAAATAAAATTATTTAAGAATTTCAATTAATATGTGTTTTGTAAAAGTAAAATATATGGGTAAAAAACAATTTCTACTTAAAAAACTTGACTAAATAACAAAAATTGCAACAATCTTGTCATGTAATGTGTTTAAAGAGGTAAAATCTTTGTATTGTTTTGTAAAAAAATGAAAATTTCATCTAGCCTTAAATGTGGTGTTAAACTCCTGTACTTACACCATACATATGTTCTGACATCTCAATATCTTTCTGAATATGCAAAAAAAAAAAACAAAATGCAAAACAAAAACAACATTCACAATATTTCCTTGAATGCTTCAAAATGAAGAATTACATGTTGTAAATTTTTTACCTGCAAATTTATAATCAACAATTCATTTTTAAATTATGCATAAAATAAATTACTGAATCTGAGACAGATATTCAATTTGGAAGAGAGAAATAGCTATTTCTTTCATATACCATTTTAAACAAAGTACTTGTGACCACGATGGAAAATATATTTCTATATTTACCCCAATACTAAATACTGTATATCAATTTGCAGTGATATAAAATTATTTTTTCATACAATAGGTATATAGTCAGATCTTAAAAGAATGGTGTTGTGTCCCTGTACATGTATGTATAATTATCTAAAACACTGAAGAACAAGGAACAGCAAATGAGAGATTCTAATACTAACAACACACAGATAAATCATTTATTAATATCAACAAATCTTACTTATTATGCAAAAATTTTTATTAAAAAAACTTTTTTAAAATTTGCTCCCACTCTTAGCATGACTAACAATTGATTGACTGATTGTTGCTTAACGTCCAGTGGCAAATATTTCATACTTCTTCAGGACGAGAACCAGTTCAATTTATCAAACAATTAAAATAGGGGTGGAATGGGACACAAAGGGAAACCAATTTTGACTGCCATTGTAAAAGAAGGATGGTTGGGTAGTGTCAGATAATTTAGCCTTCGTAGCAGCCATCAGCCTACTCTTTTTCGAATAAATACAAAAGGGATCTTTAGCATGCAGGGAGTGTGGCATTCTACAACACTTTACCCACTATGGTCTGCATTCATGACTAACAATGAGGATAAATTATTGTTATAGTTTTATATATGTAGCATAAGAATTCCTGCCAATAACAAATTCAGAAGTCTGATTGATCACATATTGATTTGTGATGTGAAATTGTTAACAATATCCTCTAAAAAACTTAAACTGGCTGTTATCCAGATACATGTATTGGACTTTTACATTTAAAGATTGAAATTTCATGGGATAAATGAATTCTCCTTCTTTGTAATCATAATTTAACATAATCCTATACTCTTTACAGTTATATAAAGGTTCTCAGATGGTTTTAATATCCTGGCTTAAGCCTGTAAATTGAAAAAAATAAAACTTAACCAAATTAATTGTAGGAATATTACTCAAAACAATACAAAAATCTAATATATTTTAATTAAATCTCAGAAAATGAATACCAGAGATATATCTTATAAAATTACTAAGAACATTTAATGTAAAATGATAAATTTCGATCACAAAAATTTCACATTTTAAAACTTACTCTCATAAAAGATAGAAAATTGTCAAATTCAAGTCTATTAAGTATTCTGATAAAAAAAAATCAAAAATTCAAATCATTTCCTGAATAATGGAACACAAATTATTTATAGTAGCAAATCTTTATAAAAAGTAAAGGAATCAGAACATAGCTAAAATCTGTACAACTAACAAAATTAAATAGTAAAAAATTAACAAGCCTCCAAACTTCATCTCAGAAACTAAAATATTCATGAGAATAGAATTAAAAACAAACAAAATCTTTCTCACTACAAACTTCTATAGTAAAACACATAATGTATATAAATGTACCATGTAAACATACAGAATGATGTCCTGGTATAAAAAATACATATAGTCAATTCAATCAACACAACACTAATAACTTGCATTGTTCTGAAAGACCAATAGAACAAATGATATGTATAAATTCTTCATCATGGTATCAAGTTCTATAAAAATTAGAACATTAGAACATTTTTTGTAAAACGGAACTTAAAAAAAATCTGTACCTGATATGAATAAGAATCAAAATAAAAACTTATAAGCTGAAAAACTGACAGCAAACCAGATATTCCTTAATCACTGTATGGGTTGCCTGCTTGCCCATCTGCATACATCGCTAAACAAATAACCAGATTTTTTGGGTTGCAAAATCCTATTAAAAATGACTTTTGAAAGATAATACTGTCATATTTATAAATTAAAAAGATATTCATCAATCTGTTGATCACTAATTAAAATTTGAAAAATTAATTTAACTTAAAATGAGACTTTAAAAGTTTCCTTTAAAAAGTAATATATCCCACTCACTGACCTTTATATTACTCAGCTAAAATATATGGAAAAAAACAAAACACAAGAAATTAGTTAATTTCTAGTAAGATCCAAAACATTTAAAGCGTGTAGTTTTTATAGCACTAAGCACCACAACTGACTATTAATCCTCTTATAAAGGGTACTTATCTTATTACTTCTTAAAAGTAACATTACCAATTTATATTTGTAAATGCCGTCACGAAAACATTTGTCGAAATTAATATTATTATAACATATTATATAAGAATGTGACAAGAGCTGTACATGTAACGTGATGTTTTGTAGAATACAAAGTAATAATCTTACTGTCACGTGTATGCCCCACGACACAATATCTGGATAACAAAGATATCCATAACAACATTACTGTCATGTACAAAAATAATGATTTTCTAATGCTGCCATTTGATAATATCACAAGAAATTCGTTCAGACAAAATTTGCATAGTGAAGAATTGTGATATGTGTTCATATACATTAATTATAAAGCTGTAAACTGGGGATAATCATCATCATGTCCCTCAGTTTGTACATCTGCTGTAGCATCATCTAATCTCTGTAGAGTCTGTTGTACAATATTGTCTAATGGCTCACCACTAGGTAAATTAGCACTATCTGATGCTTGTCGACTGTGACACCTAGAGATATGAACATCGTTTAAATTTGCAATGTCATCATCAGGCCCTGTAAATGCAACATCACCACCTGTGTTTTCCATGTCCTGAGGTATAGTGGGACGTGAAGGGTGAGTACTGACATGGGACCTGTATGTTGGTGGCCGTGAATTAGGAAGACCATCGCGATTGGGAGGAAATGTAATTTGAATACCAGTTCTGACAGTACTGGCACGAGATCTATAGGACGGTGGATTAGAACTAGGTAAACTATAGTCCTCTGCAGGTAAATCTTCTTCAATCTCCATGGCACTCTGTGCCACCGCTAACTGATGAAGAGAATCCTGCATGGATGCATTATATGATGGCGGAGGTCTGCGGTATTGGAATTCAGGATACATTGTACCTACAAAATATAAACAAAATTATCAGTATATGATAAACATTAACTAATAGCTATAATGAATCTCAAAGTTTTAAAATGAACAATTGTCTTGTGATGTGGACAGTTGCTCCCTGCTGAAGACCACCAGCTACCATAGATATAATCAATCTTATGAATTTAGTGCAATGGTATATTCTCACTGATGTTCATCCCATATTCTTACATTTTCAAATTAAACTGACAGATATTCTGGGTTAAATACCATATTTGTTAGACTTGCACAATTTCATAAACACTGGTACAATGTACAAAATTTATGTACATATATGCAAGTGATTTTAATACATGTATGCAGAACAATAAACCAGTCAATTTGATTAGGCACTATTAGCCTATTGGTAATGAATAACAGGACCATGGTAAACAATCTATATAATTTTCTATAGAAGATTTGTAAATTCATGGTAAATGATTAAAGACATTCAATGCTACATTTTCAATTCTGTCATTCTGCTCAAATTCCCTCTTAATAATTACCCATCAATAAAATGATGAAATTGATAAGCTGATTGCATTTAAATGCTGGTTCAGGAGTATTCAATTAAGAAGCCATTATCTTATGAGTTGTCCAAAACAAAAATAAAAATGGTATTCAAAATTTAAAAGTACATGTACTTAAACAATAGATATCATATCTTTGATGACATATTTTTTTCTAACTTGTTCAATGACCAAAAAGAATTTCCCTTGAGCTATGTTAATGTAAAATACACTATAATCAACATTATAGAGGAAATGTTAAAATATAATCATCAAATTCAACAATATGTTAAATTCTCACGTCATTAAACTTTCCTCCCCCTCGGGACAATATTTTAGTTTTATACAAAGCACTTAGCAGTACAATCTGAAGGAATGTTTTAACCTTACGGGTCCAGAACAAAGAAATGTATCATATGTTATAGAGTCAGGTTGTATGCACACTAATTTATATTGTGATGTATGTGACTTTGTGGTCTATTTTAACATTACCAAAACAACTCTTTGTGTTATATATAGGCCAATGCCTCAGGAATAACGTGATACCAAAAGCACCTTCAGTATACATTGTACTTAAAATTAAACTTGTTAAAAAGGGAAAATGCATTGTCATCTTACTTTTGATTACTAATAAATCATGTAATTCTACTATAAACTAAAGCCTCTTAGGAGCCTGCATTGCTCTCATGAAACAATTGAACAAATCTGACTAACCTGAAAACATTCATTACCTCCAGAAAGATTTTCAGAAACTAAGAGACAAACCTTTGATTTCAGTCATATTTTGCCTGTATTAAATTTTGTATAAAAATTTATATATTTGTTCCAAGCTATATTAAGTCTGGAGTGCCAGACACAATTATAAAATAGAGTCCCAATTGACCAAGTAGTTCAAAAAAGATTTTTATACATTGTTTTATTGATTTTTCATATTTTTGTAATTTGTTAAGCAATTTTCTAATTAGTTCAGGCTTACTATAACATCTCACTTACAGTCACTTAAAAATGAACTTAAGGAAATCTTTAACATGAGCTGCCCTTGGCTGCTATAAGTACCAATATTTCAATACACAGCATTATATGTGTATTTATGTGAACCTTCAAATAGATCATTTTGATTGAATGTGATATTAAGGTAGCCAGACCATAGATGAAACATCCCAGATATTCTATAAAAAGTTATGGCAAATCTTTGTAATTATGGTTGAACTTGGGGCACACTATAAGGTCAACTTTTGATACACTCCATCTACAAACTATTACATGTTTTAAAGTTTGGGAAAGATGTATCTACACATTACCTGCTCTAAAGTTTGGGAAAGATCTATCTACACGATTCCTGCTTTGAACTTTAGGTTTAAAATTTTTTTCTGTAAAAAAATATACTTTAGGCCACACTAAACTGACTTTTAGTTTTATTTGGATTTCATCTGTCTGATTTTTTTACTATGTAAATTTTAAGAATTTTTTTTTATCGCCTCAATTTTCAATAATGCTGAAAATTTGCCCCAAATTATCATCTCTCAAGAAATCAAAAATAAAAATTATTCGCCCGCTCCATAAATTGTCAAAATAGATATTTATTTTTCATTTTTAGCAAATATTTATATTAAAAAATGTTTGTTAAAAATAAATTTATCAGATACATTTCATCTAATTTGAATTTTTAAGTTTAACTTAAACTGTTTATATAGAAAAATATTCATAATTTAAATGATTAATTGTCTGTTCTTTTAACTGGTTGTATTCAGTTCCATCCATCTTGACTTTGATATCATAATTGAAGTTTGTCATAACATATACATGATATAGAAGTTTAAAATTAAATGATAGAGTATAATAGAAAAAATCGAACAGCGTTCCGAAGTCCCCCGAAGCTAGAGCATCAGAAACCCTTGGACAAGTGAAACATAACAAAATTTTCTCAAAGAGAGAGAATAGAAGGACAAACAATTTGTGGTTATTGCTAAAGTTTTTTACAAGACATTTATACAATATGGGTATAGTGTTGAAATCTTATTTTACCATGTGTATTGAGAATTTATACAAATGTACATTTACTCCTTTTCAATAAACAGAAATGCTTTGATCAAAAGTATTCCGCCTAACAAACTCTTAAAGACAGTATTTTTCAATTTTATAAGTTTCGATAGGAGTTTATGTATAAAACCTCCCTTTAGGTCCAAGTGTATAAATATTATTCCAATGCAAGGAGAATATAAATTTTCTAGAACACTTAGATGAACATTTTGTCAATTTTCAAAGTTATTAAGGGCATAACTCCTACAAAAATATTTCGACATGACTTATCTTCGAACTCCCTTGAGGTATCATTGAGTTAAAGCTACTGTATAAATATTATCCAAATCGGTCAAGAAATAAATTTGCTAGAGCACTTACATGAAAATTTTGTCAATTTTCTAAGTTATTAAGGGCATAACTCCTACAAAAATATTTCGACATGACTCATCTTCGAACTCCCTTAAAGTATCATTGAGTTAAAGCTACTGTATAAATATTATCCAAATCGGTCAAGAAATAAATTTGCTAGAGCGCTTACAAGGTGGACGGACGGCGCGACAGACGGCACGAAGCACGGCGCGACGGACGGACGGACACCCGTCATTACCATATCCCCCGCATCGCGTTGCGGCGGGGGACAAAAAACACTTGAAAGACCAAGAAATCCACTAAATTTCTTATTAATTCTATCCCCTGGGATATTTTTTTGTAGATTTTCAATCCACCAGGATATTTTGTCCTTTATCTTTAAATATCCAAGGGGAATAAAATACCATGACATTTTATATTACTGTTAGGATAAAATTTTCTTTATTAGGATAAAAAAATTTAATAAATTTGTTCCCTTGTTTAATAAATTCCATCTGGTAGGATAAATTTTCTTGAATAATTTATCCTCTAGGATAATATTTAGGTTTACACTTGCACCTATTTCTGCCATCCAAAAATCCAAAGAACTAAAAATCAATTTGGTGTGGCCTTATAGTCAGTGTCTATCATGATCTGTATTCCTTTATATACGGTTAGGTGTTTTGTTTGAAAATTGAATAAAGAATTGATTACTCACCTCCATACCATCTCTGTTCTCCTCTGTTACCACGTCGTCTTCTATTCCTACGACTTCTATGATGACGGAAATTACCCAAACCAAATAAGGCATGTAGAGGTTCATGACCCCTTGGAGTACACTTCCAGCCTACAGCAACCACTACCACCAATAACACTCCCAAACCTACAAAACAAATATGATTTTTTTTAAGTAATTATCCTAATACATTTAGAACCTCAAATCTCAATACAAATTGTTCCTGTATAAAATAAAAAATATTTTAAAACTTGCACATCATTCCAATTAATCCCATGTTATATAAACTTACTTTAGCTGTTTCAGATACATGTTCTAAAAAAATATACTGCGGATTTGTTTTATTTCAAGAATGAATTTATTTTATGGAATAAATATTTTGTTTTGTGTTATCATTAAACTATTTCAAAAACATGAAAGTTTGAATTCTTGAAACAACAACTTTCAACACATGTATTTATTGTGTATACAATGTACATGTAAACCTTGGTTCATGGAAAAGAATTTTTATGAAATAAAATATCTTAATGAAACAGAATTGTCTTTATTTGCTAATATACAAAGTAACTAAAACAATTTAATTTAACCAATTTTGTTTTATCATGTCTTTCAGAGAAACAAGAATATTTGGCCCAAAGATTTTCAATGTGAAAGGGAGATCATTTCTTGCGAGATTTTCTTAAATGGGGTCCTAGATCAAGGGATTACACCATAAATACACAAAGTGAATGGAAAATATTTAATTTGGCATTATAAACTTTATGATGTGTCTGAGTATTTTAAAATTTTCCTTGTATATTATTTTTTGAAATTCCCAGGTCAGAGATACAGAAATAGAGCCTATACAAATGATGGAACTTTTTTCCTATTTTCTTTTACATTTATGACTCAACAAGACTGATTAAGCAACAAAACGCAGTCTTATAATTCTAGCATTTAGATATTAATATTGCCAGAAATCCCTTCCGCAAGGTGAGGTATCCATACAGTACAAAAATGTAGTCGGTGTCACCGACAAAGTTATGACTACTGAAGGAAAAGACAAATCAATACTATACAATCTACATATATATTGATTTGTACTAACATTTTGTAGTTTATAGACTTAATAAAAACTAGTGGTTGTGTTTATATTAATTATAAAATCCCAGCAACAGCTTAACATGCAACTAAATATGTAAATATACCAAATATATATATTCTCTGACATGTAAAATAAATATGTCTCTAATAGATCTCTTTTGTCATTTTCAATTGGTTTGCACCTTTTAATACAACTGTACATATATTGATAGGTATATGTGAACAGTTGATATAAATAAACCATTAATATACAAGTGTCAACAATAAATTGATGTCCCTTTTATGTGTATAAACATTTTTTTATCAAATGCAGTGATATACACAAACATTTTACAAGTAAGGAGCTTGAAAGTGCAACAAATGTTAACAACATGTGAATGAATATCTATATGTATATACTGATGAGTTTCTATGCATTACATAAACATATCAATAATTTTTAACCAAAATGAAAGTTCAGGATATCTTAATTAGATTTGATATCAGCTGTTTCAAAAAGCTTGGGATTTTTGCTATTCATATGAATTTTCTCACAATTTACCCCTTTGTAAGGAACTCCAAATATCATTCACCGTGTTCTAAATGAATCTTACTATCCCTAAAATATGATGATTGTCTAATGTCTGTAGGCATTATGGTGACTTAAAGATGAAGAACAGGACTAAAAACCTAATTTTCTTCCCTTAGATATTAGTAATTTTTAAACCCTAAATCTATTATTTCATAGGGCAATTTCACATGATAAATTTGCTGATGTAGACATTTGATTACGTCTAATGGTATGTTTAACGTGACAAATACGGTGTATTTTAGCAACAGTAGATAATAATTCTACCATGTGGGGGTCGTACAAATTTAGAAATTGTTATCACTGTGTTATCATGTTTAATTTTCACCTTCTTTAATCCAAAATTACATCAGAACTGTTTTATTACTGATATAAATCTATCCCTTATACAATTTTTTTCTCTCTCTAATCCTAGGCTGAGGTACACGTGATAAGCACCTGTATCAGGTACCGGTATATCTTAATTACATATTCTCTCCTTAATCCTATAAAGCCTTGATAACTATATGGCAGACTCTGTAAAACAAACAATTTCTGACAAGTAATATAGATTTGTGTATCAAATGTCCACTTATACAATACACAGGTATAAAACCAGGTAGCTGACATGTCATATTGTAACAGGCGGGGCGAGTAGGGGTCGTGTGTACTTTTATTTCAATGTTGATTATCGATAGTGTTCCTGTAGATAAGTCTTGTTTTAAGCGTAGTTGGTTGACTCCAGCATAATCATATATAAATGAATCCAGCGTAAAAGAATGACTTTTATTCTCTTCCAGTATGTATTTATCCCAATTTAAATGACTCATATAACCGCAATAACATAGTTAGTATAAATTAAAAGAGTAAGATGCTGGCCTTCCGAAAACCATATGTAACTTAATATAGATATTTGCAAGACTTTATCATATCAATCTTACTAATTCAATAATGAGAAAATGAAATATACTTATTTCATGAAATTACGAATATATAAGGTTGTCAACGTGGTGGGATACCGTATCTATACATCTTTAATAATTGTCATATTTGCCGAAAACTACTATTAGAAATTGTAATCATTGAACTGGTTCCGCATCTTGTCTGATATGAAGCGACTTCCCGTTGAAGACCAGCGTAAGCGGGAATATTTGTAAAATGGTATTTGGTTCCTGAAAGTCTTTGAGTAAGGTTTTGGTTCAATATTCCGAAAGATGTTCAAAGATTAATAGTAGCTTAAAATAGAAGAACTTGAAAAGCTATCGCATAGCTTAAGGTAAAATAGCTTTGTATCGAAATGCATCCTGTACCTATTTAGATTTGTTGTTTCGAAGGTTTGTTTATTTTGACGTTCTGTTCAGCTTGACAGCCAGATACGATATGCAGAACTGCTAGTGCGACGCTGTATTTATACTTGACGGTGAGATACATGCGCGACTCACAGAACTGAAAATCTACTATAACTTAGAAATGCTAACGAAAACTCTGGCTCATGGCACAAAATGCAGTTATAAATCCATAAATCTGCGAAAGTTTGCCCTTATTTCCAAAAGAAAAGTGACATATTTATTATAAACAGGAAAATTCCACACTCGTAGCCTAATCACTCAGGTTTCTATATGACGTCATTGAAAACAGAAAATAGTTCCCTAACGCCGCTTGACGAAAACGTAATTATCATAACTATATCCTATTATTTAGTACCCTAAACATATAAAAGGAAGGCCAGCAAGTAATTTGATCATATCTCCACAATACTTTATGTATTATTATAACTTTATAGAGAAAGTACCGTTTCCCGGAAGTGACCATTCATCGGAATGGTGACTTCTAGTATGTAAACAAGCACTTGCCACGATGGAATTTAAAGGGAATACTACCCCAACGATGAGTCAAATAACGTTCAGAATGAATGAATAGGTAACCACAAACATGTTTTATAAATCCCTTACCCCATGAGAGAGTGAAATTAAGGTAGACCCGTGAAAATCGTGATCGAAGTGCCTGTTCACTGACAGTTGAACTTTACCGCTGATCAGAACTTTATCAATATGAAAGATATTATGTTATGTGTCATGATAACTGTTAAAAACGGTACAAGTTATGAAAATATTCAAATTGATCCCCATAATTGAAGTTTGCCAAAGCTGTCTTAGTGCATAAAAATCAGCCAAGTAATTTTTCAGGTTTACAGATATTGATCCCAAATAAATTTTGAAATATTAACTGTGTTGTTTCTTTATCATTATTGGTAATACCCATCTATAACACTTTCCCCACCCAATAAAAAAAGAATTCTCCCGAATTCTCTTTTATATTATATGCAATTAAATATTAGTAATAAAATACAATAGAACAATAACAATGTTACAATAAAAACAGTTCTAAGTCTCTTTTTGGTGATGTCTTCTTATCTTTATCTTTAGTCTTCTCATAATATACTCGTCGTCGATTTCATCTACTGTAAATGTTCAGATGCACTACATTGTTTTAAAGTTAAAATCTAAATGTTCATTTGTCCTTCTTCGAATCCCCAGATAAGCGTAAAGGTATACATTCTAGAAGAGTTATCAGATTGTTTGGTGTTTGTGATTTTGTGGCTGCTTCAAACATGGTAACCAAATTATCAGCTTCCTTCCCAGTTAATTTTCCCATACAGATGTCCTTTAAAACTTGGTAGTTAGCCAACCGAGCCTTTATTATCTTATCTTCCCCAGGCTGGCTAACTACAGCCGTACCCGGCAAGGCAAGCATGGCATATGTATCCAACATATCTCTTTCTTCTACCACGGTCTCCGCTCCTTGTTCTCTCGCCAAGGTCATGGCTGCAAAACGCCAAGCCGTCAACTTCTGATCGGCTGTCAACTCCCTCCAATTTTTAGGTGGCCAGAACATTGGTGTTGGTTTACTTGATATTTGAATCCTCTCTTCATTCCACTGTCTCCTCCCTGGTGGAAATAGGGGCATTCCTCCTGCTTTCAATAACCCTTCAGCTCTCTCTGCTCGTGAGTCCTTGATGTCATCACCATCATCTGTCTCCATATCATACACTGTAATCTCCTTTGTGTTTAACTGGACAATCCTTTTGTCCAAATTAGTACTTCTGATCTGCCCTGAGTTTTCCTCCTCATCTGTCTCCACATCACTAAGCATAGGCGTGTAATGATCATCTTTCAGTGGTGTATTACTTTGTTCATTATTTTCTGGCTTTTTGGGATGCTGTTCTTTGTCTGATGTTGTTGACCTAGTACTCTTTGATGGATGTTCCTTTTCTGGTAGATGTACTTCACCTCTTGCAGGTTGATGAACTTCTGCAGTGCCCTTTTCTTGGTTCTTGATGCTCATGTCTTTGTTTTGTGCCTGGTTTGTGGTTTGTTTTGATGCAACTTTTTGGACATTCTCTGACCTTTCTTTTTCTTTTTCTTTTTCAGTTTGTTCCTCTTCAATCATATTATCGACTTCTCCAATAGAGTCCATAATCTCATACTCAGGCTCCTCTCCTATGTCCGATCTACTCGAGGTTTCATCATTTACTGGTTCCTCAGCTGTCCTTCTGGATTTTACTTCAAATGTTACTTTCCCCCTAAACAGCTTCCTGACATGCCTTTCTCCAATCCCTAGTGCTTTGGTCACCTGGTTTAATGTGTGTTTCGATTCCAACAACTTCAGTTCTGTCCCAAAAGTTTGGGGAGGCTCGTAGTCCACCTTGGTGATCCCCATCCTTCTCACCAGGTTGTCTTTGGCTCTTGAGTCCTCCATGACCCAATGGACTAACTCTACCTTAAACCAAATTTCTGCTGAGGATTCTTTCATTCTAAGGTAGGCTGTTTTTCCCCTTGACGAAAGTTCTATCCGGGCCACTGTGAGCTCTGGCAAATCCACCAAAGGCCTGGATGGACTATACTTCCGTTTCCTGGTGCTGGTAGGCTGCTCACTTGAAACAGAATGACCAAGTGCCTTTTTCCATCCTTCCTCCCAGAACTTCTTAAATTTGTCTGCTCCTTCCTTATTACTTTTCTCAACCCATCCCAGCAATGCAGCTCTTGTTCTTATTGCAATGGTGCTTGTCCATTCTGATGGCTTGATAATCTTTATATAATCTTCCGGCCTCTTCGACAACCAAAACCCATTTGGCTCCGTGAAAAATTCACCGTCTATTAAGTCCATGGTAAGGTCATTGTGTTTCCTCTTACTATGCTTTGTTAATTCAGACATCCGACCAAAGGTTCTTTCACTGTCCACACACCAAGGACATACTACTCTGCACACCGAGTGCTCTGAGATGGCGTGGCTTTTCAGGTCCTTCTTCTTCTCAAAAGCCTCTGGACACATCCAACACTTTGATGAAATTACTGAGCTCATTCTGAAATACAAGGAATACTGCTATTAATTCCCTGTATTGTATACAAAAAAGTTAAATCCTCCCCCCGTCCATATTATGATTGTGTACATGGAAGGCCAGCATCCGTAGGCAAGTTAACTCAACTCAAATCATGCAAATAAAACCAACAATAGTTAACTCAAAACAACTGGAACTCCGTAGAATAGCTGTAACTGTTCATCTGTATCCAAAAATAAACTTGACTAGGCTCCTCCTTAGTCAGTCAGGATCTCCTATCCTGTATCTCATTGATTTGGCTGATTGGTTGGCCGGACCACCCCCAAATCTCTCTCCGACAGATCTGTCATAAAAATGAATACTGCAGTATATCCCGAAAATAAAAAGATGAACAGGTACCAATGAGGATCTTAAATTTATCCTCCAACATTTAGCCAACTGGCTTATCCAATTGCTGGTCGTTATTCGCTTCCTCCAAGTCCATCATTCTTCGAAATTTGCTTGCCCACGATGGAACATTCCTCCCCTGGTACAGTGCCAAACGATCTACATGGTAAACTGAAGAAGCCTGCCTTGCACTTCTCTTTACTCGGTAAGTAACATCATCTATTTTCTTTTCTATTATAAATGGTCCTTTCCATTTTGGTGTTAGTTTCGAGCATATTCCCTTTTTTCTTATTGGATCATAAATCCAAACAGCTTCCCCCCTTTTAAAGTATCGTTTCTTTGCATTAAGATCATATCTCTTTTTCTGATAGATAGAGACCTTTTTGAGTGCGTTTCTTGCATATGCATGATTTTCTCTTAATTTATTTTGCAGGTGTGCAACATAGTCATCTGGCGACCGGTTTTCTCGTATTTCAGCAGCTGGCTGTGGAATTACAGCTTGAAGTGGCATAGTTACCTCCCTTCCAAAGAGCATAGAATTTGGTGTCCTTGAAGTAGAAGCATGTACTGATGATCGATAAGCCATCATAACTGGTTGCAGATACAGATCCCACTGTTCCTGATTTTTCTCGCAGTACATTGTGAGCATTGATGCCAAAGTTCTATTAAATCTCTCAACTCCACCATTGGATTGAGGCCTGAAACTTGTTGTTCTTGTTTTATCTATGCCTAATATAGTACACATGCCCTTAAATATTTCAGATTGAAAGTTTGCGCCTTGATCAGAGTGTAGCTGCAATGGTGTTCCAAATTTAGTGATAAAATTATCTACAAATGCCCTACATAAAGTTGTACTTTCCTGATTTGGTACAGCAATAGCTTCTGTCCATTTTGTAAATAGGTCTGAAATTATGAAAATATATCTATTTCCTTGTTTGGTTACAGGTAGTGGTCCAAATATGTCAACAGCAACTCTTTCCATTGGTTCCCCAGATATGTAGGTTCCTAATGGTGCCTTGTTTGTATCTTTCTTCGGCTTTCGTGCAAAACATTTGTCACAAGTGCGGCAATAGTCCTTTATATATTCTTTCATGTTTGGCCAATAGAATGTTTGTTTTACTTTTTCCAGGGTTTTGTCGACTCCAAGATGTGCTGCTGAAGGTAGATCATGGTGATTTTTCAGAATTTCTTGTTTCCTGGCTTCTGGAACAATCATTTGTAATACAGTATCTTGTCCTTCTGCGTCCTCAAATTTCCTGTAAAGAATTCCCCCATGCACTGCAAGTCTGTCCCATTGACTCCAAAGTGTTTTGAGTGTTGAGCTTCCACTAGATACTGTTTCCCATTTTGGCCTGTCCATTTCAGTTTCTTTTGCCACTAATAGTATCCCAATGTTTTGATCATTAAGTTGCTCTAATCTGATTTCGTTCGGTTTCCAGTCTAACAGTATGAAGTCTGTGGTTTTGAATAAATCATTCTGCCTTTCTTGTCCACCCCTGGTAACAGCCCTAGTAAATCCTGTATCTAATTGGTGGCCTTCATTATGGTTTAGATTCTTGTGTGCATCAAGGTTCCCCTCTAGTTCCTGGTTTATTTGATCATTCTTTTGCCAATCAGCTTCGTCGGTACTGCTTTTTCCATTCAATTTTTCCAATTCCTGGCAGTTGGAATCTTGTGCTTGTGCATCTTCTGTCTTCTGTTCAATTTCCATTTCTTGAGCCCGTATTGCTTCTTGTCGTCTACAAGCCTTGCATGGATTTCTTGATAGAGCATCAGCATTGGAATGTTTCCTCCCTGCTCGGTGGCGAATTTCCAGGTTATAACTTCCCATCTGTTGGATCCATCTTGCTATTTGTCCTGTAGGATTTCTTAGGTTTCTCATCCAGCTTACAGCTGCATTGTCTGTACGTACTAGGACGTCTTGTCCATAGAGGTAAGAGTGAAAATTCTTAAGTGCGGTGATTACCGCTAACAATTCCTTTCTAGTGGTACAATATGACGTCTCATGCTTGTTTAAAGCCTTGCTCATATAAGCTATAACATGTTCCTTCCCTTCAATTTCTTGTGAGAGTACTGCTCCAACTGCATGGTCACTGGCATCCGTATCCAAAATAAAGCGTTTCCCTGATATTGGGTAAATTAATACCGGAGGTGTCGTCATTGCCTGTTTAAGTTTTTCGAATGCGTTTTGACATTCAGTGGTCCAAGCAAATTTTGGTCCTTTCTGGCAATTCTTATGTAATGGTCTTGCAATTTCTGCAAAGCCTTTTACGAATTTCCTGTAGTATGAGCATAATCCTAGAAATGACTTTACTTCTTTTGCGTTTCTGGGAGTTGGCCAGCATTGGACGGCTTCTATTTTCTCAGGGTCAGTTTGTATTCCTTCTTCTGAGACAACATGGCCCAAAAATTTTACTGTTTTCTGAAATAAAATGCATTTTGAAGGCTTTAGCTTAAGATTTGCTTCCCTGAGCCGAGCAAAGACACGTTCTAATCTAAGCAGGCTTTCTTCTACTGTAGAACCTGGTATAATGATATCATCCATGTAAAGGAGACATTCTTCCCACTGAAGACCACGCAGTACATCCTCCATAAGTCTCTCAAATGTTGAGGGACTATTTGCTAATCCGAATGGAGTAACCCTAAACTGGAAAAGACCTTGACTTGTTGAAAACGCTGTTTTTTCTTTATCATCAGGATGAAGAGCAACTTGAAAAAAACCTTGATTGAGGTCCAAACAACCAAACCATTTTCCACCAGAAAGTGAGTCCAAGCACTCATCCACCCTCGGGAGTGGATAGGCATCCTTTATCATCACTTGATTGAGTGCCCTGTAGTCCACACAAAAGCGTGTTGATCCATCTTTCTTGGTAACAAGTACGACTGGTGATGACCAAGGACTTTTTGATGGCTCGATGACTCCTCTATCTAACATTTTCTGAATTTCAGCCTTTTCAATTTCCCGTTTTCCTAGAGGTAGTCTCCTTGGTGACTGTCTTATAGGATTTGCTGTTCCAGTGTTAATCCTGTGGTGAACTCTGTCTGTTTGGCCTAGATCGTCAACTGATTTCGCAAAGGCATCCTGGTATTTATTAAGAAGTTTCCGTAATTTCAATTTTTCGTCTTCCTGCAAATGTACACTACTCCTCTCATATAAGTCCGTTAAATGGCTTGGCAGATCCTCAGTAGAGTTGGCCTCCATCAGAATTTGGATATTATTACATGCTGCTATACAGGGAGCCTCTTGTTCATAATAGGACTCGCAGGTTCCAATTTCCTCATTTGTATAAATGGTTACTGGATCATCTGTAAAATTTACGATTTGTACTTTGGTATCTGGTCTATGTGTTTCCAATACTCCTCTAGTAAGGTATGCGCCTTTGTCCCTTTCTTGGTTCTCATTCAAATCCACCAATCCGAATTTTGCTAAGTGCTCCTGGTTGTTCAAAATAACCGGAATGAACATTTTTGACTTCCCTGGTACAGTGACTGTATCTTTGGAAAGGACTCTACAAAACATCTCAGCTTCACCCCCTATCCAGCATTGTATGTCAGTATCCTTTGCTGTCATAATTTGTCTTTTATAATCAATTTTGTCAACATATTTCAACATAAAATCTTGACCTAATATAGCATCCTGCTTAATATTACAAACTAAGAAGTCTACTTCGTAATCCACATCTCCAATGTTTAAATTCTGTAGTAAACTCCCATGCATATGAAGAGGGTTTCCATTCACGTCATAAAGTTTGCATGAACTAGGTTTCAAGAAAATATCCTTTACAATTTTGGATAAATGTAAATAAATATCATAACTCAAAAGGGAAGAGGTAGACCCATTGTCTATTAAAATTTGTAAAGGAAAATTAAAAATATACCCTCTAGTATAAAAACCGTTATCCCATTTTCCACAAGTGTTACCAACTTGTCCCATCCTAAAATTTGACGACCGTAAACTTCCCACTGACTCCCGGTCTACTGAGCCAATGGGCTTCTGAAGTTTCCCTGGTTATTTGCTGATCTTGTTCTGTTAGCCTGGTTTTCTGATATCCTGTTTCTGTTCAGATTGTTTTGTTGTCTGTCTTCTTGTTTATATCTCAGATAATACGGACAGTTTCTACACAAATGGTGTGGATTGTTACATATATAGCATCTTATTTCTTTCTTTAAAATATTTCCGGTATTCCTTCCTTGTCTTTTCCTGTTATCATTATTGCCTTCTATATTGTTGTAAGTTTTGCTGGATTTATCTGTTTCCAACTGCATTATCCTTCTTGTCAATCCTTCTAATGCATCTTGGGTTTGGCGTATGGTTCCCTGTCTAAAATCGTCAGTTTCCCCAGCTCCTGTGGTCATTCTGACACTTAGTTTCCTCTTTTCCGTACTGTCCCCAATGATGGCTTCGTACCGTTCAATAACATCGACAGCTTCTGCGACAGTGTGGCACTCTTGGTTTGTACAGTGATATTTCACTTCTGGGGTTACGCTTTTATATAACTGATTTAGTGCCAGAACTTCCTGTGCTCTTGCGTCCAAGTCCGTATATGCCCTCTGAGCCATTTGGCGAAGATCGTCTGCTAATGCTGCTACTGATTCTCCTGGTTTCCTTTTCCTCATTTCAAGTCTAGAAAGCCATCTATTTTGTTGTCTGCTACTGCCAAATCGGAGTCCCAACTTTTGTACAAGGATTGCGTAGTTGCGCTTTTCTGCCTGTCCAAGACTAATATAAAATGTCCTTGCCGGACCTCTTAACGCGGCCGCTAATGCAAGGACCTTGTCGGCTTCACGCCATCTTCCAAGCTCAGCACACACTTCAAAGTGTGAAATATATTCCTCCCAGTCCTCCCCTCCATCGTATGCTTCTGGTTTAATAGTTATAGCATGTGCTTGCTCAGCTAGAAAAATCCCGTTATTATCATTTTGCATCCCCCCGTACGATGATCCACGTGCCCTAAAATCTGGTATTCTTTGATTTCTTACATTTCCGTCCCCATGTGCGTGTCTATTTATCCTTGGTTCCTCTAGTGTCTCGTTTGCATCATCAAAATTAATTGCGTCGTCGTCACCCATAGGGCAAGGGTCTTTTGGACAATCCTGATCCTTAAATCTAACTTCTATATCTGGTGATTCTGCCATTCCCCGTGTAATATAGTTATTTCTTATTCTAAATAAAGATGAGTATATTATAATGTTAAAATCCACCACATCAAGTTCCTCTGCTCGTTCAAAGTACTTAAATTTTATTTCAGAATATACATGTATACAGTTTTTCTATAGGTCTATATTAAAAAATTGAAAGAGGTACGTGAGGTCCGTATCCTGGATGTCATTTAGAACTATAACATCCCACACTGTCTGACACCAGTTTGTAACAGGCGGGGCGAGTAGGGGTCGTGTGTACTTTTATTTCAATGTTGATTATCGATAGTGTTCCTGTAGATAAGTCTTGTTTTAAGCGTAGTTGGTTGACTCCAGCATAATCATATATAAATGAATCCAGCGTAAAAGAATGACTTTTATTCTCTTCCAGTATGTATTTATCCCAATTTAAATGACTCATATAACCGCAATAACATAGTTAGTATAAATTAAAAGAGTAAGATGCTGGCCTTCCGAAAACCATATGTAACTTAATATAGATATTTGCAAGACTTTATCATATCAATCTTACTAATTCAATAATGAGAAAATGAAATATACTTATTTCATGAAATTACGAATATATAAGGTTGTCAACGTGGTGGGATACCGTATCTATACATCTTTAATAATTGTCATATTTGCCGAAAACTACTATTAGAAATTGTAATCATTGAACTGGTTCCGCATCTTGTCTGATATGAAGCGACTTCCCGTTGAAGACCAGCGTAAGCGGGAATATTTGTAAAATGGTATTTGGTTCCTGAAAGTCTTTGAGTAAGGTTTTGGTTCAATATTCCGAAAGATGTTCAAAGATTAATAGTAGCTTAAAATAGAAGAACTTGAAAAGCTATCGCATAGCTTAAGGTAAAATAGCTTTGTATCGAAATGCATCCTGTACCTATTTAGATTTGTTGTTTCGAAGGTTTGTTTATTTTGACGTTCTGTTCAGCTTGACAGCCAGATACGATATGCAGAACTGCTAGTGCGACGCTGTATTTATACTTGACGGTGAGATACATGCGCGACTCACAGAACTGAAAATCTACTATAACTTAGAAATGCTAACGAAAACTCTGGCTCATGGCACAAAATGCAGTTATAAATCCATAAATCTGCGAAAGTTTGCCCTTATTTCCAAAAGAAAAGTGACATATTTATTATAAACAGGAAAATTCCACACTCGTAGCCTAATCACTCAGGTTTCTATATGACGTCATTGAAAACAGAAAATAGTTCCCTAACGCCGCTTGACGAAAACGTAATTATCATAACTATATCCTATTATTTAGTACCCTAAACATATAAAAGGAAGGCCAGCAAGTAATTTGATCATATCTCCACAATACTTTATGTATTATTATAACTTTATAGAGAAAGTACCGTTTCCCGGAAGTGACCATTCATCGGAATGGTGACTTCTAGTATGTAAACAAGCACTTGCCACGATGGAATTTAAAGGGAATACTACCCCAACGATGAGTCAAATAACGTTCAGAATGAATGAATAGGTAACCACAAACATGTTTTATAAATCCCTTACCCCATGAGAGAGTGAAATTAAGGTAGACCCGTGAAAATCGTGATCGAAGTGCCTGTTCACTGACAGTTGAACTTTACCGCTGATCAGAACTTTATCAATATGAAAGATATTATGTTATGTGTCATGATAACTGTTAAAAACGGTACAAGTTATGAAAATATTCAAATTGATCCCCATAATTGAAGTTTGCCAAAGCTGTCTTAGTGCATAAAAATCAGCCAAGTAATTTTTCAGGTTTACAGATATTGATCCCAAATAAATTTTGAAATATTAACTGTGTTGTTTCTTTATCATTATTGGTAATACCCATCTATAACACTATATACCTTGTCAGAAATAAATCTGATAAAATGCATTGTACAATGTAGAATACCTAAATAGTTGGTGTTTTGTGAAATAAATGAAATTAAATTTGATAACAGAACAGCATTAGAATTTTTTGTTTTGACATGAATATCACTGATACATGTATGGGTGGGGACACTATAGTTTTACAAATTTTAGTAAAAAGACAGTATTTATTTAATAATCAGTTCTTTTATATGTAAATAATCACAATTTGTAAAAACATTTTTTGTAGATTGGCATAGTTAAAATATTTTCCGAAAATTTGTTTTCTACTTCAACTCTCCTCCCCTCCCTGTTTGTTTATTTGTTCAGCACATTTGTCTATTTTTGCAGTGGCAAGTTTTTATTGGTGGAGGAAGCTGGAGTACCCGAAGAGAACCACCGACCTTTCCCTGGGAAAATTGCCAATCCTTGTCAATTAAGATGGGAGTCGAATACACCCCGCCACAGGTCAGATTCCAACCCACAACCTCAATGTTGACAGGCTAGTGATCATTAGTAGTCATGACAAACTACCTAGAACACTCTGCCACTGAGGCCCCCCTCCCCTAGGCCTCCCTGAATCCCAAATACATTTTGAAACTTGAAAACAAAGCTTTCTTAATTAGAAATGATACAAATTTATTGGGATATCCTTAATGAGTGTTAAAAACAGACTGACAAGCTTTCACAAGTGGAGCAAAGTAGAAAGAGTGAAAAGGACCAGTCAATTTCTTATTTTAGTAGACATGAGTTAGAGAAATTCTCAAAAGAAAAGTAGCAGTTTCTTCTTTAAAACACAAATACAAAACAAACGTAAAATTCAAAGGAAAGTAGACTGACTGGCCAAATACAACTATCACGTCAAAGTCAGTCATATTGTGATGTTTTTTTGTTGATATGGTTGATGGTGTGAAACAAGAAAACATGCCTTTTGTCTACTACAGCACTGGGAGATTTTATTTGATATGGTAATCTAAAATTGGTCATCTCTAATGAAATCAGAGAGGAAAGATTGTCTCACCCCTATAAATGTACATTGTACCTATAGTGTGTGACATCCCATACAGCTGTCTAGTTGTTAAGGTATTATCATCTTGCGATGTCTTATAATATTTTGTGCAAATAGATTTATTTACTTAAGAAATAAATTACAGGAAAAGAAAGATTATCCATTGAAATAAAAATTTGTATGTTTTTTTTCTAACAACATGGCATGAATTAAAACCAAAGCTCCTTTAACTTAATCATTATACAAATAACATAACTTATGCACCAACTTATTCCTATTATAACTAAACAAAGCTGTTGATAGTACATGTGTCTTTAGTAAAAAGTCCTTCATTCTACCCAGAAAAAACTTTACCAGCCTTAATTACTCCTTAAATAGAACATTAAAGGCCACATGACAACTCTTTTTTTCCTTGTTCAATCACATAGGATGTTGTCTAAAATATAACTGACCTTAATTCTAGATCTTTATATTTTCATAGAATAAGTTTGGAATTAAATCACCAATAAAATAATTGTAAACAATGTGGTTGGTAAAAAGAATCTGAAATAGGTCTATAATAAATGTTGTTAAAAAAAATCCTTCCATAGTATAACCTTTGAACATGAGATATTGTACATGTATATTCACATTATTATAGCATAACCCCCCCCCCCTGATCAAGAAAAGCAAGTTGCAAGACACATTAAAATTTGAGGTTGTCAGTTTATTAAAATATCTGAAGGGACTATGAAATTTGATACAATGCACTGAAAACTACTGTTCCTCCAGGCATGTAATGATGGATTGTTACCATATATTGTATATGTCATTCACTAATCTGAACATTATCACCATATCAATCAATTCTAATCTGTTCCATATTCACAAAAAACTTCTCAACTTGTCACATGTTCAAGACAGTATTGTGAAGTATGACAACTTACATGTACATGTTTGAAATTCAAATCAAGTATGAGGAAGTAAATGTGTACATCTATGTGTTTGTTATCTCAAAACTGAACATTAGATGACTTTTGATGCTGTTGATTTCTTATCTGTATACAAACAAGTACATGTATGCATCATTTTTCTTTCCTTCTCCCAATAAACATTTTTTTTTAAAGAATTATTCAGGTACATTGTATTCTCTACTGAAAACTGATAGATAGTTAACCCTTGTTTTAATGGAATATTCAACTTACAGTTGAGATCTACATGTACCAAAAACAATTATATCTTTATTAAAATTTTACTATGATAATTGAATATGAATTATTTAACTTTGACAGCAAATATAAATACATAAAAGAATATTACATTTTTTAGTTCTTTTAATAGGATGTAAGACAGGATATTTAGACCCAAATATTTAAAGATTTGAAATAAACAAAACTTGATACCAATGATGGTCATTTGGAAATTATACATGTATAATGTACGACTTCAGCAATGTAAATGGGCAGAAATTTGAAATCAATAATTTTACACTTTCTTGAACAAAACGAAAAATAGCTCAGTCAAATCCATCATCAGACAGAGTCGGAGACCTTAGACTAGTTGTAAAGACCAAATTCAGTAAAACATACATATATGTAAGATTATACTCAACACAATTCTTTTAAATCTTCATTACGTCATAGATTTAAACAGGCTTCATTAATATTTCAGTATTATGTAAATTGAAATCCTATTATACAATGCTGGAATTAGTTCTTAGGTTAACAGGTAATGTGAAATTAAAATAAAATCTATTGATTACATTATTAAAGAAAAGTTGAGTCATACTTTTAAATGGAAATGCTTACACACAATCTTACAGTAATTAAATCTAAATTATAGTATTCCGGCTCAACAAAGATAATCTATTTAAAATTATGTCATACAGGTAGACCCCCAAAATTAAGCAAAGCTACACATGTTTCCCTTTTATCATGTTTACAGCAATTTGTAAACCACTGGGAAAAATAATATAACATTTTTTTTTAAAAATAATTACCGGGTATTGGCGAATAAAAGCATTGGTGCCTTGTTGGTAATCATACTGTATTGGCTTTTATAGAATGTTTTATATACCAGAGTGTCAGGATACAATATAGATAAGGGGCAGATTTAGGTACCCATCAAATCGGTTCAGACTATCCTGACTCTCAGTTGTGTTTATGTTTGTGTTTTCTGCTCTTTTCTCTTATTTTTTGTCAGGGATTCTGTCTGTTGGGTGACATTGATTGATTGGTACTTCATTTTTGTTGACCTTTCCTTTGATACATTTTGTTGTTTATGAAAAAAGAAGCTGAATAAAATGTAAAATATATCTGAGACAAAAAATTGTAAGTGCCAATTAAAATTACCTCCTAGATACAATTTGTACATTTACATATACATGTAAAATATTTACCAATGACAACACAAATGTAAATGTAAATGTACCCTGTTAACTGCTATTTGTTTTCTGTAAACTCACCTATAAACATTATTGCTAAGAAGAGGAAACTATTTCCAGCTGCATGCAGAGCAGCCAAAACTATGCCAGTCACAACACAACATACTCCTAACAATGATAATATCACTAAAATCCATCGAAATGAAGTTGAAGCTGCAAGACACGACAAACATCCAGCTTTGCACGGATCATCATCTTCCGTGCTATGAGATCGTGATCTTGTTCTTCGTCTTTGTTGTTGATGTCTAATGTGTCGAGGTGCATGATGTCGAACGTGAACTTGTCCTCTCTGATTGAGAATTTGTACCGATGCAGGTTGTCGTATTTGTTGTCGTGATACTGGTCCTTGAGGAGATTGTCGTGATGGTACAACATGTGAATGCAACAAGTCTGGAAGAGCTTCATGGCGAATCTCAACACGTGTTGTAAATATTCCAGAATTTGGATCATGTGTTGTGATATGACGTGTTGATGGCATATTAGTTTGTGATACACTATGCGTTTGTGGAACAGTCTGTGTCAGACCAGTGCTGGTTTGAGCTGTACCATCTCTCTGTGTCGTTAATGCAGAGCTCGATGACGAACCACTTGATGATCCAGTAGAACTAGTTAGATCTGAAGTTGTTCGTGTTCCTTCACCTCCTCTAGTCTGTTGACTGACAGATTGCCCTGCATTTATCATTATGAATTTAATGTGTTATATAATGAGGATGATATATTCAAGATTACATCAAAGACAACAGCACAAGTCACTCTATCCTCGGGCCATACTGTACAACTTCGCCATCAGGGTCTAATCATTATTTTGTACAGTTAAAAATTTATGATCACATCATAAAGCAAGCAGGTTTTAAAATCAGCTAAAACAAAAATACATGTATGTACAGTTTAAAACCATATTTCCTAAAAGCTGTAATATGACGTATTCTGATCCAGATTTAATATAATCCTATCATAAGTGCTTGCACTAAATCCTTTTTTATCTGTCTCTCTCATAAAACTGTCTTTGTCCGATCTGAGGAATACTTAGGTTATTGAACATCTACAAATAAAGGAAAAATCCAGGTAAATGATATGTAAAAACATAGGTAACAAGTTCAATAATTACATCAAAGTATATATCACAATACATTATTTTCTTTGTTCTCAACACAGGTCTATACAAAACAACTTCGTATAAATATTCAACACTAACAATGACCCACATATGTATGAAACAACAAATTAGTAAGGTTGACATCCATGCTTTTACAGTTTATGTCAATAACATTTATACCAGTTGTTTTTACCTGGTTTATCACAATTTACCTTGACATGCTTTCAAACAGCTGATTTTGTGTATTGGTGACAAAACCATGTTATGAAAGTCAATATGACAAAGGCATACACAAAACCATAAAGGTATTAATGACATGTATATATATTTATTATGAAACTATTAATGTATTGAATAATTGTGACATTTCTATCTGTCCAAGAAAATCCAGGTTTAAAAAAATTGAAATCATGAAGGAAACTAAACAGTGTGATAATAACCTTAGGTAATTCATTTCCTATGTATAATTATTCATGCAATAATTTAAAATTGAGACCCTATCAATCACTCAATGACAGTTTGGTGACGGATTGTTAAAAATAAATAAAACTGATTGTTCACTCATTAACCCAAGGCTTTATTGAAAACAATGTACTAGGAAAATAATATCCTTTTTTGTAGCTGAAAACATCTCAAAAAATTAAATAGGGGAGAAGAGGTTCTTGTAAAAATAAAGAGAAAAAAAATTGAAGAAAGTGATTTTGATATCAGAGAGATTTGATTTCTTACATACAATGTATAATCAACAAAAACATAAACCTTTGAAAAATATATATACATAATATTTAAATCTGATTCTACTGAGAGAAAAAAAATTCTACAAATACCTAACAGATTTATCTTAACACTGCTTTGAATAGAAATGCCCATATTGTCTTAGTCGGGTATAAAGCCTCAATGTCACTTAAAGATGAAGAACAGCAATAAAAAACCTTTTTCTTGGAGATTTTGCCACATGGAATATGTGAGGAATTTATTTGGAGGCACAGTATAACCATATCCTTTCTTAATAAAAAAATTGTACGGGTTCCATAGAACCCAGTGTCTCGCCTGTTTTCACTATTGAGATTTGAACTAACAACCTCAGTGTTGACAGGCTTGTGATCATTAGTAGTCATGAACTACCTAGACCACTCGGCAATTGAGGCCCTGAGGACAATCTAAGGGTCATTGCTGCTAAGTCTCAGTCTTAGAAACTCAAAAATTCATAAGAGTTCCATGGAGCCCAGTGTCTCACGGATATCCCTGTTGTCTATGTTTTCAGTGTAATACTTGAGTGTAAATAATTTTTCTCCACATGATATTTATTGATCATGAAGAAGCTTCTGTCAAAGTTTGGTAGAAATCAAGGGTGGTTTAAGAAAGTAATTAATGTTTAAAAAAATTTAACTGTAGACTGTATGTAATGTTAACTGGGAGAAAAACTAAGTAAATTTATAAGTAAAATACAGTAAAAATGGAAAAAATATAATTACAAAATTTCCTCTGGATACTATCTTTTGACCATGAACAAGCTTCTGTCCAAGTTTGGTAAAAATCCAAGACAGTTTAAGAAATTGATTAATGGTTAAAAAACTTCCACATGGTCAATGCCACCGACGCCGACGATGCAATGTAGGATCGCTATGCCTCGCTTTCACAACAAATGTCGCAGGCTCGATAAATATTGTGAATGTACTTAACATTTTGCTGGATGAAATGTTCTATGAGAAAAATTTTAAGAGCACTCATTTTCAAACTCAAAGAAAATTTACGGAAACCATTTGTATAATTTTACCAAAATCTATGAACCAACAGCTAATTTTCCTAAAGTTTCACATTTCCAAGAGCCATTACTCCTGTAAAATTAATCCATGCCTGTATATCAAGCTAGTGCTGAGTGAATGATCATCATAGCTTCATTTTCTGTCATATACTTATGAAAATTTGATCAAACTGAGGGATGGACACTACTATTGCCTTATCTCCAATTCAGTTTTTTCTCTATACATGTAATAACCTTAGAATCAAGTCTTTTACATCTTCCAGTTGTGAGCCTAGGACAATATGTTAATCATTGCTAACAAGAGGTGTATACTGGATATTGCTAAATTAATTTGATTTTGCAGAACTATTTAAAAAATTTATATAGGATTGCAAAATTTCAAAAGACCTCATCTTTGAATATGCATTGACTATTAATAACATGTCTGAAATTTAAAGTTGTAAAAATGATAAAGATTTCTAAACAACTTTTGACCAGCTCAATGGTTTTGTGAATAGCATGTTAACTTATGGGTTCCATCCCTTGTGCTTCATACCAAAGATTATAAGCTTTTGGTGTCTGCTTCCTCTTCAACAAGTATGTAGCATTTAGGAGTAAAGGCAACGACAGTAGACTTTGTCAGAATAATGTATCTGGGTGGGGTGATATATAGATTTCTTCCTATAGTCTGTTACTTTGTGAGCTCTAATGTTCAAAATCCTGCTTACTGTGTCAGTCTAGTACAAAGCAAGGCTCACATTTATATCACATCAATATGTTTTTGTTATGTTATAAATGCCACTGGATGCTAAACGGTATCATAGGGGTACCATATGGGTTCCTGTCCACAAGTACATACATGTGTATGTACCTGTGCCTCCATTCTAACATGTCTAATGAAAATTATTCTTTTATTATTTCATCAGTTATCTTTGGCATTATAATTAAATGACTTAAATGTTTCTAAGTGATTGATAAGTTACAAAATCAAACATAATATTAGCAAATAGTTCACAACTTCATCTATATTTAATGCTATTTTCCAATCAATAGAGTAAAAGTAAAGCAATATTTTCATACATAAAAACATATAACATTACAGATACAGAGACCCTCATAAACTTTAAATAAAATGAACTCTTGAATTTACATGTAACCTGACAGTAATCCAATTTGCAGGGGTGGGTCCAGATGAGGGCATAATGGCCGTATGCCCCCCCTCCTTTTCAAAATAATAAATAAAAAAAAATCCAGGAGCTTCTGAACTTCCCCATAGACCCTCTAACACGGCAACCATAGTTACACCTCCCGTTCATAAAATCATGACCTAGGACTATTGAAATGTTAAGTAACCCTTTATACCCTAGAATTTGGAATTTCTCGTTTTTGGTCTACTGCTGTTAAGATCCATCTAATCATTTTAATATACCATTGACAATTAATGGAGAGAATTCGGCATAAAAAATATCAAACCCTGACACTTTAACTATAAATATACATGCTCCAAGTCAGGAACCGTTACATTAGTGCATTTCACAATAATTTTATGTTTTTTAGCAAAAAAAAAAAAGGTCTAAAAAAATTTTATTATACGCCCTCCCTTTCAAATATCCTGGAAACACCCCTGCTTTGGAAATTTAAATTTTCAATGCTTAAAAAATGAAATGCTAAATACATTGATAAATTATATTGTTGGATATTGTATAATTATATACAATCTGTCAATTAACAATTTTAATTACAAATTTGCAAATTTGTAGATGTCAAAATATAGTTCCCTCGGCATATTTCATTTTCGCAAAAAATTAATATTTCATTTAAGCGGATTCAGGTATTGTACCTTGTAATGTATACCAGGAATGTGAGTGAAAAACTCAATAGATGTACTTGAATAATACATGTAATTTTTACCTGATCAAAGTTTAATTTTATGCCAGAGTGATTTGCAGAAATGATATGTAACTAGAGAAAAAACGTTTGTCAGAAATGAAATATCATTTATTTGCAGAGATTATTCTTTTTTTCAGATTTGTGGAGATGAAATGTGCCCAGTTCCCTAATGTCAGAGATTAACTCAAACAAAGTTATATAGAACCACTTTTCAGACAATCCTAAACAACTCTGGTAAAAAGTCAGTATTTAAATGTACATGTATACTGAATTATTTTAATTAATTCCATGGCAGAAGGACAAAAGGAGTCTAACATAAAGTTATACGTGTAAATAAAGACTAACCTGAATTATTAGGAGCAATTAAAATCAATATTCTGGTTGATTAATAAGAACATATTCAAAATAGTTACTGGTAGTTTACACTTTTCATATACCTCTTCTGCTTCCTGTTAGTTAAATTTAGGGTGAAAACACTTTTTGGAAAACTGGAGTAATGTTAAAAACACCCAGAGTGAGTCAGTATTAAGGAAAAACAACCTGTGTGTGAATTTAGGACAAATCCAATTGCTTTCACTAAAAATATTTTGTTATGTCATTAAGAACCCAATGTATTTGGTTTAGCTATATACATTATTTGTACATGTACTTGTAGTTTACTGGGGTTTTATACCATTTCATCTCAATTTATTAACCAGGTTATTTTTTTTTTTTTGAAAATTGGCAAATTATCTTTGCAGGAGCAATAATTCAACACATGTTTAAATGGGTAAAAAAAACATCAAATTGGGAATTAAAACCTGACTGGAATTTTTCACCAATATGGCTTGAATACGATTTTCACAAGACAAAAATGACTGTTAGGTTGACTGCTTTCACAAGAAAACAACTTTCTATTTTGGTTATAGTTACCAATATGAATCAACAAAAAAGGGTGTTTGCTTCTACCTGACAAAAAATGAAAGACCGTCTGCTTTCATGAGATGATTTTCAGATGGATGCTGGGATAGGCTTGCAGTGGGAGATTGGTCAATTAAAAGGATAGAATCTGTTCAAACACTGATTCAATTTGTCACTTCTATCAGTTTTGAACACAACATATTTCATAAAGTAAGTGTTTGCATACGAAACTCCTTTCAGCAGTCAAAATAAAGCACAGCATGATACGACCGCAACATGCTTTTTTTGCACCTTCAACCCCCTGTATCTCAAGAACTGTAAAAGATAGTAAAAATTTGTTGAAATACTATTGAAAGTACTCATCAAGATGAATTAAAAGAAAAAATCTCAATTGAAATCGGATAAAAAAAAAAATTATGTTTCCTCCAAATTGCTAACTTTGACCCCTTGTACATGTATCTCAGAAACAATAAAAGATATAAAAACTAGAAAATGTGTCTATGGCATGGACGCCCCGCCCTAAAAACAATATAGGTGTTGCTGAACTGTGTTGTACTATACAAGAGGACTGTACTGGTGAAATATCATTGATATATTACTATAGGTTTCTGGGAAATGAACCTAAACGCAAAACTTAACCAAAGTCACTGAAGCATTAAATGTAGCTCATAGCGACCCAAGCATTGCTGAACTGCATTGAACTATACAAGAGGACTATAGTGGTGAAATATCATTGATATATTACTATAGGTTTCTGAGAAATGGAGCTAAATGCAAAACTTAACCGAATCGGGACGTACGAAGGACAAGGGTAAATCTATATACCCTGGCCACATTCTTGGCGGGGCATAAAAATTTGGTACACAAGAGTGGACACACAAAAGTGTCTCACCTGTCGTGTATTTCAAATGGAAGTGAAGGCTATCAGACATATGATATTGCATACAGTATTCGAAAAACAGGCCATAAGACAAAAACTTAACTATAACCACTGAACCATGAAAATGAGGGCAAGGTCAGATGACACCTGCCAGTTGGACATGTACACCTTACAATCCTTCCATACACCAAATATACTAGACCTATTGCTTATAGTATCTGAGATATGGACTTGATCACCAAAACTTAACCTTGTTCACTGATCCTTGAAATGGGGTCGAGGTCAATTGACGGGGATGAGGACCTTGTAAGGTACACACATACCAAATATAGTTATCCTATTACTCATAATAAGAGAGAAATTAACATTACAAAAAATCTTAACTTTTTTTTCAAGTAGTCACTGAACTATGAAAATGAGGTCAAGGGCAATGTACATATGACAGACAGAAACTTCGTAACATGAGGCATCTATATACAAAGTATAAAGCATCCAGGTCTTCCACCTTCTAAAATATAAAGCTTTTAAGAAGTTAGTTAACGCCGCAGCCGCTGGATCACTATCTCTATGTCAAGATTTCTGCAACTTAAGTCGCAGCTCAACAAAAACCGAAAAGATTACTTTCCGGAGGTAAATCCATAATCCGTATTTTGAATCTAAAATGTGGGACAATTACGGAAATTCCGTAGTAGTAAACACCTCTGTTTCTCATAATTGGGATAAGTGAATGTGATATTCACAGTTGGGGCAAGTTTGTGAGAACTTCAGCAGGGATCCTCGCAACACATCTAAACACATCCTGTACACAGCAATTTAACTTTTCAGATGCATCCCTGTACACAGGTCTGAAAAATTATCAATTTACATTTACTTATTTTTAATATTCATGCTTATTCTGACATCCCTTCAGTGTTTCATGATTGCGTTGATGGAATAAAAATATCAAAATCTTGATGTACATGAATGAGGGAAATAATAATTGTTCAAGTTCACTTCAAAATGTTAATTTTCTTTAATCATGTTATTCATTTCATTAGCTTGGGTGATTAAAAGTATTTGAAAAATTCTACAATTTAAAAAAAATAACGATATAAGGTGAAAAAGTCCTAAATGGCTTTGATTACATGTAAATATAATACATTTTATCAAGGATCAGGCATATACTGGAAGACAACATGATTCAAACTTTTGGGAACAAAACTCACTCACCTTCAACAACATCACACTGTATGTGGTGTTGTCCTATTCTGGACTCGCAGAAATAATTTGGGAACTCCTGAAAATTTTGTGGGACTCACAAATTTTAGACTGAAGTGATGAGTTCAGGACTCAACAAGAAAAAAATCCTAGGAGGAGGCCTGAAGTTGGTGTGGGACGAGCTGTCTGGCATTCTGTGAGTCCATCAAAACTGCTGTCATAATCGCCAATTTGACAGGACAACTCAAACTTCACTTTTGACAAGAAATAAACAGGGGCTGTGCTGGGCTTCACTGAAGTCACGAAATGCAATTTTTTATTCAATCTAGTGACATAATTTAATACTTGGTGACATTCCGGTGGACTAAATATTTCAATCTATTTTAAAAAGAAAATCTGCCACATAAGTGAAATACATTTTGAAATGATGAAAAAGGAACATCATTTGTAAGTTTTATATAATTATCTATGATAATCGAACAGTTTACTTCAGGCTAATTAACCCAGGTATTTTTAAACAAACACATGATAATCAACAACTCACACATGGAATTGAGGTCTTTTATACTTGACTGCACAATTTATTGACCAGTAACTCTCCAGGGACAATTGCAGTTATGATCAGTTATACTCTAAGGTAATATTTATATCATTCAAATTTTCATAAAGTTATTTATTAGTCATGAACATAATCACTTTCAAAAGCTTGAAAGCATAAGATTTAGCTTCTGCAAGGATTGTGATGTCACTTCCAGTTTCAAAGTAAATCATATTAGGCCTGCTATCAAACTTAAGAAGTCATTTCAGATGACAGATAATTGTTTTTAAAACTTTATTTGACCAAAAATACTTCTCAGGTCAGGTTATTTCAAATAGTAATGAATAGAGAGCAATGATATATGTTTAAAAAAGGCGAACGATTACTGGGCGAACAAATTTTTAAACTTTGGCAATTTTTGGGGCGACAAGTTAGTGAATGCCAGCGCCATCCCCTGGGTAAATAATGTTGAATAGTACAAATACAAGGCGACTTCTTAGCTTGAATCACCCTTTACCTTATCTATGTACACTAGTTTATGATTCATACTATGAATTATTTTGTAAGTATAATTACTACCAGTATCTGACTGACAACTGTTAGGGAAGAGATCAAAAGTTCAATGTCGGATAAAAAACTTAATTCAAATAGTTTGGGGGTGGGGGGGGGGGGGGGGGGGGGGGGGGGGGTAAAAATCTCTGCAAGTTTTGTTATCCGACATCAATTTACGGATTGAAAAATACGGATTCAAGTGATGTCCAAGTCAAAATACAGAACAAACATACATTGCTGAGGAAAAACAGGACCCATGATACAAAAAAGTATACTCAAAGCATATGCACATATTGGTCAATCAATTTTTCCCAAATTAAGTTAAGAGGGGGGTGGGGGGTGTCAGTGAAAAAACTATGTGAATTAAGTTTTTTATCCGACATTGAACTTTTGATCTCGTCCCTTATAGGCTTATAGGAGATCAGCAACGATCGAGACAAGACTCCAAACATATAGCATATACCGTGGTTACAGAAAGTATTTTATAAGATTTACATTTTTGACATACGTGGGAAAGTTCTTTCTTTTCTGTTGCGAAATCAACCTGGTTTAGGGGATCTCTTGTCTTATCTTTAAGTTACTTGACAAGTAAGTTTAGCGCTCGCTATTTCTTTGTTTGCATTCCTGTGTGACGTCTTAGAATAAGTACATCTTCTCCGTATATGACCACCTTTGAAACGTTTTTATAGATCATATTTAATGAATAAATTCATTATGATCATATTATATAAGGCATAAACAATCTTGATATACTCCATTGGAGACTCTGACCTATAAGCGGAAATGTTTTATTAAAAACGAAACCTAAATGATCGGGTTTACCCACCTTATTTTAGATCTCTCATAATTAATGGCAGCCTCCATGAAAAGTTGACACGAAACTGAAAGGCAATATATCCATCATTGTTTTTCATGCTAAAATTACTTTTGCATGCTCGATTCTCATTACATTTTAAACATTCTTTTTATAATAGTATACCAAGATAATTTCCTTCATGATAGATACAAAACCGACGACCTGACTCAGTCCATGTCAGCCTCTTCAAGGCCAGGGGCCCTTGTCTTGACACTTTGCACTGACAGTCATGAACAGGTTATGTTAATATGTATCAAAGTGGCTGGACAAAGGTTTAAAATGAGAGACGTACAGTGAACGAGAAAAAAATTAATATTTAACGGGGGTTTATCCAGGGTTATTGGGAAGGGTTGTTTTTGGCCTATTTTGGAAAAAATTTTGGTCAATTGGGAACAAAAATTAGAGGTGTAAGTTAACATTTTTGGGAATTCTGCATGATTTTAAAATAATTTCTATTGGGAATGGGTCCTTTTACCGGACCCAGCTGAATGGTAGAAAAATCCATGTTTAATGAAAAAAAAAAAGGATTTAGAAGACACCATGCAGTTGTCAATTTGCACGTAACATGGGAAAATACCAAATAAAGGTCGCTGGGTGGAATCACAAGACAACCCTATCTAAAAAGAGCAAAAACATTTATTTACGTGAAATGTACCTCAAAATCCTGTGCCAACATCTGCTGTATTATTATATTTAAATAACCTCATACATTCCTACAAATCCAAATAAAGTTAAACATGATTTATATACATCTACGCAGGTGAACTAGTTATGCATTCTGTACCTTAGGTCGCATGGTAAATTGAAAACAAATGCACATGGAAGTTTTGTATATTTTTTGGGGGGCAACAAGAAAAAATAAAAATTTTGTAACTGACCCTGTTTTTTCTCTGGAATAAAACCTTTATTTACCAAAAAAGTGAATTGTCGAACAATGTATTTAAAATCACAAAAAAGCAATCTTGAAGATATAAACACCGATTTTGGATATGTTAATTAAACTTAGACCACTTGGAGTGCCTTTCATTGTAGGGGCACTGAAGCATATCGTACATGGTGCATTGTGTTTACACAAATTCTTTTTATTGACTGAAAAATATACTGACTCCTTCAAAAGAAAATAAAATGGCATCCAACCAGTTTTTTGACAGTTGGAAAAACCTTAAGTGAAGAAAAAAATATTGACTGTTTAATTTTAGATCACAGAATTGGGCTAATTAGATACATGTATGCAAGGAGGATGCGTAATAGTTACTTTCACCTATGACTATGTCAACATCCAGCGTGGTTAATTTGTACATTTTGCCTAAAAGAAGATATTTTTTAGCTTTATGACAGTAACACCTTAAGTGATAATCGCAAAGAAGTTGCACAACAACAATTTGTGCTCAGATTTTGACAAAAAAGACGGCATTTCTTGGGGTGAAAAAAATTTTTATTCTGTATACAAGTACTTAATACTCTAACAGTCATAACTTTTATTAATTTTCTTTGAGAACATGTTTTTATTGTAAAAAATACAGTTAATCCATAAATAGTATTTTTAACTTTTTAAATTTTTTTTAAAAGACTGAAAAAATGACCCAAGAACTTGTACAGAATGTGGTAGATGTTATGGATATTGCTCACAGTCAAAGGGCAGAACTAACAGCATTATTGTCACCATTGCAAGAAGCTAAAGATCAGGTAATTGGTGTTCCTTTCAGCCATAAATGAATGGGCACAATGTTGTGTCTGCCTTTAGCAGTACCATTATACCAAGAGCAGTTTATCAAAATTTCCCTTGTGTTTTTTTTTTTGATAAATTTCTTTAAAGTAGATAAATCAAATCGTACTTCCACTTTGTTGAATTGCTGATACTTGCCTCAGGGTAATGTATTTTACCAGTATTATCAATTTACTCGGGTCTCTGTGTAACTGATTACTGGTACATGAAATCTTTGGATAGTTATTAAAATAAATTACACATCTTAATTAGCATGCATTAAACGTCAGTCTCAGTTCCATTTGTTTTGATCAGAACCAGATTTTATATATGCACATTATGAAATTTTGTGGTTGAATTTCATATATTCAGATAAATATATATTTAGAAACATGAACTTCTTTATTAAAAATAGAACTTTCTTTATCAAAGTTGACTACTATTTAATAATTGACTATTTTTTTAGTGACAACGCCTTTTTCACTGATCCATCAATTGTTACCTTATGAGACCACGTATACCCGTACATGAAAAGAAATGAATTTGGAAGGTTTAATTATAAAATACTCTTCAGTTCGATTTTGATAGACATACCATTTGTGACATTATCAGTGTGATAATTATTTTTAAATGCTGGACTCGTCATTTTAAATTGGACTACCCAAAATTTTTGGAACTCGCCATTTTCAAATTTGGTGAGTCATGTACTCATAAAAAAAATCCTACCAAATACCCTGATTGATATTAAACATCCTGGCTTATAAAGTATGACTGTCTAATGAATGTTCATACCTTCAATAGGCCCATGGTTGAAAAAAAAACCTTATTATTTTTTTCTATTACAAGAATCAGCATAATTATCTTGTTTTTATATTTCATGTATTTTTAGGTGTTAAATATTATGCTGACATTGTGGAAAATCACCATTAAACTTTTTTCTTATCTTGTTTCCATAGATAAATTTCAGTAAGTCAGAATCTTGTCAGAATCTCACAGAATACTTCAACAAACTCAAGGAGTCAGTTATACAGTCAATCAACAAGAGGCTGACAAGTTTACTGTCTCAAGTGGAATGTATGGCAAATGAGGCATTAGAGCCACTTCTTCAATGTGAAGAGGTCATTAATCAGAGTTTGGCTGCGGCTGCTAGAGTCATGGAAGAAGGTATGTGTTCATTTTATTCCACCCAAAAATATGGTTGGTCTGTTTTCAATTTGCTGGTGTGACTACATTGTATATCAGTATGTTTAAAAACTGAAAACCTTTGTTAATATGTTAAAGTATGAGTTTTTGGTGAGTATCTATTAGTGTTGCCAATTTGATATCTGAATTGACTTAATTCACTTTTATTATTCTCACGTTATGCTCCCTTTTAGAGTGGAAAATATCTAAATTTGAGGTTTCTGTTCAATTAAATTCAGTAGTGTTTTACCAAATCATTTAAAATTTGGAAATGTTGTTTTGGACCACACAATACAAGTTGAATTGGAATTTGACATATTTCACTTTCTCATTTTCAAGTTATACATCTTTATAATGCAGATATGATTTGGTATTAGTATGTATAAAGTAAGTGGGGACATCTGTAACCCAAGGACACAGTCTGTCTTTTATATTTGTCTTTGATTACTCTGACTACCCCCTAAATCAAGCTGTTTTTGTGATTTTGTAGGTAAATCCATTTTGAACAACAACCCAGAAGACAATATTGAAAGATTAGTGAAATTTAAAGAAAACCCAGACATCAAAACATTAAGCAGGTATAAGAAATTTAAAAACCGTTTCATAATAAAGAAGAAAATACATATGCATTTAGACATGATTTAACTTTAAAAAATGACACTGGACTGAGACGGTTCTTTACTTACAAAATCACTAGCAATATATACATATATTACCCAAAAAATACTTCAAACCATGATGAAGGCAAATCCAGTTTGGTGTCAATCAGATGGCTTCTTGTTCTGAAATGATATGACTTACTTTGATCCCATAGTTTTGTCAATAATACAAACACGTATTGATTTTAGCATTCCAGAAGTACCAAGCTTACCTGATGTGCCTTACATCTCTATAGAGGTTTCCACAGATTTGGACCAGAAATTAGCAGAAAACATTAAACATGAAGCAAAGATTATTGAAAGGGCCCCAGTTCAAATAACAGACATTATAGAAAGACCTGGCGGCCTAACTGTAAAATGGACTGAGGTAAGCAAAGAGATGTGATCTCTTTTTTTAATGAAGAATAGTCCACGAATAAACAGCCTTTTCTATTTTATTTTAATCTTTGATATACACCAGCTGCAAAGAATACTAATGGAGGAAATTTTGTCATGAATGTTTAAACAAGCAGTTTCCCAGATATTCAAAATTCATCTTATGCCAAATGGTTCCTTTAGAATTGCTTGGGGTCATTTTATGGGAACACTGAGTAAACTCTTACAGATGATAACACACATTGACTGATGTTCAAAAGGAAAACAGTATTTTAAATATTAGAATATCTGGTTCTCTACCCTTTAACATTAGCAGGAATGAACCTGTAATGGCAAAAGTTTACTGCCGTATTGAAAGCACAATTAAGATATTGATAACAAAGGATGTAAATTGTATGCATAAAACATAGTTATATATCCTTTCGAAAATAAGTGAAAAAAATGAAGGCTGACTTGTATGATTTGTACATTTGAATTATAAAAAAAAATTATGGAATAACGGAAGGTTGATTTTAAGTACTCATTTCTGCTCTACGTTAACCAGCTTTAAAAATATTTTCCATGCCAGTTACATCATTTTAATATGGATTTTCAGGTTGATGAAGAAGTAGAACCTGGAGAATTTTGCTTAGAATTTGCCAGTGGTAGAGTTACATTTAACAGCAATTCCGCTACATTCCACACAGCATATAAAGGATTAGGAACATCTCATACAGTCAGACATCTACGAACAGACATGCCATATTCTTTCCGTGTCAGATGTCGATGTGAAAACAGTAATAAATGGAGTGCTTGGAGTGTACCCCAATTGGCCATGACATCTATTCCACATTATGGTGTGTACCTTTAAATCAAAACTAGTATTTTTGCTGTATATACGAAATTATACATAAACACTAGGTCAATAAAAATGCTCAGGTCATGTGGCATATTGCTGAATAAAAAATACAATTATAATTCAAATTTGAAGAATATGGGGATAATAGTGTGTACTTCAGAGTTAATGACCGCTAAATAGAATAGAGAATGGAAACGGGGAATGTGTCAAAGAGACAACAACCCAACCAAATAGCAGAAAAAATCTCAAGGCTACAAATGGGTCTTCAACGCAGCAAGAAAGTCCCGCTTCAACTGCCCCCTAAACAATAATGTATACTAGTTCAGCAAAAAGTCTTTTAATTTTCAGACATTGAAAACAAAAACTTGATGCTTTGCTTTCTTTTAGATACAGTGTTCTTTGAAATCAGTGAATTAAAATATTCAATTGTCCATTCTTGGCAAAATGATTTTCAACTTTTAAATTAAAAACAAATATTGTCTTATTTATTACACTTCATGTGTTCATAGAGATAAAAATATTGTTGGAGATATTTAATGTATATTTGTTGTATTGTTTTTTTTTCCAGCAAATAAATGTACAAAAACTAGTAACATGAATGGATAGCTTAAGTTTGGACTGAATTCTTATTTCAGAATGGGCAGGTAATGCTGATCCTGAATATTGTTTGAGTAATGAAAATAAAACAGCTACACGAACACATGAAGGAGAAACACAAGTATTATATTCCAGTGGCAACAGCTATCATGCAGGTGGATCAATTGTATTCAGGTTTCTGGATGCTGGTGAGAGTTCTCCATTAGATGGAATTGGTTTATCAATAGATAATCAGGATAGTTATACATTACAGAGAGAAAATGCTGTATTCTTAACAACGAGAGGTTTGTTTGATAAATTATATATTTATTACGGATGTTCTAGATTTAAATGTATCTGATCTTTAAACACACTTTCATTATAAACTTTAATTATTTCCCCTGGTTATTTAGAGAGAAAAATTCTTATTTGAGGTGTCTTCTGTATCCTTTTTGTTGATTTTTAAGTGGTTTTAATTTATTCTGATCTAACTGGACACAAAATTATGTATATCATTGAATACAGGTCTTACAATAAAAAATAAAGTAATAGTGAGGTGCTCTTGAAATTTAAAAAAAGAAAGAAGAAAAAATTTCATATACCCGGTAAAGCAAATTTGGCAAAATTTATTTTTCTTTTAGGTTCTGTATTTGTAAATGGCCAAGAAATGAAGAACAGATTACCAGAATTGACAAAAGGCTCAAAATTAACTGTAGAAACAGAAGTATTGTCAAGTGGAAAGATACGAGTTAGTTTTGAAGTGCAAGACAAAGTGGTGACATTTGACTGGAAAATTTGTCCGGCTGAAAAGACAGAAGAATTTATAGGAATGGGTGTTACTGTGGACAGTAAAGCATTGTACTTTGGTATCATATTTAGTCATGAAGACTGGAAAATTGGTGTAGAATAGGAAAGAATTTTACATATATGTAGGATTTTTAGGTGCTGTATTTAAACAGAACATCAGATTTTAGTGTTTTGGAGTAATTAATGTGATAAAGTTTCTGCAAGATACTAACACTGAAGAAACTTTCTGAAACATTTAAGTAATTTTCTTATTTTCTTTGAAAAAAAAGTTTGGGGGAAGTGGCATTTATTTGCTGCATTTTTATCTCACCTGGCCTATAGGACCTGTGAGCTTCTGTCGTCACTTTGCGTCAGTCATTGTCTGTAAACTTTTCACATTTTGATTTTTTCCTCTGAAACTACTTGGTGGATTGTAACCAAACTTGGTAGGAATGATGTATGGAAGGACCTCTATTATATTTCCACCTTTGGTTTAAGATAGATGAATAACATGGCCATCAGAGGCCATCTTTGATTATAATTGGCCAATTTTCAAAAATCTTCTCCTCTGAAATTACATGATGAAATGTTTTGAAACTTTGCAGGATTGATGACAACAATATCCTCTACAAACGACTCACTGATTGGCTGCAGCCGTTCAAAGTTTCTATTGAAACCATATGAGAAAGGACTTTTTTGTCATTTTCTCAGGAACTAATTGGCAGATTGTAACCAAAGTTGGCAGGAATGATGTAAAGAAGGACAGATTTAAATTTTTCCCTTTTTTTAGGTCAAAGATCCAATGTCTAGGTTACTTTGACATTTTGCGTTCTGGATACAAAATGGCTTACAATTTCAAATGGCCTAATAAAAGCCAGGTGAGCCTCTAGTTTGTCTTTCCATCTGCTTCTTGTATATACATGTATATATTATGTAGAATTACTACTGGTAACTTCAACAAAATGAACATAGATTTTTTTCAATAAACAGATTGTATTTTGCAAGTTTAGTCCTTACAATCATAGATCTCGATATTGGACAAGGTATTTATTGGACTGTTTAAATTCATATTTTTGTATTTAAATCATTTATATATTTGTTTATTGGACCATGATTTAAGAAAAATATGAGATCATCAAATTTTATGTTAAGTACAATCATTAATATATGTATCGGACCAGGAAATAACCATTTAATGGAACTCCCCATCAGAGGTCATATATTTTCATTTTCAAAATTATTTTGAGTTTGGTGTATTTATTATTGAAATTATTTAACAAGTGTAATTAATCTTAGGTTAATGAATTTGATGCAAGTAAACATTTTTTTTACAGAATAAAGCGACCTTCTATATATATAGTCAGACTTTGATTTCTCGAACCACTTTCTTAGTCCCACAAGTGAATATTCCATTTGAATTTGAGCTACCGAGGTTCAACTTTATGCATCTTGAAAGCTTATAATTATGTCAAGACAAAATATATATAATGTATTGTTAGTATATTTCATTAAAAAAAGCTCAAAAACATAGACATAACTTTGCGATGTTTAACTGGACAATGTGTATATATATTTTCTCATTACTGAATTGTTTTTGTTTTACTATAAGGGTTTGTTTGAGTGAGTTAGATATTTTTAGGATGACACTGTGATTAGTATTGGGAACAACAAAATAGAACTTTGGTAGCAAATTTCTAACATGATATTTTTATCAGGCTATTTATGAAGCTTTTAGCATTGTGTGGATAATCTTTTATTTCATTAAGCTTTTAAGATTCTTTGGAATTTGCTCCCATAGTTCTATTTTTGATTTATGCAGGGAACCAGTATTTATGTACTTACTGATGTAATTTTTTATTGGATATCAGTTTATCCTGTGATTTTTATATAAAGAAATTATAATATTTATATATAGGTTATCGTATTCTAGTCATATTTGCCATAATGTCAGACATAAAATATAGATATATAGACATGTTATCCTGCAGATCCCCCAGTATAAAAAATTATTCATCATTATCAAAGTGCATTTTTTTCTGAATTTTTTTAAAGTTAGAATGTTAACACAATCATTGTTAATTTATCTCTTTTTCTGTCTTTTTCTTTGAGTGGAATTCAAAATAAACTTGACATATGGACATATTTCCTAGACTGGAGAAATACCTAAATATGTCCAAGTTTCCTACATGAGTTCGAGACAACGAGGTTCCACTTTTTTCTAAAAAATGCAACAATACCTACTGCCGATGAAGGTAGTTGAAAGCAATATGGAGTATGCATTAATTAGACAAAATTCTATGGAACAAATAACAAGGGTGAAGTGTTGAGGTCATAGGTTGACCTTTGATAGTGAGTAATAGACAAACTCTATATAGCCCCTTAAATTAAATGTTAAATATTCAACATTGATGACTTCTGGATCATATTCAACTCTCAATTTCAAAAGTAAATCATTTTTTTAATATTCCGGATGTTGAAAATTGTCAGTATATCTACATTTTAAGTTGACTTGACATGAGTGCTTATATTAGTACATAAAACAAACTGGTGCTTCAATTTTTTCTATTTTTTGTAGGAAATTGTAATGTCAAGCATAAAGCAAACTGGTACTTCCATTTTTCTGTTTTTTATAGGAAATTGTAATGTCCAGCGCTTATATTAGTACATAAAGCAAACTGGTGCTTCCATTTTTTCTGTTTTTTGTAGGAAATTGTAATGTCAAGCGTTTATATTAGTACATAAAACAAACTTGTGCTCCATTTTTCTGTTTTTTGTAGGATTTTATTATATGCTTAATAGCGAGCGCTATAGGAGCATATGCATTTTCTACATATGGTTCATTTAGAAAAGTCTTTGTTTAATGGGGGCAGCCATATTGTGCTACACACTAAGGCTAGAAAAACTTTCGTTCGCCTGAAGTAAGTAAAGTAAGGGAAATAACTTGCTTCAAATTATAATTTTAGAGTCAAAATCTTGATACCGGAAATGGGTTTCTGGAAAGGGCTAATATTGCTGTACTCCCATCATTGGCCATGCCAACAGCCTATTAGTATATACACTCACAGTATCATTTTTTCCACGATATCATGCTTTTTAAATGATTTTAAAACATAAATTTGATGCCATTTTGACATTGTCGAGTACCACAATTTAGCAGACAACCAGTATGTTTCATTCCAATCTTAGTTGAAAAATTTTATGAATGATAAACAGCTTATATAGATATTGATGCGGATTGAAATTAATTGATAACAAGTGTGAATTCACTATGTTTGTTTGATACTATTTCTGATGAAATGATTATTTCTTATTGTGGTATCAAAATCTACAAAGTGTATACTTAAAACATAGAATTTTCCCCAAACGATGAAAATTGATACAGAAGTGTGCAGACATTTGCCATGAAATGTAAAAAATCGGTGTCATATATAGAAATATTATATCTTAAGGTTATGAACAGATTGTTTGTTTGATACACATTATAAAGAAAAGAATCCGATTTGATGATTTGGGACCAATGAATATGGATTTGTGTGGGAATACTTGTGTTGATTGGAATTGTACTATGGTATGTAATAGCCATGAATTGATAATTTAAACACAGAGAAAATCAGATGATTTTATAGCACAGTATGGAAATTGTTTAAAAAGGAAAATTTTTAACTGGGATGCATACTGTAAGTTAGTATAATCTTAGGGGTCATCCATAATTGTCAACATTTTTAATGAGTTTACAAAATGCACGCTAGGGTGAGGGGGTTTCAAAATCAACACTTAAAATCTGTAGGTCACATCTGCCAATATTTCCGGAAGTAGAGAATACATGTTGGTAATATTTATAGAATTCATGATGCTGACAAAGTTCTGAACAGTATAAAAGGTGACAAAAAGCCAACAACTAAAGGCAAATCACTGAAGCATGTCAACATATAAATCATGCTCTGGACTTGGTACATGCATTTTAAAGGGATGTAGCGACATTTGTATATTCTCTTTCTGACTAAGGAGTGGTACCTGTTCACTGGAACAATGTTTAAAAAATGTTGATGTAAACATGTTGAAGGAGGGTGGGGGTTTTCAAAAAAGAATACAGTTTGTAAACTTGTGAAAAATGTTGAAAATTTTGGATGACTCCATATTCTTGATAACGTCCTTACTTATACCTATAAAAATGACTGTTTTGTATTTTAACAGATTGTCAGTGTGTATGTTTTAGCTTCACATGTTATTAGCTATAAATCAAGTTAAGAATTTGACCAATTCTGTCAATGTTAATTTATATAGATATAACATTGAGTATTGACCTTGTGTATATCTCCGATATTTACAATATTAATGGACTGTTATATTTTAAATGCTCAATATAATAAAATATGAGAAACAGGTGCTGTTTATTTGATTTTGTCTTAATTTCTGTATTACACTGACACATCTCTCTTTTATTCATAACAATTGATTAAGGTTAGATTTTACAAGTGGACACAGATAACACGGCAAACTAATTGAGTTTAGTTGGCCTATGCAAGCCCCACCCGACCTGATATTCGTATTCATATACTACCACATTAATGAAAGCAGGTTTTTTGTACAGAAAAAAAACTATATACATAGGTAATTTTACTGTAACATAATTGTTTACAAATCAACAATATATATATATATATATATATTTAGATATATGTATTTCAGAAGAAAATACATCTATATACAAAAATAGAACATGAAATATGGACGCCTATGGAGAAGATTGTTATTTCTATATATAGCACAACATTGTTAAAGTATCTGTAAAAAAGCTCTAAAACATAACACCAAAATGGTTCTAATGTCATTGTAAATGATTCAGCTACCATGAAAATGAATATATTTGGCAAATCAAAGTTTCATTCTTGTAAAATCAATTACAAACAGATTACATTGTAGTCCCTGGATTTACATATTGCATTAGGTAAATAAAGGTGAAAAACTGTTCATTATGATCTTCTTGTAGTACTTGGAACACAGCTAGACATGAGTCGTCGTATACCTCGTCTGGGATTCTCTGCTACAAAAAAATATAAAAATATTCATCACTTTAATTCAGTGGAGGGGTAATTTTCCAAAAGTGAACAAAATAATGTACTATGACAAAACAATAATGAAACACCTTTTCTTCTGACATTAGGAATTTCTTTAAAATCAACCCTAAGGTATTTCAAGTAATACTGATCAAGATTAGGTTTAAAAAACATGGTCACCGTGCTTTTTTCATGTTATTCCATCTCGAACTTTCTCGTTTTAAGAAATCAATTAGAATAACGTGTCATTTTCAAAGGATTGCTATTCTTTTGAACACGACAGAAATTTTACACCTGGGTACCAGAATTCCAGAACTTCTTATATTTCAGTATGTTGTTTTTGATTTAATAATTTGCTTTCTTTAATTGGGAAAATAGTATATTATTTAATTTCCCACCAATAAAATAGTACTAGTATCATTTTTTGTACAAACTGATATAATAGAAAATTCTGACGTTAAGAATTGTCTTGAAGTTGGCATGGAAGAAGAAAATAGCACTCTTTAACGAATAAGCTTTAAAAAATATTAGTCACCGGCCTGTTAAGAATGAAAATTAATTTTTATTCATTTTTCAATAATTGTTATGAAGCTCTTGGAAAAATGGCGAAAGACGTTACGTCATAATTAGGTTTCCCATTAGATATTGCCATTCATAAATTCACGGCTCAGAAAATTTATTGAGAAAAACGTGTAAAATACAATAAAGAGCGCAAATAAACATAAAAATGAACAGAATATATATTCTAAATGAAGAGGGACCTCTGTGGCTGAGTGGTCTGGATAGTTCATGACTACTAATGATCACTAGCCTATCAACACTGAGCCCGAATCTCACCTGTGGCGGAGGGGTGTGACTAAACATCGAGTTCGAGTTAAAGTTAGAGTTAGAGTTCGAGTTAAAGTTAGAGTTCGAGTTGAAGTTCGAGTTATAGTTCGAGTTATAATTCGAGTTCGAGTTGAAGTTTGAGTGAACTCGAGATATTAATTTCTTATGCCATTTATCGAGTTACATTACGAGTTAGAGTTACAGTTCGAGTTGAAGTTCGAGTTACGGTAAAGGCACTTGTTCCTGGTACAAATTTTTTTCTAATGCGGAAATCAGTGACGAATTGGAAATGTTGTTCAACAGACATTTTAGTCACAGTTCACACGATAAAATGCTGCTACGTGGGCCTTTAGAGTGCTTCATCTGCTAATAATTTGTAATTTTAAATTTTTTTTAATAAAATTTCAATGAGAATTTAAGCCTTCTTTTATTCCGGGTGTAGATCATCAGTCCTAGCAAAACAAGTCAACCAGACTCTACCATACGATCTTCAACATATGGACGGAGGTATAGACACACTATATTTGTCCCAAATTTAGAAAAATGTGAACACGATATATCAAACCTACAAGTACTCTTTACTACAAACAATATTTCAAACAAACAAGAGGCTACAAGGAGCATATATAAGCTCGCCTGTAAGGGCACAACATTTAACTTCAAAAGGGGGAGGGGGGTGTTTTTCTTTAATATTGGTTTGAAATTATTTTTTTTTTCAAAGTATGGACACAATTTATTTTGTTTTCGATTACAATCAAACCAAATTACTTTTTTTTCTTACCAAGTCGAATCAGAATTTTTTTTGAGCAATGCCCGGAAAGTAAAAGTTGTATTTATTTCTGTGAAATCACTAGAGGTAAATAAAACTGGTATGTACTATGAATTTGTTTTTATAATAAAACATTTGCATATTTCTGATATGTTAATGACTTTTATTTTGTTTTGTATATTAATTCTTTAAGAAATAGAATATAAAATCATTTTCTCTGTACTTTGTTTTTTATTATAACAATCATAATTCCACACAATAATGAGTAGACACACATTGGGTATATGTACATGTATGCATATTTAAACTAGAGGCTCAGAGGCCTGGGCCTGTATCGCTCACCTGACAGAAACAAGAATTGCCCATGGAGGCCATGTTTGTCACATGATCTGAACAAAATGAGAAAAAAAATGTAAAAAACCTCCCACAGATGCTTCTTTTCAAGTATCGTTTCATTTGGCCAAGCTGTTTCAGAGAAGAAGATGTCTTTATATCAGCCTATCAGAAACAAGAATTGGCCATGGCAGTCATGCCTGTCGTCCAATCAGGATGTAAAAGATTCATTTCATAAGACTTTCCAAACGAATACTTCCTGTCAAGTTTGGCTTACAGTTTTGGCCAAGTAGTTCCAGATTTTTTTTTAAATCATCCAATGAGAAAAAAGAATTGCCCATGACGGCCATGTTTGTTGCCCGATCGGGACGAAATTAGGAAACTTTGTAAAGAACCCCCCCCCCCATAGATGTTTCCTGTCAAGTTTCGTTCCATTTGGCAAGCGATTTCAGAGAAGAAGATTTTTATATATCAGCCAATAAGAAACAAGAACTGCTCATGGTGGCCATATTTGTAGTCCTATCGGGAGGAGGCTTTGTGCAGAACCTCCAATAGATGCTTCCTGTCAGGTTTCATTCCATTTGGCCAAACAGTTCCTGAAAAAAATATCAACTAATGAAAAACAAGAATTGCCCATGATGGCCATGTTTGTTGCCCGATCGGGACGAAATGAGAAAACTGTGTAAAGAACCTCCCATATATGCTTCCTGTCAAGTTTAGTTCCATTTGGCCTAGCAATTTCAGAGGATAAGTTTTTTTTATATTCAGCCAATCAGAAACAAGAACTGCCCAAAAAAAGGAACAATGCTTTGATTGTCATGATTGTTGCTCTTCATCTTGATGGTTAATCACTGAAAGGTCAAGTATGACTGAAAAACTAAGGAGAATCTTATATTATGTTCAAAATAAATCAAGTCAGGTTTGTATGAAATAATGATCTTCAGCTTTTGTTGTAATGCTTGTGATTTATTAAATCGACTCTCGGATTCAAATATTTATTTTTGAAAAAATATATCTAAACCAGAAATTCTTTCCATAGTTTTGTAAAACAGATTATTTTTTTGGTCCTTGCTGCAACATTATTTTTTTCCTTCCCTTTGGAATCAGAATATTTTTTTCCACCACAAAAACCACAACCCCCTTTTGAAGTTAAATGGTTGTTCCCTAAATGTTATTGGTTCGGTGCATCCTTCGACACGATATTGAAACTGAACACTCCTAAAGATGAATTAGGTCAAATTGCCCAGTGGATTTAGAGGAGGCCACCGTTGTAGCAGAGGTCGGAATTAGCTGACATCGTTTTGGAAGAGGACTATCTTAAGATCATTAAAGTAAAATTTGGTTGATGTTGACTTTGTATAGTTTCAGAGGAAAAGATTTTAAATTTTCCTTCCCCCTTTTCTATAATTAGCCCCGGCAACTATCTTGGTTGAAGGTCGGGAACAACAGACACATATTAGAAGGGGACCACCCAAGGAATTTCCCACCAAAGTTTGGTTCTAATAGGCCCAGCAGTTTCAGAGGAGATCTTCAAATTGTATTCCCCATGGAGTCCTAAGTTTAATTATGTCCGGCCGTGATGGCAATCTTGGATGACGAACGAACACGCCAGATAAAAGTTTAAAGGGGACCATCCCATAACTATTATAACAATTTTTGGTTCCAATTGGCCCTGTAGTTTTAGGGGAGAAGATTTTTATATTAAAAAACAATAACAAAAAGCTAAAAATCAACAATTCACGGGGCAATAACTCCAAGACGGGTAATACGATTTCTACAAAAAATGAAACGCAAGTACATCTTGTCCTTGTGATCGTTTTTAACTTCCCAAATTTTCTCTAAAAGACATTTCTTCTGAGATAATTTTCAAAACTACTGTCTGCCCATATACTCTTTTTTAGTAACATAGGCAATGTGGTTTGGCTTCCGCGTCAGTCAAATGCGCAATATAAAAAAAACAATAAACAATAAAAATGGTTCCTTAACTATTCACAACGTAATTCAGTGTACGGATTATTTTAAGGAAGTTTTGAAAAAAAAATTTTTTGTAATTATACCGGATCCACATGCATTTGATACATCTAGCTATATCTGGTGTCCAGATGATTATAAACTGCCAAGAATAAAACTCTACGCACAATAACTTAATCCCAAAAAAGAGGGGGGGGGGGGTACTCTCCAAAATGTTCTGCACTTAGGCTATTACTATTTATTTCTCGATTTTGCTATAGTGTCTAGGGGTCCCAACAATTGCAGGTAATTTGGGGGGTACGTTCAAAAAGAAAATAATAGCGTATTTTTCTGGGTCTGAAAAGGGTAGATATCTTTATGGGGGTGTCAACAAATTTAGCTATTTTTTATGAGCCTATGTACAGGAAATTTTTTTTACCTCCCTCCCCTTAAACTTAATCCGTAACTCGAATTTTAACTCGACATGCAACTCGATAAATGACATTAGAAATCAATATTCGAGTTAACTCGAAGATTAACTTGAACTCGAACTCTAACTCGAACTCTAACTCGAACTTTAACTCGAACTCTAACTCGAAATGTAACTCGAACTCTAACTCGAACTTTAACTCTAACTCGAACTAGAACTCGAACTCTATGTTTAGTCACACCCGTGGCGGAGTGTGTTCGACCCAAATCTTAATTGCCAATTTTCCTACCGAAGGTCGTGGTTCTCTCCGGGTAGTTCTGCTTCCTCCACCAATAAAAATCGAAAACAAGGCAAAACCCCAACTATACAAACAAACAAACTTAATGAAGATATAGTAAGTATATACTTGTATGGTTTGATATTGATTTAGATGTTAGATACATGTATCCGTCAGCTCTAAAACAATTACTTGTGTTGAGTTCTGTAAATTGTTTCGGATGTATCAACGTACCACTTGTTTTTTTTTCTTTTTTAAAACCAAGAAATTGTAAGTGAGTGGTAAGGAGTATAACATATTACATTAAAAAGTAAAGTTTTGTCCAAATAAGGGTAACGTTAAAAATCTGAACGTTAGTTTAAGATTGCCAAGAAAAAAAATATTAGTCAAGATGAAGCTAGCGGTTCCTTAAAATAATAATAGTTATAAATATAGTAAATAGAAGTCGACAGAAACGTGAATTAAGTTTATGATCTCTAATTATATTTTATGATCTGCGCGATATATGAAAATAGAGATAGGATCTATTTTATTTTGAAAGTTTAACTAAGCCAGCGAAAGTATTGATTATAACACAGTAAAATCCAGTTGAAAAACTCCAGTAAACAGAAAGCAGTCTTCTCAGCGAGCTGTCAGTTAACAGCAAATACCTGTATGTACTGTTTAATCCTCTCCGTTAATTGAATTTTTAGCTCACCTGGCCCAAAGGGTCATGTGAGCTATTGCCATCACTTGGCGTCTGGCGTCTGTCGTCAGTCGTCGTTAACTTTCCTTTAAAGGTCTTCTCCTCTCACACCACTCAGCCAATTTAACAAAACCTGGCAGGAATGGTCCTTAGGTAATCCTCTTTCAGGATGTATCCGATGAACCCGCCCGCCATCGAAGATGTCCACCAAAGCCGAACATAGTTTAACATAGGACCCTATGGGAAATTATCTTAAAAGATCTTCTTGTCGAAAAACCACTGGGCCAATTGGAACAAACTTCGGCATCAACGGTCCTTAATTGGTCCTCTTGCAGAACTGTATCCGATTACCCCGCCTGTCATCCAAGACGACCACCAGAGCCGAACATAGTTTAACATAGGACCCTATGGGAAATTTATTTAAAGATATTCTTGTCTGAAACTACTAGTCGAATTGGAACAAACTTGGCAGTAATGGTCCTTAGTTGGTCCTCCATCAGAAATATATGTGCTGACATTGCCGGTAATCCGAGATGGCCGCCAGAGCCGAAAATAGTTTAACATAGGACTCAACTGGAAATTTACTTAAAGATCCTCTTTTCTGAAACTACTTGGCCTATTGGAACATAACCTGGCAGCAATGGTCCTTAGTTGGTCCTCCTTCAGAAATATATCTGCTGACCCTGCCTGTAATCCGAGATGGCCCCCAGAGCCGAAAATAGTTTAACATAGGCCCCTATGGGAAATTTACTTAAAGATAATGTCTGAAACCAGTTGGCCAATTCGAACAAAACTTTACAGCAATGGTCCTTAAGTAGTCCTTGTTTGAAACCAGTGAACCAGTTGGAACTTGACAGCAATGTTCCAGGCTGCCAGTCAAGATGAATGATACAGGCTGCTGGTTTAGGTATAGTCCTTTATTATTATTTTGCACAATTTATTGAATTAAGTTCTGATTGGAAATAAATTTCGTTGTCTACATTTTGTTCAACCAGTGACCTAGGATTACTCAACATTATACAAATGCTTGTCCTAAGTCCTATATTTTCAGTATTTGTTTTTTTCCTACTAATACGTTTTTATATAAGTAATACTCTGCTTATTGGTTATATGGTAAAAATGATTTCCTCGTGTTCAATCTAATGGAATGCCCCCAAAGCTTTAACGAATCCTTAATTGCTTTTCAATACACACTGTTTTTTAATCTTTTACAACATAATTTTTTTTCAGAAAAAAAAATCGATGAAAGAATTTTATTTAAACCCGAAACAATGCAATCGAACTTTTGTTTATACCCTATATATTTCCAATAAAATATAAGCATACCTTCGGTTATCTGATCTTCACTAAATGCAAACAATGCTGAAATGACAATCAAAGTTTTAAAAGAGATTTAAGACAGGTGAAGTTTACCAAACTTTTAACTATTTAAAATATAAACTAGATGGATGCAGTCGGAAACGACAGCTATCCCCGCACTCCCAACATTTATCCCACACCACAATTTATCTGTCTTGTAGGAGTCCTGTCTGATATTGTTCAACTACCTTCCCCGATGTAAATGAACGTATTGCAATTAAATTTGAACACAACATTCTCTTTGGTCAAACACATGGTAATGTTGTATACATGTAGGTATTATTAGTGTTATAACCATATTTCGAGCTTATCAGTCGTTTGTTTGTCCTGTATTTGAAAGCTTATTTTCAGTCGTTGAATTCTTTTCCACATAATTTTTTATGCATTATGGGACATTGTAATTCCGACTTTATTTTACTGTTGTTGAATTGCTGACACTACTGTTTTTAGGGGGCAGTGAATGCTTGTTTTGTGGGATGGGTTTGTTGCCCATCATGAAAGTCATAGATCTTATCATTAAATAACCGTATTCGGTCAATGGAATGTTATCTCGTTGACACATACCACATATTGTCTTTTTAAATTCAAAGTAAATAATTAAATATTACCAACAATAAATTCCATTTTACTTTTGCCTGTATTGCTTTTACAGTAATTTACCAATACCACAATGTACATGCAGCTCTCTTATAAAGCTTACTGTGCATATATTTGAAAATGGACAGTAAAACCGAATTTAAGCCATATCACCGTTATCTGTTAATTTCGAGCGCAGCGATCGCTATAGAAGCATATGCATTTTCTACATATGGGTAACTTAGAAAAGTCTGTTTAATGGAGGCAGCCATTATGCAATCCGAAGTGAATTTATTTGTGCTACATACATGTACTAAGCCTAGAAAAAGTTTCGTTCGCCGGAAACGAAAATAACGGAAATAACTTTCTTCAAATACTTTCGTATAAGCATGAAGTTCAGTATCCTGGAAACAACAAATTTGAAGTACACTACAAAGCTAAATTAATCCACAGTATTTATATGGGAATAAACATACTTATTAATGCTATCACAGCTCTGTCCTCTTCGTCTTTTAGCATTTTCTTTACTACCTGGGCAGCCTGCGAATATAGATGACCAAATTTGTCTAATTTGTCTTTTTCTATGATTCAAGTCTATTAGATTGTCTTCTGGGTGTATTTGTCCATTTCAAATACAGGACAAACAAAAATGTTGTTCACACAATTCTTATATTCAACATTTAATATTTATTTATTTATTTATTTTCTTAGATTGTTCTGCTTGCATTTTAGCATTATAAACATAGTTACGACGAAAGGCACTCCAACACATTCTTATAAATTAAGACTCTGTAGTACATTCAATTAGACGATGTATCACCAAGAATACTCAACAAAAAATATGGAAAGCCGAAATAATAATAAATCAGAATAGACTGTCTGGGGGAGATATTCTTAGTTTCACAAAAATATCAGTTTTACAACCATTTTCATTTCCAGCGAATAACGAAAACTACTAAATAAAATGGATTTTGTAGATTTTTTGTCGTTGTTTTATCACTCAGTTTTTAACAAATTTTCAGGATGGGGTTATGACAGATACTTATACATTGTCTCTTTTTGACTACATATATCTTTACTGTAGGAAATACTTGTTGAAAGTAGAACCCACGCAATTGAATACAACAGACTATCAATTAACACAGTATTTCTGTTCGAATGAAATTGAAATTATAAATTTATAGACCTCTATATGAAATGAATGAAAATTGAGCAGTGAAGCATTATACATACATACTGACTGTAAAATCCCCTGAGGTTTTTCTGCACTTTAAGCTGATATGTTGAATATGAGGAAAAACTTATCCTCTATGAAATGAAAATTCATAGCATGTACTTATTTTATTTTTTTAGGGTGATTTGTAGGCTTACAATATCGAATTATCTGTTGAATCACAATACTATCCACTCTGCAACAGAAAGTTAAATTTAACAAATCCTGTTGCAGCCAGGGCGCGAATCTAGGATATAGATTCAAAGAGGGAGAAATCCTAAAATTTTAATCCTTCCAGAGGTGTTGAATAACAAGCTGTACTTCGATGACTTGGAAATTTTCTTCCAAAAACACTAGTAATAATTGTCTTCCATTTATATCTGTTTTCTGGCATTATACGGTCGCGTGTTAACTATAGTCTCTATAAATAAATAACATCATATTTCCTAATAAAACTATGTTCGCATAGTTAAATTTCATATTTTCAAGGATACAGCATATGTTGCTTTATCTTTCGATTTCAACAAAATCTTTCTTTGATATAAATTCAGACAGAATTGTAATTCAGTGCTTTTTTGTCTGGAATCGTTTTATTTAATTTAAAGTAAAACTACCGCGTGTAAAGTTACACTTACCTGTAGTTCTAAGCTGTGTTTCATAAATCTTACATATATTTTGAAGAGAAATAAACATAATCTGGCTGATCCACCTTGAAATCTTGCTTTTATTTTACCAATTTCACATATACACTGTCCATTTCTTATTAATCTGTGCAATAGACCATGATCAACGCTATCACGACCGTCACAACCACCTGAAATGCGAAAAGAGCACACATTGCCCGGATTTTGAAGAAAACATGTATGACATAACTTAGAAGTTACATATTTTGCAGACCACAATGTTTTATAATTTGTTCTAAATGAAGATTAGGATCTAATACTGTTGGTTGAACAAAAATATCTTCTCTGAAAAACCTGAAAGTAAAAAGACCTGGTGGTTCTCGCTGTTAAATTTGTATCCAAAGCTTTTATTAACAGAAATAAACAAGAAAATGTATAACAGGAAAGGTCAACAGTGGCATAACAATCAATCAAAGCCACCCAACTGACAGAACCCCGTACAAGAAAAACAACATAAGAGAGCACAAAACACGAACTTAAACACAACAGAGAGTAAGGTCAGTCTGGCTTGATACAGACGCTGAACTATGGTCCGGTTAAACCGGTTTTATGGATATCCAAACCTCCCAGTATCTACCCTGACACACTGTTGTATAAAACATACTATACAGTCAATACAGTATGATTACCAACAAGGTGACCGCTTGCTCGAACTGCAAAAATTGGTTGAGACACATAGCTGCGGGTAGGATACAGTCGGTTTATTAAACGAAAAAGTCAGAAAAAAACACTCCGATAAAGGGCTTAACGTTATGTCGTCATAGAGTTCGATAGAAATCGGCAGTGTTCGTTAGATGCCAGTATAATAAATTTAAAGTATTTAAGTTATTTAGAAGAAAGAGCGATTTTTACAGAATTACACAAAATTTCATTTTTGTAGCCCCTACTATGAAAATACCTTAATTAATTTCCAACTTTCTATGGGGTATTGGCAAGACTTTTGCATTTATTCATGATATTACAATAGAAACTAGGATGAGAAAACCCGTTCATGATCATTGCTTTTCTTGAAGCCGGATTTCTAGCTAAAAGATGTGAGAGTTATAATTATTAAAATATTATTTATCTAAGACAAATAGCGTTTCCTACGAACAGAAAAACAATACGGTCTCTTATATATGCCCTTCAAAACAGACGCTTAATGGACAGAATCTATAACATGTACCTAAAAAGCAATCAACAAGATGTCAATTAAAGTAACTGACAACCACAGACCAAATTAACCTACACAAAAAGCACTATAGGCAGTAGAACTTCCGGTAAAACCATCAGACAACAAAGCTGCTTTGGAAGTGTAAGCTCTTTCTCAAAATTAATGTTTCCTACCAAGAATAATCTTATATTTCTCTCCATATCCAAAAGAATACAGATATTAACCATTCTTTCTGATACGTACGGAGTCTAAAATGAATGCATTTTCTTTTAAAACGAAAGATGCAAAGATAACTTTATTTTTACTTCTTTTGAACAACTGTGAGATAGAGATTCTATTTATTTTTAGTTGAATATATCCTGCCGAGATCAAAGATACTCGTGTTTAAAGATGAAGGTAATAATTTTATATTCGGATTTGCTGGTTTTCGACATTTCTGTAGTCTAAGGAATATTACTTCTATAAAAGTCGATTTTTGTAATGTCTTTGTCCTATTTCTATCATTTGCATATAAAGTAACGCATTTTGTTTGCATTGATTGATGCTATGACCATCATAAACGATGAAGATTATATTGGTGATGTATCCGCCGTCATACTTTATTTCTTATCCATGCAAATAACTCACACGCAACTTAAAATGATGCCTAGAAAATATCTAACAATCAATAACCGTTACATTCTATAAAATCAGACATCGATATGCAAGCCTTTGTTGGCAACCTTTTAAAGTAAAAACTAGTACGGATGGCATGACTGTAAAAATCGTAATCCATGCATAATTGTGACATTTTTAGTTAAAACAGCTTGAAATCAATGTAAAACTCCAATAAAATCGGAATTTTCAATTTTAATTGAGTACAACCACCCTCTATCGAGATTCGTGAATACTACGGTTAAAAGATTTATTTTTAATTAATAGAAACTACCGAATAATCATATTAACTGAAATCTCTTTATTTCAAATAATTGAACTTCTGATCGTTGCTATGAAACACACATGCTATTACACAAGGTAAAATTTTTAACCTACAACCCTTGAAGACAAAAGCAAAAGTTTCTAACTGGTCTTATAGAAAGCCAACAAGCAAACATATACAAATTTTATGCAATGACAATTAAACAATTTAGTCAGATTAATAAGAAAATCTAATGCAGTTGTCTCATTCCTCAATGAATTTTAAATGGTTATGAAAAATGGTAAAAAAGATATAAGGACACCTACGATTTCTTCCACTTCTGATGTCTTCTAAACTTATGCTCATTTCGGAAATAACAAGAGTGAAGTCACCATCAGCTGCACGCTTTAATCTGAAAAAGAAATATATTTCTATCTGATATAGGGTCACAAGACAATGACTACGAGAATCATACTCATAAATGTGTGCATGGTTTTTTCATCTGCAATATTTCAAACTTTTAGTTGGCAAAAAAATAAATTCGGGAAAATATTCCTTGAATGGGGAGTAGTAAATTCAACTAAATACTCGCATTTTACTGTACCGTACAGGCGCTTCTGCAAAACTAACCCCCCCCCATTTTACACACACACACACTCACTCACTCACTCACTCACTGTGATTAGAACAAGGAATCGCCGTGTCGTCTTAGGGACGAGATCAAAAGTTCAACGTAGGATAAAAAACTTAATTCACATAGTTTTTTCACCCCACCCCACCTCTTAACTTAATTTGGGGTATATTGACTTGGAAATCACTTGAATCCGTATTTTTCAATCCGACTATCGATGTCGGATAACAAAACTTGCAGCGATTTTTACCCCCCCCCCCTCCACCCCCAAACTATTTGAATTAAGTTTTTTATCCTACATTGAACTTTTGATCTCATCCCCTATAGTGTGTTTACTTGTTCTTTTTAGTTTTATATCAAATAATTTTCGAAGTATTTACTGAAAAAGAACACATTTGTTTTTATATTTTAAAAAAATATATTACAACTTACAATCCGTCATAATACAGACTGTATTTTCCAACTAAAGTAACAAAGCCATTTCTGGTTTGTAGTCTCCCGGCTATCATGGAGGCATGTGGAAGTTTGGCATTTTGTATCTTCATTCTGAAAATTACAATGATTTGACAATACTATGAATGATGTATTTTTCCCAAATTTTAAATTTCAGAAAAATAAAATTTTCCTGCATGAATTGTGCTCTGTACAAAAACAATGAGATTAATATTAAAATTTAACCCCAACCATTTGTATATAATGTTTGACTTAAAAGTGAAAAAATTGGATTCCGACTAAAAAAAATACTTCCAAATTTTCATGGATTATTTCTATATTCCAAATAAAAAATATGTATAATTACTGTGTAAATTTGTAATACAGACTACCACTGTTTCCTTCCAAATCCTTTACATCTTGTTGGAGAAATCGCTCAATTAAGTTTTTCAGCTGACTGTTATTAGCGTCGTTTTCTACAATAGATATAGAATATGTAAAACCCAGCAGCTTTTATGGTGACATATGCAGTTTTTCCAATTTTGTCAATATAGACTTATATGATATAATATTTTAATTCTATGACATCAACTTTTTAAAAAATTATCGCTGCATTTAAATAGCGATTCATATAAAGAACTGCATGCTGAAGTTAACACCAGCAGCACATTTATCTTACGCCAAGTTATCTTACCACCCACAGAAAAACAAATCAAAGGAAAATCATTTTGGTTAACTACGGTATTCTGAATAGGGCAGTATCTATATATATGCACAAAAAAACATTTCAGTAGAGAGCCATGGACAGAAATGGATTCTACATCAGTGCTGTATTATGCTGTTATTTATTATTGAGTGATTGGACCTACATCAAAGAAATAGAGACTACGATCATATGTGTATTTACCTTTAAAATAAAGAGTAACTAAACAGACAAAAGGTAGAGATCAAGTGGTCGAATGAATGTGGTTGTCACGGTTTTTTACCGATTTTAATTGATTTTCATAACTGGATAATTTAGGTAATGTTTTTGGTTCGTACTGTTCTGTTTGCTTGGTTTCTCTGAAATACCTTCATAGGTCGTAATCAAGTTTTATATCAGAAAATAGTTTCCCAATGGCCTCCTTCAGCGTACATATTTTTTTCGTTTCCGCTCTCGAGCTTAAGTTTGCCTGATCCAAATATGAAACTCATATACAATTCTTAGAACATCAACACACAGACAGAGTTCGAATTTGGGCAGTGATTCATTTACCATTCTAGATTTGTGCCCCCTTTATAACTTGGAAAACAGCAAATACCTAAGAGTAGAACAATAGAACTCTTTAAAAACTAGCAGTGACTTCAAATGCTCTCAAAAAGTATTTTCAATTATTATAAGTCAGCTTGAGCGGGGGCATTCGTGTCCCCAGACATATTCTTCTTTTATTGTTTTTAAAAATTAACAGAAACCAAACGGAAGACGATGTAGCAGATTCCTATTTTATTTTAGATTGCATTTCTAGGTACTGTAAATAATGAACGATAACATAAAAAATGTTACACAAAATCAATCTGACAAATCGGATGGCAACCTGTGTTTAAATTTACAATGATAAAATAATCAAGTTGTCGAGCAAAATTCGAAAGTTTTACTCTTGGTCCATTATCAAGGAGTGTTTTCCTTGGAATAAAATTGTTGATGCTTCACTGCTTTAACAATTCTGACAAGAAGATACAATCAACCCAAGATATTTTAACTAGACTTATAATTGGTGTAACGTAATTATTGCCTTATCTTCACAGTTTGACTGTGACCCTGTAGCTGTGATCAGGGAACATAATTTTGAATTCCGCAGGATAAATACTTCATGCAATAATAACGAAATAGGTTTTAGTTTTGAACAATATCACGTTTCTCTTAATAACAACTGTATAATTGAATCAGTTATACCATAATCGTGGTATCCTGTCACGTTTATAGTAATGATAGAATCAGAAATAACACAATGTGATACCATGTCATGTGTGCTTTAAGGTTGAAGCAAGTTTGCATGAGCATGAAAATTCAACATGGCACCATAATATGTAAGATTGTATGACTGATTCAGTCATACCATAAATATGGTACTATATCATGCTTCTTGTAAGGTTGAAAATTTTGACTCGTTAAATGCCTTACATTGACTTACAAGAAGATGATCAGCAATGCATCATGCAAGCACGCCTAACTTTTAATATATCGGATGAAAAGTGATACACTGAAATTCTCGAGAGAACGAATTCAAAGTTTCACGGATGAAATCACTTTCCACTCAACACCTAGCAAGTAACATGATTATCATATGTTTGGAATAATCAATTAAATATAGATAGAATTGATTTAAAATTTATTGCTAAACAAATTTTATAAGATCAGTTTATACAACCACAAATCTATGATTACAAAGTTCGACTCATTCCCCCAAAATGATTGTAGATCGCTTGGTATCAGAGAAGATCATTTGTTTACTATTATATTTTCATTCTATAACCACTTCTGTTTAGCAATTTATTATGTATATCTGCCTCTTGAAGCGGCATATAACTGCCAGAGTGTATAATAAAATATTGAATCTTGCCTTATAGTTTTGAAGTAGTGTTTTATATAAAAGTATATTCCACTATTGCATGAAATAGTTTCTCATTGAATTTAATCGAACATCCATTTTTTCTTTACCAGAAAGTATAAGTATTTGTTTTATATGATGTATAACCTATGATAATTCATCATACATTGTCGTTAGATAAAACTATATTTTGCGAAAGTTGTTCTCATTTACCAATTCCGTGCTCAATAAAGAAAGTCTCGGCAGCAAACGGTCTAGGTAGTTCTTTGTAACTACTGATTATCACCACCTTGTCAATACACAGAGGTGGTGAGTTAGAATCCAACTCATGATAAGGTGTGTTCGATTCCGATCTTTGACAAGCCCTGCAATTGTTTTAATGTCGGTGGTTTTCTCCTGATACTTAGGCCTCCTTCACCAATACAAACTGGTCCCACGATATAGCAACTGTACATAAAGTAAACCCCCAATATACCAAACCATGGGGAATATGACAGGTCTTCAGCCTGAAGTAGTCCAGTAATTTAGATTGTGAGATTTCCGCAAAGATGTCCAGTTCCAAACCCCAACGTCAAGCGTTACTGATGTTGAACAATTATAGTTCCTTCATACGCTTTCAAGCTGATATAAAACGAGTAGAATTATAGGTCTTTTGTCGTTAAAAAGGCAAATTATACGAAAATATTTTTAGAGGTTCCGCATCTACAGTAATAATCGTGATTCAGATGGAATTGTAATGATTCCAAAGTCGGTGTTTTGACAATTACCATTTATTGATTATTGAACTCTGACATTCTCTTCAAATGAAGCAGTAGATAAGGCTTATTTTCTTTTAATAGTTATTGCTTGTATGTTTTTAGTGAGTTAAGGACGTGATAATTGTTCGTGTCAGCAGTAGTTAGAATATAAATCTTGTCTACTGATTACTTCAACTGATGATTCAACGACATGGTTCTAAAGATCTATATATTTACATTGGAAAGTGATCTATTTGGCTTGAAGTTATCTACTTAAAACATGTTAAATGCATCTGATATTTTACAGTAATGTTTCTAGGACCAAATAGCAAAGGCTGGTACAAACAAATACAAATGTATTAATTACTCACAAAACACATAATCGATTCTCATTAAGACATGCTTTAATGACAACTGATTTACAGATCAATACATTTTATCACGGCTTTTCAATGCTTGTTTTTTGGTGAATAATTTATGAAGCCAGAAAGGTAAATGAAGTTATCTGTAGACTGAAACATTGATTTATACCCCGTCATGCCTTTGTATATTAAATTCCACATATGAAAATATTGTAAGGGTATGACATATGCATCCCATCAAAGTATGCCTAAATTATGATAAAAAAATATTCAGGAGTCTTTTTGTATCCTTCAAACCCACAGTAGAGTACAAACAAACACTAAACAGATCCCGAAAACATACTAAGTGACAATTAATTTCAACGCACTGTAAGCGCACATATCAATAATTGGTGTCTCGTCAGCAGTGGTCCAGTCCGATAAAGTGGAAAACAAAATTTAAAAAAAATTGCTACTGATCAAATTCAAATACGGAATGGCCATAATGTGTGACACCAAAAGCTGTCTAAGCACGACATTTCAGATTTTTTCTACCATGACAACTGTAAAATTTTGGTTTTATGGCCAGTACCGATATACTTGCAACGGAACTGATACTCCATACCAAATTAAATGATTAAGAAAAATAGCTAAATATATATGGACGACAGGAGTGCTTTATATATCATCAAAAATAATACTTTGTGGATGAACTGAAAACCAGTTAAAAGTTGATTAACCTAACCAAAACGCTAACTAGATCGGTAAGTCATGATAATATAGCTACAAACAAAAAATCAGTAGCATATAAAACACATTACGGATGTCTGGATGAAAACAATTCTTATGATACGTTTTTAAATCAAAGGGTCGAAGTTCCTGTTCCATCAGAAGCCTGTCAGATAAAACGATATCTCGATCTGTCCTGACATTTATAAGATTCTGAAAGCATATGTCAAAATCTGTTCTATAATCCATACAATTGAAACTGAAACTCGGGTATCAAATTTAAAGTGTACAATTTTTTCTTTTTCTGTATAAACTGTCAGAAGGTAATGGTCTTTACCAAAATATTTTAGAAACAAGAATCGAAGAAATTGTGTAAACAATTTAATGAAAAGTCTAAATAACCATACTTATGTATATTCTATACCTCAAACATTGATTCCTATTATCGATGTCGGTTTATATTACATACAAACCCACCAGCCTGTCGTATATTCGTATCAATTTATTAACCAATGAAGTCAATAAAATGTTACCTCATTGTCCCATAACCAACATCAACTTAATGTTATATTAAGACATCGAGTCCTACCTGCCATACCGTCCTATATTCCATGTCCAATGTTACATAGTTACCGTCTAGGTTTGACCTACAATATAAATAATTTCTGTGTCTAATTTTTTATATGAAATATTTTCAAAAGAATACTGGTGATATATAAAGTAAAAGGGAAAAACCGAATGACAAGGTGAATATATGAAAACTTCAAGATATGGAACATTTTGATACACATTTTAATGCACAAGATACGCAAATGTCGTCGATGTACGACTCAAATTGTGCTCAAGGCAAAACTGAATGTTGAAAACGAAAACAATAATCCAAAACATTGAAAAGCAAATTGACCAAAAAGAGTAAAGCCAAAACAAACGTAGGTCAGAACAGAAACACAGAGCGATGAAAACATAAATAACACAAAACATTACAAAAGATAAAACACTAACAAAAACCAAGACTTACATCTGATGCCTGGGGACCTTAGCATGTAACCATTCCCGGAATCGCAAATTTCCTTGAAATCCCCAGAGGTATTCGATAAATACGATTTAAACTTCTGCTTGTAACTTAAATTAGTAAACGAAAAGATTTCACTGTATACCCGTAATCTTACAACATATTTGCATATACACGTACCTCATTTTCAAAATTTTCCAGGCTGTAAGCACTAATTTTAGAAAAAAATAACTATGATGAATAATTTACTCGCATACATTAAGAATATATGGATCATAAAACCAGCATTTAACATATATCTTTTGTCGAAATTGAGTCAAATTAAAGAGGCAAGTCCATATAAAAGACTGATAATATCGTTATGTCGGGGACATCTGTATCTTAATGTAAATATTAAGTATTCCCTTATTGCTCAAGACCTAAGATGATATTTTAAGATGTCCAATGTGTTTACAGGATTGATAGTTATAATATTTTCCATTCTTATCTTGGTGTACTGTTGATTGATTATATGTCTGTCATGTGTTTGGACTTGCATTTTGAGACCGTAAAGAAAATTATTACAGTACATTTCCTTGTATGTTAAATTGTTGTTATATATTTATTTGATTGACCTTCAAGCTGTTTCCTTAAACAACACAGAAGTAAGGTAATCGCATTAAGCAAAGAATTTCGTTCAAACAGATCCCAGGCCCAAGGTGCCGGTCTGAGCTTGAGTGACGTGCAAAAGTTTTGAAGGCCCAACATGACTTGTGTCAAGGATTAATCCCTTTCTCATATCATTCAGGAGAACAGCAGATTCTTGTATACAACATAATTAATCCATAAATACAAAGGGGGTGGGATACAATAGGCCTAAATTCTGACTGCCACTGAAATGTTTAGTTCTACGAGAGGACACAAAGACCAGATACCAAAATTAAAAAAGACACATCGATTTTAAATTAAAAAAGGAAAGCATATATTACCAAATTACACACCAAATATCAAGTTTGTACTAAAAGAACTGTTTGAAAAATATCACAAATGGAAAAGCCAACAAAATGTAAAACTTTTATCACGAAATTCTACACAAGAATGAATTACAGATAAAAACATAATGGCATAAGATTTTAAAACAAAACCTGTTTGCATATGTCCTATATCTATTTGATGAGGATATTTTTTCTTCTTCAAAAAGCAGTAGAAAATCAGCTAAGGTGAAATTCTTTTTCGGGTTTTTCTTTACAAAATCAGGGGAATAAATTCCTGGTATGCTTAACATTCTGAGGAGTCACCCAAACAATCGTTTAACGTGTAGAAAAAAAATTATACCAAAGGTTTCAGGGAAATGATGAAATGTCCCATCGAATTCCACTGCTGGAAAATATTCTAGTTTTGTTGGAAATATAGCCGATGAGAAATGACAAGAAGACGACTTACGTTTTAGATAGCACAGTTATAAGAAGTGACTCTAATTTAACATTTTCTTCAACCGTTAGAGCAAATAATTTACATCCACTATAAACAGAAATTATATTCATCTCTAAAGCGAGAAAAAATTGCCTGATACATGTACGATACAACATGGTGTCATATACCTTTTTATCACATCAATAATACATTAATGAAACAACAGAACTTACTGAAAATATTTGTGTTTTAATATCCTCCACAGCTATGTCAGATCCGTGAATTTCTTTAATCAATACAGAGTTCGATAACGTCCCAACATCGGTAAGAAACTTTGAGTCAAACAGCCATGTTTTATAAAGTGTTTATAACTATCAGAATGTACTATCTAACTAAACAGTATGAAAAGATAAATGTATATGATTGTACAAATGTAAACTGTACACAAAATCAATGATATTGATTCATCCGGGAATTAGTGTTTGTTATGATGAAATACTTTCCACAAAACACAAATTAATTTGATTATTGAGCAATGAAAACAATAATGAATCGCCAAATTGTATTGCAACTGCAGGCATTGATTGCATTGAAATATACACGGAAACGTCGGCATTAAATTACAAACCACAACGACTTTCTGATTATTTCTCAACGATTAAATTGACAATTAGACTAAATCTAAATTTCCCATCTACTCAAAGTCAACAACTCTGCATTAGAAAGCCTAAAACAAATAAATCTTCTTAGGAAAAATCAATTCTAATAGGCTTTCTATCTGCAAAATTACTACAATAAATTCCTATTTCAAATGTAAAAACCTAGTCTATCTATGTCGCAAGACAAATAACTTGACCTTCCGTCCGCAAGGCAATAGTCAACATAACCTTTAGTACAAAAGCTGAATATATAGGACGTAAAATCTGAAGCATCAAAACTTAACCACAGACACCGGACAATGACACTAAGGTCAAAGGCAAGTGACATATACCAAATGGACAATAACACACAATATTGATAATCTATCATGTGCAAGTGTCTTAATTGTTAAAAAGGGTCAACATACAATTTAAAGGACGAACAAGCACACCAAATGTATCGTCATTAACTTTAAAAGTAGTCTTGACATTTCAGAAAAAGAAAATGATATAAATTTCCAACCAGTTCTAAACATCAGGAAAAATTGCCAAGCTGTCATATAAAGATATTCGAGGAGAAGAGTTTCACTGACAACTTTCAGCAGCTCTCCAAGAGAACAGTTCTTGTAAGCTCTATTCTAATGAGGACCATAGAGAACTGGCTTGGTGTCGTGAGTAAATACAGCAGCCACATGTGGAACAGGAATTTCTTAAGTGTTCCGGTCTCCTTGATTCAGTGGATATAAACAAAACTTCTTCATCTGAAGAAAAAAAATTAATGGAATTTTACTATTTATTCTAACTTCGAGATATCTAATAAACTTTATAAGATATCTCATATAGTTTATAAGATATGTTATATAGTTTATAAGATATCTTATATAGTTTATAAGATATTTTATATAGTTTATAAGATATCATATAAATTTCCTTATGAGATATCTTATAAACTATATGAGATATCTTATAAACTATATAAGATATATTATAAAATATATGAGATATCTTATAAAGTATATAATATATCTTATATAAAACATATTTATACGATATCTTATATACTTTATGAAATATCTTACATACTTTATGAAATATCTTACATACTTAATAAGAGATATCTTATAAAGTATATAAGATAACTTATAAAAACTAGATTATATAAGATATCTTATATATTATATGAGATATCTTATATACTTTATATCTTCTAAAGTTTATAAGATATCTTATAAAAACTGGATTATATAAGATATCTTATATGAGATATCTTGAAAATAGAATAAATAATAAAACGGCTTGCCATATTTTACACTTTAAGACATATGTGTGTATATTTGTGTTTGCAGATATGCTGACTAAGAATGAACTGTCACGTCTATACTAGTCCCTAGTGGTTATTATATGTCCGGCATAGAAGTTTATTTGCATAGAAATTAAATCTTATGTATGATCGTTTTTCGTTATTGAGGGAAACATTTTCTCTGACGACAATGTAATACCATTCAAAGGGATCTTCATAGAAGCTAGCGAGCTCTTTGTTGGGTCAACTTTTACACAAAGCAATTAATATTACACATTTTATATATAGGGTAATAATTTCAGACACGAACATTAAAAATTCGCATACATCCCCTTATGCAGATTCAGTCAATATGCAGTGAAAATAAACCCTTACCGATCCTTCATATATGCTATTGACAGTTTCCGGCGCTTACTTTATAGAATATTTGATTAATGCGTGATTTCCATGAGAATATGGTATGAATATTACCAATTATTCAAATTATCTGTAATGTAACATCTCTTCAACTGATTTATTAGTATCAGTGTTCTATTAGAAGTTAATATACAAAAAATACTGTATATAGCTACCTGTATATTACACACAGAACAAATAAAATTAATGGCACCTTATGGTCTGTGAAGGTGGACCGACAAAAAATTGAAAGTCTCAATTTAACCCCCCAAAAAGTTACAACTCTGATGACTACGTACTTTTCTGGTTTCCAAAAGAATTCAATGACAATTTTATACCAGTTAATTTTCAACAATAAACTTCAGCTGAGCTGGTGATTTCTACGGGTATTGGATCGAGGAAGCACACATTTTAAAAGATAGGCACGTGCTCGAATTGAAAACTATGACATGTTAAAAAACATTACGACCACAGACCTCCGTCACACTCATCGCAATGGTTGCTTCAGTGAAGTAACAGTAATTCGATTTACGACGATTATAAGGATGCCGCAAAATAAATTGCGACACACGAAGAATCTGTCGGCAAGTAAAAGATTAATGAAATTATAAATTCTTTTAAGGAATAGGTGCGTATATGTTAAATCAGAAATTTCCATCTTGGTGACTGTTATTAAGGCCCAACTCCGCTACTGTTTTTTTATCATTCAGAAAAGGGGAAAAAATAGATCCTTAGGTCATGTGCCAAAAAATCTGAAGCATCAAAACTAAACCACAGGCACCGGACAATGACACTAAGGTCAAAGTCAAGTGACATATGCCAAATAGACAATAACACACAATACGGATAATCTATCATGTGCAAGTGTCTTAATTGTTAAAAAGGGTCCACATAAAATTTAAAGGATGAACAAGCACACCAAATGTATCAGACATAAAAATAATGAAATAAAATAATGAAATATTAATAACAGTCGTTTTCACAACTACTGTAGTGTAGATGTCATCAAAAGAAACGAACTTGAAAGTAAAAACACCAACCAAACGTTTAAGTCTGCTGTCAAATTAGACTTTTTAGACTTTTCCCATAGAAAGACTATGACAGTCAGCTAACGTAAGTGTTCATTTCTTGAGTCTTTAATATAGGCGTATGGATTAATTATGAAAAATATAACATTATAAGGATCATCAATGACATATCGATCAATAAATAGCCTGAAAAGAAAACAACATTGTTCACAATATAAAACATAAAATTAACAGAGTCAGTATTAACACTTTATTTCACACATGATCCGCAATTCCAGAGAAACACCAATGTCTAAAAGAGCAATACTAAATGTATCATTGGTACCTTAGAAAAATTAAAATATTTTATTGTTTTCATCACGAACTGGTTAATCATTATTATAAATACGTAGCACATGGTTGCATATATGACACGTGTAGTCATCTTCGGAATTCTCTATCAAGATTGGGATTACTGCTACAGTATAATGGACAACAATTCCCATTGCCGTAAACTGTCCCTTTTCCTGATTGCCATAAACTGTCCCTTTTCCTGGAGGCGGTGTCAAACTGTTCATGTCCTAATACGAAACCCTCGTTGATTCTGAGACATACCAAGTCCGTCTCAATTATATAATAACAACGAAAAAGCAAAATAATGTAAGTTGTTCGCTCAAACAAGAACAGCTACATGTAAGTAAATGATATGATCATTTCTTGGGCATTTAGAGCAGAATTTATGTACTAGACTGATTTCCAGTGAAGTACCATTAAATGATCAACTAGATGACTTAATCAATTTGTTTTTTTTCTTTTCTTCATTTATTATTTAGATAGTTTATATAAATTTTCTCCCCAAATTTGAAGGCAGCAGCTGCCCCGCCTCTATTGAATTTACGTCCATGATTCCTTACCACTGGAATCTGAAAAAATACCATATTAGTTTAAACATAATTTATTTGGTTCAAAACAACAAATGGAATGGGACACAAGTACATCGCACTTATTTCTTCCATGCCCCCCCCCACCCTTAAAAATCAAGTGGTTGCTCCCTTACTAGTAAAAAATAACAACCCAAAGATACTAATATTAGATATAGTAAATTTATACTATGCTGTAAACGACGCATTTCAAGGAGTTACCTCTCATCAGCAGCATTAAAACCGAAACATTTGGAAGACCAAAAACCAAACTTATATTAAACAAGAAGTACTCAACCAAAAATACCGAAATAAAAAGCCAAATTTCAGCTAAGGAGATCTACCATGTGCAATACAAGGAATGAACCCTTAGTATTTCTATTATTTTTGAATTTTGCTAAATACTGGTAATTTCTGTAATAAATCAATGAATAATCATGTCAGACAAGTCTGACGACTGGGTTGGCGAATACACTCGTATAACACGTATATACAATTTACAAGTATCGGGTGTGTCGTTGGTGAGGAAACCAACATTTTATATAATCCTGTCTTTAATTAGAGATACATGTACCTCCGACGTTAAACGTCGTATTTAGAATTGACTGAAGCCGTATTACGACATGTACAAACACATGTGTTACTTTTTAATTTCGTTTTATTACATATAAAGACTTTTCATATCAGACAGGCAGCAATTATCGTTCTTTATAATCGCACAAAGCAACCATTTAAGCATATTTCTGATAATGGTTAATACAGTAGGTAATTTAGTATCATGACTGACTTTTTATCAAAGAACTGAACATCAGTAATTGGAAATTCAGATGAAAAGTTTTACAATGAATCTAGTGATAATCCATTTTTGTTAGTATCGCCGAATAAAATCACAAGTCACTACTTTCACTAAACATTACAAATACAGTAGAATTCTGTATATAAGCCAAGAAAAGCAACTCTGCTTAACACCCAGAAAACGTATGTTGTTATGACATACATGTACCATCCATTCATTTTGTCAAAACGTAAGAGATTTGAGTCAAATAAAAGTTATAGGGCTTGAGATTCCTGCTGTGTTGACGTCAGAGAACACTCCATTTATGAAAATGGGAAATCAATGTTTTTCGAATTTCAAATTAATTTTCTGCCATGAAAACATAGTATATTTCAATTCTGTAACCATTTAAATAATTATTTCCGTATTTTGTTTGCGTCTACTTGGCATGGCAAAATGAAATGAAAATAAGTTAACTACAGGCCTACATGTACCAACCATTCATGATAATCACTGAAATTTGCTTGGGACTATAAACTTTTTTTTAGATAAAATAGTTGAAATAAGGCACATCAGGTTTTCTTGGTAGAAAATAAATGTGTCGTCGAATTTTCCGAGTTTGATATACGGATTGGGCTCTTTAACGTCAACGCATTTGGCCAAATCTACTGAAAACAAGTCCTTCTGAGGAATCCATGATTAGCCTTCATCTTAAAGAATATACTCATATGAATAAGCACAATTCCGTATAAGTGTAAGAATACTGATGCGATGTTTATCTGTGTAGCTTTTACATGAAAAATCAAAAGTAGTATATATGCGGTTTTCAGTTATGATTTGTGGTGGTGGGTGTGGTGGAGGTGCCGGAAGTGACGTCACCGGAACCGGAAATGACGTCACAGGAAGTGGCGTAACCGGAACCGGAAGTGACGTAACCGGAACCGGAAGTACCCGGAAGTGATTTGCGCGCATGCGCAACCGGAAGTAGTGGTTTTCGCGCCATTTCTTAACGGAAGTGACGCAAGTCACGTGTTAGGACCCGGATGTGTGGTCTGGGCATGTTCAGGCGGAACCGGAAGTACTCGGAAGTCGTTTTGCGCGCATGCGCAACCGGAAGTAGTGGATTTTTCCCATGATTTGTTTACGGAAGTGACGCAAGTCACGTGCCAGGACCCGGATGTGTCGTCTGCGCATGTTCAGGAACCGGTAGTGGTTTTTGCGCGGATGCGCAACCGGAAGTGATGGGTTTTCTCCATGATTTGTTTACGGAAGTGACGTAAGTCACGGACCAGGATGTGCAAGGATGTGCCATGCTTGACCAGATTGAATTATCTCCCTTTTCCCGCACTTCTCGGTCGTCTCTGGATCTTTCATCGGTCTGATACCCTCACTCCGAGAGTATACGTTTGGATTATCTCCCCTTATCCCGCTCTTTTCATTTGGGGGTATTTTCTGTGAGGTGAGGACCAAAGGTAGGATTGGATTATGTCCCCTTACCTCCAATTGATGCTTGTCACCATTAGATCAATGGAGGAGTGTCCTTAGCAACCGCCTTAGCAACGGCGGTCCATTTCTATGATGCACTTCGTTTCTCTTCTCTTGCTCCATCCCGCTCCTCGCTGTTCTTCTCTTGCTCCGTGCTGCTCATCGCTGCTCTTCTCTTACTTATCGCTGCTCATCACTGCTCATTGCTGCTCATCTCTTGCTCATCACTGCTCATTGCTGCTCATCTCTTGCTCATCGCTGCTCATCGCTGCTCATCGCTGCTCATCTCTTGCTTCGTGCTGCTCATCGCTGCTCATCACTGCTCATTGCTGCTCTTCTCTTGCTCATCACTGCTCAATGCTGCTCATTGCTGCTCATCTCTTGCTCATTGCTGCTCATCGCTACTCAGGACCTTACTCGCGTGCTCATTTCGCTCCTGCTGCTTGTCACTGTTCGTCATCGCTGTTCATCTCTTGATCCACCCTTTTCCCGCACTTCTCGGTCGTCTCTGGATCTTTCATCGGTCTCTAGGGTCTGATACTCTCACTGTTATGTCGAAGTCCAAGAGTATACGAAGTACACTATTGGATTATCTCCCCTTATTCCGCTCTTTTCATCTGTGGGTGATGTTTTCTGTGAGGACCAAAGGTAGGATTGGATTATGCCCCCATACCTGCAAGTGATGCTGTCACCAATAGATCAATGGAGGGGTGTCCTTAACAACTGCCTTAGTAACGGCGGTCCATTTCTATGATGCACTTCGTTTCTCTTCTCTTGCTCCATCCCGCTCCTTGCTGCTCATCTCTTGCTCCGTGCTGCTCATCGCTGCTCTTCTCTTGCTCATCGCTGCTCATCACTACTCATTGCTGCTCATCTCTTGCTCATTGCTGCTCATCTCTTGCTCATGGCTGCTCATCGCTGCTCATCGCTGCTCATCGCTGCTCATCGCTGCTCATCTCTTGCTCATCGCTGCTCATTGCTGCTCATCTCTTGCTCTTTGCTGCTCATTGCTGCTCAGGACCTTACTCGCGTGCTCATTTCGCTCCTGCTGCTTGTCACTGTTCGTCATCGCTGTTCATCTCTTGATCCACCCTTTTCCCGCACTTCTCGGTCGTCTCTGGATCTTTCATCGGTCTCTAGGGTCTGATACTCTCACTGTTATGTCGAAGTCAGAGAGTATACGAAGTACACTATTGGATTATCTCCCCTTATCCCGCTCTTTTCATCTGTGGGTGATGTTTTCTGTGAGGACCAAAGGTAGGATTGGATTATTCCCCCTTACCTGCAAGTGATGCTGTCACCAATAGATCAATGGAGGGGTGTCCTTAACAACTGCCTTAGTAACGGCGGTCCATTTCTATGATGCACTTCGTTTCTCTTCTCTTGCTCCATCCCGCTCCTCGCTGCTCTTCTCTTGCTCCGTGCTGCTCTTCTCTTGCTCATCGCTGCTCATCACTACTCATTGCTGCTCATCTCTTGTTCATCACTGCTCATTGCTGCTCATCTCTTTCTCATCGCTGCTCATCGCTGCTCATTGCTGCTCATCTCTTGCTCTTTGCTGCTCATCGCTACTCAGGACTCTACTCGCGTGCTCATTTCGCTCCTGCTGCTTGTCACTGTTCGTCATCGCTGCTCTTCTCTTGCTCATTGCTGCTCATTGCTACTCAGGACCTTACTGGCGTGCTCATTTCGCTCCTGTTGCTTGTTGCTGTTCGTCATTGCTGCTCTTCTCCTGCTCATCGCTGCTATTCTCTTGCTCTTTGCTGCTCATCGCTACTCAGGACCTTACTCGCGTGCTCATTTCAGTTTTGCTGCTAGTGGTGGTCGATTGTCGTTATTCAAAGATTAGATCTGTGCGAGAGCACCATTAAATTCAGGTCATTTGAAAGGGCACTCTGCATTTATCCAGGCTTGTGACTGGCTATCATAAGATAGGCTGCATTAATCCTCCTCAATTTTTTAAGGCCACTCTGCATTTGTCCAGGCTTGTGACTGGCTATATATATGTATAAACATATTTAGGCTGCATTACCCTCCTTCCCTTTTTTTTAATTTTTTAAAATTTTTTAATTATTTTTTTTTCTTTGTAATATGTTCCAATTCCTCTGTCACATAGAGTCATTGCTGTCTTCAGCTGGTGGTGGGTCGTAGTCGTTCAATACACGGTTAAGCAGATATTTTCGTTTTTCTACGGCATATTCCCATGATTCTTTTGATTCATAGTCTTCCTCTTCTCTCAAGCGTTTAGCCGTTTTCTTGATCTTTCTATGTACGGGGTCTTTATTCATGTCTTGATGCCAGGACAATAGTCCGAGGTAATGGTTTCGCATTTCGTCTCTGTATGTGTCAAACATGTCTCGATATGCTGCCAAGCGTGCCTCGTCTTCTTCCATTCCGGCTTCGACAAGTTCGTTTACTTTCTGTGAGTATTCCGATTGATGTACTTGAAATGTTCTATTCAAAATGACTTCCCATGGAGACTGTTCGCATTGCTCTTCGGAGTCTTCGTTGGACTCATGTTCACTACTTTGTTCGGATTCCTCGTTATCGGCTTCTGTGGTGGTATCTGAGACTGAATCACTATAGTCTGTTGAATCCTTCTCCATACCGTGTGCATTCTTTTTGTGTCGCACTATATTGAAGTTTCGCTTGGACTGGTATCCACATATGTCACAGGTATACATTTAAGACGTCTTTCTTTCCTTGGATTCAATAGTAGAATGAGCTGCGGTCGTCCTGCAAGTGCTTATATTACCTACAGGTTCCTCAACGGCTTGTTGATTCATACACAAACGTTTGGCAAAGTATTCGTTTCGAGATTGTTGCAGTTCAGATTTCACTTTTCTGATGAGGTCTCTATTAAGTCTTGTCCACTCGTTGTTAATCCTTCTACACCCCTTGCAGACATTCATGTTTTTGTAGAATTCCCCAAAGCTCTTGTTTATTTGACACTTTGTACATTTCTTGTTTGGATCCACTTTGCTGGGTCCTCCACTTGTGTTGTCCAACCGTTTGGTTCTCTCCACTTTGGTTGGAAGTATTTTCCTTTTCACTTCTGGTTTTGCTTTGGTCTTTGAAAGATCCACAGGAATTAAGTATCTAGCAGGAACCAATAAACCGAGAGGCGTTTTCGACTCCATTGGTACGTGTGTGTTGTTTGACGGTCTTCAAACAACTGACGAAATTAAACAAAACCTCTGAATATATTTTCGTTAAAAGCTTTCCATTGGCGTCATGGTGGCGAAGATTGTTTTTGTCTATTCATTCAGATAACACAGTTCGCTGTTCGTTGTTGCTGCTGCTACTGCTGCTGAGGAGGTGAAGGTGGGATTCTCACTGTTTCGTTATAAATCACCTCTTGTTCTCGTTGATGTTACGATGAACACCAAAGATGGCTGCGTCCATGTAACGCGGACTTGAAAGAGAGCACCCTTATGAAACAAGTTTTAGAGTCTTTCCGGACGGGAACGAATGTTCTCGGCCTCGTTGATGTTACGATGGACATCAAAGATGGCTGCGCCCAAGTAACGCGGACCTGAAAGAGAGCACCCTAATGAAATGAAAATTTCAGAGTCTTTCCGGACGGAAACGAACGTTTACGGATTTCAGTCCTAACCATAACCCTAACTCGAGTCCTAACCCCAACCCTAACTCTAATCCTAACCCTAGTTCTAACCCTAACCGTAGTCCTACTCTAACAACTCATACCCCACGCCGGTGGTTCACTGGTGCAAGCGTGACAAACATGAGGCAAACAGTCACGCTTGCTTAGGTGAACCACCGGCGTGGGGTATGAGTTGTTAGTGATTCAGTCTCAGATACCACCACAGAAGCCGATAACGAGGAATCCGAACAAAGTAGTGAACATGAGTCCAACGAAGACTCCGAAGAGCAATGCGAACAGTCTCCATGGGAAGTCATTTTGAATAGAACATTTCAAGTACATCAATCGGAATACTCACAGAAAGTAAACGAACTTGTCGAAGCCGGAATGGAAGAAGACGAGGCACGCTTGGCAGCATATCGAGACATGTTTGACACATACAGAGACGAAATGCGAAACCATTACCTCGGACTATTGTCCTGGCATCAAGACATGAATAAAGACCCCGTACATAGAAAGATCAAGAAAACGGCTAAACGCTTGAGAGAAGAGGAAGACTATGAATCAAAAGAATCATGGGAATATGCCGTAGAAAAACGAAAATATCTGCTTAACCGTGTATTGAACGACTACGACCCACCACCAGCTGAAGACAGCAATGACTCTATGTGACAGAGGAATTGGAACATATTACAAAGAAAAAAAAATAATTAAAAAATTTTAAAAAATTAAAAAAAAGGGAAGGAGGGTAATGCAGCCTAAATATGTTTATACATATATATAGCCAGTCACAAGCCTGGACAAATGCAGAGTGGCCTTAAAAAATTGAGGAGGATTAGTGCAGCCTATCTTATGATAGCCAGTCACAAGCCTGGATAAATGCAGAGTGCCCTTTCAAATGACCTGAATTTAATGGTGCTCTCGCACAGATCCAATCTTTGAATAACGACAATCGACCACCACTAGCAGCAAAACTGAAATGAGCACGCGAGTAAGGTCCTGAGTAGCGATGAGCAGCAAAGAGCAAGAGAATAGCAGCGATGAGCAGGAGAAGAGCAGCAATGACGAACAGCAACAAGCAACAGGAGCGAAATGAGCACGCCAGTAAGGTCCTGAGTAGCAATGAGCAAGAGAAGAGCAGCGATGACGAACAGCAACAAGCAACAGGAGCGAAATGAGCACGCGAGTAAGGTCTTGAGTAGCGATGAGCAGCAAAGAGCAAGGGATGAGCAGCGATGAGCAGTGATGAGTAGCAATGAGCAAGAGAAGACCAACGATGAAAAGAGAAGAGCAGCGATGGGCAGCACGGAGCAAGAGATGAACAGCGATGACGAACAGCAACAAACAGCAAGAGCGAAATGAGCACGCGAGTATAAGGTCCTGAGAAGAGGTGAACAGCAAAGAGCAAGAGAAGATAAGCCATGACGAACAGCAACCAGCAACAGGAGCGAAATGAGCATGCGAGTAAGGTCCTGAGTAGCGATGAGCAGCAAAGAGCAAGAGAAGAGCAGCGATGACGAACAGCAACAAACAGCAGGAGCGAAATGAGCACGCGAGTAAGGTCCTGAGTAGAGATGAACAGCAAAGAGCAAGAGGAGATAAGCGATGACGAACAGCAACAAACAGCAGGAGCGAAATGAGCATGCGAGTAATGTCCTGAGTAGAGATGAACAGCAATGAGCAAGAGAAGATAAGCGATGACGAACAGCAACAAACAGCAGGAGCGAAATGAGCACGCGAGTAAGGTCCTGAGTAGCGATGAGCAGCAAAGAGCAAGAGATGAGCAGCAATGAGCAGCACGGAGCAAGAGAAGAGCAGCGATGAGCAATAGAAGAGCAGTGGTGAGCATTGATGAGCAAGAGATGAGCAGCAATGAGCAGCGATGAGCAAGAGATGAGCAGCAAGGAGCGGGATGGAGCAAGAGAAGAGCAGCAATGAGCAGCGATGTGCAATGAAATGGACCGCCGTTGCTAAGGCAGTTGCTAAGGACACCCCTCCATTGATCTATTGGTGACAGCATCACTTGGAGGTGGGGGGACATAATCCAATCCTACCGTTGGTACTCACAGAAAACATCACCCACAGATGAAAAGAGCATGATAAGGGGAGATAATCCAATAGTGTACTTCGTATACTCTCTGACTTCGACATAACAGTGAGAGTATCAGACCCTAGAGACCGATGAAAGATCCAGAGACGACCGAGAAGTGCTGGAAAAGGGTGGATCAAGAGATGAACAGCGATGACGAACAGTGACAAGCAGCAGGAGCGAAATGAGCACGCGAGTAAGGTCCTGAGTAGCGATGAGCAGCAAAGAGCAAGAGATGAGCAGCAATGAGCAGCGATGAGCAAGAGATGAGCAGCGATGAGCAGCGATGAGCAGCGATGAGCAGCGATGAGCAAGAGAAGAGCAGCAATGAGCAGCGATGAGCAAGAGATGAGCAGCGATGAGCAGCGATGAGCAGCGATGAGCAAGAGATGAGCAGCAATGAGCAGTGATGAGCAAGAGATGAGCAGCAATGAGCAGTGATGAGCAGCGATAAGCAAGAGAAGAGCAGCGATGAGCAGCACGGAGCAAGAGAAGAACAGCGAGGAGCGGGATGGAGCAAGAGAAGAGAAACGAAGTGCATCATAGAAATGGACCGCCGTTGCTAAGGCGGTTGCTAAGGACACCCCTCCATTGATCTAATGGTGACAAGCATCAATTGGAGGTAAGGGGACATAATCCAATCCTACCGTTGGTCCTCACAGAAAATACCCCCAAATGAAAAGAGCGGGATAAGGGGAGATAATCCAAACGTATATAGTGAGGGTATCAGACCGATGAAAGATCCAGAGACGACCGAGAAGTGCGGGAAAAGGGAGATAATTCAATCTGGTCAAGCATGGCACATCCTGGCACATCCTGGTCCGTGACTTACGTCACTTCCGTAAACAAATCATGGAGAAAACCCATCACTTCCGGTTGCGCATGCGCGCAAAAACCACTACCGGTTCCTGAACATGCGCAGACGACACATCCGGGTCCTGGCACGTGACTTGTGTCACTTCCGTAAACAAATCATGGGAAAAATCCACTACTTCCGGTTGCGCATTCGCGCAAAACCACTTCCGAGTACTTCCGGTTCCGCCTGAACATGCCCAGACCACACATCCGGGTCCTAACACGTGACTTGCGTCACTTCCGTAAAGAAATGGCGCGAAAAACCACTACTTCCAGTTGCGCATGCGCGCAAATCACTTTCGGGTACTTCCGGTTCCGGTCACGTGACTTCCGGTTCCGGTTACGTCACTTCCTGTGACGTCATTTCCGGTTCCGGTGACGTCACTTCCGGCACCTCCACAGCACCTCCACCACACCCACCACCACAAATCATAACTGAAAACCGCATATATACTACTATCAAACTAGTATTTCCCTGTAACTTTTATTCGTTATATTTTAATATTTACCATATAAACACTTCACATGGTAATGTTATGGTTCATATTTTGACAATCGGTTATAAATAGCCTCATATTGTCTGTCAGAATTTTGAACACAAAGTACAATCTAAAAACAAGAGTGGACACACTACATGTCTTGCTCGAGTATGCACATGGACACAGAATACTGATTATCTGATACCCAACATTGCAGGTCAAAGGAAAATGCGTTAAAAGAAATAGCAATGGTCAGGCGATAATTTGTCTGAAAAAATCAAATGCATGTCATTTAGGCCTAAAACTGTGTCCCAGGTCAAAGGAGAGCTGACAGGTCTCAGACTGGTATGTACCCACCAAAGACCAAAAACGGTAGGTCTATATAATACATTTATAACATTTGTTGAGAAATGGATTTATTTGTAAAAATGGGACCAGAATCACTCAAGCCTTACATTGAGGTGACTTTAGATATAGGTATTACAGCTACAGAAAAATTGACTTAATCATGAAAATGTGACTCAAGTCTGAAATTCAAGTCAAGGTCTCAGACAGCCATATACCAACCAAACACTATCTATAGACCAAATATGGTTGGTCTATGTATTGCAGTATTTGAGAAATGGATATTATCCCAAAACGTGAAACATGTCAGTCAAGCATGAAATAGAGGTGAAACGTAAGGTGTCAGATGTTAAAATGGTATATACTAAGATCTTCTAACAATCAAATACTGTGGGTACTGTTGCTGAGAAATAGACTAAATCATAAAAATGTATATAAAGTCACTCAAGCATGAAATTCAAGTCAAGTTCAACTGACAGGTATCAGACTGGCATGTATCCACTAATAACTATCTACAGATCAAATATGATGGGTCTAGGTAATATAGTTACTGAGAAATGGACTTAATCTAAAAAATGTAACAATGAGGTCAAGGTCCAGGGTAGGTGTCAGACTAGCATGTACCCAGATGTTGACCAGATATGGTTGGCTTAGGTATTACAGTTGCTAAGAAATGGACTTAATCGCGAAAATGTGACATGTCAATCACCCATTAAATTGAGACCAAGGTCAAAAGGCAGGTATCATACCAACATGTACCCACTAAGAACTATCTATTGACCAAATATGGTGGGTCTAGGTATTAAAGTTGCTGAGAAATGGACCTAATCTCAAAAATGCAACAAAGTCACTCAACCATGCAATTGAGGTCAAAGTTCAGAGACAGGTGTCAGACTTGCATGTGCCACTAAGAACTATCTATAGACCAAACATTGTGGGTCTAGGTATTACAGTTGCTGAAAAATGGACTTGGTGAAAGTCACTCAACCATGAAATTGAGGTCAAGTTCCAGAGACAAGTGTCAGAATGGCATGTACCCACGAAGAACTATGAATAGATCAAATACTAGGTATTACACTTTCTGAGAAGTGGAGGTAATCACGAAAATCTGACGCAGGTCTCTCAAGCATGAAATTGAGGTCAAGGTCAAAATGCAGGTGTCGGACAGGAATGTACCCACAAAGAACTATCTATTGACCAAATATGGTGGCCTAAGTATTATAGTTGCTGAGAAATGGATTTAACCACGAAACTTGGACGCAGATTATACATTTATGAAAATGAGGTCAGGGTCACAAAATAAGTATACTGCGGCAAACTTTATACGATAAGCTATCTATGGACCATTAATCTTAATTGTAGGTATTACATGTGCAAATGTATTAAAGTTTTTAAAAAGTTTACGCCGCCGCCGGAAAGTAACACCTATATCTCGTCTTCGCGACTTTTCATTGCAGGCAAAACAAAAAACAAATGTAGACAAAGGTTAAGACCAAATACATTTTGTACTACAATTAAAAGGCTAATAATGAAAATACAATTCGTAACAATAATTTTAATTAAAACATACTTTTCATATTAATATTAAATCCTATCAATCATTAGACATCATACGAAATTCCTTATACCGACATCTACACCGACTTCTACACCGAGACTGACTATTTAGTTAGGGGTAATCTCAAAATACTAGATATGTAAATTGCAGTGGCTCTTTTGAGGACAATGCGCCTCTTGGTTAAAATGTTAAGAATTTAAAATGCATTTTTATTTTGTTTTTAAAATTTGTTGAAGAGTGAAAAATATCGGAGATTTTTTAAATTATTTTATTATGATTTATTTATTGACCGATTTTATGAGGCAGCAAAAGTATTTACCGTACAAATGTTCGTACTATTTTTTGGGATCATATGTTCGGTGAATATTTAGGGTATTTTGGGGGGGGGGGGTTTTGGGGGGGGGGGGGGGGGGGGGTGGGGCATTTCCCCTAACAGCTTTTTTTGGGGTGTGTCTAAAATGTTTAGTAATTTTTGGGGGTGAAATTTATTTTCTCTGGCAAGCCTATGGACGGATCATTTTGGGGAGTACCCCCACCCCACTGGGTGAGCAACCATTTGAAGTTTCGGGTAAGGGATTGGCTTGGATCAAGTACATACAAATTGGTACATTTGCAAGATTTTCTTTTCATTTGTGGCATTACTCTATTTCTGAATTCGGAATATACATGTATTGTCTGTAAAGAATTAGAAGATATATCCAGGTTTCGGACTATTCTAATCCTTACTTGAGATAATATTTGTCGAAAATCAATCCGTCATTTTCGGCAGTGATCCTGTTTTTTTTTCAATTTGAGCTTCATTGCCGAAGAAGGCATCAATTATTGAATTATGCACAGGTATTGTAAAAAGACGTAGGCTACAAATTCATTCATAGCTATTTAAATTTTAATAAGTAAAGTCAAGAAATACCAAAGGGATATTCAAAGGAGAGAAAAATCGAAACAACTGACAAACTCCAAAAAACAACGAAGACAAGACCAAAACAATACATGCACTACAATTAAAAACTTAAAACATATGAACAAAAAGTACTTAAATAAATCTGCAAAGATATAGTTGTAACCAGAGGATTGTAAGTGAAAAAGGGAGATTCAGACTTGGACCCACGATGTCTTCGTGTTATGTATTTTTTTAGATAATCTTTCCAAACTATTAAAATACTAAAATAACGTCTTTATAAGTAAATTTTGCTTTGGTCATATAAATTTTTTATGTTTAAGAAAAACAAACTCGTACTGAAATGTTAAAAAAAGACTCAATAAAAAAGTTATCCGTAGGTTAAGGTATTTTGAGTTGACCCCTGTTGCGTATCTGTGTATTATAGGTCATTGTAGAAATTGGTATAGTAATCAATTTCGTATTATTTCTATTACAAACATTACAACTTATATATTTTTTGATTTTTAACGTTTAGTAAATGCACTGCAACCACGCTAAATTGTGGTTATGTTCTATATGGAATATTATACACCAGCTAATATAGCTATATTCCCTATTATATATAGATTTTTGTACACAATGTGTAATTGTAGTTGTGTCACCAATTGTCATTTAAAAATTTTAAAAATACATACAAAATTACAGTTTGTTTGGACATAAAAACATAATTATGGCCCCTTTCCTTCTGATAATATTCTGTACTAAATACATGTATAATGCATACAGTGTTATACATCAAATTTCATGAGGAATACATAAGTACACCTAAATGTGTAATTTGTTATGTGAACCCCAGAAAAAATTCCCATCTTGCAGAACTACACACGGTATGCAAAAAGTCTTTCAGATTTGTTACATTTCAATGCAAACTGTATGAGATTTGGCAATCACAAACCTTCGCATATATGGTAATGACAAAGTTCTTTAGGATATCCCCAAAATTAATCATATCTAAAATTATAATTTGAAGCAAGTTATTTCCCTTACTTCCGTTTCCGGCGAAAGAAACTTTTTCTAGCCTTTGTATGTAGCACAATATGGCTACCCCCATTAAACAAAGACTTTTCTAAATGACCCATATGAAGAAAATACATATGCTCCTATAGCGCTCGCTATAACCTTATTTACACATGAAAAAATGACATATTATAAACAAGTTTTGTTAACACCTAAACCTCTACATTTATATGTTGCGTGAATCTCTGATGTACATACAGTTTACAATAATAAAGTATGATGTTTTCCAGTCATTATATATCATGTCTTTGCCACGTAAGTACTGCCACCCCTGCTTGTATCTATGACCATCATTTCATAATTAAACTGTTCTTTTGATTTCATTGTTATTCGGATTAAAATAAATGCACTGATAAAAATCATAAGTGATCCAAAAATACATAATAATGTTGAATAGGGAAATCCCAATTTTAGGGCATCTGTCATTTCATCTGGAATCTGTGAGGTATAATTACGATAAGAGATAAGGTATACCATTACAATCACAAAACATACTGAACCTGAAAATATAATTCATACTCATGTTTAACCTCGCCGTATTTTTGCGCCTGTCCCAAATCAGGAACCTTTAACCTTTGTTAGTCTTGTGTGTTTTTTTAATTTTGGTTCATTTGTATGTTTCGGAGTTTAGTGTGGCATACATTTCACTGAACAAGTATGCATTATTGTTTAGGGGTCAGCTGAAGACCTCCTCCGGGTGCGGGATTTTCTCACTGCGTTGGAGACCCATTGATAAACTTGAGCTGTTTTCTGCTCTTTGGTCGGGTTGTTGTCTCTTTGCCACATTCCCCGTTTCCATTCTCTACTCCATCAATCATTTGTCAACAAACAATTAAGCTTGAATAATCATTTATTGGTCAGTGTTCAAACAATTACATTGAATTCCTATGTGAAACAAACGGAAAGATAGTATATTAACAAATAATTCTTTGATACCAATTTTGATGCACAAGATGTGCACATTTCGTCGACTTACGACTCACAAGTTGGGCTCTAGGCCTAAAATGTTGAAATCCAAAACAACAATCCAAAAGGTTAAACAGAAAACTCAAAATTACCGAAATGACCAATGACTTGTTATATTATTGAGTTCAAATGCTCAAGTGGTTTCTAAATGAAATGAAAGGTATCAATTGATAACAAATCATTTGTTTACCCACCGGATACTATTAATGAAATGCCTCCAACTACACCAAGCTTCTTTCTTGGGAACTTTTTACAAGTATATGTCACTGTCAGTACTAAAGATGTCAATGACTGGACCAAAGTCAGGGAAGATATCACAAGAATAGCAAGGATAACATGTGACACTGAAAAAGAATCATCAGCATGATATATAATACAGCTTAGTTGATTGTTAGCATAAAATAAGAACTTTTTCACGAAATATCAGATTTCAAGGACCAAATTTCACATGAAATGTTTTTCCACTATAAAAACTTATTTCGATGTGTAATATATTGTTAAGAACTGCTGCTGTACCTCGTTTCTTCTAGTTGGAACTTTCAATTCTAAGACTTAATTTAAAACTTAAAGACATTAGAGTCTCCAACCTATGGCGTTTACATTTCACAGTTGTCGAACGTGTAAAATGAACACATGGCATAAACATCTCAAACAGGGTCATATTTAGCCTTTAATTATATCATCAATCCAGAAATTTTAAAGTCATCATCATGATGCAATTGAGGGATATGAGTTTTTTTTTAACTCATACATATCTATTACACTTGTTTTGATTATACGATTTTTTTTAAAATAAAAGGACTTTTTCATTCTAATCTCAAAGCCAGCCGCGAGACGATGAGAATGAAGAATTTCCTCGAGTTAAAAGAAATGATATATAATCTGTTATTCCCTATTTTTGTACTTCTTGTTTTAAAATAAGTTTGGTCTTCCAAGTGTTTTAGTATATATATATCTAATATAATTATCTTTGGATTGTTATTTTGAAACTCCTGGGACGATGCCTCTGCATGGTGGACCCTAGGTCCCCGAGGGTATTCGCCAACCCAGTCGTCAGACTTGTCTGACATGATTATTCATTGATTTGTTATAGAAATTACCAGTATTTAGCAAAATTCAAATTTTATAGAATTACTAAGGGTTCATTCCTCGTATTGCACATGGTAGATCTCCTTAGCTGAAATTTTGCTTCCTATTTCGGTATTTTTGGTTATGAGTACTTCTTGTTTTAAAATAAGTTTGGTTTTTGGTCTTCCAAGTGTTTCGGTTTTAATGCTGCTGATGAGAGGTAATTCCTTGAAATGCGTCGTATACAACATAGTATAAATTTACTATATCTAATATAAGTATCTTTGGATTGTTATTTTGTTATATTTTATTGTAAATTTCATAAAAATCAGTTGTATTTTTATTGTTTTTATCCAATAAATATTTTCAACCTGGGAATATTTCGTACTGCGTTATACTGGTGATAATTTCTTTTGTTACAATACTTGCCTGTGAACGATTTTGAAAATATAACAAAAAGGCGATAACAACTCTTACTTAAGCCTTCCATCCTTGACAAATCTACATGACTTTGTCAACCTGCTATTTGACAGTTGTTGTTAGGGGAGCAGGAGTGCTTACTTTTTAGGCACACCCGATGTCAATCCAGATTTTATTGTTAGCGTTCACATTTCCAGACATATTATTATTATACTGTAATTATTATTTTTTTGCAATCTTATTTTAATTCTCTTCGGCCCCTCAATCCCTCAATCCGCCGTCATATAAACGTTGCCATACTGCATGGACTTTAATGTAAAGAGCGCTCTGTCTATGAGATACTGGATCCTGAATTGCAGTTATTGCCCTTTGTCTTCCAGGACAAGGGTGATCATTGAACGATTAAGTTTGCTGAAGATTTTGAGCCAAAGGGGTTATGAGAGAATGTTTTATACTTCAAACTTTATATCGTTGGCTAACTGAAGTCCTTGGCACTGACAAGTAAATAGGAAGTGGCTTGATGCAATGGTGTGCGGAAAATGTTAGACCTCTGTCAAGCCTTTAAAATAATTACTTAACAAAATCATCTGTGAGTGTATTCGAGCCTAATTTTTAGCCTCGTGCACACCACATATTGTTTAATTGAAGAGGTGCTTAAAAAACCAATCATGCAAATAAGTATCAATATTGCATTTCTTTTTTCAGTTCTGAACATTCACATTTCAAACTTTCCTCAAATTAAAAGAAACAAGTATTAAAAAAATTAATTGTGCTATAATTGTCATGCAGTATACACCAATTATTCAATATTTATTTTGAAAAACCGATTATCATATAGCATATTTTACTTACAATAACTTATTGTTATACCATTCTTTTGCATCATCTGGATAGCTTGATTTATTTGGCCATTATTGTCTAAAAAAATGATCAAAATAATATATACTCAACAATGTAATTTAAATTTAATAATGAAAAGTATGATTGGTAGTATTCCCGGGTTTGACTGTGAATTTGAATGACGGCTTTTTGGATTGTTCTCTAAGTATTTTTGTTCATTTAGTTAGAGAGTTTGAATCACAATTTTACCAATCTTCCATTCGGCTACACTTTGACCTAACTACTACACACCTTTGCCTGACTAACAGGGCTCAATATCCCATGCCCATTCAGGATGAGAATAAGTTTTTCAATTAAGACGAGCAATTGAGACTGCCAAAGAAAAAAAACGAAAGACGGGATGTGAACAAACCACGAAAGCTTCAAGTCCCTGTTCCTGAACGCGAACATATATACGTGCATAAAACACAACCAAATGTACTTTTTTTTCTTTCGGACAGAAGAATATCAAGGCAGCCAATAATTCAAAATGTAGTTGTATTTCCTAATGTTAGCCTAGAGTCAGAATTAATTTTGACTACTTTAATGACATACATGTATTTGATAATTATAAATTTCCAAATAAAAATTTCCATATGCTTAGGCTTAGCCGTACCATATTAAGGGCTTTAGTTTACGGTATTTACTTTTCATAGCGATTGGTTATTTTTTGCATGTTATGTATACAGTGATTTTCTGAATACCAAGACAGAAACATATCCAGGGAAGTGTTGAAAGCCATAAAATTACATTTAGTAATCTTTTCGATAAATATCATTATTTTTTAAATTTCAGTTCCTTCGAGATCAACAATTTTCTTAAACAGGAAATATGTTTTGATGTTAGTTTGGGAAATTACGATTAAGAAGCCTAGCCAGCCGAGAAAAACACTTTTTATAATGCTAGAGATGCTCTCTACATAACTGCATAAGTACCTTTAGTTGCATTGGTTGAAAAGGCATCCAAAAGGGATAAAAGGTCTGTCGTTGGCAACATGATACACACAGGTGTTGCAATACCATTAAATTCCATTCTGTCACAGATTCTCATATAAAATGGTGCTGCAGTTATGTCAGTATTTGTTATTGAAGGGACATTGTTTTGTTTCTGCAGTGCTTGCTGTGCCTACAAAAATTAAAACAACCATGCAGGAGTTTAAATCATAATCACCATAACCATGGATGAAGTAATGATGGCTTAGTAGACTTTTATTCTTGGAATTAACAGGTTTTGTTAATTTACTTATTTCGGGTTTTTTTTTTGTTATATCTTTTCTGATTGCATTGATTATTCCAGCTCAATGGCTGTATGTATGAGTCTTGTTTGTGCATGTATTTATTCCAATATTTCGTAATTAGGTAAATTTCATTTTATTTGGTCTTTTTTCGTACGATGCATGCACTGAACTGTTATCGAAGGCTGTAGTACAATAGCCTTTTTACTTTCAGATTCCTTTTAAGGATTGTTTCTCGTTGAAATATCTCTGTTAGTTTAAAACATATTTTATTTGCAAAAAGAAATGCAAAATGGATCAGACACAAGTTAAACAAACTAACGAAGTCTATCTGTTCATCCTAGAGTGAACTTTTGACATATCCCAACTATCCTTGTATGTACTTTATCTCATTGCAAAAATTGTGTCAAAACTCATTTCTATGGCAAAATAAAAAACGGGAACATCACTTTCTACATAAGAAACAGACATGCGCTTATTTTTTGAGTACAATAAACAATTAATCCTCTTGTTTTTTCGCAAAATTTCTTCGTTCGGAGGATTCTTATCCCCTCCCCAACCGTCCGCCAAACCGTCACACTTTCGTTGAACTCCTCTATTTTTATTATTATCACTTGGCGTCCGTCGTCCGTCGTCGTCGTAAACTTTCCTTTAAAGATCTCTGAAACCAATTGTCTAATTTGAACAAAACTTGGAAGCAATGATCCTTAGTCTGTCCTCTTTCAGGAATGACCGCCAGAGCCGAACTTAGTTTAACATAGGACCCTATGGGACATTTACTTAAAGATCTTCTTGTCTGAAAACACTTGGCCATGGTTCTAGGGTAGAACTGTCATAAATAGTTCTAGGGTAGAAGTGTCATAAATGGTTCTAGGTCAGGACACACCCTGTCATAAACGGTTCTAAAGGTGTCAGGATGACAGTTCTAGAACTGTTCTAGAACAATTCTTCTGACAGTTTAGGACAGTTCTAAAGAGAGGTTAGAACTGAGCTCAACTGTATGTCAATCTTGACTGGCATCCGGAAACATTGCTGTCAAGTTCCAATTGTCTCAATGGTTTCAAACAAGATCTTTCATTAGGTCCTATGTTAAACTATGTTCCGCCCTGACAGCCATCTTGGATAGTGGACAAGGTCATCGGATATAAGAAAGAAAGAAAGGACCAACTAATGACCATTGCTGACAACTTTTGTTCCAAATGGCCCAGTGGTTTCAGACAAGAAGATCTTTAAGTGAATTTCCCATAGGATCCTATGAAAAACAATGTTCGGCTCTGGCGGCCATTTTGGATGATGGGTGTGGTCATTAAATACAATTCTGAAAGAGGAACACCTAAGGAGCATTGCTGCCTAGCTTTGTTCCAATTGGCCAAGTGGTTTCAGAAAAAAGCAGATCTTGAAGTAAATTTCGCATAGGTTCCTATTTTAAATTGAGTTCGGCTTTTTCTTGGATGATGGGCGGGGTCGTCGGATACAATTCTGGAAGAGGACCACCCAAGGACTATTGCTGTCAAGTCCCAATTGGCCGAGTGGTTTCAGACAAGAACATCTTTTAGTAAACTCCCCATATAGTCCTATGTTAAACTATGTTCCGCTCTGGCGGCCATCTTGGATGGTGGACGGGGTCATTCTGAAAGAGGACCACTTAAGGACCATTGCTGCTCAGTTTTGTTCCAATTGGCCAAGTTGTTTCAGACCAGAAGATCTTCAAGTAGGGTCCTATGTTAAACTACGTTCGGCTCTGGCGGCCATTTTGGATGTTGAACGGGTCAACCGCCATATTTCTGAACAAGGACCACCTAAAGACCATTGTTGCCAACTTTTGTTCCAATTGGCCAACTGGTTTCAGATAAGAAGATCTTTAAGTAAATTTTCCATAGGGTCCTATGTTAAACTATGTTCGGCGGCCATTTTGGATTGTGGACGTGGTCATGGGATATAATTTTGAAACAGGACCACTTAAGGACCATTGCTGCTAAGGTTTGTCCCAATTGGCCTTGCGGTTTCAAACAAGAAGATCTTTAATTAAATTCCCCAAAGGGCCCTATGTTAAAAAAGGACAAATATACCTAAGGAGCAATAAAAAAACCGCAATCCATTGGACGGACAAACCCGGGAAGACAAATGAACAACCACAAGCACAACAAATAAACACAGAAAACTAAAAAAACAATGAACAACACGAACTCCTAAAAAAACCAGGAGTGAACCCAGGTGCTCCGGAAGAGTAAGCAGTTCCTGCTCCGTATACGGCACCCATCGCGAAGTTCAACAAAGTAGATCCGGGGGAAGTCACAAATCGGTGAAGGCACATGAAAGGTTACGACAGTGGGAACATGTCCAACATCATCTTAGATATAGGAACACTGTAATGGTCAATCAATTCGTGATGACGACGTAAAATTTCCTAAGTGATGACATCAACTTATTTCTGATAAAACCCTGGTTAAGAAGCTTTTGTGACAGCAGTAATTCTCTTTGTCGAAAGTCAGAGTAACTCACGCATGCCTTAGAAAATCGGATAAGCTGAGAAACGTAGACGCCATATGCAGGCGATGCTGGTATATTGCTACTCAAGAAGGGAAAATTAACAATAGGGATTATGTTCAGCTCTAGCGGCCATCTTGGATGACTGGTGGGGTCATTGGATATAATTCTGAAAGAGGACCACCTAAGGACCATTGCTGCTTAGTTTTGTTCCAATTGGCTCAGTAGTTTCAGACAAGAAGATCTTTAAGTAAATTTCCCATCGGGTCCTATGTTAAACTATGTTCGGCTCTGGCAGCCATCTTGGATGACGGGCTAGCTCATCGGATATAATTCTGAAACAGGACCACCTAAGGACCATTGCTGTTACAGATGAGCTCAGTTCTAACCTCTCATTAGAACTGTCCTAAACTGTCAGAAAAACTGTTCTAGAACAGTTCTAGAACTGTCATCCTGACACCTTTAGAACCGTTTATGACAGGGTGTGTCCTAACCTAAAACCATTTATGACAGTCCTATCCTAGAACAATTCTGGACGGTTCTACCCTAGAACCATTTATGACAGTTCTACCCTAGAACCATTCTGGACGGTTCTACCCTAGAACCATTTATGACAATTCTAACCTAGAACCATTTATGACCCTGGCAATAGTTTATGAATTTTGAAAATCAAAATTATCAGAAATAAAATAATTAATTTGTTGTCATAATTTTAAAATCAACTTTTATCACACCGAAATATATTATAGAATAAAAAAAGAAAAAAATAAAGTTTTTACTAAAACTAAATGATTTAAAAACTAGTCGGTGTTATTTTCTAGTACATAAAACATTCCTCTACATATGTCTCGACAAGAGAACACTTTAAATCAAGATTTAGACCCGTCCCTTCTTGAAGTTATTGTGTAAAATGTCCATATATGTACGTTATGTCTATGTAAATTTTCGATAAATTGGTGAAATGCACCTTTTATCTCAAAATGGCGGTACTCATCCCAATCATCTTCTACCTTGTCAAAACGAAATAAATATCTTTCATACGAACAAAGAGAATTATATAATATATCAAATATTTGACATATAAAAATGGTAAAAAAGATAAATTATTAATTTAAAATAATTAAAATGTTACTTATCTGACACATTTGAAATCTCTGCATTGAAATTTGGGACCACCTAATACACACCTCTTTATTCAAATGCTGCATTAATTATTTTAAAATGTAGCGTTATAAAAATTTGAAACCCCACTGATTTTGTCAGCCAAACGGTTTACCTGCATACGTACAAATGTATCTGTGTACCTTAAAGGTTGGAACAATTAACATCCGGACAGTCACGGTACACTATACATGTCAAAACGTTAATTAGTTATAATTAACTGAAACACACAAAATGTTACGGAGAACAAATGTCTTTACCTGTAAATTTATTTCACATAAAAATCACACAAATTTTAACAAAAACAATAATTTTTTCTTGTGGGTTAAAACACTTGCACCATACATGGAACTCTTTATTACATGTATGTACTTTTACTGTTTTGTATAAATTGGTCATAAATTTAATATTATTAATTATTATATTGAAATTATAATCGATGTGAAATGTTACTACATATTTCAAAATAATCTTTTTAAAAGTTTGGAAAAAGCGAAGACGAGGGGTACGTGCCATAATCAATACACAGTTATCGGACATAAAAATGGACGGTTCTACCCTAGAACCATTTATGACAGTTCTATCATAGAACCATTCTGAATTCTGAATGGTTCTACGGTTCTACCCTAGAACTATTTATGACAGTTCTACCCTAGAACCATTCCGGACGGTTCTACCATTCTGGATGGTTCTAGAACCGTCCTTTCTGACAGAATAGTTGAGAGGTAAGAACTGATCTCAACTGTAGTCCAGGTGAGCGATACAGGCTCCTGGGAGCCTCTAGTTTTCTTATCCCTGCTCTTTCAAAAGTAGGCAACACAACAAAGTTGAAGGAAAGTAATGTAACATGTTGCAAAGTTATCATATTGAAAGTTTCTCTGTGAAGTTGAAGGTTGATTTGCGTAAAATTCATATAAAAGTGTTCATTTCTTTCTTCCTAAATTTAGAACTAATAAATATATTCAGTCTTTTAACTCTATCCATTACCTTATAATGATTCTGTACTTCTAAAGGTGCCTTTTGTAAGTGGATTTCAGTCATTTTTAATATATCCATATAGAACGCCATCCATCCTGGTGTAACAAAGCTGATCAGAGTAAACAGAAATCCAACAATCGATGTAGTCAATAAAATCTTTTTGGTGACGATCATGGCAAAAAGTTACGATGATCACAATCTGAAATATATAATCTATATACATGTATCTCTTCTACGTCTTACTTTTTACGAAATACTAGACCGACACGCTGAGCCGATTCTGAACAAGCTAGCTGACTAAGGTGGACAAATTATTCTGACTCGACCAGTGTCTGCTCATACTCCTAAATACCGCGCGCTTGGCAGAGAAGCAGCAAATACTAGTTTTGGTGTCTTTGGTTTGATCCAACCATGGATCACGCTCGACCGCCTGCGATCGAGGGGAGCATGCTATCATGAGACCACATAGGCGATACGATATACATACAAAATTTCAAAGTAAAATGCGTCAATTGGTTATACATTAGAGGATTAACAAAATAAAATCAATCTGACATCTGAAAAATATCATGGATTCTAAGGAATCGAACAATTCGAGGCTGGAGGCCCTTGACATTATGTTGTAAAATGTCATAATGCCTTCTTATTGCAGCTAAATTTGGTTTAAGGGCATACAATACAGTTTCTATCTACTATTTATTTTTCTTTGAGATTTTGCATATTGGTAGTTTTTTCACCGATCTATCTAAAATTACAAAGAAAATTACACCTTCATATGCTACTTTTTGAGATATTTAAGTTTCAATTTTCTGGATTTTTACTAAAATTGTGCAAATATCGTCTTTTCACCTATTTCGATAAAAATCAATTACTTTCTTGTTTTAAAAGATAAATACATCGGGTTTTTTGTCTGCATAAAGAAAACGAATATCTCTTCTCTTCCGATAAATAAACTTTAGACGATTTTGTGCTATAAGATGTTTTCATTTTTTCAAAATATGTGATATACTAAAACAAACTTTGAATTTAGGCACGATACATCACTATATTAAAACAAATCTGCTATCAATAATTTAATCTAAAAATCACATAATGTTGTCCTTATAATTTGCTACCGAATGCAGTTTCGAAATTAAGGGGTCCATGAATTTATTTTTTAGATATTTTGAAAAAAAACTGTCGACTGTTTAGGCATTGGTACAACTTTTGATTTTAAGCGGGAAATGACGCGTGGTCCCGATTCCCGCGTGTATGAATAAAAGGCTTTGAATCACTCTCTTTGTAAAGAATTCCTGATTAAATTATGTTTTACAGTAATTTTGCTTATTGCATCTTTTGAAAAAAAAGCAAATCACCATAAATTAGGAAGTCCGAGAAATTAATTCTGTAATTTCATTTTTATTAGATGATGTACAAAAATGTAAATATATCTGCATGATACATGGAAGTTGTACACTGTCACTTTCTCACAATGTTCATGCACCATTTGAACTAAAGGATTTTACAACTACATGAACTATAAATATAGATGTCGATGTATCGGAATCATTAATTATTTATTCCAAAAGGGAAAACTTTCCGCCATGAAACCCATTAAAACGCCATCATTTAGAGTAACCTAAAGCATGTACTGCTCATACTTCCGGAGCATTTGAATTCATCCCGGTTTTTGGTGGGGTTCCTGCTACTCGTTTCTGTGTGTACTTTTTAGTATTTTGTGTTATTGTTGTTTGTCGTTTGACTTTCGTCTTTTTGGTGTTCTGATCGTGTTTTTTGTGCACTGATTTCCCTCTCTCCGCGAACCGTTTTATGACGTAATGTTATTTGCCGCGAAAAGGAGACATCCGAATTAGCAACGTTGCGGGAAAAGGAAAAACAATTTAACGTTGTTCCGCGAAAAGTTCTAGTTGGACGTTAGCGACGCGATTATCTCCCCTGTAACTGTATCGTATGCCCTGAATTTGGCGTTATGGTGTCAGACAAAAAGCTTTATGTGAATTTTCCCATAGGGATCTACAGTTGAGCTTAGTTCTAATCTCTCTTTAGAACTGTCCTAAACTGTCAGAAGAAATGTTTTAGAACAGTCATCCTGACACGTTTAGAACCACCGTTTATGACAGGGTGTGTTCTAATCTAGAATCATCTATGACAGTTCTACACTAGACCATTCTGGACGGTTCTACCCTAGAACCATTTATGACAGTTCTACCCTAGAACCATTCTGGACGGTTCTGCCCTAGAACCATTCTGAATGGTTCTAACATAGAACCAGTTATGACCCTGGCGGATGCAGGACAAGTCGCCTCACGCCAACTTGCACCAACTTTTCACAAACTCGCTCCAACTGTGAAATAATTGCCAAACTTGCACTAAATAAATCTTAAAACTGCACGAAGCAAAGCTGTTGCCACGGCAGAGAAAGATAGTATCCGAGGGCAAGAAATGTGGCAGGATAGTCAAACAGTTGACGGTGGCCGCATACTGGAAGAAGATACTGACGCGTTACCAGGGTAAGCAAGTCCGCACCAATCAGTCAATCTTTTCAACTTGTGGAAGCAGTACAATGTATTCAATAAATACATAGAACCAGTTATGACCGTGGCGGATGCAGGACAAGTCGCCTCACGCCAACTTGCACCAACTTTTCACCAACTCGCCCAAACTTGGAAAATATTAGTTACAAACTCGCTCCAACTGTAAAAATCATAGTCACAAACTCGCTCCAACTGTGAAAATCATAGTCACAAACTCGCCCCAACTTCTGAAAATGTCAGTTACAAACTCGCCCCAACTGTAAAATAATTGCCAAACTTGCACTAATTAAATCTTAAAACTGCACGAAGCAAAGCTGTTGCCACGGCAGAGAAAGATGGTATCCGAAGGCAAGAAATGTGGCAGGATAGTCAAACAGTTGACGGTGGCCGCATACTGGAAGAAGATACTGACGCGTTACCAGGGTAAGCAAGTCTGCACCAATCAGTCAATCTTTTCAACTTGTGGAAGCAGTACAATGTATTCAAGAAATTTGATCACAACAATTACCCTGCTGAACAAGTGTGCTCGCGTGAATGGTCCAATCTTAGACTGTTAGACGTTGACATGTATCGACCCCTACGCTATAAAGAATTTTTTGGCTGAGAAATCTTAATTCTTAGCCAATCATATTAGGCAATACTTTTCTAAGACTTGAGTAAAGCCCATGAATGTTGTAATTAACGGCACGCATTTGTGTTAATGATAACACTGCTCTAGTTATGATATGTTTTATTACTCATGTGTCAATTTGTTGCATTTGTTGTTTTATGTTGATAATAGTGATAATAAATAAAAGATAAAATACATACTGACTTTGTATTTTTATTTACGATAATGACACTACTATTTCCATCAGTTAGGGCGACTTTAAAACTATTATTTTCAAAGTTGGAACGAGTTTGTAACTATTATTTTCACAAGTTGGGGCGAGTTGGTGACTATGATTTTCACAGTTGGAGCGAGTTTGTAAATAATATTTTCAAAGTTGGGGCGAGTCGCTGAAAAGTTGGTGCGAATAGGCGTGGTGCGAATTTGAAGTGGGGCCAGTTGTCTGGCATTCACCCTGGCAATGAATTTTGAACATCAAAATTATGATTGATTGATTGTTGCTTAACGTCCAGTGGCAAATATTTCATGCTTCTTCAGCACGAGAACCAGTTCAATTTATTAAACAATTCAACTAGGGGTGGGACGGGACACAAAGGGGAACCAATTTTTACTGCCACTGTAAAAGGAGGATAATTGTGTAGGATCGGATAATTTAGCCTTCTGTAGCGGCCGTCAGCCTACTCCTTTTCGAAAACTACAGAAGGGGTCTTTAGCGCGCAGAGAGTGTGGCATTCTCCAAACATGTTACCCACTATGGTCCGCGGTCTGGCTTTACGTATTATTACCTGACAACCCCCCAACGAGAGGGTCTTGCCTATCCGCCACCTGAGGACGCGCTAGACAGCTCTATTGTTTGAAACCCCGTGATCCATCATAGCTGAATGTAGAAGAGAATAGACGTGTATCTGAGAGCTGAATGAATGAAGTCGATTTTTTACATTTTGACCGCACCTTTGCACAGAACTGCACAAAAAACATTTGAGTGTTGAACATTCCCAATGCATTTTCTTATCCATAAATTCAGATGACCTCCGAAATTTTCGCAATTTTGGGCAAGACACGAAAATAGAAACCACGCCAATGAGACGCCATCTTCAATTTTTTCGAAAAACATTTTATGATTTTAGAATATTGACCTTTTAATCAATTATTTTCTTAAAGTTTTCGAGTGATATTTCTCCATTATGGCCTGCTGATACAAACCAATTAATTGTGTCATTTTAACTTTTACCGGGTTTGTATCATAGAGTTCCTGTGTGAAAGAATTTTACGATTTAATGAACTGACTTTTTTTTAACATAATCTACCATAATCCTAAACACGCTAGATGGGTCATTGACATTGTTTTAACATTTTTAATATCAAAGCTTGACCCGAGATAAATTTGTAGAATAGACAGCTGGTGTGCATGGGTTCCTAACTGATATTCCTTGATGTCATTAAATAAACTGCAGAGAATTTTGGATAAAGCAACCACCCTACCTACTACAGATAAACAGTACACACCAGCCCTCCTTTCTAACAGCAAGGGCTTATCACTTAAAGCTCAACATATCAACAGCCATACTGTCAATCAACATATACAATGGTGGTGTAAAAGTGGGGCCTCCATTCAATCACAATTTAGTTGGCTAGAGAAAAACATTGATGATTAACTTAAAAAACTTGGAAAAATTTGGATTTATGTTTATCATCAATGTTTTTCTCTAGCCAACTAAACTGTGATTGAATGGAGGCCCCATTTTTGCACCACCATTGTATATGTTGATTGACAGTATGGTTGCTGATATGTTGAGCTTTAAGTGATAAGCCCTTGCTGTCATAAAGGAGGGCTGTTGTGTACTGTTTATCTGTAGTAGGTAGGGTGGTTGGTTTATCCAAAAATTTCTGCAGTTTATTTAATGACATCAAGGAATATCAGTTAGAAACCCATGTAAACCAGCTGTCTATTCTACAAATTTATCTCGGGTCAAGCTTTTATATTAAAAATGTTAAAACAATGTCAATGACCAATCAAGCGTGATTATGATAGATTATGTTATAAAAAAGCTAAATGATGGTAATACAAGGGTCATCTGTATTAAAATTCACTCCAACCCGACACCCATTTGCCTTTTCAATGCATATATGCCAACCTTAAACAACAACTCAGTTCCTGAGTACTCAGAATGTCTCGGCATAATTCAAGCCATCTTTGACAAGTACAGTCAAACACATGATATTATCATTTGTGGTGACATGCATGGAACTCTAATAGAGAAAAGAAACAACCAACATGATATTAGACTAAAAAGGTTTGTAAAAACAAATAATCTAGAAGATATTAGCAAAAACAACATCTTACTTACTTTTTTCCACCATGATAGTAAAAGAACCTCACAAATTGATTATATACTTGCAAAAGAAGATATTGTGATGTCCATGCAGAGAAACGCTGAAACAAGACCCAATCAATTGTTCAACCCATGTCCCAGTACAAGCAAGTGTGAAATTTTAGAAATAAAATCAATCAACTTCCGAAAATACAGAAATTTAAGGAAAACTATAACTTCTTTGGGATGAAATCGACAAAAGCTGTTACAAAATCAAATTCAAAACACTGTCTGACAATATCAACTTTGGGGCAATCATTTCAATGGAACATTATTTTGACAATCTCAATTCCATATTACATGATTCAGCAAAAAAAAAAAAACACTGTACCAAAACGTAAAATTAAACTGAACGGCTTTAAATGGAAAGCATCTTCTGAAGTTAGAAAACTGATAGGCATCAGCAAAAACAAACATAGACTCTGGAATAAGGCTGGTAGACCAAGAAATGAACACACACACTTTTTTTTAAAAAAGGGAGGCAAAAAGGACTCTACGCAAACAACAAAGACAGGAAGCGTCTATTAAAAGGCAAAATTTCTTCAGAAATCTGGAAGACAATCCCAATCCCAACAAATTATTTCAACTTATTAGAAGAAATCAATCAGATTTTAAAACAAACCTAATAGAAGTTCTAAAAAAAGGGAGAAATGTCAGCAACAACAATTGATAACCAAGCCGAACTTTTTGCAAATTATTCTCATGAACTGGCAACCCCTCAATCAGATGCCGAATTAAAAGACGAACTTTTAATAAATAGTACCAAAAGATGTAACATAATTGAAAGTATTTCGACCTTAGCACAAAAACCACATATATCTATAACCCATTCAGAAATTATGAGAGCTATATCTAAATTGAATCCTGGAAAGGCATTTGATGAGCACGGCATCACAGCAGAACATATCAAAGCCTGTAACAAACACATCTTACCTATATACCAAACAGTATTCAACATCATTTTACAAAATGGAAAAGTTCCAAAATTCTTCAAAACAGGAATAATAACTCCTATACCAAAAAAAAGGAAAAGATCTCAGTAAGACGGAAAATTACAGAGGAATAACCGTAACTTCAGTTCATGTCAAAATATTTGAACACATTATTTTAGACAAAATAGAAATATGAAAGCCACAATCTCCATTACAATTTGGATTTACTGAAGGACTTTCTCCAAATATGGCTGCTCTTTTAGTCTCAGAGATGTACACAGAAATAAGTAAAAAGGACCAATTATATGTAACAACTTTAGACGGCCAAACAGCTTTTGATGTGGTAAACCATCAGATCATGCTCGATAAAGTATTCAATGAGGAACCAAATCTAGTTTTTTGGGATATAATTAAAGACATGTACTCTGGTCTAACCTCAACTATTAAATGGCATAACAAAATTAGTTCAAGCTTTGAAGTACAACAAGGTGTCCGTCATGAAGGGATTTTATCCTCCCACTTATATAAACTTTATATCAATAAGCTTCTTTCAGATCTTCAAAACCATAACTTAGGTTCCACTATTGTAAACATTTACACTGGCTGTCCTGCCTGTGCCGATGACATTATATATAACTATCATTCCAAGAATCAGAAATGCAAGACATGTTAGATGTAGTAACAAAAATTATGCCGAAAGTCAGAGATTCCACATTCATCCTGTCAAATGTAACACTATGATCAAATCAAATACTAATAGATCTGAATATCCGCTAGACCAAGAGGTAACCCAATGTTACCTTGGTGACTCAAAATTGGACTTGAAAATAAATACAACCGATCTTGGACTCACATGATCTATCAAAGATGAAGGAAAAATCAATGTTGAAGAGCGAATAAATTTAGCACGTAGAACTTTATATTCATTAATGAAAACTGACATTCACAGCAGAAATGGGCTTAACCCTAGAACCGCATTTAAAATTATTCGGATTTACGTTATACCACGACTACTCTATGGTCTGAAACTATTTCATTGGCCCAAAAAGATATCAAACTTTTAGAAAACTTCTACATCAACCTTGTGAAAAGAATACAAGCATTACCTGTCAGAACTGTTAACTCTGCAAACCATCTACTACTTGGAGCGATACCTATTACAGCTGAAATTCACAAGAGGCAGTTGAATCTTTTATTTTCCAATTGTTCAAGCTTAAATTCGACTATAAGGGACATAGCTTTAAGGCAATTATGTATCGGCAACCCAGATAGTTGGTTTAATAGAATAGAATGCATATTGGACTTCTATAATCTACATGTTTCAATTATGACGTCAAATATTTCAAAACTAGGTTGAAAAACAAAAAACTATAAGGTCGAAACTCAATGACTACTGGACAAACCATCTCAAGGAATATTGTGAAAACAAATCAACACTGAAATATCTGTGTAAAGACAATATGAAGATAGGCAAAACCCATAACGTTTGGAACTCTGTCACAAATACAATCTCTGATGTAAGAAAAGCATCAACTAAAGTCAGGATCCTCACAGGAACATACATGTTACAGATAAATAAATCCAAATTCAACGGAAGCTTGGTGAACCCAACAAGTCCAATCTGTCATCTGGAAGATGAAACAGATGAACATATTTTGACTAGATGCCCTTTATATCATGAAGTACGTGAACAATTATTTAATCCAATCAAACGGGTGATTATTGATGCAACCACCTTCAATGTGTGGAACTCTAACTTCACAAACGGCCACAACATGTGTCATCTAGTAATTGACTGTCAGAAGTTCGTGACATCAGGAATACTTCCGAACGAAAGTGATTGGAATGAATTGTTAGAATCAAAGACAAGGCAATACCGTCACAATATACATGTAAAACGAGTGAACAGTCTCTAGTATTAGTGCCTGATTATTAAGGCCCATGGAAACCACCGTTCAAATTTTTTACATTTTAACCTGCTGAATTAAGTTGAGCTCATTACATGCAGCATACTATTTATTGATATTTTAATATCAAGGGTTGTGAATGTTAAGGATTTCATCTAAAGTAATTAGTGCTATGAAATATTTAGTTTTTTTTACCGTTTGAAGAAAGAGTCATATTTTTAACTTTCCGATGTAAATAGTTAGGAACTAATGTACATAACTACATTGACAACGGTGGAGGTGATATTACACCACGCACTCATTACTGGATTTCCGGGTCGTCCTACTAAAAGGACGGATATACAGAAGAAGAAGGTGCCTCGTCAAAATTATAAGAAATAAAATAATTAATTAAAAACCAATTGTTCAGAGAACAATTGAAGGTCTTTCCACCTCAATTGCACATATGTTGATAAAAAAATGAGGTTTAAAATGTAATTTTTGGTACATATCTAAGCTTTCAGCGATTGCAAAAATATATGGTTCTATGTACTTTTGATTGAAATAAGGGAGGTATTATGCTACTTCCAGTATTACAAATATCACTTCTGGTTTGATATGATAGGTAATTTCACAATTTTTATAAAAATATTAGGACTGCTAGTTTGAATCACCAAGAAAAATGTTTATTTCTGGTTAACTAAATGTTTGTGGTGAATTATACTGCTTTGCCCTATAAACATCAAAAACGTCATTAATATGACCTTAGAAATTAAAAATTCTTGACGTTTTCATGGGTTGTAACATTGTCACATTAATTAACATTCCAATATATTCAAATATATCATGTACCATCGTTTAGTTATAAACGAAAAACCTTAAGTTTCAACGTTCTAGGCGCAATTTCTCCCAAAAGATGAAAAAAAAATTAAAAAAAGAAAGAAAAGAAAATTATAATAAAGTAGCAATATTTCTTTTTCGGAAAGCGGGACAGGCTTTTTTGTTTATTTGTTTGTTTGTTTGTTTGTTTGTTTGTTTATGAATCAATTTTTTTTTATTTATCGATTGCAAGTTTTCCAAGGATTGCTGAATACAAGTAGGGGGCATTGTATTTTTATTTCTCTAGATACACAAGTGACAGTAAAAGTACATTTCTACTATAATGTTTACTTCTATTTTAGGAAGGCTGTATGACGTTGTGTAAGTCACGTGACGTCCATTTATATATGTCTGGACTTTATTTCTTTCTTTTCGAGAGAGGACGTCGTCGGGTGAACATGGCACAGGATAATGCAATTTGCTGTTTGATGTGGAAATAGTCATTAATAGAAAACTGAGTGTACGTGTACACATTTACTTATGTCAGAATGAAGATTCATGTAGAAATTTGATGTCACGATTTATTTATTTAGATTTCCGGTGCCATTTTCACCAGACGACATCTCCCTGAATAAAGTAGTGTTAATTTGACGCGAAATTTTTACATTCGGATGCAATAAATTGGTAACGTTTGGACGAATCTTGTGTCTTCTGGCGGAAAATAGCTTTTTATTACTGCACTGCGCGAACGCTATTTTCAGGAAATTGGTTGGAGTTAGCGTCATAATTTTTTCTCATTAACAAAGCCCTTGATATCCCCTAGCTGTCTACATGTACTTTATATGCAGTTACATGTAAATTCAGTAAAATCAATGTAAATTCGCTCAAATCGAAATGGGGGGGGGGGGGCTGTATTTATACATTAAAAGGTCATTTCTGACTCTTAGATATTTTTGAAATCTAATCATCACTGTCATCAATTTGCCACACTTTTTAAGTTGATATCATGAAAAAAAGTTCACTTCCGGTTGATATTTTTAAATTTTCAATTTTTGAAAGGCCAGAACTCTTACTATATTAAATCAGATTTAAAACTCTTAATAGTTTTGAGATGTGCAAAGACCCATTCTACCCTCCGGTACCCATTTTATATCAATAAGAGGAATGCTTTTCTAATTATTAGAAAAAAAAACCTATGTTGGAGATCTATAATTTTAAGAGATACAGCTAAAAGTTGAGGTAATTCTAGGAGTACTATAAAATACCAAAATGCTACATCGAAGACAAATATGAAATACTGCCAAAACAATTTTGCGCCAAGAAAAAATGGTTTTTTTTCAAATTTTTCAATCTTTAAAATTTTTTTCGTTTTTTCCCATTTTTTGTCTTACGAAAATGGAAAATAACATATTTTAAATGATTCCTGCATAAAAATATTGCATTTTTGAAAAAATTCCATGTATTACACTTCAAATTAGAAAAACATCATTTTCTAGAACATGACCTTGACCTTTGACCTTGACACCATTTTGAGGTCATTTGTCCCTAGTGTCAAAACAAAAGACCCCATGCCTCTATCTTGTACCGGTATTAAGTTATTAGCCAAAAACCGAAAATGTAAACGTTCTAGGGGCAATTACGCCTATAAAATGACGTCATACTACTTTTATGCAAATGTAACAAAGCTAGGTCTCAACGTCCTCAACATTTTCTCCATTACATTTTATCAGCTATCTTTTACCGTTTCAGAGGAGAAGCGACCACAGGAAAAAGTCAAAATTTAGAACGTGACCTTGACCTTTGACCTTGACCTCATTTTCATTTTTATGGACCTAGGACCTCAAATCAAAAGACCCTAGGCCTCTATCACTTATGGTTTTCCAGTTAAAATACATTTCACTTATATCAAATACAAAAGGGGAAATAACTCTCATATGGAATCTCTATACGGCTTCGGTCAAAATAAAACAGAACATCCTGAGGATATAACGAGCAATTTGGAAAAATAAATTTGTCGGTTTCTTATTCGGTTGCGAAGCCTTAGTAATAACAAGAAAAACAGTGTTAGGGGAGATAACTCTTATATGGGAAAGTATTCGGTTAAGCGGTGTCAGTTTCAAAAGCGTATAAACTGTTCGATATCATATTCCAAATATCTAAACGACATCTTGCGAAACAAAAAAACAGCGAAGAAACAAAATTTGGCGGAAGAAAAAAAAAATAATCAGAAGAAAACCAATAGGTCTTTCCACGGAAAGTGGAAAGACCTAATTAGTTGTCATAATTTTAAAATAATTTTTTATCATACCGAAATATATTATAGAGTAAAAAAAAAGAAAAAAATTCACTCAGAAATGCATCTCTTATTTCAAAATGGCGGTACTCCTTATACCTTGTCATAACGAAATAAATATCGTTCATACGAGCAAAGAGAATTAATTATATAATATATCAAATGTTTACCATATAAAAATGGTAAAAAGATATAAATTATTAATTTAAAATAAATTAAAATGTTACTTATCTGACACATGTGAAATCTCTTCATTGAAATTTGCGACCACCTAATACACACCTGTTTATTCAAATGCTGCATTAATTATTTTAAAATGTAGCATTAAAAAATTTTTAAAACCTCGCTGATTTTGTCAGCAAAACGGGTTACCTGTATACATACACATGTATCTGTATACCTTAAAGGTTATAATTACATGTTACGGAGAAAAAAATTTTTACATGTAAATTTACTTCAGATAAAAATCACACAAATTTTAACAAATAGAGGCTCTCAAGAGCCTGTATCGCTCACCTGGATTTAACTTGTCCCCCTTCTGCAGGACTGAAAATTTAAGTGTAGCAGTTATCTTGGCTGGTTTTCCCATAGGTACAATGCTAAACATAGTTAGGGTGTGGTGGCAATCTTAGTTGACATTCAAGGTTATCAAACACAATTGTGAAAGAGGACCATTCCTGGCTTAAGTTTGGTTCAAAATGGCCAAGTTTAAGGTATGATGATCTGAAATAAAATTTTCCCATAGGGTCCTATATTAAAACTAAGTTGAGCTTTGGTGGCCATCTTGATTGACAGGCCAGGTCAGCGGACACAATAATGAAAGGGGGCCACCTAATGACCATTGCCTCCAATTCTGGTCCCAATTGGCTTAGTGGTTGAAGACAACAAGATTATTTAATGAATTTTCCCCTAGTGTCCTATGTTAAACTAAGTTCAGCTGTGACAGCCATCTTTGTTGACATTCGGACATAATTCTGAAAGAGGACTACCTAAGGACCATTTCTGCCAAGTTTCATATTGGCATGAAAAACATAACTTGGTAGAGGACCATATGAGGATCATTCCTGCAATGTAACAATTCAATTGCTTTTGTAGTTTCAGAGAAGATTTTTTAAATTTCAGCCAATTAGACAGTTTTTTTAATGAAGTTTTCCATATGCTCCTATGTTAAACTAAGTTCTACGGCAGCCATCTCGGTCGACAGGTGGGTAATCGGACATAATTCTGAAAAATGACAACCTAATGACCATTACTGCCAAGCCTGGTTCCAATCGGTCAAGTTTCATAATTGTTTCCGATGACCTGGACTGTCATCCAATATGGCAGCCATAGCCGAATTTAGTTTCTGGAAATTAAACTGTTCTTGTGGAATAAATAATTGACAGAACTACATTCCATTTTTAATTCAGAGTGTAGTACCTGCCCTTGACGTGAACCAAAGTAATAATAAGAGGATTTATAATTTATTTTTGATTTAAAATAGTGTCAAAGGAATTACATACATGTATGTAACAGTATTGCTACTTTCCGAAGTATAGCAAACTTCAAGAAAGGTATACATGATTGTTATGACTTAGCATCGATTCCATTTAAATCTTACTGGTCGAATAAATCATTCGCTCTCTATGGTTCATCATAACAAATGAACAAATGTGGCTATGTTTACAACTAAAAATTACTCTGAGCACAGACTTACCTGTGTAGTTGAAACATTTTAAGACCTAGCATCCCCTAGATATATAAAAGTTAAAAACATTTTATGTTTCATAAAGATAAAATCTTTTTAGGATTTGGATGGGCATTTTTTTTCGTAACTGCAGAAGATGTAGAAATAACCTAAGTTGTGTAATATCTTCTAGATTTCCCCTCTCAGGTAACAATTCAATTGTATTGTATTGATTGATATGGACAATAGATGGATGGATGGATGAATTGTTGTTTAACGTCCAGTGGCAGCGGGTGCATATCAGGACGAGAACATGTTGATATGATAATAAATATGATCCCTTCTTTGTACCAGACCAACACGCTGAGCAGAATTTTTAATGTGCTAACTCACGAGGTAACTGTCCGCAGGAAGACCTCTCACACCACTCGGACACATTATACTGATTCCAGCCGACCAGTAGATCTTTTCTCTTACTCCTAGATGCCGCGTGCTTGGCGGAGAAGCAGCAAATACCAATTTTAATGTCTTTGGTTTGACCCGGCCGGGGATCGAACCCACGACCTTCCGCACTCGAGGCGAGCACGCTACCAAGAGACCAATGAGGCTGTGGACAATATAAGGAAAATAGATTTCTCAAAACAAATGGGGATTTAAATAGTTTAACTGAGTGGAAAGTGTCAAAAATAACCCAGGTGTTGTTTCTTTTATCATCTTCTGCAATGTTGAAATTTTGCCCATCAAAATACAACAGATATTTTATCTGTAAGAAAAACAAAATACATTTAATTTTTTTTTTATATCTAGTGGATACCAGGCCTTAAATTTTTTTTAACTGCACAGGTAAATGTAAGCGCGTATTTGTTCCGGGCATATAAAGTTAAACTAGTCAAAAAGTTCCTTTTGTACTTGAAAAATTCCGGATAAAAAAGAATCTTTAAACTAGTTATAAAGTTCATTTTTTAATAACATTTCAAAATGAATAGTTGTTTTTAAAAAACATCAAATATAAGTTTAATATTTAAGAAAGGAAATTATTAACTAGTCAAAAGGTGGAAATAGTCAAATAAATATTGCATTATTGTTAAGTAGTTAATCACAATGTGCCGGAATAAATCGACTAGTCAAAAAGTTCCGGATTAATTTAACCATTCCTGAATAAGATGACTAGTTACAAAGTTCCGAAATAAAGTAGCTAGGCAGAAAGTTCCAGAATAAAGTGACTAATCATAAAAATCCGAAATAAATATAATACATTATTTAGGATACTTTCATTGAGGACATGGGTTATTATACATTTTATAAAATTTTAATTAAAATGCAACACATAAAAATCATATTCTTCATTTGTCCCAGAAAAAAAATAAGGATCTGTTTAACGTAAAAAAATTCCGGACTTTTTCAACTAGTAATAAAAATCTGAACAATCATTCGGGACTTTCTAACTAGCACTGGAACAAAGTAACTTGATAACTAGTTAAAAAGGTCCTCAGGAACAAAATAACTAGTTGAAAAGTTCCCCCGGAACTTTATAACTGTCGGAACAAAGTTGCTGTTACATAAACACAGCCATATTTGTCCATTTGTTATGATGAACCTTAAATCCCCTGTTGTTTTGAGAAATCTAATGTCCTTCTATTGTCCGTATTGAGTTCAATGATATTTAGATATGGTACGTGCGGCAAATTCAGGTCAAGATTTTACAAAACTGGCGGAGATTACGGGTCGGGATTTTTAAACATTCTGGAGAATTCCGATCAGTATTTAAAAAAAAAAAAGAAGAATTTTCTTTGATATCATAACAAATGTTTCAATATATAAATGTTAAATGTATTAATATGTTTCATCATGATAACTGCCTTTTATTATTTTTGGATAATTTTGGGTATGTAAATTAGTTTTCCTGGATATTTTCGAGTCACAAATTTGATATAACGTGGATAATTTAGGGTAGGGGTTTCAAGTTCACCGACGCATCCCCCTCCCCCGTCATAAAATGTTCAAGTTAACCCCCCCCCCCCTCCTTCCCCGAGTACCTTAGCAAAGAAGGTCACATCAATCAATAAAATACAATTTAATTGTTACCTGAGAGGGGAAATCTGGAAGATATTACACAACTTAGTTTATTTTTACACCTTCTGCAGTTGAGAAAAAAAACCCCCATCAAAATCCCAAAAAGATTTTATCTTTCTGAAATATGAAATTCGTTTAACTTTTATATATCTAGGGGATGCTAGGCCTTAAAATGTTTTCAACTATACAGGTAAGTCTGTGCTCAGAGTAATTATTAAGGTATAAACATAGCCATATTTGTCCATTTGTTATGATGAACCTTATGCTGTGTCAGTCCACGAAATTTTTAAAATTGTGATATTGCGTTTACATGGTTTATTTCTTCCCGTAAAATGATCAAAAATAGAAAAAATTAAGTAAGTAATGAAGGTCGTTGGTGTTGCAAACTGAAGGGCAGCAGAGGGAAAAGGGGGATGCAACATACTAAATCCATATGGTGGCCAGGTGCCTGTAGATATTTGTGTTATTGTACATATTTATAAACTTACATTAGAATATCTTTGCATCTCCTTTAGTCTTTAAATAATAGCCTGTTATCAAAGACAAATGACACGCTTTATCCACATTATAACACGTAGTCATTGAAATGTTCTTGAATATTATCCCGGATGTAACTGAAAAATAAGGAGCGTCTGAAGATTTTTAAAATCCGTAAGATTGAAATACATTTACATTGTTTACATTTAACATCGACTGGTACTGCGAAATTGACAACTTTCAGCAGCTCTCCAGTAGAACAGTTATTGTAAGCTCTATTCTAATGAGGACCATAGAGAACTGGCTTGGTACCGTGAGTAAATACTGCAGCCACATGTTGAACAGGAATTTCTTAAGTGTCGCGGTCTCCTTGATTCAGTGGATATAAACAAAACTTCTTCATCTGAAAAAAAATTAATGTATTTGGCTTTAGAAATATTGGGACATTTTACTATGGCAAGCCGTTTTACTATTAATTCTAACTTCAAGATAACTAATAAACTTTATAAGATATCTCATATAGTTTATAAGATATCTTATATAGTTTATAAGATAACTCATATAATTTATAAGATATCTCATATAACTTTCTTTATAAGATATCTTATAAATCATATGAGATATCTTATAAACTATATGAGATATCTTATAAACTATACAAGATATCTTATAAAATATATGATATATCTTATAAAGTATAAGATGTCTTATATACTTTATGAAATATCTTATATACTTTATAAGACATCTTATAAAAACTAGATTATATACGATATCTTATATATTACATGAGATACCTATATTCTTTATAAGATATCTTCTAAGGTTTATAAGATATCTTATAAAGTATAAAAGATATCTCATAAAGTTTATAAGATATCTTATATAGTTGATAAGATATCTTATATAGTTTATAAGTATCTCATATAATTTATAAGATATCTCATATAATTTTCTTTATAAGATATCTTATAAATTATATAAGATATCTTATAAACTATATAAGATATCTTATAAAATATATGTGATATCTAATAAAGTATATAAGATATCTTCTATAAAAATATTTTTAAGATATTTTATATACTTTATGAGATATCTTCTAAGGTTTATAAGATATCTTATAAAGTATAAAGATATTATATGAGATATTTCATATATGAGATATCTTGAAGTTGGAATAAATAGTAAAACGGCTTGCCATATTTTACACTTTAAGACATGTGTGTATATTTGTGTTTGCAGATATCCTGACTAAGAATGAACTGTCACGTCTATACTAGTCCCTAGTGGTTATTGTATGTCCGGCATAGAAGTTTATTTGCATAGAAATTAAATCTTATGTATATAATCGCGAGCTCTTTGTTGGGTCAGTTTTTACGCAAAATTAATAATATTACACATTTTATATATCGGGTAATAATTTCAGACGAACATTAAAAATTCGCATACACCCCCTTATGCAGATTCAATCGATTTTTTTCTTGAAAAACTAAGAAGTGAATATGCAGTGAAAATAAACCCTTACCGATCCTTCATACATGGTATTGACAGTTTCCGGCGCTTACTAAATAGAATATTTGATTTATGCGTGATTTCCATGAGAATATGGTATGAATATTACCAATTATTCAAATTATCTGTAATGTAACATCTCTTCAACTGATTTATTAGTATCAGTGTTCTATTAGAAGTTACAATACAAAGAATACTGTATATAGCTACCTGTATATTACACACAGAACAAATAAAATTAATGGCACCTTATGGTCTGTGAAGATGGACCGACAAAAAATTGAAAGTCTCAATTTAACCTCCAAAAAGTTACAACTCTGATGACTACGTACTTTTCTGGTTTCCAAAAGAATGAATTCAATGACAATTTATACCAGTTAATTTCAACAATAAACTTTAGCTGAGCTGGTGATATATACGGGTATTTGAGCGAGGAAGCACGCATTTTAAAAGATAGGCACGTGCTCGAATTGAAGACTATGACATGTTAAAAAAAATTACGACCAGAGACCTCCGCCACACTCATTGCAATGGTTGCTTCAGTGAAGTAACAGTAATTCGATTTATGACGATTATATTGATGCCGCAAAATAAATTGCGACACACGAAGAATCTGTCGGCAAGTACAAGTTTAATGAAATAATGTATTCTTTTAAGGAATAGTTGAGTATATGTTAAATAGAAATTTCCATCTTGGTGACTGTTGTTAAGGCCCAACCCCGCTACTATTTTTTTATCATGCAGAAAAGGGGAAAAACTAGATCCTTTGGTCAAGTGCAAAAAAATATAAAGCATCAAAAGCAAGTGACATATGCCAAATGGACAATAACACACAATATGGATATTCTATCATGTGCAAGTGTCTTAATTGTTAAAAAGGGTCAACATAAAATTTAAAGGATGAACAAGCACACCAAATGTATCAGAAATAAAAAAAAATGAAATATTAATAACAGTCGTTTTCACAACTACTGTAGTGTAGATGTCATCAAAAGAAACGAACTTGACAGTAAAAGCAACAACCAGACGTTTAAGTCTGGTGTCAAATTGGACTTTTTAGACTTTACCCATAGAAAGACGATGACAATCAGCTAACGTAATTGTTCATTTCTTGAGTCTTTAATAACGGCATATGGGTTAATTATGAAAAATATAACATTATAAGGGTCAACAATGACATATCGATCAATAAACGGCCTGAAAAGAAAACAACATTGTTCACAATATAAAACATAAAATTAAGAGAGTCAGTATAGTCTGATTCGGTATCAACACTTTATTTCACACATGATCCGCAATTCCAAAGAAACACCAATGTCTAAAAGAGCAATACTAAATGTATTATTGGTACCTTAGACAAATTAAAATATTTTATTATTTTCATCACGATCTGGTTAATCATTATTATAAATACATAGCACATGGTTGCATATATGACACGTGTAGTCGTCTTCGGAATTCCATATCAAGATTGGGATTACTGCTACAGTATAATGGACAACAATTCCCATTGCTCTAAACTGTCCCTTTTCCTGATTGCCGTAAACTGTCCCTTTTCCTGATTGCCGTAAACTGTCCCTTTTCCTGATTGCCGTAAACTGTCTCTTTTCCTCGAGGCGGTGTCAAACTGATCATGTCCTGATGCGAAACCCTCGTTGATTCTGACACATACCAAGTCCGTCTCAATCATATAATAACAACGAAAAAACAAAATAATGTTAAGTTGTTCGCTCAAACAAGAACAGCTGCATGTAAGTAAATGATATCAACATTTCTTGGACGTAAGGCATTTAGAGCAGAATTTATGTACTAGACTGATTTACAGTGAAGTACCACTAAAATGATCAACTAAATGACTTAATCATTTTGGTTTTTTTCTTCTCTTCATTTATTATTTAGATAGTTTATATAAATTTTCTCCTCATAGTTGAAGGAAGCAGCTGCCCCGCCTCTATTGAATCCTTACCACTGGAATCTGAAAAAAATATCATATTAGTTTAAACAAAACAACAAAAGGAATGAGACAAGGTACATCGTAATTACTAGTAAAACACGTATTTACAATTTGCATGTATCGGGTGTGTCGTTGGTGAGAAAACCAACATTTTAAATAATGCTGTCTTTAATTAGAGATACATGTACCTCCGACGTTAAACGTCCTATTTAGAATTGGCCGTATTACATGTACAAAAACATGTGTTACTTTTTAATTTCGTTTTATTACATATAATGACTTTTCATATCAGTCAGGCAACAATTATCGTTCTTTATAATCGCACAAAGCAACCATTTAAGCATATTTCTGATAATGGTTAATACAGTAGGTAATTTAGTATCATGACTGACTTTTATCAAAGAACTGAACATCATTAATTGGAACTTCAGATGAAAAGTTTTACAATGAATCTAGTGATAATCCATTTTTGTTAGTATCGCCGAATAAAATCACAAGTCACTACTTTCACTAAACATTACAAATACAGTAGAATTCTTTATATAAGCCAAGAAAAGCAACTCTGCTTAACACCCAGAAAACGTATGTTGTTATGACATACATGTACCATCCATTCATTTTGTCAAAACGTAAGAGATTTGAGTCAAATAAAAGTTATAGGGCTTGAAATTCCTGCTGTGTTGACGTCAGAGAACACCCCATTTATGAAAATGGGAAATCAATGTTTTTCGAATTTCAAATTAATTTTCTGCCATGAAAACATAGTATATTTCAATTCTGTAACCATTTAAATAATTATTTCCGTATTTTTTCGTCTACTTGACATGGCAAAATAAAATGAAAATAAGTTAACTACAGGCCTACCAACCATTCATGATAATTATTGGACTTTACCTGGAAATATAACTTTTTTTTTAGATAAAATAGTTGTTTAAATAAGGCATATCAGGTTTGCCTGGTAGAAAATAAATGTGTCGTCCAATTTTCCGAGTTTGATATACGGAATTGGCTCTTACGGCAATGCATTTGGCCAAATCTACTGAAAACAAGTCCTTCTGAGGGATCCTGGATTAGCCTTCATCTTAAAGAATATACTCATTTGAATGAGCACAATTCCGTATAAGTGTAAGAATACTGATGCGATGTTTATTTGTGTAGCTTTTACATGAAACATCAAACTAGTATTTCCCTGTAACTTTTATTCGTTATATTTTAATATTTACCATATAAACACTTCACATGGTAATGTTATGGTTCATATTTTGACAATCGGTTATAAATAGCCTCATATTGTCTGTCAGAATTTTGAACACAAAGTACAATCTAAAAACAAGAGTGGACACACTACATGTCTTGCTCGAGTATGCACATGGACACAGAATAATGATTATCTGATACCCAACATTGCAGGTCAAAGAAAAATGCGTTAAAAGAAATAGCCATGGTCAGGCGATAATTTTTCTGAAAAAATCAAATGCATGTCATTTAAGCCTAAAACTGTGTCCCAGGTCGAAGGAGAGCTGACAGGTCTCAGACTGGTATGTACCCACCAAAGACCAAAAATGGTAGATCTATATAATACATTTATAACATTTGTTGAGAAATGGATTTATTTGTAAAAATAGGACCAGAATCACTCAAGCCTTAAATTGAGGTGACTTTAGATATAGGTATTACAGCTACAGAAAAATTGACTTAATCATGAAAATGTGACTCAAGTCTGAAATTCAAGTCAAGGTCTCAGACAGCCATATACCAACCAAACACTATCTATAGACCAAATATGGTTGGTCTATGTATTGCAGTATTTGAGAAATGGATATTATCCCAAAACGTGAAACATGTCAGTCAAGCATGAAATAGAGGTGAAACGTAAGGTGTCAGATGTTAAAATGGTATATACTAGGATCTTCTATCGATCAAATACTGTGGGTACAGTTGCTGAGAAATAGACTAAATCATAAAAATGTATATTAAGTCACTCAAGCATGAAATTCAAGTCAAGTTCAACTGACAGGTATTAGACTGGCATGTATCCACTAAGAACTATCTACAGACCAAATATGATGGGTCTAGGTAATACAGTTACTGAGAAATGGACTTAATCTAAAAAATGTAACAATGAGGTCAAGGTCCAGAAATAGGTGTCAGACTAGCATGTACCCAGATGTTGACCAGATATGGTTGCCTTAGGTATTACAGTTGCTAAGAAATGGACTTAATCGCGAAAATGTGTCATGTCAATCACCCATTAAATTGAGACCAAGGTCAAAAGGCAGGTATCATACCAATATGTACCCACTAAGAACTATCTATTGACCAAATATGGTGGGTCTAGGTATTAAAGTTGCTGAGAAATGGACCTAATCTCGAAAATGCAACAAAGTCACTCAACCATGCAATTGAGGTCAAAGTTCAGAGACAGGTGTCAGACTTGCATGTACCACTAAGAACTATCTATAGACCAAACATTGTGGGTCTAGGTATTACAGTTGCTGAAAAATGGACTTGGATGAAAGTCACTCAACCATGAAATTGAGGTCAAGTTCCAGAGACAAGTGTCAGAATGGCATGTACCCACGAAGAACTATGAATAGACCAAATACTAGGTATTACACTTTCTGAGAAGTGGACTTAATCACGAAAATCTGACGCAGGTCTCTCAAGCATGAAATTGAGGTCAAGGTCAAAATACAGGTGTCGGACTGGAATGTACCCACTAAGAACTATCTATTGACCAAATATGGGTGGCCTAAGTATTATAGTTGCTGAGAAATGGATTTAACCACGAAACTTGGACGCAGATTATAGATTTGTGAAAATGAGGTCAGGGTCACAAGATAAGTATACTGCGGCAAACCTTATAAGATAAGCTATCTATGGACCATGAATCTTAATTGTAGGTATTACATGTGCAAATTTATTAAAGTTTTTAAAAAGTTTACGCCGCCGCCGGAAAGTAACACCTATATCTCTTCTTTGCGACTTTTCGTCGCAGGCAAAACAAAAAACAAATGTTATTTATTAATTTAGTTGGGGTTTAACGCCGTTTTCAGCACATTTTGGCCATTTCGCGGCGGCCAGTTTTTATTGGTCGAGGAAGCCGGAGTACCCGGAGAGAACCACCGAAAAACAAATGTAGACAAAGGTTAAGACCAAATACATTTTGTACTACAATTAAAACGCTAATAATGAAAATACAATTCGTAACAATAGTTTTAATTAAAACATACTTTTCATATTAATATTAAATCCTATCAATCATTAGACATCATACGAAATTCCTTATACCGACATCGACACCGACTTCTACACCGAGACTGAATTATTTAGTTAGGGGTAATCTCAAAATACAAGATATGTAAATTGCAGTGGCTCTTTTGAGGACAATGTGCCTCTTGGTTAAAATGTTAAGAATTTAAAATGCATTTATATTTTGTTTTTAAAATTTGTTGAAGGGTGAAAAATATCGGAGATTTTTTAAATTATTTTATTATGATTTATTGATTGACCGATTTTATGAGGCAGCAAAAGTATTTACCGTACAAATGTTCGTACTATTTATGGGGATCATATGTTCGGTGAATATTTAGGGTTTTTTAGGGTTTTTTTTGGGGGGGGAGTGGGGCATTTCCCCTAACAGCTTTTTTTGGGGTGTGTCTAAAATGTTTAGTAATTTTTGGGGGTGAAATTTATTTTCTCTAGCAAGCCTATGGACGGATCATTTTGGGGAGTACCCCCACCCCCCTGGGGGAGCAACCATTTGAAGTTTGGGGTAAGGGTTTGGCTAGGAACATGGACATAGTAATTGGTACATTTGCAAGATTTTTTTTTCATTTGTGGCATTACTCTATTTCTGAATTCGGAATATACATGTATTGTCTGTAAAGAATTAGAAGATATATCCAGGTTTCGGACTATTCTAATCCTTACTTGAGATAATATTTGTCGAAAATCAATCCGTCATTTTCGGCAGTGATCCTGTTTTTTTTTCAATTTGAGCTTCATTGCCGAAGAAGGCATCAATTATGGAATTATGCACAGGTATGGTAAAAAGACGTAGGCTACAAATTCATTCATAGCTATTTAAATTTTAATAAGTAAAGTCAAGAAATACCAAAGGGATATTCGAAGGAGAGAAAAATCGTAAAAGCTGACAAACTCCAGAGAACAACGAAGACAAGACCAAAACAATGCATGCACTACAATTAAAAACTTAAAACATATGAACAAAAAGTACTTAAATAAATCTGCAAAGATATAGTTGTAACCAGAGGATTGTAAGTGAAAAAGGGAGATTCAGACTTGGACCCACGATGTCTTCGTGCAATGTATTTTTTTAGATAATCTTTCTAAACTATTAAAATACTAAAATAACGTCTTTATAAGTCAATTTTGCTTTGGTCATATAAATTTTTTATGTTTAAGAAAAACAAACTCGTACTGAAATGTTAAAAAAAGACTCAATCAAAAAGTTACCCGTAGGTTAAGGTATTTTGAGTTGACCCCTGTTGCGTATCTGTGTATTAGAGGTCACTGTAGAAGTTGGTATAGTAATCAATTTCGTATTATTTCTATTACAAACATTACAACTTATATATTTTTTGATTTTTAACGTTTAGTAAATGCACTGCAACCACGCTAAATTGTGGTTATGTTCTATATGGAATATTATACACCAGCTAATATAGCTATATTCCCTATTATATATAGATTTTTGTACACAATGTGTAATTGTAGTTGTGTCACCAATTGTCATTTAAAATTTTATTAATAGATACAAAATTACAGCTTGTTTGGACATAAAAACATAATTATGGCCCCTTTCCTTCTGATAATATTCTGTACTAAATACATGTATAATGCATACAGTGTTATACATCAAAGTTTCATGAGGAATACATAAGTACACCTGAACGTGTAATTTGTTATGTGAACCCCAGAAAAAATTCCCATTTTGCAGAACTACACATGGTATGCAAAAAGTCTTTCAGATTTGTTACATTTCAATGCAAACTGTATGAGATTTGGCAATCACAAACCTTCGCATATATGGTAATGACAAAGTCTGTTAGGATATCCCAAAAATTAATCATATCACGAAAAGCTTTACGTCTTGCACAACTGCACATGGTAGTGAGCAAATCTGTCGTTTCCTTTCATTCCAATGTAAATTATCGAGGATTTTGTTGAAGTCTAAAGTGTAGTAAAATATCAATTCCTGAATAATAAGTTACTACTCTCACTATCATCTAGACAGTAATCTGACCTAGCTTTCAAATACCACCAACCATTCTAAAATAACTATTTTGATTCTGGTTATGTGCATAGTTCAACAACTCAGAGCTCAAAGCTGAAAATGTGGAACACTGTCTATAGAGCTGATTCACACGGTCATTAATGAAACACTGATAAACAGTTCTATCATAACCTTAGTCAAACAAAAAGGACAAAATTATATGTTGGATGCGAGCACAGCAACAGCCCTTTCCAGAAACTCATTTCCGGTATCACGATTCTGACTCTAAAATTTTAATTTGAAGCAAGTTATTTCCCTTACTTTCGTTTTCCGGCGAACGAAACTTTTTCTAGCCTTAGTATGTAGCACAATATGGCTGCCCCCATTTAACAAAGACTTTTCTAAATGACCCATATGAAGAAAATGCATATGCTCCTATAGCGCTCGCTATAACCTTATTTACACATGAAAAAATGACATATTATAAACAAGTTTTGTTAACACCGAAACCTCTACATTTATATGTTGCCTGAATCTCTGATGTACATACAGTTTACAATAATAAAGTATGATGTTTTCCAGTCATTACATATCATGTCTTTGCCACGTAAGTACTGCCACCCCTGCTTGTATCTATGACCATCATTTCATAATTAAACTGTTCTTTTGATTTCATTGTTATTCGGATTAAAATAAATGCACTGATAAAAAACATAAGTGATCCAAAAATACATAATATTGTTGAATAGGGAAATCCAGATTTTAGGGCATCTGTCATTTCATCTGGAATCTGTGAGGTATAATTACGGTAAGAGATAAGGTATACCATTACAATCACAAAACATACTGAACCTGAAAATATAATTCATACTCATGTTTAACCTCGCCGCATTTTTGCGCCTGTCCCAAGTCAGGAACCTTTAACCTTTGTTAGTCTTGTGTGTTTTTTGGTTCATTTGTATGTTTCGGAGTTTAGTGTGGCGTCCATTTCACTGAACAAGTATGCATTATTGTTTAGGGATCAGCTGAAGACCTCCTCCGTGTGCGGGATTTTCTCACTGCGTTGGAGACCCATTGATAAACTTGAGCTGTTTTTTGCTCTTTGGTCGGGTTGTTGTCTCACATTCCCCGTTTCCATTGTCTACTCCATCAATCATTTGTCAACAAACAATTAAGCTTGAATAATTATTTATTGGTCAGTGTTCAAACAATTACATTGAATTCCTATGAGAAACAAGTGGAAAGATAGTATATTAACAAATAATTCTTTGATACCAATTTTGATGCATAGGATGTGCACATTTCGTCGATTTACGACTCATCAGTTGGGCTCTATGCCTAAAATGTTGAAATCCAAAACAACAATCCAAAAGGTTAAACAGAAAATTCAAAAATACCGAAATGACCAATGACTTGTTATTTTATTGCGTTCAAATGCTCAAGTGGTTTCTAAATGAAATGAAAGGTATCAATTGATAAAAAATCATTTGTTTACCCACCGGATACTATTAAAGAAATGCCTCCAACTACACCAAGCTTCTTTCTTGGGAACTTTTTACAAGTATATGTCACTGTCAGTACTAAAGATGTCAATGACTGGACCAAAGTCAGGGACGATATCACAACAATAGCAAGGATAACATGTGACACTGAAAAAGAATCATCAGCATGATATATAATATATGTTACTTGATTGTTAGCATAAAATAAGAACTTTTTCATTAAATATCAGATTTCAAGGACCAAATTTCATATGAAATGTTTTTCTACTATAAAAACTTATTTCGATGTGTAATATATTGTTAAGAACTGCTACTGTACCTCGTTTCTTCTAGTTGGAACTTTAAATTTTAATACTTAATTTAAAACTTCAAGACACCAGAGTCTCCAACATATGGCGTTTACATTTCACAGTTGTCGAACGTGTAAAATGAGCACATGGCATAAACCTCTCAAACAGGGTCATATTTAGCCTTTAATTATATCATCAATCTAGAAAATTACAGTCATCATCATGATGCAATTGAGGGATATGAGTTTTTTTATCTCATAAACATCTATTATACTTGTTTTGATTATACGATTTTTTAAAATAAAAGGACTTTTTCATCCTCATCTCACGGCCATGAAGAATTTCCTCGAGTTAAAGAAGTAAAGTCAAGAAATACCAAAGGGTTATTCGAAGGAGAGAAAAATCGTAACAACTGACAAACTCCGAAGAACAACGAAGACAAGACCAAAACAATACATGCACTACAATTAAAAACTAAAAACAAATGAACAACATGAACCCCACCAAAAACCCGGGGCGCCCATAAAACTTTAATAAGGATGAATTCAGCTTAGGAGCAACGTACCCCTTTCTGAGCAATTTTTCTGTCAGAAGCCGGGCTCTGTCCAGGAAAAATATATGATATATAATCTTTTATTCCCTATTTTGTTATATTTCATTGTAAATTTAATAAAAATCAGTTGTATTTTTATTGTTTTTATCCAATAAATATTTTCAACCTGGGAATATTTCGTTCACACAGTTAGATTCCTATGTTGCTGTCAATACCCCACACGAGTACTGCGTTCTACTGGTGATAATTTCTTTTGTTACAATACTTGCCTGAGAAAGGAAATTATCACTGTGAACGATTTTGAAAATAAAACAAAATGGCGATAATAACTCTTACTTAAGCCATCCATACTTGACAAATCTACATGACTTTGTCAACCTGATATTTGACAGTTGTTGTTAGGGGGGCAGGAGTGCTTACCTTTTAGGCACACCCGATGTCAATCCAGATTTTATTGTTGGCGTTCACATTTCCAGTCATATTATTATTATACTGTTATTATTATTTTTTTGCTATCTTATTTTAATTCTCTTCGGTTTCAACAGAACTGCCTGCACACCCTCAAGCGGCCGTCATATAAACGTTGCCATACTGCTTTGACTTCAACAGGTCTGCCGTGAATGTCAACAGTTCTATGGGCTTTTTCGTTGGATAATGTGAAGAGGGCTGTCTATGAGATACTGGATACGAATATAGAGATCCCGAATTGCAGTTATTACCCTTTGTCTTCCAGGACAAGAGTGATCATTGAACGATTAAGTTTGCTGAAGATTTTGAGCCAAAGGGGTTATGGTAGAAAGTTTTATACTTCAAACTTTATATCGTTGGTTTAATGAAGTCCTTGGCACCGACAGGTAAACAGGAAGTGGCTTGGTGCAATGGTATGCGGAAAATGTTAGACCACTGTCAAGCCTTTAAAATAATTACTTAACAAATAATCTGCGAGTGTATTCGAGCCTAATTTTTAGCCTCGTACACACCACATATTGTTTAATTGAACAGGTGATTAAAAAACCAATCATGCAAATAAGTATCAATAGTGCATTTCTTTTTCAGTTCTGAACATTCACATTTCAAACTTTCCTCAAATTAAAAGAAACAAGTATTAAAAAAATTAATTGTGCTATAATTGTCATGCAGTATACACCAATTATTCAATATTTATTTTGAAAAACCGATTATCATATAGCATATTTTACTTACAATAGCTTATGGTTATACCATTCTTTTGCATCATCTGGATAGCTTGATTTAGCTGGCCACTTTTGTCTAAAAAAATGAGCAAAATAATATATACTCAACAATGTAATTGTAATTTAATAATGAAAAGTATCGATTGAGAGTATTCCCGGGTTTGAATGTCAATTTGAATGACGGCTTTTTAGATTGTCCTTTAAGTATTTTTGTTCATTTCGTTAAGAGTTTGAATAACAATTTTACAAATCTTCCATTGACCTAACTACTACATACCTTTGCAGCGCCAGTGAATTATTTGCCTGACTAATAGGGGTCAATATCTCATGCCCATTCAGGATGAGAATAAGTTTATCAATTAAGACGAGAAATTGAGACTGCCAAAGAAAAAAAAAGAAAGATGGGATGTCAACAAACCACGAAAGCTGGAAGTCCCTGTTCCTGGATGCGAACTTATATACGTGCATAAATCACAACCAAATGTACTTTTTTTTCTTTCTGACAGAAGAATATCAAGGCAGTCAATAATTCAAAATGTAGTTGTATTTCCTACTGTTAGCCTAGAGTCAGAATTAATTTTGACTACTTTAATGACATACATGTATTTGATAATTATAAATTTCCATATGCTTAGGCTTAGCAGTACCATATTAAGGGCTTTAGTTTACGGTATTTACTTTTCATAGCAATTAGTTATTTTTTTCGCATTTAATGTATACAGTGATTTTCTGAATACCAAGACAGAAACATATCCAGGGAAGTGTTGAAAGCCATAAAATTACATTCAGTGAAATTAGTAATCTTTTCGATAAAAAGGACAAATATACCTAAGGAGCAATAAAAAAACGTAATCCATTGGACAGAAATACCCGGGAAGACAAATGAACAACCACAAGCACAACAAATAAACACAGAAAACTAAAAACCAATGAACAACACGAACTCCTATAAAAACCAGGAGTGAACCCAGGTGCTCCGAAGGGGTAAGCAGTTACTGCTCCGTATAGGGCATCCGTCATGAAGTTCAACAAAGTCAATCCGGGGGTAGTCACAAATCGGTGGAGGCCCATGAAAGGTTACGACAGTGGAAACAGGTCCAACATCATCTTAGATATTGGAACACTGTAATGGTCAATCAATTCGTGATGACGACCGTAAAATTTCCTAAGTGATGACAGCAACTTATCCCTGATAAAACCCTGGTTAAGAGGCTTTTGTGACAGCAGTAATCCTCTTTGTCGAAAGTCAGGGTAAGTCACGCATGCCCTTGAAAATCGGATAAGCTGAGAAACGTAGACGCCATATGCAGGCGATGCTGGTATATTGCTACTCAAGAAGGGAAAATTAACAATAGGAAATATTATTATTTTTTAAATCTCAGTTCCTTCGAGATCAAAAATTTTCCTAAACAGGAAATATGTTTTGATGTTAGTTTGGGAAATTACGATTAAGAAGCCTAGTCAGCCTAGAAAAACACTTTTTTATAATGCTAGAGATGCTCTCTACATAACAGCATAAGTACCTTTAGTTGCATTGGTAGTAAAGGCATCCAAAAGGGATAAAAGGTCTGTCGTTGACAACATGACACACACAGGTGTTGCAGTACCAGCAATTTCCATTCTGACACAGTATCTTATATAAAATGGTGCTGCAGTTATGTCAATATTTGTCATTGAAGGGACACTGTTTTGTTTCTGCCATGCTTGTTGTGCCTACAAACATTAAAACAACCATGCAGGAGTTTAAATCATAATCACCATAACCATGGATGAAGTAATGATGGCTTAGTAGACTTTTATTCTTGGAATTAACAGTATTTCAGGGTTTTTTTGTTAGATCTTTTCTGCTTGGATTATTTCAGTCCAATGGTGCATGTTTGTGCATGTATTTATTCCAATATTTCATGATTAGGTAAAATTTCATTTTATATGGTCTTTTTTCGTACGATGCATGCACTTACCTGTTATCGAAGGCTGCTGTACAATAGCCTTTTTACTTTCAGATTCCTTTTAAGGATTGTTTCTCGTTGAAATATCTCTGTTAGTTTAAAACATATTTTATTTGCAAAAAGAAATCCAAAATGGGTCAGATACAAGTTAAACAAACTAACGAAGTCTATCTCTGTTCATCCTAGAGTGAACTTGACATATCCCAACTATTCTTACATGTACTTTATTTCATTACAAACATTGGGAATTTTGAACATCAAAATTATAAAACTAAATGATTTAAAAACTAGTCTGTGTTATTTTATAGCACATAAAACATTCCTCTACATATTTTTCGACAAGAGAAAACTTTAAATCAAGATTTAGTCCCGTCCCTTCTTGAAATTATTGTGTAAAATGTCCATATATGTACGTTATGTCTATGTAATTTTTCGATAAATTGGTGAAATGCACTTCTTATTTCAAAATGGCGGTACTCACCCCACTCATCTTCTACCTTGTCAAAACGAAATAAATATCGTTCATACGAGCAAAGAGAATTTATTATATAATATATCAAATATTTGCCATATAAAAATGGTAAAAAAAGATAAATTAAAATGTTACTTATCTGACACATTTGAAATATCTGCATTGAAATTTGGGACCAGCTTATACACATCTCTTTATTCAAATGCTGCATTAATTATTTTAAAATTTAGCGTTATAAAAATTTGAAACCCCACTGATTTTGTCAGCAAAACGCTTTACCTGCATATGGACAAATATATCTGTGTACCTTAAAGGTTGGAACAATAAATATTCGGACAGTCAAGGTACACTATGCATGTCAAAACGTTAATTAGTTATAATTACCTGAAACACACAAAATGTGATGTGAAATGTTACTACATATTTCAAAATAATCTTTTTAAAAGTTTGGAAAAAGCGAAGACGAGGGGTACGTGCCATAATCAATACACAGTTATCGGACATAAAAATGGACGGTTCTACACTAGAACCATTTATGACGGTTCTACTGACAGGGTAGGTTCTAGAACCGTCCTCTCTGACAGAATAGTTGAGAGGTTAGAACTGATCTGAGCTATACAGACTTCTGGGAGCCTCTAGGTTTCTTTGCTCTTTGAAAAGTAGTCAACACAACAAAGTTGAAAGAAAGTAAGGTAACATGTTGGAAAGGTTAGCATATTGAAAGTTTCTCTGTGAAGATGAAGGTTGATTTGCGTAAAATTCATATAAAATTGTTCATTTCCTTAAAATCCAAACGCTTTCCTCCAAAATTTAGAATGAATAATTATATACAGTGTTTAACTCTATCCATTACCTTATACTGATTCTGTACTTCTAAAGGTGCCTTTTGTAATTGGATTTCAGTCATTTTTAATATATCCATATAGAACGCCATCCATCCTGGTGTAACAAAGCTGATCAGAGCAAACAGAAATCCAACAATCGATGTAGTCAATAAAATCTTTTTGGTGACGATCATTGCAAAAAGTTACGATGATCACAATCTAAAATATATAATCTATATACATGTATCTCTTCTACGTCTTACTTGTTACGAAATACTAGACCGACACGCTGAGCCGATTCTGAACAAGCTAGCTGACTAAGGTGGACAAATTATTCTGACCCTGAGTCGACCAGTGTCTGCTCATACTCCTAAATACCGCGCGCTTGGCAGAGAAGCAGCAAATACCAGTTTTGGCGTCTTTGGTTTGATCAAACCATGGATCGCACACTCAACCGCCTGCGATCGAGGGGAGCACGCTATCATGAGATCACATAGGCGAAAATATATACGCACAAAATTTCAAAATAAAATGCGTCAAATGATTATACATTAGAATATTAACAAAATAAAATAAATCTGACATCTGAAAACTATCATGGATTCTAAGGAATCGAACAATTTGAGGCGGAAGGCTCTTGACATTCTGTTGTAAAATGTCATAATGCCTTCTTATTGCAGCTAAATTTGGTTTAATTTGGCATTATGACGTCGGAAAAAAAGCTCTATGCGAATTTTCCCATAGGAACCTACAATGTATAATATACTAAGTTTGGCGGTAAGAGTCATAATAGACACTTTTAATAAGAAATTCTACCACAGTTTGGTCCGCGTTGGCACAGTAGTTTCATAGGAAAAGACCTTTAAAACATGTTCCCATAAGGTCCTATGTGAAACTTGGATTGCTATGGCGACCCTGGCTGTCCGGTCGACGGACACAATTTTGGAACCGACCCACCTAAGAACCATTGCTGCCAACTTCGGTTCAATTTGGATTTGTAGTTTGAGACAAGAAGATCTGTAAGTGAATTTTCTCATATGGTCCTACCGTAAATTGGGATATTTGGCTAGTGCTATATTTTGGTTTATTTGGAGCCTGTTGCAAATCTGCCAAAATTAAACACACCAAAATAAAACAAATCCAAAAAATAAACTACGATCGGCTATAGAGGTCATATTGGTTTTCAAGCTAGGCCACTGGACATACTTATGAAAGGGAATCACCAAAGTCCCACTCTTCCAACGTTTGTCTCAGTCGAGAAGACGTGGCGGCCATCTTGGTCGAGAGCTCGGATCGGTTCATTGGACAAATTTCTTGAAGAGAACCATCTAAGGATCATTGCCTCAAAGTCTGGTTCTAATTGGCCAAGTCGTTTAAGACAAAAAGAATTTTAAATGAATTTTATCATAGGGTCCTATGTTAAACTAAGTTCGGCTGTGTTGGCCATCTTGGTCGACACTCTCGGTCATGAGACACAATTTGAAAGAGAACCATCTAAAGACAATTGATGCCAGCTTTAATTCTGATGGTCAAGTTGTTTTAGACAAAAAGATTTTAAATGAATTTTCCCATAGGCCCCTATCTTAAACTAAGTTCTACGGCAGCCTTCTCGATCGACAAGGGGGTAATCGGACATAATTCTGAAAGAGGACAACTTAATGACCATTACTGCCAAGCCTGGTTCCAATCGGTCAAGTTTCATAATTGTTTCCGATGACCTGGACTGTCAACCAAGATGGCAGCCATAGCCGAATTTAGTTTCTGGAAATTAAACTGTTCTTGTGGAATAAATAATTTACAGAAATACATTCCATTTTTGTTTCAGAGTGTAGTATCTGCCCTAGACGTGAACCAAAGTAATAATATGAGGGTTTATAACTTATTTTTTATTTAAAATAGCGTCAAAGGAATTACATACATGTATGTAACAGTATTACTACTTTCCAGAGTATAGCAAACTTCAAGAAAGGTATACATTACTGTATTATACCTTAGCATCGATTGAGTTTAAAACTTACTGGTCGAATAAATCGTTCGCTCTCTATGGGTCATCATAACAAGTGAACAAATGTGGCTATGTTTACACCTAAAAATTACTCTGAGCATAGACTTACCTGTGCAGTTGAAAACATTTTAAGGCCTAGCATCCCCTAGATATATAAAAGTTAAAAGCATTTTATGTTTCATAAAGATAAAATCTTTTTTAGGATTTTTTTCGTAACTGAAGAAGATGTAAAAGTAACCTAAGTTGTGTAATATCTTCTAGATTTCCCCTCTCAGGTAACATTATGGATAATCGATGGATGGATGGATGAATTGTTGTTTAACCAGTGGCAACCAGGTGCATATAGGACGAGAACATGTTGATATGATAATGAATATGATCCCTGCTTTGTACTAGACCAACACGCTGAGCCGGATTTTTAATGTGCTAGCTCATGAGGTAACTGTCCGCAGGAAGGCATATCACCCCAATCGGACACATTATACTGATTCCGAGCCGACCACGATACCACGATACCACGAGACCACCGAGGCGGTGGACAATAGACTTCTCAAAACAATTGGGGATTTAAATAGTTTAACTGAGTGGAAAGTGTCAAAACTAACTCAGGTGTTGTTTATTTTATGTTGAAATTTTCCCCATCAAATTACAACAAATATTTTATCTGTCTGAAACAAAATGCATTTAATTTTTTTTTTTTATATCTAGTGGATGCCAGGCCTTAAAATGTTTTCAACTGCACAGGTAAATGTAAGCGCTCATTTGTTCCGGGCATATAAAGTTCCGGTCGGTCAAAAGAAACTAGTTATTTCATTCCGGAGGAACATTTCAACTAGTCAAAAAGTTCCTTTTGTAGTTGAAAAATTCCGGATGAAAAAGAATCTTTAAACTAGTTGAAAAGTTCCTTTTTTATAACATTTTAAAATAAATAGTTGTTTTAAAAAACATCAAATTTAACCATTCTTGAATAAGATGACTAGTTACAAAGTTGCGAAATAAAGTAACTAGGCAGAAAGTTCCAGAATAAAGTGACTAGTCATAAAAATCCGAAATAAATATAATACATTATTACATGAATATTTTTTTCTATTTTCTGATTGGATGAGAAATGTCTAAAAGGTCTTCAGTACTCGCGATAGTAACTGAGAAGCTTGCACGGTTATGGGATTAAAATAGATCCTGACCGGTCAAGCGGAATTCAATAGTGACCGATTTGTTCTTAAAATAGAAATGGAAAGTCCAATTTTCCGATTCAGGTAATTAAACAATTACCGATTATGTAACAGGTCAAGCGGAATTTAATAGTGACCGATTTGTTCTTAAAATAGAAAGTGAAAGTACAGTTTTCCGATTCATGTAATAAAACAATTACTGGCTATGTAATAGGGGGCTATCGGATTGATCAACCCTTAAAAATGTATATTCACCTCGCCTAAAGGCTCGGTAAATATTACATTTTCTGGGATTGAAAAATCCTGATAGCAACCTATTACAAAATCAGTAATTGTATATTATTTATGATACATTCATTGAGGACATGGGTAATTATACATTTTGTAAAATTCTAATTAAAATGCAACACAAAAAAATCATATTCGTCATTAGTCTCTGGAAAAAATAAGCCTTAAAGGATCTGTTTAACGTAAAAAAAATTACAGACTTTTTCAACTAGTCATTTTAATTAAAATGAAACAAAAAAAAAATCATATTCTTCATTAGTCTCTAGAAAAAATAAGGATCTGTTTAACATAAAAAAAAATCCGGTCTTTTTCAACTAGTCATAAAATCTGAACAATGATTCGGAATTTTCTAACTAGCACTGAAACACGGTAACTTATAACTAGTTAAAAAAGTCCTCAGGAACAAAATAACTAGTTGAAAAATTCCCAGGAACTTTATAACCGTCGGAACAAAGTGGCTGTTACATAAACACAGCAATATTTGTCCGTTTGTTATGATGAATCTTAAATCCCCTGTTGTTTTGAAAATCTACATTGTCCGTATCAATCAATTAAAATATCTTCCAAGATTTCTATTTTCTATAAAAAAAAAGGAAGCTAAGTGCGAATTTCTTGTATTTTAGAGAGGAGAATATTTTCATAGATGTGAACTAAGCACATATGAATAAACTGAGAACATACAGAAAACTGAAAAATATTTACTTATTTATCTACAAAAAAGGTATTATCTAAAATTTTGCTGGATCAATTATTTATAGAAAAGGGGGATCACAAAGGTCCCATTAGAAGAAAGAAACTGTAATTATTGCAAAACTGATATTGAGGAAGAGCTGCATTTCATTTTAAAGTGTAAAGAATCATATCAGGAATAACATGGTTGACGAAATTAAATCTATTTTGACTAGTTTGCAAGACAAATCAAAATTAGAAAAGTTAGATGTTTTATTAGCTAGTACTGACTATAATTTAATTAAAATTTATAAGGTGAAAATAAATGATATGTACAACAAAAGAAAAGAATTTGTTGATTAAAATTACAATTTCGATTTATTTAGATCCCACTGTAAATTTCTGATATTTTCCTGTAATTAAGCACTTAATTACTATCAAAACATCCATTGTTTTTAGTATGTTTGCATTCCTTGAAGACACCGTTTAACCTTGGAATATGTAATATGTGACCTCTTAAATATTTTTAAAATAGTTTAATCTGGACAGTTGGGGGTAGTGGATATCCAGTATACTCTATCATTTAGCAATGTCAGTAAACACTAGGGGTGACACTGGGCAGAAACCACATTTTGTTTACAGTATACTTGTAACAAAAAAGTCTGGAAAAGGTTGTAAAGAAGCAGAATCCAGTTTTCAAATAACTTCCCCCAAAACAGCTCCACCTGGTGTTTAATGACATTTCTATATCATTTTGTATGGTCTTCACTCTAAACTTGAGGTCTGGTACCAAGTCTGTCTGTATATAGCAAAGCTGATATCATATATGATTTAACCATTTAACCAGGTTATTCTTTTTTTTAAATTTGTATTAATATTTTCTATATTAAGAAAACTAAGTGCAAATTTCTTGTATTTTTTGGAAAGAGAATATTTTTATAGGTGTGAACTGACCAAATATGAATAAAAAGTTCCACCAGAAGAAAGAAACTGTAATTATTGCAGAAGTGATATTGAGGACGAGCTCCATTTTATACGAAATTAAATGTATTTTTCTTATTTTCAAGACAAATCAAAATTAGAAAAGTTCATTTTTTATTAATTAGTAATAACTATAATCTAATAAAAATTTATATGGTAAAAATAAATGATATGTACAACAAAAGACAAGAATTTGTTGATTAAAATTACTTCCGCCTGTTTTATATTTATAGATTTTTGTATAATTTGCAAATAATCTAATTTAGTTATTGTAGGTATCAATGCTTTCATAATTCGTCGCCCTTCTCAGCTTAACACATTATTCATCATTTATTTGTTTTTATATGTGATTATATGTATGTCTTATTTTCTTAAATTATCCAAGCCATGCAGTTTTATACTCCAATAAGTTCACCAATCCATCTTTTATTATTAGAAATAATGCATCAATTTATATTTCAATCTAATACTTTCAAAAATATTTATTTTCCATGTGAACATATTTTATTGTTAATGCACATTTATAAATTTTATTTATTTAGATCCCACTGTAAATTTCTGATATTTACCTGTAATCAAGCATTTAATTACTATCAAAACATCTATTGTATTTTGTATGTTGGCATTCCTTGAATACTTGTTTATAAAATGTTGGCATTCCCTGAAGACACCGGTTCATCATAACGATGTCTTCCCGTTGAGCCAACTTTTCACAATATTCCCGTCTAGCCAACTTTAGATTGTAGTTAATTAGTAGGCTGTTTATTTAGTAATTATTAGGTGTCATCTTTTAAATTGTGACTGAAAATTTGTTCCTGTTTGGATTAACATTATATGTAAATAGAACAGTAATATGGGGGAAATTGTTAGGATTTGATTCAAATATTTATGAAAATATTGAAATTATTTTAAAATTAATTGAAGCAAATGTTTGGTGAATTATAATATTATTATATTTATAAAATATTTTTGAAAGTTTAAACGTGATTTAAGGGTATTTTTTTACACTTATCTTCTGTACAATATACGTTTTGAGTAATTTTTATTTTTAAAATTGTAATGGAGCACATAATGTATGTATATGCAACTTATGTTATATGATTTGTGACACTTTTATTGTTTACCATTTATTGTGCTAAATATATATTGCTACTTCAAAATGTGCTAATATTGTATTAATGTATATGTTCTCTTGTATATAATAAAACAAAGATAATAATTTACTAGTTTTTCTTTCTTATAGTATACAATGATGAAATATAGAAATCAGAAAAAAGGATATGAGAATATTGGGGAAATGTAAAAAATATAAGAGCAAATAGAAATGATAAGCCAATATAGATCTTCAATAGGTTGAATACACACCAAGCAGTAATCATTAAATCACCAGACAAATACACACAAAAACTGCGGTGTCAGTCGACGAAATTTTTAAAATTGGGATATTGCGTTTATTTCTTTCCGTAAAATGATGAAAAATAGAAAAAAATTAAGTCAGTAATGAAGAATGTGGGTGTTACAAACTGAAAGGGAGAAGAGGAAAAAGGGGGATGCTCATACTATTATTGTACCTATTTATAAACTTACATTAGAATATCTTTACTTCTCCTTCAGCCTGTTATAAAAGACAAATGACACGCTTTATCCACATTATGTCAGTTATAACACGTAGACATTAAAATGTTCTTGAATATTATCATATCCCGGATGTAACTGAAAAATAAGGAGCGTCCGAAGATTTTTAAAATCTATCCATAAAGTTACCTACGATTGAAATACATTTACATTGTTTACATTTAACGTCGACTGGTATTGCGAAATGTATGTTATAAACCAGTACATTCAGAACAGATGAGGTTCACGAAATCCGAAATATATTTTTTAAACATTTGACGAAATGCGAAATATTTTTATTAAACCGAAATCTCAGTAGTGAAAATTTACCATACACATGAAAAAGAGGATGACTGCAAAGACACAAAGAAAGAGAACGATTACATTGTAATATATATTAATGTACAATGTAGCCAAAGGGCAGCAACTCGAATCTAAAAATATAGGAGGGTCTCAATTTCTGTTCTCAATAAATTTTTGTCCCATTTTTCTGAATTAACTTAAAATAACGCTTTTTCTTTAAAACTGTACATGAGTTTAAAATTTTTAAAGTCAGCAATTCAAAACTGAAAAGATAAATTAAGTTAAACCATATTTGTGTTAAGCATGTCTTTTTAAAAAGGTTGTTTATTAATTAAATTTAAGTTAGTTGACAGTTTTTATTAAAGGATAAATAACATTGCTGCTAAGTTTGGCTGCATTTTTCTCAGTGGTTTCAAACTTAGCATTTCATGTTATCAGACATAATTCTGAAAGAAGACCATCCCAGGACCATTGCTACCAAGTTCCAGTTGTCTTAGTGGTTTGAGATTCCAACGAATTTTTAATACTAACAGTTGGTTAAAGAAGTAATGTAGTAAAATCAACGTTTGGTATTAATAAAATGTCGAATTCTCGTATTTTACTTGTACTTTATCAAACATAAGAAAAGCTTTTGACAATTTGTTTACTGAAAAAAACCTTTTGTAATGATCGTAACCCATGTCAATGTTTAGATACAAGCCAAAAACTGCATTTCATTCGTATGTTCTATTTTAGCAACAGCAGCCATGTTTGTTGATGGATCAAATCCCCGGATATAAGTTTTAAGCTAGATACCCTAAGGAACATCCTGGTAAAGTTTGAAAGTATTTGGCCCTGTAGTTTCAGAGGAAAAGATTTTTGAAAGTTTACAAAGATGACGGAAAAAAATGTGAAAAATTGTCTTTAAATGGCAAAAACTCCTATAAGGGGTCAATATGTTGATTTATTTGTAGATCTTAAATTGTTGAACATTTTTGCTGTTTACAGTTTGTCTTTATCTATAATAATATTCAAGACAATAACCTAAAACTGCAAAAGTTCCTTAAAATTAACAATTCAGGGGCAATAACCCAACAAAGGGTTGACCGATTCGTCTGAAAATTTCATGCGAGGTAGATCTTGACCTGATGAACATTTTTACTGATGTCAGTTTTGCTCTAAGTGCTTAGTTTTTGAGATACATGCCAAAAACTGAATTTCACCCTTATATTCTATTTTTAGCAACGCAGCCATGTTTGTTGATGGATCAAACCCCAGGATACAAATTTTAAACTAGATACCCAAAGGAACATCCAGGTAAAGTGTAAAAGTATGTAGCACAGTAGTTTCAGAGAAGATTTTTGATGACGGACGACGACGGACACCGAGTGATGGCATAAGCTTACCTGGGCCAGGTGAGCTAAAAAAATTAAGAAAAATCGCAGACACCATTTAATTGTATTTATTAATACTTGGATACGGAGAAAACAAATATAATTTATTAAAATGCAATCTTGTCCACGTGACATTTATCTCATATCCAGATTTCATTTTAATTTAAAAAGGCCAATAAGAAATATATGTGAGAACTGGACAGCTAATTCTTGAAATTAGTGAAAATTAAAACGTCGGAAGATTAGTTTGCGCAAAACGTCAGAAGATTAGTTTGCGTAAAACGTAAATTTTTTACGTTACCGCATGTGACACATTAATGTCTCAGAGACACTAAAGTCACATGGACATTTGGGCTTGGTGAGCTAAAAAAGGACAGAAAAAATATTAGTAATAAAAAAATACAGTTTACATGAAATGATGTTTATCAATTATGGACGATTTCTGCATGTATATGTTATTTTATGGACCTGATAGAGGATATCGAATTATTAGGCTGATATTGCTATTTTTTTATATAACGATAGAATAAATGAAATTTTAATAAAATATATGAAATATATGTATGAAACACAAAATGAACTTTCAAACATCATTTTGTTTGTTCACATCGAAATAAAACGCGAGTATGAAACTGAAGCAGTTATATATATAGTTATAGCACCGTGTTCAAAGCCACATATGGGGGCGGTGATTACGTGCGACTGGGGACACGGTTTGAAGCGGCGATAAAGAGATAAGATGGCGTTTGCTTGCAGATTTCTTCCAATGATTACTAATTTGAACAAAAAAAATAATTTAGCGGGACACTGTGGTTATGCAGGAAGACGTTCAGCCCATTGTGCATACCAAAATTGTCTTGGAAAACGTTGGACACCGTGTAAAGAGAAAAAAAAGAAACTACCCAATTGCGAACAAAGAAAAGATTGACTCATGTAACATGCTGCAACATTTACTCCTGAAAATATCTGTGAAATACGATTAAAGCGAAAATTTGTAATAAGTCAAACTGCCTTTTTTTTAACGTAACGGTTTTTATGTTTCCAAATATAACAATTGTAAGGATCTAATATTTTATCATTTATTCAAATTTCATTGCTTACAACTTGAATAAGTCAAAACTGAATTAAATTCTCAAGTTAAATTTCTAAATACAATAACATACTGTTTCGTTCTAAATTGCCAGGTAGGACATAGGCGCTAAAATGTATATGTATGATGTACTCAAACATTCACAAGGTCAACAGCTATTCATTTTTCTGAAATATGACCGGTGACGGTTTTCATAAACGGTAGCGTACCCCCTTCTTTACTTTACACTGTTTGAAAGACCTAAAATTACTCTTTTAAAAGACTTTATCTTATGAAATAAATAATGCCCCCTTCCAGTTTTGAAAATCAATCCAAAATAGCCAGGTAGGCCATGGTTGGTTCATCTGTCCGGAAGGTAATCCACTGTATAAACGATGAATTTGGAATCCCTACTAGTTTATGATATATATAATAAATACATTTTTCCTAACTGTACTGCTATTTTACTTTCCAATCCTTATTTATTTCAATTTTCTTCTTTCGAAAGCAGTAATATGCTGTTGACGTGGCCAATGATATTAGCCCTTTCCAGAAACTCATTTCCGGTACCACGATTCTGACTCTAAAATTATAATTTGAAGCAAGTTATTTCCCTTAATTAAATCGAGCTTTCCTTCGTTAAAGTAAATGAGGTAAAGCCAGCGATTTTCATTAATTCAACTACTACATGTAACTCACTAGCTAATTGAAACACGAAGCAAAAAATGTTTTGATTTACGATCGGCTGATGAACTGTATGAAAATATGTACTAAATTTTAATATGAGACAGGTGCGACCCGAGGAGCGGGCGAAGCTTGTGCCTTCGTTTAATTTTTGGTATTTATCGAATTAGGTTTACAAATTAAATCGGACGTAAATGCCTAAATGGGTCCGAGAAATAAAGGGACGAATGAACTAAAGATTTCATGGGACATGCGCCTAGTGATAATTTCCGGTTTTACCAATTGCAACTTCTCGGATATTTTCATGGCCCCTACTTTAGAATTGCAGAGGTGTTACGATGGACACAGCGGCCGCCGCAATCTTGCCGAAACTTTTTCAGTTGTAGAATACTTGGCCCTTATCATGTATACACGCATATATATATATCCGAAATTTGATACACTGAAGAGCGAGCTTTGCTCGCTTATCAATTCAGCTAAACGTCGTTAGCTAAACTAGAGGCTCAGAGGGTTGAGCCTGTATCGCTCATCTGGCATGAAAACCGTTTTTATTGATGTACCTCAGAGAGAAGTCACTTCTCCCTATCATTATGAAGTGTGGTAAGCATTGTAGGAACCAACTTTTTCTTCATCAAAGTCCTTCTACTTAAAGGTATGCATATTCTAAAATTTGGCGGTTCTCCAGAAGATTTTTGCGTATATTTCCAATAGGGTCTTATATTAACCTAAGTCCTCTGCTGGTGGGCATCTTGAATGAGGGATTGGCACTAAAGCATCAACACTTGGTCAGCACTTTATGAGGAACATTCAGGCCATGTTTGTTATATGCCACTTACTGTCAAGTTTGACTCTATTTGGCCAAGCAGTTTCAGAGAATTTCTTTTTTTAAATCAACCAATCAGAAAAAAGAATTGCCAATGGCGGCCATGTTTGTCACCTGATCTGGACAAAATGAGGAAACTTTGTAAAAAAACCTCCCATAGACGCTTCCTGTCAAGTTTCGTTCCATTTTGCCAATCGCTTTCAGAGAAGAAGATTTCTTTAAATCAGTCAATCAGAAACAAGAATTGCCCATGGCAGCCATGCTTGTCGTCCAATCAGGATGACAAAAATTATTTCATAAAAGAATTTCCAAAGATGATTCCTGTCAAGTTTGGCTGACAGTTTTGGTAGTACCAGAGAAAAAAATGTGTTTTTTAATCAACCAATGAGAAACAAGAATTGCCCATGACGGTAATGTTTGTTGCCTGATCGGGACGAAATGAGGAAACTTTGTAAAGAACCTCCCATAGATGCTTCCTGTCAAGTTTCGTTCTATTTGGGCAAGCTATTTCAGAGAAGATTTGTTTATATCAGCCAATCAGAAACCAGAACTGCCCCATGGCGGCCATATTTGTAGTCCGATCAGGACAAAATGAGGAAACTTTGTAAAGAACCTCCCATAGATGCTTCCTGTCAAGTTTCGTTCCAGTTCCAGAAAAAAAAAATAACGAGAAACAAGAATTTTCCATGGCGGCTATGTTTGTTGCCCGATCAGGATGAAATGAAGACATTTTGTAAAGAACCTCCCATAGATGCTTCCTGTCAAGTTTCGTTCTATTTGGCTGAGCGATTTCAGAGGAGAAGATTTTTTTTATATCAGCCAATTTGAAACAAAAATTGCCCATGGCAGGCATGTTTGTTGTCCAATCAAGACGAAATGAGCAAACTTTATAAAGGACCTTACATAGATGCTATCTGCCAAGTGTAATTCCATTTGGCCCAGTGGTTTCAGAGGAGAAGAATAAAATGTGAAAAGTTAACAGACGGACGGACGACCGATGCCAAGTGATGACAAAAGCTCACATGGCCTTTGGCCAGGTGAGCTAAAAAGTATTGAAATATTTTAGTTAAATTTCGCATATACACAAACCGGCAACAGCATTTACAGGAGTCATAATTGCTTTCAAATTTTCAAACACTCAATAATGATGACAATAAACGAACCTAAGTGGTATTTCTTACACCATATATTTTCGTTTTCGTTAAGAGTAGCATCCATATAAAAATTGCAATTTAAGCCTTTTTAGACTAAATATAATTTTTTGGGTAATTAATGAATAAACAAATTATTGTACTGATTAGGTCTGTAATTAGATGTAAACTCACGAAGCATTGTTTCACTGTGAGTTTTAGTACTCAATGCATTGTCGAGAAGACACGAAAACATTAAGCCTGAACTCTTACCCAAGAAAATGTTTATTTCGGATGTATATTTCGTCTGAATCTATCCACAATGCACCTCATTACAGCAGTTGAAAACTGCAGGTTACACGATTGAGTGAAAATCTCGATCTGCAGTTTGGCAATTATTTCAGCGTCACATAATGCGTCAATGCTCTTTGGTGCGCTTTTTTCAGTTCAGTAGTCAAGCTTTCTTGGCGACGACGGCTCGAAGTTTTCCCTTAAACACCTACGTTTTTTTTTCTCTCCGAGTATCCATTACTCGTAATTCAATGCCAAATTCAGTTATAGTTATTTTTCTAATGGGACTTACCGTTTTAATTTACAGTCCTGTGAGATTTACATGAAATTACCGTTCGAAATGAGATTTTTCATTACATTATGATTAAGTATCATTCCATCATGTCTATTCTTACTGGACACAAGAATAAATAAAAGAGCTGTAAGCTTAAAGCTTTCAAACGCTGTCGCTCAAAGACATTTTTGATAGATCCAAAATTTAAGATGGCATGGTAAATGTGACACAGGTACATACATCGGTATACTACCTTACAACCCATAATAATCATGCTTCAAACCATTTATAAAAAAGTAATTGCCAATCTTTGCAAACATTTCCATATTCCATACAGAGAAAACTTTATAGTGGCATCTTTAACAGGAAGTGGATGCTCCACAGATAAAAATCGGTAAGCACTTTACAACTCATCATGGTCATGTTTCACACCAACTTTGAATTACTTGTGTCTGTAATTGCTGAGAATTTTGTGACCAAAAATTTCCATAGGCCATATGGTAAAAAAATGCACGGCCGCATCATCAAACATGAAGTAGATGTACCACAGGTACAAAATCGGTACGCACTTTGAAATTCGTCATGGTCATGCTTAACACCAACTTTGAATTATTTGTGGCCTTTAGTTGCTGAGAATTTTGCGACCAAAAATTTCCATATGCCATATGGTGAGAAATGCCACATCGTCATACAGGAAGCAGATGTGCCACAGGTACATGTACAAGATCGGTCAGCACTTTATATATATACAACTCACCATGGTCATGCTTCGCACCAATTTTGAATTAGTTGTGGTCTGTAGCTGTTGAATTTTGCGACCAAAAATTTCCATAGGCCATATGGTGAAAAATGTAATGGCCGCATCTTCAAATAGGAAATAGATGTGCCAACGGTACAAAATTGGTAAGCACTTTACAACTCCTCATGGCCATCCTTCACACCAACTTTGAATTAGCTGTGGCCTGGAGTTGCTCAGAATTTTGCGACCAAATATTTCTATAGACCATATGGTGAAAAAATGTACGGCCGCATCGTAGATGTGTCACAGATTCAAAATCGGTAAGCCTTTTACAACTCAACATAGTCGTGCTTCATACCAACTGTGAATTAGTTACTGAGAATTTTGCGACCAAACATTTTGTGAAGGAAGAACGAAGCGAGGGTATAAAAAATGTCATGATTAGTCAATGAAGTTCAAAACAACAGAGAAGGTAAATACATTGTAATTAAAAATTATGATATAACTACAAAACATCGAATGATAAAATGTTTTCTTAAATGCATTTTAGTCTTACCGTTTGGTTGTTCTAGTAACAGCAACCACACAATGCATTTTAGCCTTACCGTTTAGTCGTTCTAGTAACAGCAACCACACATAAAGGTAATTCTAAACGAACTAATGCATAGGAATTTTCATCTCAAAATTATAAATGTATGCATTTTTTTATTCATTTATTGATACAATTATCATAGATATTAGTTACCTCGTTCGATCTCTGACAAAAATATAATTACCTGAAAATTACTACAATATACATTGGAAAGTTGGAAATTCTTGTCCTTAATCAAGAGCTGTTAGTTGAAAAACGTAAGACAAACAAACAACAATGCAAAACAAAATCAACAATAAAAGATAAAAAGACATTGACTTGATGTGTGTGCTTCGCTCGAAATCGTTAAACACAATGTTGTCATGTTATTTACCACACCATACTACTTTCAATAAACGACAAGAAAGTTATACTGAAGGAAAATTAAAACACATCCAGTTTAAAGTTATCTTTCTTAGTATAATGTCTTCCATGTAGTAATTATGTACCATACAATAGCCGAGGAATAGAAATACACCTTAAATTATAACGTATGTTACTTTGAATTATCCTTTCCAGTACTGAAGGACGTTTCTGCATGTGTAGAAAGTCATGAAACATAGGATGTTTATTTTCGACAAAAAACTTGAGACTGTTGCCGAAACATGTTTACGCCGCCACAACCTTCCCGCACATTTTGAGTCCTCCGTATCATAGCCAGAAATGAGCCACGGTTTTGCAGTTAAAAGATACGGTAAGTTATTCACCAAAATGAATTGTTCAACATGTCCACGTGTCCGGTCAAGTAAAACAATGTTTATACTCTTCAAACAATGCGTATGATTGTCTTAATCAAATACTCCGATTATATTCGCCCGTTACAGAAGTAATCGACTTTTTTTACATACCTAGAATGAAAGACCATTAGGTAATCATATCATGTTTTGAGAATTAAAAAGTTACCCTTTATGGAACTTTAATGAGGGGGGGAGGGGGGTGGTCATTAACGTGTCTTTTTTCAACATTGGAATCCGGTGTTGACACAAATTACTCCATGTCTAGCAGAATCAATTTTAAAAAGTTTGGTTTATTTCGTCAACCCTCTTGGAGCCTCTTTCATGGATGTGCATTTAGTTAGAAATATTAATTTTTTGTACTGAGGCATTTTCGTCATTTAAAGTTTAAATATGTGATGTCTGAATTTCCGGAATCCACCCCCGCCCCCCGCAGTTAAAATCTCCTTACTTGAAAACGTAAAGAATCTCTTGAAAACCATCAAAAGAGCATATTTGCCATTTTCCGTCGTACAGTATTGGAACCTTTAATTTGAAACGCACAAAATCAAATTTTGAATTTGGACATAATTGTTTAACCGGTGTATATTCAAATTACCCCCCCCCCCCGCAAATTGTTCCGGTCAAGTAAGACGGATTTTTCCTTAAGATGTCTATATTAACTCATGAGAACTCAATATTCCGCCATTTTGAATATTTAAATGAGCAAACTGTGTCTCATTTCTGGATATGTTTTAAAAGAGACATATCAAAGTCAACATGAACAATAAAATTTATTGATTCACAAATAACAAACAGCAAAATATTAAAGGCATAAAACCAAGTAGGTTGCCATGAAAAGAAGAGTGGGCAATTCCATGTTCTACTATGTTTACATATACCTTAAACGTACGTACCAAACTAAAACGATTAAGCTGGTAAACCTTTTGTATACAAACTTTTTGCTGAAATGTTGTCAGTAGAGTTTAAAGATTACAGTTATAACGTTTTGACAAGACAGTCTTCTCACTTTCCTTTTCGCTTGTACAAGAGTTCACCCAGAGATGAATTTCGTTCCAACTGTATACATTCAACGATCGGCATAATTATTTCGAGGGAACAAAATATCGGCAAACGAATACCGAAGAGACAAAACAGTAGTAAAAGTCCATAAATTTGCACATCTTGTGCATCAAAACTGGTATCAATGAATTTAATTATTGTGTGTGTAATTTTATTTCAAGGCGTTGCTCCACGGGAGGAAGATCAAGACCACGATGAACCCTATTTGTTTTAAAGCTGAAATTATTTATTTCGAAAAGCAGTAGCATTGACGAAGGATCTCAATGATCCGAAAATTTTGCTTAGTTTGAATTATTGTTTAGTTGTTTTATTTTGATGTTGTTTGACAACTTTTTAGACACACACACACAGTTTATTTGTACGAGCCACAGAAACGAATAGATAACGTTTTACTGAGCATGGCTCAGTTGTTTCGTAATGATCGCGAGATGTATATTTTCCGATAAAGCACCTGCATTGTTTTTATTCCACTACCTTAAATTGTTATCTTTTATCGAAAAAGGCATGCAAATTTGGAGTAGGGAATACATGATATCATAAACTCTGTGAACCATTTATCACATACTAGCATAAAACCTTCAATGCGCTCATGCTACGTTTGATTTTACTAGATTTTCTGAATTTGGCATTATTTTGTCGACTATCTGCTGTTTTTCAAGTTCTTACTGGATGTTATTTTGTTTCTTTGCCAAATAAACAATGATTTCATTTTCAAAAACTGCCAAAGGATTCAGTGTATTAAATCTTAAAATTTACACTAGCACCTGTGGTGGATCACGGAGCTCAAACCACAGAGCTGCCTATCGCGTCCCTAGGTGGCGAATAGGGGAGACCCTCTCCTTGGGGGGTTGTCGGGTTATAATACAGAAAGTCTGACCGCGGACCATAGTGGGTAACGTGTTTGGAGAATGCCACACTCCCTGCACGCTAAATACCCCTTCTGTAGTTTCGAAAAAGAGTAGGCTAATGCTGCTACAGAAGGCTAAATTATACGACCCTACCCAACCACCCTACTTTTACAGTGGCAGTCAAAATTGGTTCCACTTTGTGTCCTGTCCCACCCCAATTTGAATTGTTTGATAAATTGAACTGGTCCTCGTCCTGAAGAAGCATGGAATATTTGCCACTGGACATTAAGCAACAATCAATCAATCTTAAATTTTACATGTTTACAACATGGTTTCGCTATTTGAAGCATTTCAAGGTAACAGTTACACGTATTTATCTTGTAAGTCACTTTCTTTTATAGACTCACAAAGAAGAAAATGGAAGTTAATATGAATTGTTATGAACATTTATATTTGGCTGATCAAAATTCATAGACCACGTCAAACAAACGTAATATGGTGTGTATGGTATTTTTACAATCTATCTTGTTGTCGTGTCATATTACATTTGGCGTCATTTCAGATATATCTCAGAATTCATATGCAGCAATTCTATAAATTGGAAAATTGAAAAGTTTGATTTTTTTTATCTCTATATCTTAGTATTTTATTGCAGATTAATTTCACCAGGAAATTATTCTACTTGGAAATATTCCATCTGTTTATAGTAACAAACATCCAATATGAATGCCAATCATACGAAATATTAAGCGGAATAGAAAGCTTATAGAGTCTTATTTTAATTTATTGAATGCAGTACAACAGATTGAATTTCATGCTCCGTTCGCATTATTTAGAATTAGTTTTCAATTTTACACTGGTGACATTTACTTCCAATAAAGACTTAATGGTTTAATGAGAAAACGTTTAGTGACGAATGATTTACTTTCAATTTCATATGTCAAATAATAATTAAAATAATCGCAATACGAAGTTTCTAGTAGTTTTCCATCTAAAATCTTTATTTTGGCAATGAGGATTTAGTCAATAAATTCATTAAAATCACGCACACAAGATTATTACTTGTTTAATCTGTTTATACGTGACAAAGTTACGTAATAGTTATATTCAAATTTATTATAGTTATGTAGACGAATGTATGAATTGGGGCAGAATAACCTTCTTAAAATAAGGTTAAGAAACCACGAAAAACCAAATTGGCAAAATATTATCAGAAACGTATCGCAATTCTTGCTTGAGTATTGCGTTAAAAAAATAACTGCATGTTTAGTTAATTCACCATCCTCCCAAGTCAGAGTTTTGTATCCACGTTCCCCTGACAATATTCATTTATATTTAGCGGGTCGAACATATCGCCGCCTGGTGCGTAACCTAAAAAATTCTACTTGCGACGCAAATAGATTCTCTTTTTACCTGGAGATGCAACCAATGAAAAACGTTCATTTCCGACCCGTAAAATATGAATGAATGTTGTCAGGGGTTTGCAGAAACGAACGTGGATAAAAAAACCCTGCCGCTTGGGAGGATGATAATTCACATGAGAAATAGAGACGTGTTTTATTTTTATGTTTTAGCCTTTTGGAATTGGATAAGATGGCGAATACGCCAAACCATCTTGTTTTTTGATTGTGTGGAAGTTTTTTAAGGTTAAAACTTAACCAGGTTATTGGTTTTTAAAAACCCAAAATATGTTTGAAGAAAATAAGACACGCCTTAACTACGAAAATAAAATTAGAGCTTTAGGGATGAACAACAGGTATATTATTTTTTAGTTCACCTGTCCTAAAAGGACATGTGAGCGTTTGCCATCACTTGGTGTCCGTCGTCCGTCCGTCCATTGTAAACTTTTTCAAAGATCTTCTCCTCTGAAACCACTGAACCAATTACAGACATACTTAGTCTGATTGATCCTTAGGGTATCTAGAATAAAGTTTGTGTTTTACTTTCTTGTCCGTCGAGAAACATGGCCGCCATGGCTAAAAATAGAACATAGAGGTAAACTGCAGTTTTTGGCTTATATCTAAAAAAAAACTAAAGCATTTAGAGCAAAATTGACGTGGTATAAAAATGTTCATCAGGTCAAGATCTACCTGCTATGAAATTTTCAGACGAACTTTGTTGTGTTATTGTCCCTGAATTCTTAATGTTAAGGAAATTTTGCATTTTTAGGTTGTTATCTTGAATACTATTATAGGTAAAGACAAACTGTAGACAGCAAAAATGTTCAGCAAAGTAATATCGTCAATGGACCTTTTATAGGATTATTTTTGCCCTTGAAAGATTATTTACATGTAAATAATGGTCTGACATTTTAACAGATGTTTAGGGCATTACTTGAAATAAAGTAAATGGTAGCTGTACAAGTAAAATGGAGCATCAAGGGTCAAGGTCATTGAAAAATTCCATAGCAACCGATGAAAAAGTCCCTAGCAACAGATAAAAAATTCCCTAGCAACCATATATATTTGGGTTAAGGACCTTATAATTTATCTGTACAAATCAAAAAGAAAGGTCAAAGGAGAAGGTCATTTAAAAATTCCATAGCAACCGATGAAAAAGTCCCTAACAACCATATATATTTGAGTTCAGGACCATACAATTTACCTGTTCAAGTCAAAATGGAAGGTCAAGACTCAATGCCATTGAAAAAGTCCTCAGCAACCATATCTATTTGGGTTTAGGATTCTATATTTTAGCTGTACAGGTCAATATTAAGAAAAATCGTGAACGACATTGGTGGGGGTTCTGAGATAAATTGTCATTGTATTATTTATTTTGCCTCTAAATTAATGCGACGGGAACAGTTTGATTAAAACTTTAAAAATATTAAAACGTAAATCACGGAGGCGTGTTTTTTCAACAACTGCAACGTCTGTCTTTGCTTAACTCTTTTCAAATTATTAAATTAATAGAAATGTACTTAATGCTTTCCCCATTTTACAAATTACTGAACGTCTTCCGGTAAGAAATGAAAGAGCTGAACTTTCAGTTTGGTTTCCTTCTAAAATGTGGATGTTTCATTTCTTTTTTTTTTCTACTGGTGAATTCAAAACTTGATTTGTGTCATTTCCAAATTCTGGTACGAGATCTTTGTCCATTACAAAGCCTAGAGAGTTCAATCTAGTGTTTTTCCCAAAGATTGTTATGGGTTTTTTTATGAATTAAGGTTGTTGTCGATGACGGAAGCAGTTACCATATTAATCAAACGCTAACTTCAACTGACCATTTTAATTTTGTAGAAGTAATAAATTCTTCCATGTTTTATATTGCAATATTTCCAAGTAAAAGAGTCGAACCGTTAAAAATACGTGAGCAATTGTCATTTTTAAAAATCATTTTCTAAGTGCATATTGCGAAATCACGGACTACTGTATGCTATGCGCCTGAACGGGACTTAGAAATACAATTGTTTAGTTTATTATTAATTCTTAGCTTTTCCATTCTATTCTTATAGGCAGTTTTAATTTTAGGTTCTACAACAGTCAATGTAGATCATTGACTGTTTTTCGCTGTTCATCTCTGGCCATGTTGTTCTTTGAAACATCGAATAAATGCTACTACTGTTGAGGAGCAGGAATTGGGCCAATGTCAGTTTATTCTCTTCCTTCCTAGGTTCTTATGTCACATCCCTTATTCTTGTTGATGTCAGTAGTGAACATGCAAATGGCTGATTCACCGGAGGGTCGGAAGTCTGCCGTTGCCTGTCGTCTTTCAGTTTCATTGGCTATTGGATGCCGGCCGAGAAGACAAGATCTTTTAGCCTTGTGATGTGACCTTAGCAATCGCCGTAACACACGCGTTCCATTGTTTTTCTTTACCATTTGTTTTCTTGCTCCTTGCTGCTCAGAACTGTCGGTCAGCTAGTTCGATAAAACTTTTTGATGTTTCATGAAAAAATAAAAAAAAATTATAATATAGAACTTTTACCCAACCTTGCTTCCGGTTTTGCAATATCATCTTTGAAACAGGTAGATAAATTGGAAAAATGACGCAAATATTAACTTGAGGGTCTTCTGTCAATTTGATGTCTCATGTTGTGATTGAAAGCAATAATCTATAATGGACGTCTTTTCAGAACCATTGAGCCAATTTAATTATTTAATTGCACGAAGTGCAATATGATGGTCCTCTCTTTAAATATAAGAGTTGTTGTCGATCGAAAATTAGCCTCGACTTAATTCAACACTGACCTAATTTCGAAACCTTTCTTGTTAATGGAATAGTTTAGCCATTGGAAATTTCAGATGCCAAAACGACCTGACATAATGTAATATTGAACAATCTGAAGTTTTAGGCCTGATATATGCTTTTGAGAACTGCTTAGTTATTCAAGTAGCTTAATGCGAAATGTTCATTGGCTGGACCTCTACAATCCAAAACGGATATAGTTTGATATTTAAGCTAACATGAATTCCATACTAATAATATTTTGTCAGAAATCAACTGTATTTGTAATTTTTTTTATATCGGTTGTTTTCAGATTCCTGCATCCATTTAAGCTAACATGAATTCCATACTTCATTTTGTCAGAAATCAACTGTATTTGTAAATATTATATATCGTTTTTTTTTTACACTGCTTTAACTAATGAAATCAATACGTTCACGGGAATAACCTTTTTAGCTCATCTTTGTGTCCTCCTTAGACAATCTATCATCTCCCCTGAGACTGCTGGGCCAATTCGAACCAAACTTTGCAGGAATAATTCATGAAAGGGTGTCTATAAACATCATAAACATCATAACATCATTAAAGCATGGTCGCAAGAGAAAATTTTTTATTCTGATTGGTCATATTTTCTATTCCTCCAAAACTGCACAGCCGAATTTTTTCCAGGTTTTATAGGAATAATACATAAAACCTTCTACATAAATTCCTCTTTTGTTGTTGATCGGGTGGCATTGGAGCTTATTGGAAATTAATATTTCATTGTCTCCTCTGAATCTACAAGGCCACTAAAACGCAAACATAGAAGGGATACTGTATTAAAGGGTCCTTTATAAAAACTACATCTCATTTTGAATAGATGAAAAACATGGCCATCACACGCAATTCTTGATTTTACTTGGTCAAATTTTCAAATTCTTCTCTAAAACTACAATACCAATTCTGTTCAAAATGTATTGGAATAATGATTGGGCGACCATCTTCAAATATTTTGGTGTTGATTATGTAGCATAAATGGCAGGTTCATGTATAGTGGCACATAAATGTACATTGGAGCCTACAGAAAACACGTTTCATCATCTCCTCTGAAACTACAGGGCAAATATTAACCAAACTCGTCAGGGATAGTGCGTGAACGATACTTTATAGAAATCTCTTATTTCTTTCTGATCGGCCAATATATAAACAAAATTTAATATGCAGTATATTATCTGCTTCATTTTCCAGGCGAGCATTTCAGGCTCTCTTGAGCCTCTGGTTTGTAAAGTTGATACTACTACTTCACATCAAACAGAAGATATAGAGCTAGTTATGCCGAATGCAATAAGCTTTCAAAAACCTTTTTTTTTCAATTCTTTGCTTCTTGCAGTCAACTTCGTTCTTTGATGAAAGCAATGCTATAAAAACATGATTTTAGAATTTTCCACATATAAACTTTCAAGGTAGTAATATACCAACGTCTTCGGCTTACTTTGTCTGATGTTTTTGTTTCACAATCGATTAAATATTAAATACTTATTTTATAACAAAAGTATGAAAAGACGAAAATTTTACAAAAACTATGAAAAGTTATGCCCACGAGAGAAAAAGACGTTATAAATGATCCCACAGTGGGATCATTTATTTCATTTCGAGAATAAAAGATTTTGAAATTATTTTATTATTAATATAAACCTTTATGCTGACTTTTCTGTTAAACGATCTTTAAAAACTGACACATTAAACCTGTCGCTCAAATTTCCGAAGCGAAATTTGTACAGCAGTTAAAGTTTTAAATCGCCGAAGTGCAATATCGTACATCACACAGGCGATATTAATTAAAAAGTTATTTTTAATAAGACTGTCTTGTTGCAAATTTTCGTTCCAAGTAATACGAATGTTAAATCAAAGATTTATGTAATTTCCAGTTCATATTTTGCTCGTCGTAAACGTATATAATAATATATATCTAGTTCTGATTTTTATACCCAACAAATCTAAAAATGTGAACAACATGAAGAAAAGAAATCTTCAGTTACACTGCAGACATCTCGATAATGCTAATCCCGTCCCCTTATACTGGTTTCTCATTCGCTACACTAACCCTTACTCCGGTGACTGGTAACGCTCATACTGTTGGATTTCATGTTCTGGTTACTTTGATTCTGCTGTTTTGTTACCTCTGCAAATATATCTGATTAATAGTCTCTGACTAATGAATTGGACTATATAGCAATGCTCACAATATTGTAAACAGTCTTTTCGTACTATGGAAAATTGTTTCATTGACGCTTAATTAATCCATTTCCTTATATTTCCATAAATATAAGCAATAAATAATCTCGAGAAAAATGTTGTAAACATTTCAACAAATTTAAATAAACATATAATAACCAATAAAAATTCGAGGTAATGGGGCTTGGGACAAGCCCATAGAATATGGCTGAGTTGAAATTTATATGGATACTCTGTCCTTCCGTAACTATTGACACAATATCTAGACAAAGGCATAAAACACACCATAAGTACTTAATATCTTATATTTGGTCATTTTTAAATTTAACGCATATAACAATTTGTGCAATGGTTTAAGGTCTTCAGATATATATACATATACCTAGTTACCTAAATGTAAATTAGGAGTTATGAATTACGACTAGTCAGTTGCTCTGAAGGCCAAATATGTTAAAAGCCACAACAAAAATCAACATGTTGATCAGCAGATTCAAATGACCAAAAGGGTAAAACTAAAACGACATGAGAATAGCCCTATTCATACTGAATATACTCCTTATACCATTAGTTTCCCCAGTGTTATGACGATGTCATTGAAATACAAGTAGAAACCAAGACTCGTTGCTCATGATTTTACGCATACAAATTGATTCAGGAAACTTTGCCTTTACTGCTGTTAATGGGATATGTTTATGTCATTAAATTTTGAGAAATTTAAAAGTTGCACGAATTAAATAAAATTTAATATACATGTACTTTTTATTTCACCGTTATTTTATTGATACTGAGTGACATTCCAAGATACATTTGAAAACATTCAGCACATCAAGCTCACTCATACATATTACAGTCATTACTGTAAGTATATTAAAAACACATGATCCAAGAAATGTAAAGAATGACACACCAAACAACATCCACCCTCTCAGAAGAAGTACATATATTGAACAAAACACAAACACAACACGAAACCAGACTAAAAATGGTGAGGTAACTCTGGTATCTTACTAAGAACAGCCCATTAAGTGAGATAAAATTGAAATCTTACTAGTAAGTACAGACACCAGAAATGGTGAGGATTAAGTTGTATCTCACTTAGTACATACACTAAAAATAGTGAGGTTTAACTGGTATCTTATCTAGTACATACACTAAAAAAAGGAAGGTTCAACTTGTTTCTTGCTTAGTACATACACTAAAAATCGCGAGGTTTAACTGGTATCTTACTTAATTACAGACTAAAAATAGCGAGATTTAACTGGTATCTTACTTAGTACAGACACAAACAACGATGAGGTTATACTGGTATCTTACTTAGTACAGACACTAAAAATGGTGTGGTTTAACTGGTATCTTAACTAATGCATACACTAAAAATAGGAACGTCCAACTTGTTTCTTACTAAGTACATACACTAAAAATCGCGAGGTTTAACCGGTATCTTACATAATTACAGACTAAAAATAGCGAGATTTAACTGGTATCTGACAATGGTGAGGTTAAATGGTATCTTACTTAGTACATACACTTAAAATATTGAGGTTATACTGGTATCCTACTTAGTACAGACACTAAAAATGGTGAGGTTAAACTGGTATCTTACTTAGTACTTAAACTAAACATGGTGAGGATTAACTTGTATCTCATTTAGTATATACACTAAAAATGGCGAGGTTTAACTGGTATCTTAACTAATACATACACAAAAAAGGAAGGTTCAGCTTGTTTCTTACTTAGTACATACACTAAAAAATCGCGAGTTTTAACTGGTATCTTACTTAGTACAGACACTAAAAATGGTGAGGTTAAACTGGTATCTTACTAAGTACAGACACTAAAATGGTGAAGTGAAACTGGTATCTTACTTATTACAAACAATAAAAATGGGCAGGTTAAACTGGTATCTTACTTAGTACAGACACTAAATTGGTGAGGTTAAACTGGTATCTTACTAAGTACACACACTAAAATGGTGAGGTGAAACTGGTATCTTACTTATTACAAACAATAAAAATGGGCAGGTTAAACTGGTATCTTACTTAGTACAGACACTAATTTGGTGAGGTTAAACTGGTATCTTACTAAGTACAGACACTAAAATGGTGAGGTGAAACTGGTATCTTACTAGTACAGACACTAAAGAAATGGGAAGGTTAAACTGGTATCTTAATTAGTATAGACACTAACAAATGGTGAGGTTAAACTGGTATGTTTTATTTTATTGTTGTTTGTCATTTGGAAAAAAAATGATAACGTTATAATTCGAAACAGTTTGATAATTCTCGTGATATTAAATATGATTTTTTCCACAATTTTGGTTAAGATTAATTTAGTTTAGTTTTGCTTTTTAGGGTATTGCAACGAGAGAACAATTGTTTCTAGTGTCATAAAGGTTATTTGAACCAGTGTAAGAATTTATAGCAAGAAATCATATAGATATAATAAAAATTCCTTTTTCAAACCATGCTACTATTCCACAGTTTATATCGTGATGAAAACCCATTTCAAATATAGAATTAAACGTATCAAGGTTATTTGTATTATTACAAGTTATGCTTTGATTCATTGTATTTCATTCCAATAATTTCTATTTTGTATATATCATATTGGAATTTGATTAGTATTTATACTTTCATGAAGAAAATCTATTGACAAACAATAAAGAAGGTATCTTAATGTTCGTAAAAGGCGTAAAACGGGAACGAAATTGACAATGGATAAATATGTAATAAAGATGTTTACAACAAAAGTGATTTGTTGTCATTTTAAGGACATTTTGCATCACGAGAAACTGATTTAAATAGAAACTGATGACTTTGTTTATTCCAAGTTTTTGATGTATGGTGTATAGATATTTTATGAATACGCATGACAGAAATAATTGGAAACAAGTAGCAGATAATACGTGTAGTTTTAAGAGCTCATTAGATAAGTAAAATGATATCAAACGTTTTCTGTTAATAAAAGTATAGATTAACGAAATGATATAACATGAACAGCATTTGTAAACTTTTTCTGTCATTAAAAATACTAAATTTACATTTTAATTACAAATCATTTATTACATATAATAGTTCCTGTTTTTAAATCACTTTCTCGCATTGAATATATAAAATTGGAAGTCTGAAGTTACAAATTTGTTAATTAAAAAGAGGGCCGTTGCTACTAACCCTACGAATTATTTTTGGTTTTCTAATTGAAATGACCTTAATTAGTTTGGAAGACTGGAGAAATACATTTAATATTATGATGCAAAGTTTTCGCGATTTCTTTTTTCATAATTCTTTATGCCAAAACGCGAAAGCGGAAAATTATTTTCGCTTTGCGATTTCACGTTTGTGCGTTTTCTCGATAATTTATGACTTTCTTTACAATATCTGTTGAAAACATTGATGGAGCATTGGACTACTGTGAACTCCAAAGTCGAAGTGGATGTTTGGAGGATTTCGAACAGATCTAGGCTTCATGAAATATAAAAGGCGATACCACGAAATGACTGCATTCGAAATATCCCATTGGAATCAAATAGTAAAATATTTTGAAAAAAGGTTAAATAGGTCTGCATAAAAAATATATCCAACGGTTGTTCTCTAAAGATGGAGGTTGCAGGCTACGATAGGGGACACATTTTTAAATGAATATCACTGGTGACATGTCAGTAGATTTGACCACAAAGAATCCAGAAAATCCAGAAATCATTTTTAATAATCTATAAAATACTATGAACTGAACAAGTTTGAAATAAATTGAAAATTCAATGTTAATACCAGGAACACGATCAAGATTCCTTAAAGGTTTATAAAAATTCTTGAAATTAAATTCTTTTCAATTTAAAAATATTACCCAATTTTTCCTACCGATATATGAAAAGAAACTTCAGAAATAAAAATCTTGGAAATTAAAAAAAAACATGGTTATGTTAGGTTTGTTGAGATCCAATCATTAAATGCCAATGCATAACATGTAAAAGGAAGCGCATGCAAAACTTCCAAACACGGAATATATCTATCATCGCACTGGTTTAGGATTGAGACCTATACGCTTTTGATACGGGAAATGTCCATAAAACATATAATTGGTCTTTGAAATTAAATGTAGATTCTAAGGCATTGATGTGCATTGAAATGCTCTCTTTTTTTTTCCTTATAAACACAAATAATAACAATAAATGATCAGTTGAATGAACTCAACAGTCTTACTTCTTATTATCGTCTGAAAAGTAAGAATTAACATCTTCACCGTTCATGAAACGGAAATAGATTTCTGTTTTCCTTTCGTGTTGTTATCTTATTCAAAAGTCTATTTCAAAAATACCTTTGATCTACATAACACATAGAGAATTAAAGAATTGGATTAATGACACAAAATCCTAAAGGATTAAAGACAGGGATTAGTCATTCGAAACCTAATAGACAAAAGTCTATTCAGTAAAACATTTCTTCAAGAGATTGCCTATTCGTGATACTGATAACTTAGAACAATATCCAATTAAAAGATTTGTATAAATCCAAAGAAAAACCTAGGTTGTAAATAATAAGACATAAATTAGAAAGGCCTTGCTAACTTATATGTCAATAGAACAAATTTGTTCTCTAAGTGAATCTCGTATAAATAGCTTCTTTTGAACTTTTCTGTCAGAATTTCAAACATATTTTGGTTAAGTCTTGGCTTAGTCATTGGCAATTATTATACCAGGTCGAGAACATGTTGATGTGATATGAAATTAAACCATGCTTCGTGCTAGATCTACAGCGTCGGATTTTTAATGTGCTAGCTTACGAGGTAACGCATCAAAAACATGTCACTCCACCCGGACACATTATTTTGACTCCAGGCCAAACAGTTAAACTATGCTCTTACTCCTGAATGCCGCGTGCTTGGCAGAGAAGCAGCAAATAACAATTTTGAAGTTTTTGGTTTGACCCAGCCTAGGATCAAACGCACGACCCTCCTCCCAGTTGGATGAAGTCTTGAACCAGTCTTTATCTAAATACGGCAATGCTCGACAGCTTAGCTTCAACGTGCATTAACTATTAATGGTCATTCCTGTCCTTGACTAGAATATTTTTGTTTTGTATACTGTGACAAAAGTGTGATTAAATTAGATTTCATACAATCAAAATACATGTATAATTGAGTAATATTAATTAAAAAATGGCTAAGGGTGTAGTGTTAAGCCTAAGACTAAGACTGAACAAACAACGTAGGACAAGAAATACTTGGTTCCAAAAACATAAATGTGACATAGCAACATTTAACAAACGCTGTCTGAGAAACTCCCCCCCTTTCCACCCCGCACCCACATTCAAAATTCATATTTAACGTGAGATAGCAACAAGACAGTTACTGACATCGTGTACACGAGCACTGGGGATCATTACTCTATCCATAATTGAATATCCATAAGATTGTCAGAACGCGAAAATTAAACAATTGTCTATCTAGAGATCCTTTAATTTGTTTTTAATTCAAAATAGTTTATAGATTACCAAATTGAAGAAACCAAAAAGTATTGCTTTTAAATCAGACAAAATGACGAATTATTCTCTCATCAGACAAAGATTTTCCCACAACTGAATATTCAGTAAATTAAGTACCTGTTGAAAAGGGTTGGGTCAAAGATAATGTGTATCTAGATATTGAAATTATTGGTTATAAACTGTGCATTATAATATATAGTCGATTACTTTCAATAAGGTCATTCACAAAGGCTTCATCGTTTTGTACTGATTTCATCCTATTTCTACTAATAATGACAGTTTCATGAGTAGTGACAAGATCTATATTATTTGAATGCGATGCAAGAAAACGATTTTCTTTTTATTTCGTAGTAAGGAAATAGATCTGAACAAGTAGAAAGTTTGATTGTATATTGTTTGATTGTGAGTGTCTTATCAGAAACAGTCTACGGAATCCTAGTATTTATTGAATGCTATTGAATAGAGACTGCCAGTTTGACAAGAAGTTTCTTAGAAGTTCGCTGTTGTGTTAACATGTAAATTGCCGAATCCTGCCAATACAAGATAATAGAATAACATCGGAATAAAAGGATAAGTCACAGAAATATATAAGGTTAGTCATATTTTGTCATTTTTTGTTTTTGTTAAGAAAACTGGAAAAAAATATTCGTGTATCAGTACTTTTTTTTTAATTCATGTAGAACAGTTAAATTAGTTTTTAAATTAAAACGACTGTTACTAAGGGCGCATGCCTGTTTCTTAATAGTATGTATATGATAGATGAAAAAGTATAAAGTGTATATATATTTATTATCATAAGAATACATATAATGACATGATTACTTATTGATCATAATATTAGTTGATTCATTTCGTATGGAATAAAAAAATTAAACAAAAAGTGCTAGGCGCGTTAGTATTATTTTTTTTTAACAATTGTTCTACTATTTAGTTTGAAAAATTCTGTACAAACATTTTTATTAAAACTTTTTTTTTCGAACCTGTCATACAGGAAAAAATTACCTGTCATACAGGTAAAAGTCGTATTTGTACTAAAATATTTAAGAACAAAAACTGTCCTGTCAAATTGACCTCAAAACAAGATTGTCCTTCATCATTGTTTAGATCCGCCTTGTATAGCAAAATTACACAATGTAATAACCGGACATTTTTGCTGGAAAATCCGGTTTAAACCTATTTTAACTTTAGAACATTATAAGTATTTTTCAATTTAAAATAATCTCGTATTAGTTAAAGCTACATCATTTACAATATCGCAAATGTACGTTATTTTGCAGAAAAAAAATAGCGTTCCACTTTCGAGGAAATCGTCGCCATTATTAAAGTTTTACCGCAGACTATTTGGTTATTTCGCAAATTTGATTGCAAAATTAAATAAAGATGTCTGCAAAATTAACAATATTTGCAATAAAATGTAACAGTGATTGCTATACAATAAATGTTTACAATAGTTGACAGATTTCGAGAAATACCACAGAAATTTGCGTAAATAAATAAGAAATAAACACCAGTACTCTTGCGTATTCCGCTTCTCAAATTTTCTTTTTCAGTTAGCCGAAGTATTTTTTTTTTAAATTTCGATTTAAGTTAGCAAAAAAACATATAATTGCTTAAAATGTGAAGTCATTCAATGTATTATAAGAACACTGTAGTAATTTCTGATCAAACCTTATAGCAATAAAGGCGCAGAATAAAAGTGTCATGTCTAGAATTCTACTCAAGTAATAACAGTAAAGTATTCATCCTGTACTTTCTTGTAACTTTAAGTGACTAGTCAATAAGTGCCATGTTCTGTACTGAAAACATTTACGTCTGAGATCATATGTATACAAATATTTCAATTATATGTATTTAACCATATCATTACACAGTTCAAACTGCCAATATTTTCAATAACTAATCAAAATAAATTTTGCAGATCCGTCGATTGATATCTCAACAAGCAAAAAATGTGAAAATGTAAAATAAATAAATTAATTATATACCTAATATAATAATTCAAAGACTTAAGAGTTGATAAATATTATTTGTTCACCCAAGAAATAGCGGTGCGTAAGAAGTCTGGGATTGTGTTTAGTCAATAAGAGTGAACTGATCTGTGCTTCAGTTGCTAGTTATTTATCTATGATTAAATACAAATGAATTAAGGAATAAACCACTATTTATTAAAAACAATTATCTAGAGGGCGACGAAGTGAGTAAGTAGGCAAAATAGACGAAATAGTTTGCAAAACTGTTATAAATATAGATATGATGTTCAAATTGCACATTTCAGCGTTTAAGCTGTTACAACCACTTGGTACCGTTGTTAATTGCTCTTAACTTTTAAATTTTAATCATCGGAAACCAATGGTCCGATTGGGACGATTTTTGGTGGAAAGGTAAATTTTAGATCAAAGGTGTAGCCGGAGGTGGTCTGGACATTGGACCAAATTGAGTCAAAACTTTGTTGGAATGGTCCGTATGTGGTCCCCTTTAAATTGTGTCCGAGGATGCTGACCTTGGACCAATATGGCTGTCATTGCTATAAATAAAAGACATGCTTTAAAATCCTCTCCCGTAAAACTAATGGATTTAAAACCATATTTTTGTGGAATACCCCTTCATTTCAAAAATATGGTCATTGAATTGAAACTTGCATCAAAAACTTTTTGTTGTACTAAATCTTCGGGCTAGTTCAGGTATATGTTTTACAAGATCAGATTGAAAATTACCGGAATAATAAATAGCTGATAGCAGCTAAAAGTGATCTTGTACTAGACCAGTCAGACTTCTGATGTACACTTATAACAAGCCGAAAGAATATTTTACAAGATTTGGGCGTTCGGTGAGTGACTAAAGGCACAATTAGGGGGTAGTAATTTGGAACAATAAAAATCAGCTAAAAAAGTCCCGAAAAACTTATCTCAACTACTCGGGAACATAAAAATGTTTCCGCTTCATATTTGGATTTGTTTCTCGAAATAGACAATCAGAGACATCTGGAGACAAAACTTTATGACAAACGTGGTGACTTCGACTTTCCTGTTGTTAACTTTCCCTTCTTGAGTAGCAATATACCATATGGCATCTACGTTTCTCAGCTTATCCGATATTCAAGGGTGGGTTACCATGACTTTCGACGAAAAGGATTACTGCTATCACAAAAGCTTCTTAACCAGGGTTTTATCAGGGATAAGTTGATGTCATCACTTAGGAAATTTTACGGTCGTCATCCCGAATTGATTGACCGTTACAGTGTTCCAATATCTAAGTTGATGTTGGACCTGTTCCCACTGTCGTAACATTTCATGTACCTCCACCGAGTTGTGACTACCACTGGACTGACTCTGTTAAACTTCACGACGGGTGCCGTATACGGAGCAGGAATTGCTTACCCTTCCGGAGCACCTGAGTTCATTCCTGATTTTTATAGGAGTTCGTGTTGTTCATTGTTTTTTAGTTTTCAGTGTTTACTTGTTGTGCTTGGGGTTGTCCATTTGTCTTCCCGGGTTTTGTCTGTCTAATGGATTACGTTTTTGGGATTGCTCCTTAGGTATATTTGTCCTATTTAGTGTGTATAAAATGTATTCAGCAATCTCCTATGTATCTGTGACTATTTAGTTCAAAGCACAGATTGATCGTACAGGAAACACTGGCAATTTTCGTTCCATTCCAATCTCTATATACAGTTTTAAATATTCATTTAGGAACGTGATGCTGTTTACAAGTAGATATACATTGCAACTCGTAGTATCGGAAAGCTTCTGTCATTCTCATTTCGATGCACTGTGTGTACATATTTCAACTATTGTGTCGTATTAGCAGTGCGCAAGACAGGGGAACAATAAACCAAAACATTGTAAAGAAGCTTCAGTAAATCCAAAAACCACCAATTATCAGATCCTCGATAAAGATACTTTTATGAGTCTAAGATATCAATGAAAAAGAGATTTATATTTAGATTGTGATTTTTGCAATATGAAGGGGTGTCTATAAATATATCTGTAATAACACTGAATAAGATTCCGAAATTAGGTCAGCCAAACGATTCCAACAATACCGTAATACACTAAAGTTATTTACTTTTCGAGTCAAGAAAAAATCTCAACGAAACAAAAATTAAACAATGTATACTTTATGAAAAATGTGATTAAAATATTGTAAGTTATATGTGAGTAGATTACTTCAAAACCAGTACGGTTGTAATGCTTTTCAGGTCGTTAATAAACCATTAAATGTAACGAAAATAAACAAAGTATGCTTTCAGTAAAATCTGGAATATTTCGTTAAGTGATCTCGCATCTATTATTGTAAAAGAAAATCGTTGAACTCACCCAATTGAGTGACTGTTCATAATTTCCCCCGATAGGAAATACTTCATCCATTTACATTTAATACCCGAATAAAAATAATAAACACAAAATCTCCTGTCGTAATAATACAATATTATTAATTAAATAGCGTATTATCATGATTATTGGCGTCAACACGACAAAAACTGTCCTTTCAATACAGAATCATTAACTCGGCCAATGTGGAAAAATCCGGCCAATACAGATGTTTTGCTGTATTGGCCGACATGTACCCGGCCAATACAGGGTGGGTCGATTTTCTCTGGATTTTAGTTTGAATACATATGAAAACTCCGAAATGTTTACATTATATATAAATTTATACATGGTCTGTACTTAAAGGTGCTTCAAAATTTATGATTTCAGTAATAGCTCTGACTAAACCTCATTCCAAAGAGTTGATTCAGAAAAAAATTCATACTGAATATGCATTGTGAAAGGTAGTTAATTAATATAGATATGATTACATGGTTATTTCTGCATTTGCCTTGTAATTGGCCCTCAGGCCAATACAGCAAGCCTCGGACCAATAACAAGGCCAATACAGAAACAACCATAAAATAATATCATAATATTGAATATATAAATTGGACAATATTCCCCGGTTTACTCAGTTGCTATTTTAATTGAAAATATCCTCTTCTTATGGCAAATTAGGAAAACCAACAAAAAATCGTACAAAGCATCCCTAGATAGTTCTATATTATAAATTGATTATTCTTATGAAAGATCAAAAGGCCATAATATGATTTCATATTAGATAAAATTATTAAAAGCTAAGAAACAATCCAAAATACGAAATAACAAGGTACAGGCAAACCCTGGACAAATACAGCAAAACACATTGAGAACTAAATCCACCGCAATTATTAACCTCCATAGAAACTAAGGTTCCAGAAGGTTGAGCTGTTCCTGCTCCGTTTTGAAAAGTTTGAAACATTAGGAGAAATTATTGTAGGAATGTTTTTGATCTTATAAAAGAAAGATATTTTGAATAAATTTATGACAGCAAACAACTCCAAGAAAAGAAACAGGGATTTTGTTTTGTTCTATTTTGTTGCTGTAAGGCCTTTAATAACACGGAGTAAAATTTGGCACCTCACTGTAAATTCAAGGCGGCCACTACCACTGTTTCGAACGGAATCCGTACGTCATGTTACAAAAGGTTGTAAAACCTGGTCTGGTCTGTTCTTAAAATTTGGTCTATAAATATTGATATTGCCCTTGATTTGTTTAATGTTTTTTTTTTTAAATTAATAAAATATCATTAAGTTTTGAAAAGAAAAACAAATTCATCAAATTATTATATTTTCTGTTAGTTTTAATACTAATTTATAATTCCAAATCATCCGTTTGAAAGAAGTACCAATCCTTTTTTCTAGACAAATTTAACATACTGAAAGATAATAGCAATAGTGGTAATGAAAATTCAATAAAATACAAATATGTGACAATCTGCACAAAACAGTCGTGTTAAAACATGTACAGTAAAGTTAAAATTAAACAGTTAAACGGGTGATTTAGTTTATCAAACTACAGGTGCTAACATCAGCTACCACACTCGCATTCTACAGGCCACGTGTGGAATAATATACATGCAATGAACCGTACAATAATTGTTTCGCCGTCTAAATTTCCATGGTACTACAGCAACTGGATCATAACGTATTTGTGGGATGTTTGAAGCAAAATTTAAATAAGAATTTAAAGATACATCGTAAAGAATTTATTGACCTATATTTTGCTACAGACAAACGTCACTAGACATGTTTTAAAATGTACAAAGTGAAGGACTGCCTACATGACTTTATTTTGGTCTTTGTCTCCATATATTAATTAGCATCGGTGGTAAACCTCTGTGCATGACAAGATCGACGATTTATGAACACCAGTAATGAAGAAACAGACCAAAAACTTTAATACTTTTAACATGCGAAGATTTTGTGTTATTTCAAACAATAATACGCAGACATGGTATATAATATATGTTTTATTAGCATTGAAGACTTTTTCTGATGATTTATTGTTTTTTCACTGTGTAAAAATCATGCATGGAAAGGATCAATGCTGTGTAGTGACCTCTGCAAATATGGTTTATGTTTGTCGAACTGCACACCTTATCCAAATATGGTTAGAATATTGCATTTGACTTTTTGCAGGATCAAATGTGATAGTAGTATTCGATTTGGTATAAATAATTTCATTGTTAGGTTGTTAACATTTTCAGAAAAATATTATTGTGTCGTGTAGGGCGGACATGGGAATTTAGCAGGTGGCTTAGCAGCTAGTAGAAAACGATTTCACGTAACAAAATCGAAAAAGATAATTTTGCCGTCTGTTCCATACATAATATTTAATTAATCACCTACCGGCAACGCCGAATGGGAATATAGGTTTGCACTCCGTCCGTCAGTCAGGCTTCATTTTTCCGGACGTTATTCTTAAACCTGTTAACAAACTGATCTTATTTTTTGTATCTTTGCTTATAACCATGAGTTTGATTTTCACGCTGATTGGATAATCATTGTGAGAGTTATGGCCCTTGAAAATAGGAATTATTACGAAAATAAAAGTTTTCCGGACTTTTTTCGCAAACCCTTTTACCAAGTGATCTTATTTTTGATGTGTGAGCTTATAATGATTAGTTACAGATCAAATTTGAGTATCACGCTGATCAGAGAATCAATTTGAGAGTTTGCTTTTGGAAATAGGAATTATTGCCAAAATAATAGTTTTTCGGACTTTGTTCAGAAACGGTTTAACGAACTGATCTTATTTTTGGTATGTGATCTTATAATGATGAGTTACAGATAAAACTTGAGTTTCACGGTGATTGGATTATTATTGTGAGAGTTATTGCTCTTGGAAATATGAATAATGGTCAAAATAATAGTTTTGTGGACTTTTTTGCAAACCCTTTAACCAAGTGAGCTTATTTTCGGTATTTCAGCTTATAATGATGAGATACAGATCAAGTTTGATTCATGCTGATCGGATAATTATTGTGAGAGTTATAGCCCTGAAAATAGGAATTATTGTCAAAATATTAGTTAAATTGACTTTTTTGCAAACTCTTTTACCAAGTGATATTATTATTGGTATGTATGCTGCAGAGCAAGCTGATCGGGTAATTATTGTGTACCCCTTGTAAACATAGTTTCAGGAGTTGTAGGAGTCACTCTGTCCATACATCTTCGAACGATTCACATACTCAAGGAGATTTTGCGTGTGTTCTTACAGCTCAAGCTGGTAGGGGACATTGTATTGCCCAGCAATACTTTCAGGATGCTTGTTTTTTTGTGGAAATTAATCAGCAATATCTTTCGACGAATGATTGATATAAAGGATACATTTTAAATCAATAAGAAAGAATATAAATAAATTTTAAAACAAAATAATTCATAGGTACTATAATGCTCTATGCATGACAACATAGTATGCATGTACATACACGATTCAAAAAAGGAATAATATATCATTTTTTTGCAGTAAGATGATTTCCTTTTTTCTTTCGCCCCTATATGGTCTCTGTGTACAAACAACTAATATGAATTCCAAGAAGCATTTAATTATAACAAATTATTATTTTGTATATTTATTTCTCGGTTTTTATTGTTGCGGGGTAAGGGTGAGAGTCATCTGAAGAAAAAATTATAAGACCAGTAGGGACCAATGACACAAGACCAGACAAGCCAAATGAGACCAGGTCAGGTTTTAGAACATGCCGTTACAAAAGTTTTGAAAGGAGTGATTTATCCATAAATCTAATATTTGTAAATTTAACTTGAAAATTTGTATTGACAATAATAAATGTACATGTGTGATTATTATATGTTAGGCGGTAAATAGAAAACGGTATTTTCTTTCACTGACAATCCATATACATCTTTGACGACGTATATGTGCATAATAGGACAATACTAGTTCCATCAAGACAATAATAATTTTACTGTAGACTCATTAAAGATTACGCAATATGTGCCTGGAATTTAATATCGTAGGACATGCAATAAAAGTTTCAATATTCAAAGAGATATGCTTCTTCGACAGATGTTCGGACGAACATTGCAATTTCAAACCCTCTTAAATTGACGAATAATAGTCATTTAAGCAAGAAATTGACGCATGATATTCAATCTGATCAATATTAAACAATCTGAGCGAACATATAAATTTACATCGTTCGCTTGAAATCGAACAGAAACACCGTCGTACGCCATGATACATGCAAGAAATTTAAAAAAGGACTTGCTAATGAATGTAAAACAATGCCGATAAACTACTAGTACGTGTTTGTTAATTTTTATCTGTGTTAACTTGAAATTTATTGATTTCCTAAAATGTTTGTATATAAATATCGGCAATATGTTCCACTTTCCAGACGACCAACAACACATCGTCGGAAATGATTTGGTTTAAGTCATGTGGATTTGTAAATTGTCGATTTTTTAAAATTGTAAATTGCACGCAATACAGTCTTCATTGTAATAAAACAATTCAAATACAGTAAAAACGGAAATTGTTCATTAATATTGATAATATCTGACTAACAAAGACAACAAAAGATTGTAATTTTAGATATATTTTGTATCTGTATCTAAGTTTTATTTTACTGAAAACACGAAAAAAGATTTTAGAAGTTTTAAACAAGATGAAAATCCGAAGAATCTCTTACCTTTATAAAATAAACCCAAATACTCTCTGTATTATTCTATAAAATAATTCATTTATATCTGCAACAGAAAACTGAAACCTTCAACAAGAGAAATCCTAAAGACAGGATTTTCGATTTATGAATAAGGAATAAATAAGATTAAAGATTACTAGGGACAATTTCCAAAGACAAGGCGAACTGATAGAACATATACATCAAACATATAAAAGATAATAACATTGGAAATTGTATGACATGGCTAAAAAAAAGAAGCCAAACTACAGGCACATGGATTATTTACGTGTCTAATGTTTTTGTACTTATGGCAGTATAGGTTAGATTTCTCAAATCGGTGGTAGGGGCCGTGACGTGCGAGATTGTTTCAGTGTTGGAGGCCAATCTTAAAATTCCGGATGAAATACTGCAACGAAGGCTCTGTTTCTTTACTTAATCTTTTGGCATGTATTTGTTGTCATTTCCAAAAAATCATTTTTAGAAAATCGGAGGAGGGGGGAGGTGGTGGGTAGCGGCGGTATCTGAGCATAATATTGGTGCCGTTATCCCTTTCAAAAACGGACCCTGTTCACTACAGGCAATCACAAAAAAACATATCATGTTCACGACAGGCAATTACAAAATACATACCCTGTGACAGGCAGGAATCAAGTGTCACAGACGAACTATACCAACATATCATTAGGGGGGAAATAACCATTAAATCTGTAACAATGTGCTGCACTTTGTTTTATTAACTGCAAATATAATAATATAAAACTGTGGATGAAGAACGACACACACAATTAATACGATAAACTGACCAAATGAACAGACCTCACTTAAATAATCAATACCTCTGTAAAGAGTCTTACGCGAATATATGAAAAACTAAAAGCAACTTTAACACAAACATCAATTCAAATTTAATGTGTTCACTTTTCGTAATTTTACTATTTTTAATAAATAATTCCAAAACTAAAAGTAAAAAGAACACTGTGCTAATAAATAGACACCTGAAAATATTTCAAATACACTGAAAAAGTTCTAGAAAATTAAAACTTATGGTCTGCTTTTTAGAGAGACCGCTCTCTTAGGCTAACTGGCAGTTAATGAATAAAAAAGTTGCGCAGAGAACCTAAAAATGAATTGGCGCTAAAATGTGAATGTGAAATTCATGCATATAGTGAATATAACATGCGTATGTGACGTCATTCGTCAAAGTCAAAAATATTTCATTAAGATGAAATATGAAATGAAACGATAATAAATATAAATTTAATGTACACTGAACACCAAAAGTCAAAATCAAGCACACCCAATAAAAGCACTATCAAAACTTATATACTGTGACACAAGTATTTATAATAATTCAACCTACAGAATCTGATTATATATGCAACTATAAATTCTAAAGATTCACAAACAGCATACGACAACTATCGAGACTGTTTCCAGGTCACCGATAGAATGGGGCACTACTTTAACTTTTTACTTTAACAAAGTACAAGTGAGGCTGTTAAAAATTTGATTAATTTCTCCGTTCATATAAGTTTAATAATAGAACTTAAAGAATAAAAAAAGATGATGGTACAAATAATATTTTACCTTTTGACTGGAAACCTTCAAAACAAATTTTATAAACTGTGAAGTATTCCCTTGTCAACATATTGCCCTTTAGAAGAATGACCATGAATTGTTGTGTGTTATACAGCAAATTGACAACTAAATATTAATATTTCAGTGATATGTAGAATGAGTTAATGCTTTATTTACCATAATTATTTACTATTTTATTTAATACTTTAAGGGTCAAGTTAGGTCAAAATGTCACCATAATACCATCAAGCTTTAAATTGACATTGACATACTTCATCATATAGCGATGAATCTAGAAGTTTTATGCAACTCTGTAGGAAAATTAGAACAAAAAATCGATTTAACAATTTTCTAATCAGTAGTAATATAAGAAATTATTTTCAGTTGTACAATTAAAACACTTAAAACTAGAAAAGAAATTAAGACCCGTTTCAAATACATTCATACGATCTAGACTGGTTCCAGGTCACCAATATGCAAGGATAATGAGGACCGGAAATCATATCACACTCACACCTAATGTAGTCGTGCGAATACAATGTTTAACATTTTACTTATTGATAATTTTTTCATTGGCTTAAAGTAACAAAGCCCTCGGAGGCGATATCAATGTCTCGGGCTGACAACAAGGGCAATATGAAAAAGACCATGCATTAATCTATAATAATGTATCATCAGTATTAAGTGTAAAGAGCATTTTAGTTTGTCCAATTAAAACAATACTTTTAACCGACAGATTACATATGCAACTAAAAATGAGTAAGAAAATGAAAAAAAATTTCTTTATCATATACCTCTGTATTTTAATCTAAAATGATGCACCTAAGAAATCTTGACCCTGTAATAGAAAATTCTACAGAAATTATGAATATACAACAAAACAGATAACAGGAAAGGTAAAAATGACCCTGATCTAGACAACAAGATAGCCAATGACCCTGATCTAGACAACAAGATAGCCAAAACACGACCCTGATCTAGACAACAAGATAGCCAATGACCCTGATCTAGACAACAAGATAGCCAATGACCCTGATCTAGACAATAAGATAGCCAAAACACGACCCTGATCTAGACAACAAGATAGCCAATGACCCTGATCTAGACAACAAGATAGCCAATGACCCTGATCTAGACAACAAGGTAGCCAATGACCCTGATCTAGACAAGATAGCCAAAACACGACCCTGATCTAGACAACAAGATATCCAATGACCCTGATCTAGACAACAAGATAGCCAATGACCCTGATCTAGACAACAAGATAGCCAATGACCCTGATCTAGACAACAAGATAGCCAATGACCCTGATCTAGACAACAAGATAGCCAATGACCCTGATCTAGAAAACAAGATAGCCAAAACACGACCCTGATCTAGACAACAAGATAGCCAATGACCCTGATCTAGACAACAAGATAGCTAATGACCCTGATCTAGACAACAAGATAGCCAATGACCCTTATCTAGACAACAAGATAGCCAAAACACGACCCTGATCTAGACAACAAGATAGCCAATGACCCTGATCTAGACAACAAGATCGCCAAAACACGACCCTTTACTGAGGAAATCTTATACTATCATATTTATTGGGCGTAAAATACACACATTAAAAAGCAAGGTGGAAAAATCCATAGAATCAATTAACAATAATGATCCAGAGACAAATACAATGCGGTATTCCCAAGGACTAAAACGAACAAACATATAAAAAAATTAATAAACTGAAGGTGAACTATAGGTAATCAAGAAAGGTTAAAAAATTAATCTGATTGATTATTTACAAACCAAAATTAAACAAGAACAAGGGCGAGATTTGTATAATTTTGTTTAAATTAATTCAAATAAATAATTCTCTTAGAACCAAAAATAAAATCTTCTTCAAAGATAAGTTAAATACTTTTCATGGAATCTGTATAAACAATGTATGCAAATCTACATTCCAGCATTGCAGAGATTAAACATTTAAACAATAAAGAACTAATCAACTAGATATAAAAATCATTCAAAGCAATTTACAATTTGGCAAATTAAGACGGCTTACAAGAAAGGCCATGATCAATGAAAAGCGTCACCTTTTTTTGAATTCATTGCCAGATGAATAACACTTTTACACAACAAGAAGTTATCAACTTAAGACAGTCTCGTTAAAGTCATGGGAATAATTTTCATGTTATAACCAGTAAACTAAGGCCGCTAGCATAAAAAAAATAGTGGTAAGAAACGTTACACTCGCTTGAATAAAAAAAATAATTGGACTAAAACCTATTTACCGATTCCCCTTTCTACCCATTTTCAAACCTATTAAACTTATGAATACCTTACCGTCTTCAATATTAAATTATGTACTTAGCGCTCTTTTTGGTGTTGTAGTTTTTACTCGAGGTGTTACGGTATTTTTGGTAGATGTTTCATTGTTGGTATTTCTAGTCATAGTTTATTTGGTATAATTGCCTAAACAATGTTATTCTCGTCTTAAAAATTTTTGTAAATGTATGTTTAACAAATGTTTTGTACAGGTATATTTACATCTAAGCTTAAAGAATTATAACTGATGGTTTCAAAATAACTATAACCGTGCGTTGTAAATGAGGAACCTTTGATCTTAATCATAAGCATTAATGTATATAGTCATAGATTTTGTTTTAACTTTCTTGTTCGTGTAATTTCTTCCTTTTATCTATAAGCATTTGATCACAGCATCCTAAATTGAGGTGCAAACCAATCCATTGTACTAATCACATTTATATGAATTCGCGTCACTTCTTATTTTAGATCTGTAATTGTACTCCCAGAGTTGAAATAGCTCGTTAAGCATTATATCATTACACATAATGTCGAATTATTATTTTTTTCACTAAGGATCACTAGAAAAAGAGACAAAATGTTTCCACTTAAAAGTTATAATTTCCGATATTTACATGATATTGCGCGTCTAACTTTTAATGATCGTTGCCTAAAGAAACAAGATCTTCTGAATCCTCACTGTAATCATCAATACAAACGATCAGCTCAAATATCATGCATTAAGATAGAGATAAGTCTAAACTGGAGTAGTTTTTTGTCCTTAGCAGGAAATTTGTAGCATTGTTTAAAGTTTGCTGTAACTTAAATATCAAGTTCTATAAAATTCAAAAGTAATTTCAGAAAATCTATTGTATAGGCTTTTGGCACTAGAAATGCGAGATACAGATCATCAGTTAATTTTCCTGAGGTTTTAATATCTCCGCATATCTTTAAACACAAAACAATCAATGTGTAGTTATTCTTTCTCAACTTGATAAGACATAGTACTATATTTCATGAACATTTTTAGTTACATGCCCGTGTCGACTACAAAAAGGCCCGCTGAAACGTGTAGTGTCTTGTACTGTCCTTAAGGCTATGTGACAGAGATATAGAATAACTTGTTATCTGATACTGTCTTTATCAGGTTTGTCGTTTGACTCGCCATAAAGGTCTAGTCCAATAATAAACTTGACAAGGCTAGTATAAGAAAGCAAATTGCCAATATTCTATGTATCACTGTGGGCCCACGATAGGATTAATGTATGCAGACCATAAATGACCACGTGATTTTTCCAAATATACCGGATGTTTCAAACAACTTAAAACCAATGACTTCGGTAATTATCGGCAAACGTCGGAAACGCAATAAATGTATATCTAACATATTTTCGTGGACTTCGCATACAAACAACGAAGCGTGTTTCAACTTGAGAAAGATCTATATTTACGTAAAGGATGCTTTAGTTCTGTAATTCTGTAAAAATTGCTCTTTCTCCAAATGACTATTGAACTCCATGGAGATATAGCAATAAGCCCATTATGGGAGTGTTATTTCAGACTTTTATGTTTAGTAGAGCGACAGTATCCGAGCTGCAGCTATGAGAGCCTTAGCTAGTTTTACAATTAAAACTAGCACACTTTTGCTCCGATATCTAACCGTCCATTTAAATTTTGCAGTTCTAGCAAGCGGTCACCTTGTTAGTAATCATACTGTATTGATTTTTAAAGTGTTTTTTATACAGTGTCAGGATAGATAAGGGGGAGGTTTGGCTACCAACAAAACTTGATTAATCCCATCAATGTTCAGTATCTGTACCAAGTCAGATTATCCTGACATTCTGTTGTGTTTTTTGTTTTTGTTTGTGCTCTTCTACGTTAATTTTTGTCTGGTGTTCTGTTGGTTGGGTTGTTTTGATTGATTAGTATGTCATTGATGACCATATCTGTTATCCATTTTGTTGTTTATCTAAACTTTTGGTAAAAATTTATTTTTTGGTCAAAAAGAAATATAATTTACGGTCATGATTGTTCATGGTTCGGATACCTTAAAGCAAAATTCACATAAATTACCAGACATAAATATATCAACGCAAATATGGTCAAATCTGCTTGGAATTTTCTTTTTTTTAGGTTATTTTGTAAAAAATTATATGAATCCCAAATTATTAGAACTCTTTCCTTATAGTATTAGTAGTATGTATCTTATTCAAAACACATTACATTTATTAACATCTTAGATGAAAAAAGAAGAGGGTTATCAAAAGAATAATTTTTTCTTTAATCTTCTGGAATGAATGTTTTCCCCTGGAAGACAAAGAATGAATTACAAAAGTTCGGAAATCTTTTACGGAAGTTTATCAGGTAGATTTATCCTTGAGATAAAGCTTATAGTTCTACTGTGTCAGAATTGTCTTGTGATCAATTACGGATTTACGACAACGTCCTTCCTTAACACACGTAAACGCCAACTTTCTTTGCCGAGATATCGTTGTCTTTTCCTGTCTTCTTAACTATTCTGTTTATATTAAGAACTAAGAAACCCCCCGACCAACAACCATTTAGTACCGGAAATGCTACTCTATTTAAGTTCTATTTTATTTCTAGTTAAGAGTTATCATGATGACAATCCTACACTGTAGTTACAGAATTTTTAGAGTACTATAGAAAACATGGTCAGGATAGATCGGCAAGGAATGGGTGCTCAACTAAGATTCAACCTTACCAGTGTTAAGTCATAAAATTATTACTCCCTGGTTTTGTTTTAGGTTTAGCCCTGTGTACATTTATAGCTACAGATATTTTCCTGGTATATCTTTTAAACATACATGTATCTACGTATAACAGTTTCTAAATTATAAATATCAAAGAATATCCGCTATATCAAAATATATTTTAATTTTGTATTCTCCATGCATTACGAAGAACGTTTAGATAAATGTTTATGAATGTACGTCGAAAATAGTACAGTTTTAAGGTTTTTGCCTATTTGGCTCCATTGCTATAATTGTTAAATTTTACATGATTTTTGCAGTTTTATACAAATTGTATCGGCTCCATTCTATTAATTTTGTTTTAAATTATTATTTATTTATTATTGGGCGTATTTAAAAATGCTGTTAAAACAAATTCTGGTATCTCGCATTAAATCTTATTGCTATTTAAGGGCTTAATTTGAGCAAAAGTACAATATTGTAATTGAAATTGGAGAATATGCAAAAGGGAAACTGCTTTTTATTGAAAATTACTAATTGAAAAGACAATACCATTGATTTGTGATAAAAATAAAGATAAAACCTAAAGAAAAAATTCAGAGGCCAAGTTTATCAATTAACGTATGATTATTCAATTGCATCTTGCATCACATTGCTCAAAGGTAATTAGAAGCAAATTATATTGATAAAATATGAGATCGTAAAAGAACCTGTTGGCTTTTTCCTCATATTCTGAGGATGTAATGTACTTTACCAGAGGACGTCTAACATGGTATATCTATTACTGACACGTAATTTTTTGGATTAATTCATTATGAAACAGCAGTTACTGTAAAGATGAAGTGTCTTGTATGACGCTTCGTTACAATGAAAAATCTGAAGTAATAAATTCGACATTATTTGCTGTGAATAATATTGTTGACGGGTGAAATGTGTAGAAATTATTTTTTGGAAAAGTTTCTGTTCCATGATGGAAACTCTTCCGCAAACGTTTTGGTTATTAAAATATATTTTATTTTGAACATATTCATTTTACGTTTCAACAGAAAAACAATCTTCATTTTAATAAATAAAGAAGTTTTCAAAATTATGTATACATGTATGATTAGCAAATAACAATTGTGTTTTGTTGTTCTCATTTGAATTTGTTATGGCTTTGGGTTTGATGTTATGGATCTTAATTCATGAATTCGGTGTTCTTTTGTCGGTATACATGTATATTATACTAATGTCGATTTCAATACAACATGTTTCATGAGCAGAGTTCAAGGCCACAAAATATGGAGAGCTGAACCAATAACCAAAAAATGCTTTAGGCCAGATTTAAACCCGATAATGGAACTCAAAATCCATCTAAGGCTAGAGCGATGACTTTTAATAACAACTGCACACAATATCGAATGTTACCAACCGAATAAATATATTTTCAACCACAATCGGTAAATAAGAAAGATCGGACCATATTTTGAATCTGGACATATTAATATGTTATAAAAATAGCCTCGCATCACTGAATTATTTCCTCAAATCAGTAACAGCAATAACCATAGTAATATTACTACTTAACCTCAAACATAATTTCATTTCCAGTCTTCCTTTTCCTTCAAAAACATGGTCTTTTTGTGGGTGCATTAAAAATTAAGTACATCTCATTGTACTTGTTATGTAATTATTGACATTCTGAATACAAATTATCTGCAGACACTAATTCCCTGTTTAATTAAACTACCGTTTCACTCTTCGGCTAATTCATACTATACAAAAATAAGTCATGGTAATATGCAATTTCTTCCGAATGTCACGGAACAGCTGTAATGTTTTATCGGTTTTAACTAGTTATCTAACTCATGAAAAATTCTGCAAGAGTTAAAATGCAACTCCCAGTTTAATTATACTGTTCTTCTCTTCAATTTATAGATAACACACTGAACCTATAAAGATAAAACACTAAACTTATAATAAGGCTAAACCAAATTTATTTTTAATTTTTGGTTTCGCCGCTGCTATTTTCGGAATTTTAAGACAAAAAATTTTGCTGCTTCATTTTGCCAAAATGCTGAAATTCACCCAAAATTCTTAATTTTTCAAGAAATTAAACATAAAAAGTGTTCGCCCGCTCCTAAAATTTGGTAAGAAATACGAATGTTTTCCATTTTTTGCAATATTTTAGTTTAAAAAATTGTGTCGCTCGAAAAAAAATACTCCTCAAGAAAAAAAAATTGAAATTAAAATTTCGCTCGCTCGCATCTATTTATGCCATCCAAAAATCCAAAGAATAAAGGTATGATAATAATTACGATGCACGAGCTATGCATAGATGTGCTCAAGATCGAAAATGCAGAAAGACCAAACAAATAATAATACAAAATTTTGAAGAGCAAATTCAAAATGCCAAACAAATAAAAGACCATTTCATCCTAGGAACGAAATACTATCAACTGAGTTGGTGGTTACCTCTGAGACTAGGAGTCCACCAGAAGGGTCATATGTAATAATACATATTCTTTAATACAAATGGTGAATGTGGGAATAATACACCACAGGAATCAATAGAATTGTTTTGAAAACATATTTGCTATGTCACTATAGTGACTAGTACACAATTGAATGTAAACAATCACTGGTCATAAATGGGGAAATCTTAGATACTCTTGTGTAAGGTTACTCGTTCTCTAATTCGGCTTAATTGTTGAGATTTATGTATCTTGTTATCCAAGTTAGTGAACGAATGATTTTCAGGTTTTCCTCTCATGTACTTGTACCGGCGTAAGATTCTTAATGTCCATCAAATCAAAATCCAAAAGACAAGACGAATTTGTAAAGTCAATAAAACAGAGAACAGTACTACAAAGAGATTAAAAAAATACGTAGCAAACCAAAGAGAGTCAGAGAAAGACAGCATAAAACTAAAGCACTCGCGTAGATGGGGTTTTAAAAATCTTGGAATGTATCGTTATTTAAAGAAAAAAACATCATCTATGTTATGGAAAGTGAATTTGATGGATTTAACTAGATTCATTATATTTTCACATGGTGATTCTTCAGTAAATATAAAAACAGACCGACGAGGAAAGGGGTACTTGGAAATCCGTTGTCTGTTTTAAAATTGTTTATGGGTCTTTTGTATCGCATTTTAAATTTTTCGTGTGCGAAAGGTCTCGGGTTCGACCAACCGCTTGGTCAAACCAGAGACTTTAAAATTGGCATTTGATGCTTCTCCGACAAGCACGCAGCATTTAGGAGTAAAAGCAAAGACCTATCGGCTCGACGTCAGTGTAATATGTCCGGCACCGTTCTACAGACTGTTACCTCCTCCTGATATGCATGTGATAATTGCCGCTAGACGGTAGTCGATAATTCATCTATTTTAAAATTTTGTTCATGGATTACGCAAAATTGTATTTGACCTAAATTTAGGACATAAAATGTTCTTTCGTCTTATCTAAACTATATAACAATGATGTCTTGTTTGCAAAGAACAAATAAAGGATACTGTTAATCACTGATATGTCGCATTTTTTCTACGGCTTTGAAAGCTTTTAAGTTACGATACTTAAGATATTTATACTTATTCAATCTGTTCATTTGCGGTTCCAATAAACTGATAAAAAAAATAATAATCAGCGACCTAGAAAAGGTAAACAAGCCTCTATTCAAATGCATTTAGGCAGATTACAAGAATTAGAATTATTTTATCTTAATTTGTCGGTACTCGGTAACAGCGATAGCTAAATTAAGGGATTTCAATATTGGGCTGGTAAAATTATATTACGCATTTTAATGACCTTTTCAATTAAGACAGATACAAAAATAATGAATGTGTTATAATTTTTAAATTTTAATTTAATTTACAAAGCGTTAATTTATTTTTTAATTATTTCTGTGATGGCATAACAATTATCAAAATAAAAATAACAAGCAACTTCACTCAGGACCAATCATGGAAATACGCCCAAACATCCAGTTGTAATCACGTGGTCGTCAATGACGTGCATATCTTACATCACAAGGCAGACACCAAATGACAATAACCCCATTAGCCGAAATCAAGAACAATAACTTGTTCGTCATATAAATATTTTTTAACAGCCCAATCCTGATGAAAAAAATGCTTTAAAGACTATCCAAAAGAAACAAGAAGGAAGAAGATACCTTTCTCTAAATGGTGTTTGCATTGTTAGTAACTGAAACGGAACAATTTCGGATATGGTTTAATTTGGTATTTTTCATAATATTTCCGTACGCGCTCTGACTTAAAATGTGCTTGTTGAGGAAGGTCTAAAAAATTACAAGTAGGTAGACTTGCCGTTACCTTAAACGGACAATACTTTTAGCTTAAATATGGAATATTACAATAATATAGTATTTGTAATCATGTACAATGACTTTAGTAGACACTTTGAAACGAGATTGCCTACACCATGTTTAAGTTACATGTAACTGTCTTGAATTTCCATGGTAAGTGAATATTAATATTAATATTAATAAATAATACCGATATCTTTTGAATTTGAAAGCAAATCAAATGATCCTGTATAATGTTGCAATGATCTGCCAGATGCAGCGACGGAAATAGCAACATTTTCAATATCTTATGATAGTTTGTTGTAATCATATAAAGTGTCATGAGTATTAAATACTCAATTCCATATGTCAAATGCCATAAAGTAACGTTAGACGTGGGATTTTAAAGTCCATAAACTCTTGATATTTACGGGTTGCCATATCTCAATATTTACAAAAATCAAATAGTCATCACCAGTTTCAAGTTTTCGTAAAAAATGCAAATCTTTGGAGAAAACGGAATTTTTTATATTGATTTGTGAGCCATGTCCTATATTGTTCAAGACTCAAAGTCCTGATAATAACCATAGGCATGCAATATATTTTCGTTTCTGAACATCCCTTTTTGTTCGGAGGTCTTTTAATATCAATATTAACTTATCATTGAACTTTTACTATTACTAACAGACCTCGATAATTCTGTTCTCGATTTAATAATTGTGGATATTAACTTTTGAAGGCCATATACATATAATAGTATATTGTTTCGGCTACAATAACAACACAAGATGATGACACTGACATGACTGACAGTGTAAGTAGAGCTGTATCTAAACACTTAATATTCTATAAAAATATTCAATTAAAACTCGTCTGACTAACTAGACAAGCCCCTTTGATACAAGTTACAACACCACATCAATAAAATAATAACAGGGACGTGTATACATATAAATAAAAGAAATATTGTTTTGACGTACATTTTGATTATCAAAAATCTTTTACCGGACCTTACCCAGACAAGAAATCATCGTCATCTTGATTTTCGTCAACAGTTGCTTCTGTATTCAATCTTTGTGTCCTGTTTATTAACATTTACAGACGGGATGCGGACGATTCAGCCATATTTATATTTTACCGCCAATCTCAAGAAAAATCCGGAGGTTGTCCGAATAGTTAGAGACAGGATATTTTTAGAAAACACTTTGTTAGAAAGATTTTGATTGGTTGACAAAAGTGCAAAACTTACGGTATGGAATGAAAAACGTACGGTATGGAATTGAAAACCGACGCGTCGTTTTTTCATACCGTATGAATTACGAATCAACGCGTTGAAAGTAATAACCAACGCGTTGAAAGTGAAAACCAACGCGTTGAAAGTAAAACCAACACGTTGAAAGTAAAAACCAACACGTTGAGAATAAAAACCAACGCGTTGTGTTGAAAGTAAAACCAACGCGTTGAAAGTAAAAACCAACGCGTTGATAATAAAAACCAACGCGTTGAAAGTAAAAACCAACGCGTTGAAAATTTCATACGGTATTTTCATACCGCCAATGACACGAACGGCCACTCATAGAAATGAAGCATAACAGGTTTTCTTGGTAGAAAATAAATGTTTTATTCGTAAAAACACCGATAAGTCACGATTGGGGTAAAAGACGGACAATATCCCAGTTTTATACATAAAGTGCACTCTCACATCCCTTGGCACGAACAATTTCTACAACCTTGCTCTGGGTTTCAAAGAGTTAATTTTTTTCTCGCTGCTCGTGAACAACCGTTGTGCTATTTAACTTTTTTGTTTTTTATTATTTTGCATTTAGTTTTGTTAGGGTTTCGTCTTTTATACGATTTAGTCGCTCTCTGCCATTTTAACAATTCACCTTTTACATTTATATGCCTTGTATTACATTGTCGTATGAACATATATTATATACATAATAACTGCTCGTAATGTCAATAGCGAATTCTATTTTCCCGAGTGACAGACTAGTGACGTGGACGGGCAAACTCTGAGCGGAGGCTATTAGTTTTTCACCAGGTCACTAGTCTAGCACGGGGGACAATAGTATATACTTATTGACTGGGTATGAGGGGAATAGTATTGTCCCATAGATATACCAACTATTGCCCCGAGGCGTAGTTATTGACTAAATTTACTGATATAAAATTGATAGATTTTGTAGAAGTTAAGATGTTTCTCCTCGTACTCTGTCCTAATATGGTTTTGTTTTTCTATTTTGATCATAATTAAGTATTTGAATCTACACTTCAACATTTTGAATATTGTTTCGGCTTTCATCTTTTACTACCTTGAAGAATGGCCTACGTAATGAGACGAATATGTATATAGTGTGCATGAACATTGTTATCACATTCCATATGTATATATTGTGCATGAAAATTGTTATCACCGACCATATGTATATATTGTGCATGAACATTATCACAGAATATATATAGAATATTATAACTTGGTCTACTGACATACCATAGCCCCACTGGCAGTTGCCTTTAATATTTGCAATATTTATATTCTTTAACTGGAAATAAATAGGACTATTCAAATTTTTGTAGATATCATGATTTCTGGTTTTCAATCATTCAAGTACATATACCAACAAAAGCCGTTTGGGTTACATCATAGATTATATTCAGAGTTATAAAATACATTATGTTAATGATGATTCTGTAGTTGCATCTATAACAGCGTTGTAGATTTCACCAATCTAAATATACCAAGGATTTCTCATCATAATCTTTTTAGGTAATGCTTTTACACATTTTTAAAAAGAGAGCTTCGACTGGGAAAACAGTCATATGTACATTGTATTATTGACCGCCCTTTCTGTAAAAGAAAGGTTTAAGGCATTTTGTACATGATAATCCAACATTGCTGTAATTTAATCCTACGCTGTTGTTAATATTTGTATGAGCGCTATTTTAGAGACATATTATGTTTACTTGATTACGACCTTTTTAAATCTGTGAAACATATGTAACAATTATTAATGAAGTCTGTTAACACAAGCGTCAGTGGCAGCCGTAATTCTTTGTCCCCCGGCAAGTCGTGTGTAATATATTAAGATGGTGAATTTCATTGTCAGATTCTGGCTAAAAGCTCTGCTAACAAATACAATATCCCTGGCAATAAATCACAACTACAAATAAAGTAATAATCTTTCTCATCAAATATATGTGATCTTGTATGGTGGGAATATAACAGAGATAAAAAGACTCGGAAATGACCACGAATGTTTTTGTATTGTTTCTCTATGCTGATGAAATTTAAACTGGAAGTTCTGAAAGGAAATTCACAACGATAGGGTACACTGGAGTGTGATAGATAGCACTCCAGAATATTACCCAACCCATTTAACTTTATTCAATCCAATATATACAACAATTGTAATAGTAACCATTTAGACGATCCTAACGGTAATTATACCCACACTTTCGAATGAAAGTTCGGGTATATTGTCGTTGCGGTGGCCGTCCGTCCGTCCGTCTGTCCGTCACACTTTCTTGTGACGCAAACTCCACCTTCACTTTTGAATTTTTACCAATTTTTTTGTGCCATATTGTTGCTTACCAACTGTAGATGCGCAGTAAGGTTTTGGAATTCCACATTTTTTAAAAGGGGGGTGGGAGGGACCAAAAAGGACCAAATTATACAAAGAGCCTTACCAACTGTATATGAACAATAAGGTTTTGGAATTCCAAATTTTTTTAAACGGGGTGGGAGGGACCAAGCAGGGCCGAAACAGAAAAAGACCATAATTACTAAAATTTTATCTAAAGAAAAAAAATGAAGAAATTTGTGAATTTCAGTTTAAGGGGCTATAAATCCCAAAAAAGCGTCCAAATAGGTAAATTGAAGTAAAAGTGGGTTGTGATATATTTGTGAAAAGGTTATTTGTTACAGATGCAAACTTTAATGCTAAGCATGCTTTTTGACTATTACAGTGTTCCAATATCTAAGATGATGTTGGACCTGTTCTCACTGTCGTAACCTTTCATGTGCCTCCACCGATTTGTGACTTCCCCCGGATTGACTTTGTTGAACTTCACGACGGGTGCCGTATACGGAGCAGGAACCGCTTACCCTTCCGGAGCACCTGGATTCACTCCTGGTTTTTATAGGAGTCCGTGTTGTTCATTGTTTGTTTAGTTTTCTGTGTTTATTTGTTGTGCTTGTGGTTGTTCATTTGTCTTCCCGGGTTTGTCTGTCCAATGGATTACGTTTTTTTTATTGCTCCTTAGGTATATTTGTCCTTTTTATTTTGCGTTTTGAGGATTTAAAGGGCCAAAAAGGGAAAAGAGGCCAAAAAGTTAGATTACAGTAAAAGTGGGTTGTGATATATCTCTGCAAAGATTTGTTACAGATGCAAACTATAATGGAATGGAAACTGAAAATGTTAAGAATGAATGTAGGGTGCGGCTATAGCTGTCATCCCGACAGCCCCTACCTCTAGTTGTAAATGGTAATTCTTCGAATTAATAAGTTAAATAGATCTAGTTATGTATAAATTGTTATCCTTTCTCTGATTCTTTATTGTCTTTTCAAATTCCAAATATTCGACAATTTTAAAACTTTCAGAGGCGAAACAAAAATACCTCTAAAACTTAAGATGAGTAGAGGGAAAGGACAATTACCTTAGAATGCTACAGAAAGCTTGTTTACGCTATATAAAGTGTGTTTATTTAATATCCACGCTTATGAGAAGATTTAATTAATCATCCACGAAGTACTTTACTACGAGATGCCTAACTGACTATAGTAAAATGCACGTGCTAATACAAACCTTTTATGGTACGGAGAAATCTCCGCCAATGACTTTTCAATGTCCCATCTTCATAACTGTGATATCGAATTCCAGTTAAAAAATTCTATATAACAAACATGAACTTTAAAAGTACATATATAAGGAGGATACTTATTAGTTTGTAGACATATTACAAAGACTAATTACATTGATGTTTCTCTGTAATAAATGCATCGAAAATCTGATTCCGCAACATGTAAGAATTCTTTTGAATTCGACAACGGCATAATAGTTGAATATTCCCAGATGCAAAAGGGTTAATTATTCGCTTGAATAATATGGTATATTTCTGTATGATTGAAAAAGTTGCGTAATTGTTATTGATTTTCTATTCTGTAGCTCCCAATGTTTTGGTGATTTTGGGGATTTCATCTAGTTCATGAGCACAACTGATGAGTTTTACATCGACGAAATGTGCACATCTTGTGTATCAATATTGGTATCAAAGAATTTTATTCATTTTATATCTAGGAAGGTGACTTAAGTCTCCTAGTTATTATCTTCTCGGTACACATCATGATACTTTTTCAATTGTGTTCAAAGTTTATCATGATAAATTATATAACAGGTTAAAGAAAAGTTTAAAAATAACATACCAATCAATTACATTGTAACACCATACAATCGACAGACTGTACGACAGAACACAAAACACAAACGTAGAAACAACAGAGAATTTACCTATTTATACAAATAGTAACCATTAGTTTTTTAAACGGTCATCTTATTGTCTTGTTCGTTCTTAATTATCTTGATTTTTGCAACACACAAAAATTTCAAACATAATAAAGATAACAAGACCAATCCAAGACTTTTCCTTGCAGTCAGTGAAGGCTGGTCAAATTGATCGATTCAGACCATCTCAGGTAAATTGCAGAGATATAAACTTGTCCTAACTAACCAGTATTCACCTTGTTTTGGTCATTTCTTCTGTAAATTTAGTACTTAATTGTGAAAAAAATCCAAACAGAAAAGATCAAATAAGAAAAATCCAAAGTGGTGAATAGTCTGATGATTTTGAGTTTCCAAAGTTTTAGTCACAAATGTACCTAATAAAGGTTAATAACCGAGACAGGCACAATCAACCAAAATGAAAAAATCGAATTTATTTTGACAAACTTTTTCAGTAATTCTAAAATTAGTTAATATTGATATGAAACAATAAACCAAATATTACCGAGTAGAAATTCCCTAAAAGGTGTAACCAAAGCTAAGACAAGAACTATGTTTCTTTTATTCTCATGAAGCTGATGCATGAAATCAGTACAGAGACAATATATATAGAAAAGAAATTAAAAAAAAGAAATATAAGCAAATATACAAACACAAACACACACACACGCAAACTCACACTCACACAAACATAGTTAACCGATAACATGCATTCAGCAATCACAATACAGTGAGCGAGAGAAAGACATAATCCCTAATAGTGGATTAGTTTTAAAAATGTCAAAATTTTTTTATTATTTGAAGCGTTTTGAACATACATGTTTTTTTTAAATTTGTTATTGATATTCGTGGTAAACAAACATGGTGTTTTACAACGCATGTAATGCACTACAATTCAAAATTAATCAACATGCATCAAACTTTTGTCTTTGTTTTGTTTTATTTAATATACATAAAAAGTATATCGAATATATTACCATTCGACTTTGTTTTTATTATGTCGGGCCCTTATCCTCAAATTGATTTCCCTCGAGATGAATAGAAAAGAAAGAGTCACTGCAAAGCAATTTAGTTCTAGAAAACATGTATTCAGATATACATAACTGAAAAGTGTAAATGTTTTTTTTTTTTTGAATGTTTAATGACTATATTACATAAAACGTTGAATGTCCGAAGGGAAAGTATAAAATTTTTAAATTGACTTCCTTTTAAGTGATTTGTTACGAGAAATGGAATATTGCATATGCTAAAGGCGTCATTTGCAGCAGGTGTTCTCTGTAATTATTCAATGCAAAAAGATATTCACTTGATGGAATTGGATATAAAATATATCTTGTAGCAAGATTTTATAACAATTAATGACTACAAGCATAATTTTGTAGGTTGTTTTGTTTATATGCAAGATCATAAATTGAAAACTCTGTCAAATTTTATAATGATGCGATCGTTTAGCCAAATATATTTTTCTAAGACTGATCATATTAACAAATAAATAACGAAACAATATCGGAGCGATAAGACACTTGCGGGGGTGTGTGTGGGGGGGGGGGCAAAAAAAATAAAATCACAAAAATCAAGGGTAAGGCAGATCCACGTGAACAATAACACAGTAAACAGTACTAAGACCAAATTATAATAAACACAAATATACATTTGTACTAAACATAATAAGACCAAGACACCACAAAATTTAAAGCACCAGCAAGAAACCGTGATTGACATCCTGAAGATGCTCCGGAACAGTACATGTAAGCAAGTCCAATATGACGTGAAATTCAACTGATGATATCTAGTGTCATTCGTGCCGTATCTGTCAATCAATTTGTTATGAGGATCATAAAATCAGTCGTATTTCACTCTGCGTACATATCACATGCACGATAGTAACGAGTCAACAGTGAGATACATGTATACACACCATATGCTGGAGAATTTGGTATGTTAACTCCAAGAAAGGGGAAAGTTCAAAGTTGGAAATTTAAATAATCACGTTTTTCATAAAGTGCGGATTTTAATTGCCTTTTCTCGTTTATGTATACTGAGTACAAGTCTTGGTATGAAGGAGACGTGGATGTGGTCTGTATTTTCAAGTTCACTAGGGGTAGATGCATCTGCTATGCTAGGATGATTAACAGACCATACATCATCTATGAGTAGAAACAAACTTCAAGTACTGGGCTAGTTTCCTTTCTTTTCTCTTTAATACCCTGTGTAAAAACTAAGCTTCATTAAAAAAAACAAACATGTCGGTTAAAAGCGGCGCACAGTTTGTTCCCATGTGAATTCCGACTGTCTGTTGAAAACCTGTACTCTATTCTAAACTCAACAAATACACGCATGTACGTGTATTGACGACTATATATTCCAGCCTGTTAACAACATCGGTCTCAGAGAACATTTTGTTAGAATCAATTGATTTTCTTTAAAGAAATAAGCATTTCCCGCACATAATATAAAGATAGGGATGTACACAGTGTATACTTTTGTTACCTTATTTAGACCACCATCCTTGATAAATGACATATTTTATTTTATTATTTTATCAACAGATATGTATACATGTACGTAAACATTATCGATAAAAACATTTTTTTAGTTTCGACTGACTATCTTCACAGCTTTTTAATATATTACTATACAGTGTTTTTTGTGATTTTTACTTTCATTTCAGGGTCGTTGTCTCTTTGACATTTACCCCATACATTTTTTTGTGTACTTCCTTCCATTTCTATTATTAAACTGTTCGACCTTTTAAATCATCCCTTAAACTATTTACATGTAAATAACCTGAGAAATTCCTTTTTATAGGATGAAATAAGTTATTTTAATTTTTTCTTAAATTTCAGTCCCTGTGTGTTTTCACGTTAGCAATTTGCTTTTTGTCTGATCTTTTACACTTTTGTATGTATAACATATTATCTTGTTTGTAGATTAATAGCATTTTATTTTTTAATCACCCGTTTATTGTGCCTATTAATATACATAATTAAACAACCATTTTTCCATTCAAATAGACTCCCGTTTTATTTTGTTCTAGAATCATAGTATATAATCTGTCAATGCGAGTAGGTGTTCAATATTCTTTCACTGTTTTGGTATCCAACAAGGTCATATTCTTAATGTATTTTGCAATTTTGTGGGCTTGATTATATTCCTATACAATGCTCACAAAAACTAAAACTATTCCGACTATTGTAAATTTTCTGGAAGACCCTGACAATTATAGTGGCAACATTCCAGAAGCACCGGCGTATGGAGTATATATTTCACAACTCATACGTTATTCCAGAGCTTGTGACATATACATTGACTTCCTGGACAGAGCCCGACTCCTGACAGAAAAGTTGCTGAGACAGAGGTATGTTGCTCCTAAGTTGGAGTCATCCTAATTAAAGTTTTATGGACGTCATCATGACTTGGTTGACAGGTATGAAAAAACCGTTTCCCAAATGAAAATGGACTTGTTCCATTGATGTATGTTTTTAGTTTTTAAGTGTAGTTTTTGTATTGTTTTGGTCTTGTCTTCGTTGTTCTCCAGAGTTTGTCAGTTGTTTCCGATGTTTTCCTCCTTCGAATATCCATTTGGTATTTCTTGACTTTACTTATTATAGTTTGGTAAGTACATGTCACTAGAAATACTATATTTAGTTGCATTTTAAAACATGATAATATGAATTTTAGTTAATTTCTGGAAAATCTGCCAGGTAAAAGTATCAAAGTGTTATATAATGCAAAAATACACCTTTTGAATTAGTGACTGTTGGAAACTACAAGATTAATTTGTATTTTACAAATAATGAAGAATCAAGCAAATTTTCAATCAGAACACCGATTAACACATCAAACTATTTCTTTTCTAAAACAATAAACTTGAGTTAGTAATAATTTAGTGCCGACGGTTATTTTATTTCATGACATTCATTGCTACATGCTAAAGGTAAATTAATACTTGCAGAGATAACTGTCGTAGCATTCTGGCCATTAGTTATCCCAGAATAAAAGCCATATACTACAACAACACTGACCAAATTAAATTTACCATATTTATCAATCACACTGACACCTTGAAGATATGTTTAAACTAAATTACTCCCATTCTATAGAACTTAACTGCCTACATTACATTAGTATATTGAAAAGTACACGAACAGACAATGGGGAAATTAATAGTTGTTGTACATTAGTAAAAGGTTGATCAAATTTTATATTCTGCTCACGTTAAATAAAAGCTTAAACTTAATTGTTCAGGCTATTCCAATCATACTTAAAGGTCGCCAGAATGTGTTCAATAGATATTTTCAATTGTTAGGATAGAGGCTGGGGGTATATTTATTTATGATCAAGATGTATACGGTGTGCGTATATGGCATCAAAATATCAGTCATACAAACAAATCATTTCAATCCACTACAAAATTGTTTGGAAAAAAATAAATTTAGTAAATAAGTAACGTATATGATATTAATAAGATTTTTGATTAAAAACATATTTACCCAGATTACCAGTAAAACCAAAGAAATTACATTTGTACAGTCTTATTTTTCATGTGGTACATGTATCAAAGGGGGAAAACTTAAAGACAACGTTTTTCAGAATATGTCCAACCTTTTCAAACTTACGTAATAATATTTGCTGAGATGAAACGGTATCTAATTGACTTTGACATTCTTTAGCATCATTCAACAGCATTATATCAGATGAAGTAATCTTAATTGATGGCTGATTATCTCCTGTTACGTTTCTTAGATCATATTTTACAAGAAATAACAGTGATTTATTTCCATATATAGGATATTTATTTTCTCTTCCATCTATAAATAGAATGTTTATTCTTCCGTAAATGGCCGTTTTCGAGTTGAGACGACTGAGTGGAGACGAGTTCACGTACGCTCGTCTTAACTCGGTATGGGGCGTCCAATGAGAATCCTTAATACATTCGTTTATTGTGACTCTTGACCAATCAAACGTAACGTCACTATACCTTTTCGATTGTTCATACTGAAAGTGTGTAGGTGTGCGAGGCCTAAAACCCATGTTTTTACGGAAGAAATAGGTACTTAAACTCGTTCAAAAAATGAAGAACTGGAAAATCTTCAACTCGTTTTTAAAATTTAGCATCTTTGCCCTCGTTCCGCTGCGCTACACTCGGGAAAGACGTGAATTTTAAAAACTCGTTGAAGATTTCCCAGTCTTCATTTTGAACTCTTGTGAGAACCTATTATTTTTCTTTCTTTCATAAAGCGTCTAAATATTTCTGTAGCTTAGCGGCTCGTTATATTGTAAAACGATAAGTTATTTTCTTTACGTCATCTTTCATGAAAAAATACTGCACTATGCTACGTTTATTAATTGGTCATCTTGACCTGCACTGTTATTTAGTGTTTGTTGCATTTCGGAATTTCATTTTTAGCTCACCTGACCCACAGGGTCAAGTGAGCTATTCTCATCACTTGGCGTCCGTCATCCGTCGTCGTCCGTTAACTTTTACAAAAATCTTCTCCTCTGAAACTACAGGGCCAAATGGAACCAACCTTGGCCACAAGCATCATTAGGTTATCTAGTTTAAAAAATATGTCCGATGACCCCGCCTGCCATAGGATATCCAGTTTAAAAAATATGTCCGATGACCCCGCCTGCCAACCAACATGGCTAAAAATAGAACATAGGGGGTAAACTGAAGTTTTTGTCTTATATCTCAAAAACTAAAGCAATTAGAGCAAAACTGACAAGTGATAGAAATGTTCATCGGGTCAAGATCTACCTGCCATGACATTTCCAGACAAATCGGTCAACCCTTTGTTGGGTTATTGCCCCTGAATTGTTAATTTTAAGGACATTTGGCAGTTTTATGTTATAATCTTGAATATTATTATAGATAAAGACAAACTGTAAATAGCAAAAATGTTCAACAAAGTAAGATCTACTAATAAGTCAAATGGCCAAAATCATTGATTCACTCCTTATAGAAGTTTTTGTCCTTTAAAGACAGCGTCCAACATAAATTTTCCTTTAAGGATCTCTTCTGAAACATATAACAGAAGGTAAATAGAGCAGTCGAGAAACTCTCTGAACTGTTAAAAAATACCACTTAAGACGTTTTTGGTGTACACTATAGTAAACAAAAACAAGTAAAGAAAAAGAGTCAAGTTTAGTTCAATAGAAAATGTGACGAAAAGCGCAATTCATTTCATAAGGCGAAAAATAGATACAGTTTTGTTAAAAATAAACAAAAATCGTGATGATTTGAAAAAAGCTGGAAAAGATTATAAGTCTGAAATGAATAAAAGTTTCAGAGCCTTCCAGTATAAAATGGAATCTGATTTACGGAAAACTTCGAAAAAAGATTCGAAAAAAATTCGTTTAAACGATTAGACAAAAAAGGCTCCAGTCAAGACATGAAACTTACAATTTGATGAGTTGTATGCGTACTTCAAATAAAAGTAATGATGATGGACAAGATGATAATGATTTTGATGATTTATTAAATAAAAATATTGATAATCATGATATTGTTAATTCATTAGATCAAGAAATCACTGATGAAGAAATCTTATATCTGTGTAACGGCAAAGCTCCTGGTGAGGATGAAATAGTCAACGAGTATATAAAGAGCACTTTTAATCAGTTTTTGCCTATTTACCGAAAACTCTTTAACATGGTCTTTAACTCAGAATCTTGGTTAACAGGTATAATAAAACTTTTATATAAGAATAAAGTGGGCCCTAAGGATCTTGACAATTACCGTGCTATATGTTTAACTTCTAATTTAGGATAGGTGTTTACTTCCATTTTGAATACAAGACTTAATGAAATGTCTGATGAATTTGGTATTATAACCGATGCCCAGGGTGGTTTTCGCAAAGGTTATTCTGCTCAAGATACTCTATTTATAATGCACTCGCTTATTTTGTTATATTTGTCCTCGGGGAGAAAATTGGTTTGTGCATTTGTAGACTTTAAAAAGGCGTTCGGTGTGGTTTGGAGGGTGGGTCTCTGGCAAAAACTGATAAAAAATAATATTGGTGGGCAAACGTTTAGTATAATTCTGAATTTATATACAGATATTAAGTATTGTGTTAAACATGGTGATATGAAGACAATGTTTTTTTGTTTCATGCGAAGTGGGTGTAAGGCAAGGAGAAAAGTTGTCCCTTTCTTTTTGCTTTGTACCTAAATGATTTAGAAGACTATTTGTCTGATAATAATGTAAATTTTTTGAATTTTTTTTAATGATGAATGTATGAATAATTTGGGTATGTATATTAAACTATTTATTTTGTTATATGCTGATGATACAGTTATTTTTGAAGAATCGACACATGAAGCACTAGACGTTTTTGATTCATATTGTGTAGATTGGAAACTTAGTGTTAATGTATCAAAAACAAAAGTTGTAATTTTTTCAAAAAGAAAATGTAACCAAAATATATCTTTCAAGCTATGCAACCAAGATGTTGAAATTAAGGACAGCTATACTTATTTGGGTCCACTGTTTAATTATAATGCAAATTTCTTCAAGGCGAGAAAGTGGTTGGTAGATCAAGCTAAGAAGGCCTTATATGCATTATATAAAAAGATTAGAAATTTACCCATCCCTATTGATCTTAAGCTGAACTTATTTGACACTTTAGTTTCTCCAATTTTGACATATTCTTGCGAAATCTGGTTTTTTGAGCATAAGGCTATTATTGAAAAAAAATCACCTGCAGTTTTGTAAACGTAGTCTATCAGTTCGTTCGTTTACCCCTACCTTTATGGTTTACGGCGAGCTTGGAAGATGATAAACCAGCGTATCCAAGACCAGTTCATACAAAAATGGTTTTCAGAAATAAATAATTCATAAAGGGGGGAGTTTTATCTAAATTTCAAAAACGAATTTATACTTGAACCATATTTATTGAGGTTGAATTATTCTCATCGTATTAATATAGTTAAGCTACGTAAATGTAACATTAAATTTCCAATTGAAACTGGTCGTTGGCGAAAAATTCCGAGAAACGATAGAGTTTGTCAAATTTGTATGAATGGTATTGGGGACGAATTACATTATGTATGTTTATGTAACGATAATTGTGTAAAAGAACTAAGAATAAAATATATTCCGGAATATTATATAAAATATGCTAATATCCAGAAATTTTATGGTATGCTTAAATACTGTAATATTAAGGTACTCTCAAATTTGGCAATATTTATCCAGAAGGTGGAAAAAATGATTACATAATTTAAAACATGACATTTATTGTAATTAGTTGTGTTATATATATATATATATATATATATATATGTATTGTATTCTACTCGATTAGTCTGTCGTGTATAAAAATGTATATAATCTCGCTCTAGTGATCTGCGGCTGAGTGTATTTTGAAATAAACTTGAAACTTGAAACTTGAACCACTGGGCCAATTGGGACTAAACTTTGGTGGAATGGTGACCTCCTTCCAAATTATCTCCAGCATCCCCGACTTCCAACCGCATGGCTGCTGTTACTAAAATAGAAAAAAGTGGGGATGAATTTTAAAAATCTTCTTCTATGAAGCTACAAGGCCAATTGGAGGCAAACTTAGCTGCAATGGTCCTTAGGACGTCCTCTTTCAAAGATATGTCCGATTACGTGGACTGTGAACCAAGAGCCACAGCCGAACTTAGTTTAATAAGGACCCTATGGTTAATTCACTCAAAAAACTTCTTGTCTGAAACTACTGAGCCAATTGGAATTAAAGTTGGCAGCATTGGTCCTTAGATTGTCCTCATTCAGAATTGTGTCCTATCACCGGGATTATTCAACCACGATTGCCGCCACATCCGAATTAAGTTTAATATAGGACCCTATTGGAAAATTCATTTAAAAATCTTCTTGTCTGAAACCACTTAGCCAGTAGGAACAATAATGGTGCTTAGATGATTCTCTTTTAGAAATGTGTCCATTGACCTGGACTGTCAACCAAGATGGCGGCCACAGCCGAACTTAGTTTAACATAGAACCCTATAGAAAAACCAGCCAAATTGACTGCAATACTTAAATTTTTAGTCCTGCTCAAGGTGAAAAGTTAAATCCAGGTGAACGATACAGGCTCTTGAGAGCCTCTAGTTGAAATTGTTAGGCATATAATTATGGTACTTATTAGATGTATGTTCCAGGTATTGCTTGTGATATTTTGATATCCAAACACACAATTGTGAAATTAAATATATTTTTTAAAATTCAGCTTTTTTCTGTCTTGATCTTGCAGCGAGGTGCAAAGGCACAGAGCTGATTTTCTTCGGATTTTGGAAATCCGGATTTTTCCATGACGGTTCCTTTATTATACATAGTAAAATGGCTGCGGGTATATCATTTCCGCTCTTTTTACACGGTTGTCAAAGTCTTAGGGATTAGGATGAAGAACTGCGGGGAAAACGAGGTTCCTTCGCTTGAAACGTTTGTTACTTGAAGTGTTTGGATTTTGTGTTAGTAATTGACTAGGTTACAGGATTTAAAAAATAGTTCCTTTACAACGTTCCCAGGTTTACCTTATAATTTTAATCTTATTTAACTAGCTTAATTAAAAACCATGATTTGTTTTATTGTACAGCCCATAGCGTCTTCTATTTTTCTTATATATGTAGAATGTATACATAACCATTATATTTTGCATTACACCTTAATAAACATTTTAAAAGATATTTATCCCAGATTACCAGTAAATAGAAAAAATGCGTAGTTTCGCTCAAATTTTATCTTGTAATATGAAAACTAAGAGCAAAATATCCCAACTATTCAAATTTATATAACACGTTAGCGATGATGAAAAGTGTGACGTTGTTTTGTTTCGTTCTGAAAACATCAAATCAGTAAGTCATTATTATTCGCTGATTTCAAATACCAGAAATAAACAATGTGTGACCGAACTACGCAGTAAATCACGAGTATGCGCATTGTACATAATCTTGCATTTTAGCAGAAATAAATATCTATCAGGGGCGGGTCCAGGTGAGGGCGTAATGGGCGTACGCCCCCCCCCCCCCCCCTTTCAAAAAAATAACTCGTAATCTGCTTATATTGTATTGAATATGGCAATTTATCATATTCATTCATTAAACACATGCTCTGAAATATACATGCTCCAAGTGAGGAACCGTTACATTAGTGCATTTCACAATTATTTCATGTTTTTTAGCAAAAAAAGGTCCAAAAAATTTTTAATATACGCCCCCTTTCAAATATCCTGGAAACGCCCCTGTCTATCGGCGGCAATTGTGACGTCATTTCCTAGAGTGAAATAACGACTGTTCTTTTCACAAGTGATTTACCAGATTTTCTCTCACTCGGATATTACGGTAAATCACCGGTTACAATGTAATAATAAAAGATAATTGTACTTGATGTCGGATAATCTTCTATTGCACCACTTATTACACATTTTATGGGAAATATTAGTAATTTATTTCCATAAAGCGCGTATTTATTTGTTCTTTTTATACACTGTAAATCTTTCTGCTTCGTAAAAGCATTTGATATAAGGGTATATAAATGAATTAAAGCAACGAGGTTATTTAGTAAGATGCAGAAGATGTTGTTGATTTGGAACAAAACAAAGAGCTGTATAAACTTTAATTTTACAAGTAATTATGGTGCAACAGTATGCAGGTGTCCAAATTTTATGTGGTATTTTATTTTCTAATATATTTGTTACATTTTACCTTTTAATGAATTAATTCAAAAGTTGTGTGCTAGTTCGGCTAGTTTTTTTGCAAATTAGTTTTATATTTAGACTTTCAGATGCTGTTTAGTATGTCATGCATCTAATGTCTTCGCATTGCCTGTGGTCACATGAAAACAGTAAAAAAATAGTTGCAAATAAAAAAATATTTGTGTCATTTTGGTTTTAAAAGAATAATTTGAGTAATTGGTCCACAGAGAGATGAAAGAAAGCGTATTTATGGTATTGTGTTTGGATTCTCTGTACAATAAATAACTCTGAATAAGCTAATTGGGACACAGGATCTTTGGAATTGTTTACTAGAAAAACAAAATACATAATTTACTTGTAAATATAATTTCTTATCCATAAAGATATACATCTAACTTTACATTTTATTGGCAAGAGAATTGATATCAAGGAATTTTACCACCAAGAAGGGACATTTATTATAATAATGCCAAATTAGGTGAGATTTTTTATGTGATAGGATCTTGATATATATACATATATACATAAAAACACTGAAATTGAATAAGCAAACAACTAGGAAATCATTCACTCATTTACTTTTAACTGCTAAGGGGGAGGGGGGAGGAATTTGAAAAAATGCAGGCTAAAAAAATTGATGAAAAAAGACAGGTTCAAAATGTGGTGAAAAAAGGCATTATCCAATATCATCTGAATTAAATAATAGTCTGAACAAAAGTTCGGTGCGCTTGAGCGACAGAAAAAAAACATGCTTATGGAAGCCGCAAAAAAATTCTTTCCAGGATCCAAGATCACGTACTTATTACACCGCTCATACACATTACGTTCTAATAAACTAATGTTCAACATTTGAAAATTTGAGTTTTGAGAAATGAGTTTTTATAGTGTATACTCAATTTTTGTTTACAATTAGAAACTTATGCAAACTGGGTCACCAGTAAATAAGTGAACACATGTTCACTTTCATGCTTGCCATTATGTTAACGTGAACAGGAGAAGTTATGTAACAGTAAAATGCCATCCATTTTAAATGAAACTACAAGTAGAAAGCTTTTTCACTTCTATGCTCCCATTAAAGATACAAGGTAAACGCTTAAAATGTAGTAATTTTTATTAATCCGTCTATAGTAAACATGTACGATTTTGCATATTTCTGGCAAAAAAACGCACGAAAATATTATGTATTGTCTAATATAACAACATTTTACTTTTATCCTTAATTATTTTCTCATTAACTTATCCAATTTATCAAAATCTTTGATTGTTATTGATAAGGTTTCAGTTTACGGTTTTGGCCGTCGCATGACGTGGTGAGATACCGATAAATCTCACAAACAATCAACGTGTAATTAGTTTCTAATAATGATTGTTATCTAGATCCAATATACCAATATACTAATCATCACCTTAAAATAGGTCTCTAATAAGATATATAAAGAACTGGAATAAAATAGGAGAAAACCTTGTCAACTAAGTAACAGTCTACTAGAAATTTTATCAACGGTACATTGTACATATTAATTTTGTGCTAACTTTCAACTGCTCTACTTCCATTTTGTCTACATGTTGGAATTTTGTTTTATTTAGTCTACATATCTATTGCCAAAATGCATTCATAGATTTTGTTAATAAGTATGATCTATTCATTTTTCGTTTACAATTGGATTTTATTCATCACTTTGAATACACTTTTTATTTTGATTATATAATGTACACTGTATTAATATTATATATATATATATATATATATATATATATATATATATATATATATATATATATATATATTTTCATACCCTATTTGTCCACTTTCCATTCATTGTTTATGTCTTATTTTGTCTATCTTATTTGTCCAATTTATAAAATTTGTTTGTTAAAAATCCCTTTGTTATTCCTGTCTCATCCAACCTCGTGTGAGACAACGCACGGTGCTGAATTTTTGGCACCAGTATTTACGAGAGATTTTTGTGATTTTACCGTAGACGTGAAATCTAACTGAAAATGTCTTTTCTCATTTGCAGGTAGAAACTTCGTATATGTCAATCAAGTTGTGATGGTAACCAGAATCTTAAAAAGCCTCGTCTTAGAGGTCTTTGGTCTTTCAAGAAAGTCAACGTACAAACGTACGAATCAACTTTCAAATGTAAAACTTTCGTATGTTATTACTAAGAAATGCGTCGGTGGTCTCTTTAATATCAATAAACAAAAAAAAAAACAAACAAACAAACAAACAAACAAACAAACAAATAAACCAAAAAACAAAAACAAACAAACAAACAAACAAACCAAAAAAAAACAAAAAAAAAACGGTTTTATCTATCTTGAAACTGTGTATAAGACATACTATAAAAGAGAATACAATACGATTATCTCGCTAGCGAGATATAAGAAAATTGGTTGGACGGCACATAATGTAGATACAAGGGTCAACATATGTACTCGTTTTAACTGTAAAACTAGCTAAGGCTCCCATACAGTTGAGATCAATTCTGACCTCTCAAATATTCAGTCAGCGAGGACGATTCTAGAACGGTTCTAGGGTAGAACCAATCCTGTCATAAATGGTTCTAAGGTAGAACCGTAGTAAATGGTTCTAGTGTAAAACTGTCATAAATGGTTCTAGGGTAGAACTGTCGTAAATGGTGCTAGTTTATCAGTAAAAATAAGTTGATTTGATTTTTAAAATTTATGATATCGAAATCTTTGGAGTTTTTTTCCTGTTTGAGTTTACATAATGTAAACTCCGAACAGGAACATCGTCTTAAGAGAGGGGAAAATGTACAATAGTGAATTGTAAATTGTCTCTTTTGTGATATATTTTAGTGTTTACCGAGGATACCACCTGCTAAGTTGATCATTTATACTTTAAATAAAAGTTAAATTTTGTGAAACCAAGGAGTGGTAAATCGACCAAATGTTCACATCGTGTGATCAAAATTGGAATAAAAAAATTAATATTTTAGATATAACCTTGCAATAAAAACGTTTAAATTGGGCAAATAATGTGGATGGACGTTAAAAGATTTTACAGATAAACGTAGAAAATATTAACTGTAAAACTATAAGTTCATACAACACAAGGAAACTTTCTAGAATTTACAAACACAAAAGAAAAACTCATGAACTATAAAGTGTATAAATAGTGAATAAATCCAAATGATCGATGGTAACTAAACGATTGCATTTTCCGTGAAATAATCCTCGATATGTCTTTGCATTTACGGAAAGATTGGACTTTTTGAAATACTATCTGATGATACACTTACACATCCCATAGTTGTTTCCGGTTCCTTTAAGTTTCTTTCCCTATTAACGTTGAATTTTTGTTGTTGAAAACTATAAGTGTTGGTTTGATCAGCGAATGTTAAACAAAATAAAGTATTGAAATAAAAAGAACCAGATATTGCATAAAACATCACTTAGCAAGCTGTTAGTGGACAGATATGACCGTTCACCTTCAATTTTCTTAGTTTTACAGAAGTCTAATATTTGCAATAAAAGTGTAATTAAGTTCATTTATAGCCCGGTTAAAGAATCATGAAACATATAGCAGACCTGAAATGACTGTAACTGACAGAAAAGTCTATAATTTGGCAACATTCAATTGTGACAATCTCATTTCGTCAGATAATTACCGTTAGTACACGATCGTACAAGACATTATATTTGGACGCCCGATGACATTCAGCAGAGATTATTTCTTATTAAAAAGTTGCTAAATAACAATCAATAGAACTTCTATTTAACTTGTCACTTTAACACTTCTGTCAATCGATCATTTCGCTGGTTGGCCATTGTTCTAATACTTTCACTTTCCCTCTCAACGTAAAAATAGAAAAAAATCACTGACTCTTCTTAAACGCATTAATAGTATTAATGAGTTCATCTCTATTATAAAATAAAATCACTGCCATTTGACAGGAAAATCACGCCAGCAATTTTGGTTTCACTCAGTTGAATGTAATGACGATGTTGGCAATCCCAATTTGTTGTAATGTATCCAAACATTGAACTTTCACGTATATAATTTGTAATGATCTGTTTTTAAGTCCTTAAGATGTTGTTGTGTTATTAAAAAGATATTCAATACGTAAAGAATATAACTGTAAGAAAGAATCTTTGAACAAATTGATTTTCATTCATAACAAAACTAATTTTCTGCCAAGGTTACGAAATGTGAAAGGAATGCTTCATAGTTATTACAGTGTTTCGTATAACTTTTTCATGGTTCTATCAGTGTTTCCGTTTTGACAACCAGATATTCGTCTCACATTTCCAAGATGCGGCTTCAGAGAAAACATTTTCACCTCTCTTGAGATTTATTAATATCGTCAGGAGTGGGTTTCCGAAATACATTAATGTTGATAAACGATAGATATATAATATAGATCTAATATAATTGTCCAAAGATCGAAAGTCCTTTTTTCTCGAAATATAAAACATTTTTTTTGCTTGCAAAATTAACTGTGGTGAAAATGGTAACTTTGGTGAAACGAGAGAACTAAGCGATCATCTAGAACGTGACCATCCGATAGGAATTATTCCTTCCAAAATATGGAAGTACATATACGTGTATTTCATGGTCGTCCGTCTGTAAAATTTTACATTTTGATCTTCTAGCTCCCCTTAACCCCTAAGCAAAATGAATTGACACTTGGTATGAAGTATCTATGCAAGGACCTTTATAAACTTTGCATATTTCGTCCCGGTTGGACAGCTTGTATGGCGGCCATGATGAATTCTAATTTCTGACTGGTCAAAATTTCAAAAATGTTCTGCTCTGAAACCACAAATCCAACTGAACTGTAACTTGGTATCAAGCATCTGTGGAAGGAACTATATAAAGTTTGTATATTTCGTTCCGGTCGGACAACTAGTATGGGTGCCATGATGAATTCTTATTTCTGATGGACACATTTTAAAAATCTTCTCCTCTGAAACGACATACCTGAATGAACTGAAATTTGGTACGAAGCGTCCATGAAAGGGCATTTATAAAGTTTTCATATCTCGTCCCGGTTGGATAGCTAATATGGCCGCCATGATTAATTCTAATTTCTCATTGGTCAAAATTTCAAAAAGCCAAATGAACTGTAACTTGGTGTGAACCATCTGTGGTAGGACCATAACAATTTTCATTTGATATGAAATTAAATTCATTGATTGACTGTAGGACTGTCAGGTGAGCTATACAGGCTCAATTCTCTTGAGCCTCTTGTTTCTCGTATAGTATTTAGGTTTATTTATTTTGTTTTTGTGGGTTTTTTCGTTCTGAATTTAAATCTTCTCCACAATATTTTGGGTAATTGTTTCAAGGAAGACATATTTGACCTTGCTCTGCAGTTTTGTTGGAAATTTTAAAATATACAGTGTACAGAAATTTTTGAAAAAAATAGTGTTTATGGCGCATCAGATGAAAATATTTAAAGTACAAATGATAAATTGAAGATGTCATTACCAACTTAAAAACCGGAATTAATGATGACGGATTTACATATCTGTGTGGCTTCTAAGTTTTTATTCGCTAACAGTTTTCTTTTTAGCTGACACATAATCAACCAAGTTTGACGTGTGTAAAGATTTCGTTATAGCGGATAAATTATCATATTAAGGGTTTTTGTTTTATATAATGTTATCAATTAAATCGACAATGGTTATCATATAAATGTAAAAAAAATTGTATAAGATAATTACTTAAGGAAGAAAATGCCAAAGAAAGAAATAAGTATAAACATACCGTTTTTTTAGTTAAATTGACAGACTTTCAATAAACACCACATACATGTACAAAGAAACTGGAAATATTTATATTATATAAACATATATTACTTACAATATAAATAATATATAATATGTATAAAACTTCACTTACATAAAATTTCAAATGAATTTTATAGTATAAATACTACAAATTTATAAAATATATATAAAATCTACTGAACCCTCCATCTAGTCACTAAGCCAATTACATGTAACATTTATCAAATAATTAGGAGGAGATTGGGACGGACGGTTGAAATTCTATTTCAAATGGCAAATAATGGTTAAATAAAGCATTTTACATACCATTACATATTTATACTCTAAATGAGCCTCCGACAAAATATTTTTAGAATATCTGGGGTGTAAAACACATGTAATGATTGTTCTCGGACTTTGTGTATCAGTGTAACCTCCGGCTTTAGGGATTATCTGATCCCGTAATAACTAAAAATAACCAGCAGACCCAACACAAGACATAGACGAACATTAAATGGCACATGAAACAATGTTATTAAATATTCAACAAAAGTGACCACAAATCATAAATATACAGTATTTCTGAAAATAAACATATCAGAATAAATAGGCAAGGGACAACCATTGAAAATACAGTCATGTCTTTAGACACCCGCATACAGAACTTTGATCATTGTGAGCATTGTTGATGTAGATTGTGCCGAATTTTGGAATTTGCCCTTAGGGCATAATTATGAGCAAAAAAAAAAAAAAACGGATTTCGCGATATCCAGTAAATAGTGAAATTTTCTAAAGTATTTGGACTATAATGCTGAAACTGAAACGATGACTAGTATTATATATGGCAAATTCAAAAGTGGCATGAGGATTTTTCTGAAACCCCTGGGGGCATAGCAACAAGGGAGTTAAAAAATCCCCAAATTGATTGTCACAGAACTCCTCTTACACCCTAAGCGGTAGAAACATAAAACTTGCACTTTAAAAGTTGTCTGTGCCAAGGGTTTCCGAATTTTGAAATTTGCCCTTGGGACAGAAAACAATTTCTGGAGGAGTCTCAGACTTATTAATTTTTGAAAATTACCAATCAACTATCAGACACTAGCAATATAATAGCTGTCAAATGGAATATTGTGATTTCAAAAAAAAATAATTCCAACTTTGGTAAATTTCCTGAAAGACTCTAAGACATTCATTTTTTGGAAATTTATCTAGCAACCATGCATATTAAAAGCCATTAATATAATTAGAGTTAAGGTTACCATTCAAATTCCAAAAATGGAATTCCAGATTTGGTTAATTTCCTGAAAGACTCTAAGATCTGAATTTTTGGAAAAGTACCTAGCAACCATAAATATTTGTTTACAAACAAGCAACAGCTGTATAGGGAATGATTAAATTTCCAAAATTAAATGGAATATTTGGATTTCAAAAAAAAAAATTCCAAATTTGGTAAATATCCTTACTTTAAGACCTTCATTTTTTGGAAATGTATCTAGCAACCATATATATTAATAACCATTAAAGTCACAAGAGTTAAGGTAACCATTCAATTTCCAAAAATGAAATTCCAAATTTGGTTAATTTCCTGAAAGACTAAGATCTGGATTTTTTATTTAAAGTACCTAGCTTTTTTTTACAAAAAAGCAACAGCTGTATAGGGAATTATTAAATTCCAAAAATTAAATGGAATATTTGGATTTCAAAAAAAAATAACTCCAATTTTGGTAAATTTCATGAAAGACTCTAACATGTTCATTTTTTGGAAATGTATTTATCAACCATGCATATTAATCATTAATACTAAAGGAAGAGATCGTTTTCTTTGAGCGGTAAAAACTCTGAAACCATAAAATGTTGGAAATGTTTGAGATATAACATATAATAGTGACATTCATTTGTTCCCGTTTGCCCTCAGGAGAATTTCTTTTTCTTAGAAAACTGAGTTTTGTGTGAAAATGTTCTAAAAAAACGTCCGTCATTGGGAAGAGTATTATTCGCATGATTAATATTTTATTATCTCCCCTTTTGTAATAGCATTTTTGCTAAAGTTAATTGCGTTTTTTGTGATAGTATCTAATTTGGTAAAATTTAACATTCTATAAAACGGGAATAATCATTCAACATAAAAAAATATTATGATTAGATATTGGGTTTAACTTAAATATTTTGCAAAAGATATAGTTATATGTTACCATGATTTATGATTAGTATATTTGATTTAGAGCCTATTGTTAATAATTATTCGCTAATCTGTTAAGAATCACACACTTCCTCCATTTGGTTTGGAGCTTTCTTATTTGAATACTCATGTTCCCCTCCTAGAAGGTTCGGTTTAAATTGTTGAAGTTTAATCTAAGATTTCAAGTTTTAAATTAAAATGGAGACAACGTTAGAAATTTCCGCTTAATGTCTTTACTACCAGCTATGTTTTTCTAGAATTATTATTTCTGGGGTTATTTTTACTTTGCCCGTGTTGTTTTTCCCAAATTATAATTATTTTTGATATAGAACTATTACTTTTTTCCTATTTATATTTTTGAATTATATGTTTCGAATCTTTGTTCTATGTTAACATGGTTAATAAAATATTAAAACTTTAAAACAAACCAAGACATAATGACAATACAAAATTGTTGAAGAAAAAACACATTAAGACTAACACCACTGTGCATCCCCTTACAGCAGATATATATTGCTCTTTTCTGGTACCTTTTGCAATATTATACATGTAGGTGTACCGTAAATGGTATCAGGCTGCAATTAACGGTACGCTAGCGGCAATTGACGATACACTTCTATTGTTGAAATAATGATTTGGTTACCAGTAAATAGCTATATCTGGTGTACGGGATACACAATGAACACGCATCCATAAAAATCAGCTGCACCAGCAAAGTATGAGTCTTCTGCTCCTTAAAGACACCCGCCGAGATTGTCGCATACAATTGAAACTGTGCTATCAATGATATAGGATTTTGTTCGCAATCTCCCTCTTAACAATTTTTTTTTTACTCTGCAGCATCAGAATTGTTAATAGACTTCAGCTTTTCCCCACTTTTTTTACCTATCAGATATCGACTCCTTAACCTCTCCCGCGAGAATCGCGGGTTCCTTCTAGTAACTATTAATTTCACAAGACTTAGGCTAACCATTCAATTTCCAAAATTGATATTCTAACTTTAGTAAATTCACACTTAATTAGTAGAACATGTCATCATAAAAACCGTTCCTATTGAATTTTTCCTGATTTACACTTTCAGATTTCGAAGAAAAAAACCTCCACAGCGGTATTCTAAGAAACACTTGAAATCCTAATGCTAAGTTTATACGAATCGATTAAATTTGTCATCTAGGTTCTGTCATTAAAAGTTGTTTTGGGCAAATATTCCGCCATTAAAATGATGTTTAGACATACTCCAGTGCATCTGACATTAAATCTTTATCATTTATACTTCAAATAAAGTTTGAAAGACAATTAATTCAATAACAAAAGCACTGGACCGTGACTTAAATATGTTTTTATTCACGTCTCTATGACATCACTTGATTAAGCGTTGTCAAATCAAACGTTTAATTGAATCATTCTGTTTACGTCAAAACATCATTATTGGTGTGCTAAAATCTTTAAAATGGCCATTAACCGTCAGTTCTTATTTTTTATAAGGATATAAAGATGGAATTTAATTGAAAGAACAAGTGTAGAGAACACAAAGCGCAAGTAAAGCTTAATCATGACGGGTTTTTTTTTCTAACTCTAGAAAACGATATATAAAAAGACTTCGTTTTTATTAGATAATTACTATCGATTACATAAACCAGCTTTGTATGAGTTCTGCATGCAAGATAAAAAACAATCCTATTAATTTGTAAAAGAGAAAAAAGGGTTTAAGAAAATATCTAAATTTATTACTAGCTTTTAACTGGAATTTTTTTTTCTCCAGTGCATGGTGTTTTTTATTTTGAATTTAAAAGGCATAGTAAGGTGTTGTTTGAAAGATATCATTATTTTATTTGAATAGATTCTCAAAATAGGCATTAAGGTCGAGTTAGATAATAAAAAAGAAAAAAAACATAAATCGGTCTTTATATCCTTATACATAAAAAGTAGCTTTTATGGATCTATTAAGAAAAGATAAAAAAGAGCATAAAGAGTAGCTTTTAAATGCATCGATAAAAATAAGTTGCAACTTTGTCCATAGATAAAAAAGACAAACGAAAAAGAAATAAAACAAAAATAAAAAACTGAAACATAAAAAATTGGGTTTTATTCTGACTAAAATTCAAGATCATGTCTCGTGAATATTTATTTATCAAGACTAGGAGATGACGATGTACGGATCTCTTACATGTACATGTATATCACTTTAAAATGGTAAGACTACCATAATTATAGATTAATACACGGTCTTTTTCATATTGCCCTTGTTATTATCCCGATACTTTGATATCCAATTGTCGAAAAATATATAATTTATTTTGGCCCGCTGCGAAACACGCGGAAAAAGCTCACTAAAGCTCGCCTTTTTCTCGTGTTTCTGAAGCTCACCCAAATAAATATTATATTTTCCGACAATGACTGTGTATTGTATATGTATAACGTAACGTACAGATATAGTGCAAAAGTCTGGACTTTATGCGATTCTATGTATTTCTACATACATTCGTTTGTACTTGTTTTAATCTTATAGTATACATCTCTACGCTTATAAGGTTTGAAATAATGAATTGACATTGGCATTACTTTAACAGCTTCCGACAGAGAGAATGTGTTTGTGGTCAGACAAATGTTTGCCATTCTACATTATATTACCTGTTTTCTACAATATATAATTTTTTTTTCCATAAGTAAAACAGGTCCACGTTATTCCGTGTTAAACTGTTTTTTTTTAAATATTTGTATTGAGGATGCTTTTAAGAAGGAAATGGAATGTGGGTCTTCTCATTGAGAATGACATAAAATGATATTGGAAGTTGACCACTGACAATACTGGTGCCATTTACGACGTATCACTTGTTACTAGGGCCAAAAATGTTGAAAGCCAAAACTTTGAAGAGCTGATTAAAATGCCCAAAGCGACCAAAAGGGTAAAGCAAAAGCAATCTAAGGACGGAGCTGTACACGGGTGAGATAACCCTGGCAAGATTGAACATTTCTATAACATAAATTTTGAAGTAACATTTCACGCAGAATTATAAAGTTGCAAAAAAGAGTCGCAAGAATTATTTTAAATTGTGATTATTCTGTTTCGTCTTCTTTCATGTTTACGTCACTTAAATGGTGATCATTTCCTAATAGAGTCAATTAACAAAAATGTATATTAATGTACAAAATTGTAAATGGTATGCAAGATGAAAGTCAGCCTTACATCTTAAGATCTTCTTCAAACAATGACTTATTTGTGCCTCGACCAAATACACAAATTTTTACAAAAGATTTTTCCATTTTTCAGCTGTGAAAATTTGGAATGAACTACCACCGATCATTAAATGTTGTAATTCTTTAGATCTATTTTAAAAACATTGTTTCCAACACTTCTTTACAACAACACAAAATGTTGATGAGTAATTGAATTAGAAAACTGTCTATTAAAATGTATTTTATTGTATAATCTTTGTATATTTGCTTTATGTTTATTTATGTGTTTAGAGGGCCCCAATGAAAATTAGACTTGTTCTTATTGGGTTACCCTCTTTAAATAAAGAATTTTCTTACTTACGCTGAAACCCTCTCGAACTTAAGTCCACTAGCAGGAGTAACCAATCAGTGGTAATGAAAAATATTCTATGATACCAAGATGTGCATATTTCTTCTATTTACGACTTATCAATTGTTTTTTTTTTTTAAGTTGAAACCCAAAACAATTACTCAAAACTTTGAAGAGCTGATTCAAATACAGAAACGATGTAAAGAGATCACGGGAGCTCAAACCATAGAGCTGCCTAGCGCGTCCCCAGGTGGCGGATAGGGAAAACCCTCTCGTTGGGGGTCGTCATGTCATAATACGGAAAGCCTGATCGCGAACCATAATGGGTAACGTGTTTGGAGAATGCCACACTCCCTGCACGTTAAAGACCCCTTTGATAGTTTTCGGGGAAAAAAGTAGGCTGATAGCCGCTATAGAAGGCTGAATTATCCGACCCTACCCATCAATCAACATTTTACAATGGCAGTCAAAATGTGTTCCCATTTGTGTCCCGCCCCTTCTCTATTTTAATTATTTGAAAAATTGAACTGGTTCTCGTCCTGAAGAAGCATGAATTATTTGCCACTGGACGTTAAGCAACAATCAGTCAACTAAAGGGTAAATCCAAATCCGTCTAAGACATACTTTTGTTTTCAAAAATATCTGTATGTTTATAACATTAAGTTTTGAAGTCATTGTTATACTAGCAACTGAGCTGGTGATGATATACAAAATATATATTTGAAAAAGTAGTGGCTTTAAATCCTAGTGGAGATGTTAGTGAAAAAAGAAAAAAAAAACACGGAGATGACCTTTTGGAAAATTAATTTTAATCCGCTTTTATAAAACTCTTCTTCTCCCTATTTTCCTGATAATATGTTATTGCTGATGCTGAAAATTGCCTGAATATATACGCAATATATGAAGATAAATAACATTTTATTGTGTACTGTTCTCACTGTAACTGGACACAACTGTTTAATGTATTTTCCTCAGGACGAAACAAATCACATGGCTTACTATGTCTTCTTGTTTTGATGTAAAGATTGCACGGTGTGTTGATGACAATAATGGTAATAATGTGTAATTATGTTGTTCCTATAGTGCAGAGAGGTAAAGAAAACACGTCCCATTTAAAGGTGATGACCTTTCTGGAAGTACACATTGGAATCTACTATTTCATCGATATTTAGTAGTTTGATAGATAAAAATCTTGCCTTAAGCTAAAACATACAGTACAATATAAAAATGAAAATCCAAAGATACTAATATTAGATATAGTAAATTTATATTATGCTGTATACGACGCATTTCAAGGAGTTACCTCTCATCAGCAGCATTAAAACCGAAACATTTGGAAGACCAAAAACCAAACTTATATTAAACAAGAAGTACTCAACCAAAAATACCGAATAGGAAGCCAAATTTCAGCTAAGGAGATCGACCATGTGCAATACAAGGAATGAACCCTTAGTATTCCTATTATTTTTTACTTTTGCATAAAACTGATAACAAATGAAAGCATGGAGAAAAGTAATCTAAACTCATTTCACAAAGATAACTAAGGACAAAGATAACTGGTTAAAGTTGCTGTATCATGATCCTTTACCTTCATGCTTTTAATTTTTACACATTAAAAGTTCAAATCATTCACATTATTTTCTAGTGTCTCTATAACCTATGTGGCAAAGTGTTCTCTTTGTTCCATCCGCCCTAATTTCTTAAAACATTTATGTTATTAAATTTGTCCCCTTCCTGGAAAATCGTGGAACATGAAACTAAAGTAAGTTACATTTAATGATGTACTTTCGACTCGACTGTCCATAAACGAATAACAAATTTAAGTTAAAAATTTATATTTTAAGCTCTATGTTTTCATCGGTGACAAAACTGCTATAGCATAGAAGGTGAAAATACACTTAATGTGATACTTAAACAACACATTCAGAAATTAAAAGCTTAATAACAAGTTTTCAGTGAACAAAAACACGGAGCAAACATTCAATTTGATTAAGATGTGTACTAAAAATACTAATTTTAGTACTTATAAGTGGTAACTTACGATCGTCAATTTAAAATTTTAAATGAGATGACATCACAAATTAGATTCAATTAAGTTACATTGAAGTAAGAACTAATATAATTTTTCAAATGTTATTTTCTATTTCTGACACTTTATTAAGATCAGTTAGCGATCAATGACCAGCATTATTCGTAAAAAAAGAAACAGCATCAAGTAAGACATTTTGTTTATTATGTTACAAGATCCGTACATGAAAAGGAAGCTATCAATTAGATTACTCTTGTTGTTATTGACAGTGGATGATCCAAACTGACATTAGCAACAACACCCACCAAAGAACCGGTCATTTGGCTGAAAAAGTCGTGAGATGAGCTATGTAGTAGTTGTCATATAAGATTAATTCCGCCGACCTGAAAAGGTTCGCTAAGTAAAGAGTAAATGTTGCGGAATAACATTCCTATATAATTGTCATCACACAGTAAGGAGTCTAAATAAAACCGTATCAAAACGTTGCATGGTTCTTCGATTGTTTTTCATGTACGCCATCTTGTCAGAGAAATGCATGGAACATATAATAAATGATAAATTACGATACCGGTAGATTGACCATCATCAAAGTATAAGATAATTCATACGAATTCATCAACGGCACAATACGTTGATTTATTAATCTGATATCACAAAAACCGTATTAAGTCTACAAATGGACGACCTAATACAGACACAGCAGCTATCTAATGCCCTTCAAGGCTAACCCTTCATTGTTATTACAACCTATTGGCAATCACAGAAGATCTTGTAACAGTTGATTACACAATTCAGCATGCAAAACATGACCAAGTAATGTCATACAAAAGGTTCTTCATTTATAATTATAATTTGGGATGAAAATGAATGTATTTTAATATAATTCGATTTAGTAACGTCAATGGTATATCGTTTTTATAATGTTAATTAAGTTTGGTTGATGATTTTGAGGTGATACCACGGTTGGTGGACTGCAAAAAACTCCCAAGACAAGGAAAAGACAAAGTCATGAGAATGGAACACAACAAACAAACGCCACAATATGTTTAACTAAAAAAATTAAAAACATTTAATATACTAAACAAAAATAGATCAAGACAGCACAGAAACTAAAGCACTAGCAATGTGAACTCCCACTAAAAACCGGTGATCCGGAAGGCTAAGCATATTGTGCTCCGTTAACGTCACATTGCAAACGAGTAAAAGCCAGTGTAGTGTAAAGCCCGTTGAGGTGAAAATTCTAGGAGAATGTGAAATCAAACTGAAAATATCTAGTCTCATACAAATGTACGTGAGATAGAAACTTCGTATCGCAAATCAATTCGTGATGACGACCGTAAAATGTTTGGAGTGATGAAAAAAAACAGAGACTGAACATAACCATGTCTTAGAGTTATTATATATGTGACATCAATCTCCTTCTGCCGAGAAATACGCCATATAAATCACATGCACGGCAGTAAAGAATCAACTGTGAAATATACTCTCGTAACCCCATAAGTATGTTACTGCTAAAAGGGGACGTTCAAAATCGAAAAATTAAATTCATCAGTTTTGATTTCAATATCCAATTATGATCTATGTACAAGTACGAATCTAGATATGAAGCACCGGTTGGTCTGTCTGTTGTCTCTTTAATTTAAAGTTCACTGGGACAGATGAGATGTAGGTAACAAAACTTGATTTACATATTAAAACATAAATACATAGTCAAACATAAAACCAGATAACGGTCAACTAAATTGAGAATTATTCATATAAGTTCAGGCAGAATTTATAACGATAAACACACTAGCAACATCACTCCAACGTGATGTTTTATTTAGAAAATATAAGGGAAGATATTTCTGTTCATTCGAATAAGATGAAGTAAATATTAAACGCCAAAATCTGAAAACAGAAGAAGACTACAATTAATTAAAGATTTAACAAAAGTTAAACATATTAAATTCATGGTACAATGTACTTTGTTAAATAATTGTACAAAATCACTACATTTTCGACCAATTTTGCAAGGGTCAGTGTTTGTAGTGGTATATTGACAACAGACGATATAGTGTTTTAAAAAATTTAAAACACTAAAGATTTATAAAAAGTTAACTTTTCATAAATCTCTAGCTAAGAGTGTATATTGGAGTGTTTTCTTCTTTTTGTAGTCATTTCGCAGACTATCAACCTTATTAGATATTAAGTAACATCCACACTTTTTTTTATATCTACAGGAAACAGCGAGTTATTTATGTTTTGATTTTGACCAGTAATATGGAAAACAGTACGGACAACTCGATTCCTGTTGTTGATGTTGATGATATTTGTGTATCAGAGATCGGACCCTGGGAGAGCTTTCTACTTATTATGTACAGTGCTGTTATAATCGTTGCTATATTTGGAAATGGCGTCGTTTGTTACCTAATCATTAATGATCATAGAATGAGAAGTGTTACTAATTTATTTCTTTTAAATCTTGCATTTAGTGATATAACAAAGGCTTTAATGTGTCCTATAACCATCATGGCAAATCTTATTTTCCATTATTGGCCTTTTGGATCTTTTACATGTCCTCTAGGAACATATATTCAAGTGGTTGCTGTGTTTTCCAGTGCACTTACCATGCTGGCAATGAGTATTGACAGATACATTGCTATTTTACATCCGTTGAGACCTAAAATTACTAACAAAGGAGTAGTTCTTGTTTTGATTTGTGTTTGGATTATGTCAGCTGCCGTGCCTTTGCCGACTGCGATCACGTCAAGGATTTTATATTCAAACGATTCAGATCAGTGTCCCAAAGGACAATGTATAGAAGTATTTACCGGAATGAACCGATCTGTATACAGCTTAGTTATTCTGCTTCTTCAATATTTTATACCTTTAATGGCGTTGGCGTACACCTACAGCAGGATAGGCTATGTCATCTGGATAAAGAAAACTCCAGGCGAAGCGGTGCCAATGAGAGATGAACGTTTAGCAAATTCGAAAAGAAAGGTAATGAGTTACTGCTAACTTTATTGCGATAATGAATTCTATTGTTGTTGTGATTCAAAAATGATGAGTGCGGGATGCGATAACTTTACAGTACTCAGAATTACCTAATAGAAAATGTCATAAAGTGTTAGAAGAGGCGCTCAGGATGAGTTTTTATGATATCGTTTCTGACAGCTTGAGAGTAGTATCTGATTATAGAAATTATCGTCTAGAAAAGATTTAGATAGCAAAATCTTAAACAGATTGATGCTGCTTTTGTCAAATCTTGATGATAATGATACTTATAAAATGTAGAAATATAAGGTATGCGTCAATGATATAACATCCAGATATTTCTCTGACGTCAAACGGACTGTTTTTATAATTGAGGCTGTGGGCCAAAATAGAGTACACTATAAATAAAACTGTTTGTCGATTGTTCCCAAAATCAGCACTTATCAATGCCTTTCGAGTAAAACATGTATTTACTACAACGAAAACCACAAATGCTTTACTTCTATAACCATATTCCTCTTCAAAAAAATTATACTTTAAGGCAATGTCACCTATTTATTAAGAAATTGTAATAGGTATTGATATTCATTTTGCCTGCACAAAAATGGTAATTTCTAGTTGACAAAAAAATAATATTTGGAGATAATTATTTAAATGAGGGAAACAATGTTTTCTTGGTAGGAATTTGTTTGAAATACGAAAAACATTGCTTAATCTTATTTGCAATAATCCACAGGGCGCTCTGTCGTTCCACGACCAAATCCAATTCTTAAAAAGGCTGTTTTATATCAGAGGATTTAATCTGGGTTTTAACACTAGAAGGAAAACGATACTATCTAGGATTCTTAATGTGGACTGAAAAAGATGCAGCAGACCACTCCACAAAAACTAAAAAAAAAACAAAAAAAAAAAAAAAAAAAAAACAAGCACTACATATCTTAGGAAACATTAGCGTTATAAATTCAACAAGGTACCACATATAAACATATTGCATGTATTTAGAATAAATATATATATCTATAAATAGATAAGATACTTTCATTGAAAGTAAAGGGTCCTCGCTTCGCACAGACATATATAGAATACTGCGAGGTTAAGCATATTATAACTATCCATCTTGATTCTGAATTAGCTGTTAAACAAAGACATACAAACGATACAAATCAATACTTTGTTAAATATGTTTGGTAGTACATTGTATCAAAAATGTACCACATAAAAACAAGTTTCCCACCACTATTGTCTGAACCAAGTCAGACTATCCTGAATCTCTGTTGTGTTCATATTTGTGTTTTGTACTCTTTTATGTTATTTTTGTCCGGCGTTCTGTCAGTCGGATTGCCTTGATTACCCCTGACTGGTATGTCAATTTTTTACCTTTCCTGTTATCCATCTTGTTGTTTATTTCAAATTAAAGTACTGTACTTGAATACTGGTTCTTTACAATGTACTAACTCAAAATAGCAATGTTAGCCCCCCCCCCCCCCCCTTTTATCATCTAGACTGGAGTACAAGCTATGGAACTTAGTGTTTGATTTCATACGCAAGTCGTAATAAGTCCAAAACTATGATGTAATGTATGACCATATATATATTGTATATCTACACAACAGTCTAATAGTAGAACAACAAATGATAAAAGCAATACATAAAAAAAACTGGCTTCAGAAACCCACGAAAAGAATCAATGATCGGTCAGAAAATTTAAAGATTTTCCAACGAAACCAGCCTTAAAGTACAAGTCTATTCAAAGTAATCGAAAAGCTAGTTTTATTAAGCTGCCTTACATACATGTACAACATTACCGTTAAATTAGGTTTTTAAATTCCCTTTTGAAAGATATGTACAAGTGACGCTAAACGTCAATCAAATTTGTTAAAAGTGATAAAAAATAATAAATAGTTTTTATAATTTATGGTATCAATTTTTTTATGAAGTAATTATTTGTGATCATAAGATTTCTTTTGTTATTCCAGACATATACATGTAAATATGGATAATGCGAAAATAAATTAGCTCATTATATAACCCTTTATGACGATCAAAAATGTAATGAGAGTCTTTAAAATTATCTTACGTGATTTTTTGAAGGCATATAATGTAGTTTGCTATAAACCGTGATTTATATTTGTACAGTGACATTCCTACATTCTGTTAATAAACTTTATCGCATGTATCAATTAAATTACACAAAGTGTGGTCAGATCAGTGAAAATGAAAATTATTCTAGACTTGGATAAATTCTATACGTCTAAAATTATACACTGAAATGAAAGAATATTCAGTCTTTTAAGGCGCCATGGGTTAAATACATAAATTATTAATCAGGTGAAGACAAATTGGCATGTTTGTTTGCCTTTTGAAATGAGACTGAATCCAGGGAAAGATTTCCTTCTAACAGTTAGTACGCAAAACTGAAATATCTTTATTTTGTACATTCTCCTAAATATGTGAATAGTTAGTAGGAACAATCAATTATTGCTTGGGAACTTTGGGAAATCAAGCTATCAACATCTTCGTTTGAAAAACGTCTCAGAGAAAGAAAATCAAACGTATTTCTGAAAAACTTCAGTAATAACGTAAAAGTCATGAAAATCCATTTACAATACATGTTCATTTCCGATATGTCTTGTGTTGTCGTAAAGAAAATATATTCACGTCGAGAAATTATTATCAACAGGACATTGATGATTTTTAGACAATGTCAAAGTCTATAAATATTAACAACAGCGAAAATGTATAGGACGTTGTAAAAACTTGAAATATTGATTGTGTTTTCTTCTGTTTTAAGGAAAAATGTTAATATCGATAAACAATTTTACAAGTTGTGGATTCTTCATATTTCGATAAATACCCACGTTTTTGCTTTTTTGTGTGAATTTAAATCAATACATATACTGCAAATTTCGATATTTTCGAAACATAGAATTCCCACCTTACCACGAAAATAAACAAAATCGCCGTCCCTAACACGTACTTTCGTATTTTCGAATACGTAAACAACATTTAAAAAAAATATTACATGTATCATTCAAGTTTCCAAATCTCTAACTGCTTGGTTAAGACATAGACAATAATACATAAGGTGCAAATCACAGAAGGGAAAAAAACCAATATATATATGGTACAAATTTTAATGCATATGATATGCACATTTCGTTGAAATACAAACGAAATATGCAAAAACCAACCACAAAGATTATACATATTAAAGTCACTGTCTGTGCACTGTCTACTGCTTTTATAAGTATATATTATCTGCATTTTGACAGCTAGATATCGTAAAATATCATCCCGTGAGCCAGAATATGAAGTTTGGGACGAGTGAGCGTAGCGAACGAGACCCAAGTCTTCATATTCTGTCGAGCGGGATGATATTTTACGATATCTAGCTGTCAAAATGCAGATGATATTTTTATCATCTTAATTACTAATCTGAAACGTAAATATTTGTAAACTTTCTAAATTCTCCCAAATTATCGCGGGAAAAGTATGGATTCTTCATCCCAACGACAACAACACGTACGTTGTTTACCATACCAATAAGTATATATATGTCCTGAATGTTCATGTAAAATATCTTATAAACGATATAAATACATACATTAGGGTGTATTTTCATTTTTTTTAAAAGAAAATCAGTCTGGAAATCTTTGTTCATGATTTTCCGGGAAACTAAAGAACCCGCTTTCAAACTTGCAACCTCGTGACGTCATAGTCCGTCTCCATTCGCGAAACAACGTCTGACTTAAATATGCGCAACATAAAATAATCATTCAACTTCAACCAAGGATACTACATATTTAAACATCATTTAGTTGTATTAGTACTAATTCAGGCGAAAATATGGCTATGAAAATATAAAGCGTAGATTTAATAAATTGTTTTAATCGCAAATAATGGAATGCAATGGAAAGAGCGGAAAGAAGTCCCAGCAGACATTATCAGCATCGAGGAAAGACACATTTTGTTGATGTCACTTTTATAAATTTCTTCATCATTCATTTAAATAAGACGCCATAATATAAAAAATGAACACCAGATCTTGATATATTTATTAATATTTTGCAATTTTGAAAGTTATTTAATAAGTTCTAAGCTGCCAAACGTTGGGAGAATTTGTTGATAATGCCTGCTGACTGTTGATAACTCCTGCTCAGCGCACGCGCTTCTTGATACGAATTTTACGGAGCTGCTCAATAAGCTGATAGAATCGCAGGGAAGGATGATAAACGTACATATAATTCAGTTCAGAAATCTTTTAATTCCTTATCATCTTAAATCAAAGTCCTTTGTGCCTCTTTATCTCTAATAAGATAAGCTTATTTACCATGTTCAGTGATTTCTGCAAAAAAAATACACATGTATATAACAAAACCTTTTATATGGGGAATAATACGTGACCAAATCTATATCACATGCTATATCGACCCAAGTACCAAAAATCACCCCGAGGTGCGATATTGGTCGACGGTTGATATAGCATATGATCTACATTTGTAGGTTTGACCCTGTTTTATTCTTTATATTATTTATTTCAACAATATAGAACATTGCTTTGTTCCCAGTAAGAAATGTTAATATTGCTGTAAACAGCAGAACAAAGGTGTTCCTAGTACGGATGCGATATAGGGTATGCGATATAGGTATGTGATATAGGCTTAGGGGTGCGTTATGAGGTAGGTGATACAGCTTCTTGCAAAGTCTTGATAATGCATATCAAAGATGTATGCAATTTACTAAAATTATATGATATAAAAATATAAGAATAAAATAGCTAAAATAATATTTTACATATCATATGATATAATTATAGATCAATACATGGTCTTTTTCATATTGCCCTTGTTATCAGCCCGAGACCTTGATATTGGCCCGGAGGAACAATATCAGTCGAGGGCTGATAACACTGGCAATATGAAAAAGACCATGTATTAATCTATTTATCACATATTATCACCACTATCAAGAAATAATTTTAATGTTGAATTAGATTTTCCAGTCCTCAAGCAAGCTTGTCAGGTTTTTGACACCCCTGCATATAAGGTACACATTCACAATGCTACAGCTATTAAACAGTGTTTTTTCTTTCACTTGGAGTATAGAGTCAAACAAGAGGAAGTGACGTCGATGGAGCTCACGAGAGGGCAGAAAACATATCATACGAGTGCAGATACATGTAACATGTTATCTGCCCTCGTATGATGTTATTGCCCCGGGGGCAAATAACATGCATCAGATTATGCTTTTATTACATATGCAAAATCGGCGTTATTTCAATAAAATATGTGATAGCATCACCCTAATATTTTCAGTGTTATAATACACGACTGTAAAGTAAAAAAATATTTACATTCTACGATCTAGGATTTGTAAATTTTTTCAAGAAACATATTTTTCTGAATATTTCAGATGGTAAAGATGATGATAATTGTTGTGTTGGTATATGGTATGTGCTGGCTTCCCATTCATATTGTCACCTTGATTGGGGATTACGATCCAAGTGTTTATGAATTAGAATATATAAAACTGATATGGAACGCATCTATGTGGCTTTCCATGAGTCATGCATGTTATAATCCTTTTGTGTATGTTTGGATGAATAAAACTTTCCGGAGAGGATTTTACAGAATATTTGCAGCTTGCTGTTGTAAAAAGAGTAGGCGTACAAATTCTATCCAAGAGGAACATACTATGGCTATGACCTTAAGTACAAGAAATGGTTATTCTTCTCAATCAGGATCAAATTCAGTATAAATCATTGATAATTGCAGACGTATTTCAAGAAAGCACCTGGTTTACAGATAGATTCGATGAAGCCTAATGACTGTTGCTTTACAATGTCATGACAAACTAATAAATTAGCAGGTAACCCATTAGCTCTGACTATTTATTTCGTCTTAATGTTGGAGTGACTTATACTTTAGATGAAAGATAGCGATGACATTTAACGATTGGAGAAAGTTCATCGTAAAAGTGGATTAGATTATAGGAATCTTTCAGACATTTGTAAATATATCATAATAAGCTTAAAATGTTGGACCAATATATCAAATAAACCAGCCATTTGTATATACATGTAATATGTATTTGATGTTCTGTAAAGATCAATTGAACGAAAAATATCCGACCTTTCAACTTGACTCAATTTTACAGGACCCTATTTACATGATGTAATATAAACAAGAATAAAACATCATGCTCTTAAATTATTCCACATTCATTTATTTTTTATCATCCAATCAGGAATAAGGAATACATGAGTTCATATTTTCAATAATGTCACCGAAGATTGAAAATAAAATACTTTTCATTAGCAGTGTCAAAACAAATGTCAAAGAAGCAATATTGTAAAATATTTTCCTTTTTGCACCGAACGTACACATTACGAAAACTTGTATCTCAACTGCAATACTGAATGCCAACAATGCAGAAATCAGACATTTCTATATCTGAAATGCAGATTAAATATCAAATCGGCCTAAACAGGTTAAACTACAAAAATAATGAAACGCAGCAATCGGAGATTGCACATCCCCCCGCTCCCAGCAAAGTCGGAATGCACAAAGTCTGAACCCCTCATAATTTCAAATTGCATAAATAGAGAAAAAGTTTGACACTGATCTTTGGATATCAAGAAACAACACAGAAATATGAAATTGGACTTCTACTGCTCGGACAAAGTCGAATGCAAAATGTTTACTATAGATTTCACAAAATACACAACACCAATATTAAACATTTTAAAATATCTGAACTGATCTTTTAATAACGAATACAAGTAGCTATGGTTAAGGGTTGGGCATCTCATTTAGAGATAACTTGTAATTTTCTAAATAAGTGGGGTGGGGCCGACCCCCGGGATGACCATTAAACTGGGCTTGTCATGCCCACTAAGAATATATATGGTTTAGGGGTGGGGATCTCAACTGTTTTTGAGATAACTTGTAATTTTGTAAATGAGGGGGGTGGGGCCGACCCCCCGGGGATGACCATTCAACTGGTCTTGTCATGCCCACTAAGAATATATATGGTTTAGGGGTGGGGATCTCAACTGTTTTAGAGATAACTTGTAATTTTCTAAATTAGGGGGGTGGGGCCGACCCCCGGGGATGACCATTAAACTTGTCTTGTCATGCCCACTAAGAATATATATGGTTTAGGGGTGGGGATCTTAACTGTTTTTGAGATATCTTGTAATTTTCCAAATGAGGTGGGTGGGGCTGACCCCCGGGGGTGACCATGTAACTCGTCTTTAAATGTGGAATAAAAATATATATGGTTAAGGGGTGGGGATATGAACTGATCTTACCATATTTTGAGATTTTACATATTAGGGTGTAGCCCCACCCCCCGGGCAAAAATCAAAATTCCGAAACCTTTGGCACAGACAACTCTTCAAGTGTTACTAGTGTACCTAATTTCATGTTTCTATCTTCTACGGTGTAGGAGGAGTTCTTGGACAATCGTGTTTAGACATTTTTTAACTCCTTAGGGCATTGCCCCTAGGGGCGGGACCAAAATTTTGATACCCTCTTTCAACTTGGGAAAGGCAATATAAGTAGTGACATAAGTTCCAATATCCTAGCTTTAACACTTTTGGAGATATCTCCATTTATTGGATATCGCGAAATTCGTTTTTCGCTCATAATTTGGCCCCAAGGGGTCGAATTCCAATTTTAAGGGGTCTATTCCCTAGTGGGTCATATACTCTTCCATGATGCCAAATTTCAAGTTTCTATCTTTTACCGTTTCAGAGATATGCCTTGCCACTACAGACGTACGTACGTACGTACGGACGGACTGTATTACATGATCCCCCCGCTTTCGCTAAGCGGGGGGATAATTATAAGCATACATTAATGCCAGCGAGGTACTCCCTGCTTAAAAAAATCACACTTAATGACAATAATTTTAAAGCGTTTTCAATAAAGTTAATTAACAAAAAAAAAAGTGATTCAAGCATTTAAATCCATTTCAAGAGCCGAGACATCTGAACAGTAAGCTGGAGTTAAAAACTTCACTTGAATTAAGCAATAGAGAAACTGTATGGCGGTTACAAACAACAATTTTCATCAGACATAACCCATTGGAACAAACCCTGAAATACTAACGAAACATACAAAAAACAACTACAAAGAATCAAAATACTAACTTTATAAACAACACAAACTTGGGTACACTGGGAGAGTAAGCAGTTTGTGCTGTCAAGCAAAGTAAATCCATTAGATGTCCCGATCCAGCTGAGAAAAATGACATTTCACGCCAACGGAAAAAGTCAAACAACATTTTTGTTAATAGGAATTGTAACTGTCAATCAAAATTATAAATTCTAAATTTCTAAATGGTTAACAATAACATATCCATGTCCAAGACTGCAGTAACAATCTTTTTCTCAAACGTCATGAATCTATAAACATGCGATGTTTGAATATTGCCACGAAAAGTCTGTAAGCATGGATGTTTAAATATTGAAACCATAGGTCTATACGCGTGCGATGTGTGTACAAAATGTGTATTGGCACCTAAGAAAGAGGGGTTAGCACGGGAAAGATGATGCAATCACAATTGCCTTCAGCTTTTATACACTGTGTAAATCTATAGTATTTTAAATCTCAGGTTCATTGAAATGGACTAGTTCGAACGTTTACCTTTGCAGGGAAAGGGTTGAATTATTCAAACGTTTTCATTCATTTCTTAATTTAATCTTTAAATATGATCTTTTTATAACAATGAATTATAGACGCAAGAGCCAACGTTGGCCGTATGAATACTACCAATTCACATGAATTATAGAATTACCATCAACGGTATAATCCGCCATACATGCAAAATTCTTATTGAGACACAGAATACATAACACTGTATTACATATAGCGACCAGTTCCCATGAGGTTAAAAGTTCGGCTGATAGTTTGGGTTAACGCACACAATCCTGAATGAGGACCATCTAAGGATCATTGCTGCTAAGTTTGGTTCAAACCTCTCAGTAATTTCAGACATGAAGATTTTTTAATGAATTTTACATAGTGTCTAATGTTAAACTATGTTCGGCTGTGGCGGCCATCTCGGTTGACAGTCCACGTCATCCGACGCAATTCTAAAAAGATCATAATCTAGGGACCATTGCTGCCAAATCTGGTTCTAATTGGTCCGTTGTTTCAGACAAGAAGATTATTTAATGAATTTTCCCATAAGGTCCTATGTTAAAAAAATAACAATCCAAAGATACTAATATTAGTAAATTTATACTATGCTGTATACGACGCATTTCAAGGAGTTACCTCTCATCAGCAGCATTAAAACCGAAACATTTGGAAGACCAAAAACCAAATTTTTTTTAAAACAAGAAGTACTTATAACCAAAAATACCGAAATAGGAAGCCAAATTTCAGCTAAGGAGACCATGTGCAATACAAGGAATGAACCCTTAGTATTTCTATTATTTTTGAATTTTGCTAAATACTGGTAATTTCCGTAAAAAAATCAATGAAAAAAGTCCCATGTTAAACTAAGTTCAGCTTTGTTGACATTCCGGGTCAACGGACACATTTCTGAAAGGGTATTACCTATGAAACATTTCTGTTTTTTGATTCCAATTGGCCAAGTGATTTCAGACAAGAAGATTTTTTAAATAAATTTTCCCATAGGGTCCCATCTGTGGCGGCCATCTTGGTTGACATTCTCGGTCATTGGACAAATTTCTGACTGAGGACCATCTACGGACCATTGCTGTCAAGTCCGGTTCCAATTTGCTCAGCATTTTCAGACAAGACGATTTTTAAATGAATTTCTCATAGGGTTCTATGTTAAATTAAGTTAGACTGTGGCGGCCATCTTGGTTGACATTCTCGGTTATTGGACATATTTCTGCCTGAGGATCATCTACGGACCATAACTGTCAAGTCCGGTTCCAATTGGCTCAGTAGTTTAAGATACGAAGATTTTTTAATGAATTTTCCCATAAGGTCCTATGCTAAACTAAGTTCTGCTGTGGCGGCCATCTTGGTTGATCCTCCGGTTCATCGGACATAATTCTGAAAGAGGAGCATCTAAGAACCATTGTTGCTACGTTTGGTTGCAATTGACTCAGTAGTTTCAGACAAGAAAATTTTTAAATGAATTTCACATAGGATCCTATGTTAAACTAAGTTAGGCTGTGGCAGCCATCTTGCTTGATCGTCCGGTTCATCGGACATAATTCTGAAAGAGGACATTCTAAGGACCATTGCTGCTAAGTTTGGTTGTAATTGGCTAAGTAGTTTCAGACAAGAAGATATTTAAATGAATTTTCCATAGGGTACTATGTTAAACTATGCTCCACGGTGGCGGCCATCTTGGATTTCAGATCAGCACCAAAAACTCAAAATTAGTAGAGGACCACCCTAGGATTTGTGCATGATTTGGTATGTTTGTGTAAGACTGTTTTTATGTATTCCCCATAGGGTTCTATGTTAAACTATGTAAACATGTGCGGTCATCTTGGATTTCAGATCAGCACCAAAAACTCAAAATTAGTAGAGGACAATCCTAGTATCATTTGTGCATGATTTGGTTTAAATGTATGAACCAGTTTCTAACAAGAAGCTGTTTGTATGCATCTCCCATACGATTTTCTGTTAACAATGTTCCACGGTGGCAGCCATCTTGGATTTCGGATCCGCACCAAAAACTCAAAATTATTAGAGGACCACCTAAGGAACATTCCCACAATATCACAATTCAATCTGCCAAGCGGTTTCTCAGAAGAATATTTTTGAAATTTCAGCCAATCAGAACGCATTATTGGCCCTGGCTTACATAAAATAACTATGCAGATAACCACTGCTGCATGTTACCATATATATCCACGAGCACTTTAGTCTTATTCTTGCTAGGTTAACTATTAATCGTAAAGCCGGACGTATTCCTAGCAAGCTTAATTACTAGCTGTAGACGTTTCATACTGAGATCAAATAAATATGCACTTTAATGGGAAATGATTTTTGTATCTGTCAGTATGTTTATATGTATATGAATGTAAATTTAAATGAAAGTACTTAAATAAGCAGCTGACATATCCTATCCTGTACATTAAGAAATTGATATGTAAAATTTTTAAAAGTCAGCAAAAACCTTAAAATGTAAGTAAAAGATAACAAAAATATCGGAAAGAATATTACTAAAACGATCTTTTAACTTTGTTGTCACGTCGATTTCACATCCTCAATATATACATGTCACGATACTTAAAGCTGAAGAAATAGATTGTCTGGTTTTTTCGAAAGACGAAAAAATCTGAAAAGGTATTAATTAACAATGAAAATTAATCTAGCGATTCCTTAGAGAAAAGATCTCTAGTGAGCTATAGCAAACAAGGTCATTATTTAAAACTAAGAAGTCTAGACCAACTATTGGTTACAAAAAAAAACAATAAAAGTCTGAAATTAATGTGATGTTTTTATTATTGCTGAAAATGCGATAGGATGGAAATTGCTATGATTACAAGGGGAGAACTTGCATTTTAAATTTTGATAGTTACGTTGTTTATACATTAATCGAATTAATTTTATCAAAGATAGGCAAAACTTTTCGAATTTACACTTCCAACATTTACAATCTTTTGAGTTTATTACTACGGCATTTTTGGCCTTTGGCATTGCTGACGGGTTATAATCTGAATTATCGTATTTCCCCATGCCTATATCGACATGATGAGGTTACATCCGGTTATAGGCAGATGGCCATTGAAAAGTAAGAAATTCCATTAAGATTGCTAGTTAACAATACGATAAATTTATCATCAAGTTTTCTTCAAACAAATGTTGTAAAATATAAGCTGCTCGACACAATATGAAGCTTTTAGCTCGTTCGCTACGCTCACTCGCCGAAAAAGCTTCACATTGTGTCTCGCGGCTGACATTTTACGATATACGTTCGCAGAAAACCTGATAATATGTACATATTTAGATAGAAATTGCATGCATGGTATTCAGAAATAACAAACGTTATTCGTTTATATGCATGCGATGTTTGTGCATTGCAACTTAAGAAAGAGAAGCTAACATAGGGAATGAGATGCCATCATAGCGGGGAATTTAATTGAACTTTCATATAAGCATCCGTTGGAGTAAGTACATATATTAAATACATGTAGGTAGAATAATACCACATCGGTAAGTTGAGTTGAGAATCCAAAAGACCGGAATTGCAGGATAAGGATAAGGAAAACAAAGAAAAATATTACAAGAAATTTAAAAAAATAACACAAAACAGAAAAAAAACAAATCGCAAACACCGAATCACTCGTACGTAAAACTGAGAGGCCCTAGTGGGATAAGTCTGTCATGTTGCATTGTGACGAATCCTTTCGAATTGCAAGTCGGAAATGATTGGTTAATAACTAACTTTCGATACGTATATTATGCACTTTTTTAAGTGGCAATACGCAAAAATTGCATGCATATAAATTAATTACGTTTGTTATATATATATATATATATATATAACAGTTTTTTAGTTGACTTTAGTCTGACATTTTTACAATTAAAAAAATGGGAAAACAATGTTCACGAATAAGATCGCCCATAAGGAGGATGCGTAGGGAAGCATTTAGAAACAAATCCCACAGATACATTTTCATTAAATGTAACTCAATAAAGCATACTTTCTGTTTTGATTTACTCAATGCTTTAAACTATATATGGATCAATTTGGTGTATTGTGTAGTTTCCCAAAAGAATAGAATCTGTTGAAATCAAAGTAAACTTGAAAACCGTGAATGAATGTGTGATTAACCATAGTATTAAATTAAAATACCGAATTCTACTTTCAAAAGTATGAAATGATATCTTCCGAACATATAACATTTTACGTTGGACATAATCAACCGTAAGTTGCAATACACTTGTTATAAATGTCAGGAAACTTGTGTGTGCATCTCTCTCAAACATGGATCAGTCCTTGTTTGGTTTTATCTTATCTGTTTTGGATTTGAGTTGTTCTGAAACACTTTGGGTTATTTTTGTCCCTTTTTAGCTCAACTCTTAAAATTTGTATTAGGGGTCTGCATCTCCAACCAATATGGCCGCTAAAAATATAAAAATAAGTTTAAAAAGTTTAAAAATCACCTTAGCTAAAACTAATTAACCAATGGAGACCAAAGGTTAGCGGAATGCTCTTTAGGTAGACCTTTCATCATTGTATGCGATGACCATACTACCAACCAATATACACCAAGGTAATCGTTTAACAAAGGATCCTTTGGGAAATTCACATAATGATCTGCAGTCAGAAAATCGGATAAAACGGAAGGAATGGTTCTTAGCTGTTCCTCTTTCAAAAGTACAAGACATTGAACCCGCGCGAGCGCGGGAAAATAAGCATTTTTTTGTGGTGGCCATGTTGACTATAAAAATTTGTTGCGGCCATGTCATTCATGGAACAGTGACTCAATATGGATGTTGTAGCAGGCTTTCCATAAACTTTCCTGTCAAGTAGGTGGTATCAACTGATAGTTTCATGTCTATATATGCTGTAGTATTCCAGAAATGGATGTTAATGCAAACTTTAACCAAAGTCAATGAAGCGTGAAATGTAGGTCAACGTGACCCAATTGTCATATGGCTGTTCGTTACTACCGAAGATGTATCCACTGATGAAGTAGACTGTATGCCACGTAGAATTACCAAAATGGACCTTAAGGTTCCATCAAAGTCAAAATCTATGACGAAAACACAACCACATAAATTGTCAATATTTTTATTGTTACAATTAATTCTGAACTGGAACTTGATGAAAAGCTTTAATTAAATACACATTTCATAATGCATTACATTTTTCCTTCAGAATAAATATGAAAATGAAATTGTAGATGTAACCATTTCCTTAGTGACGGATGAATTTTTCAAAAGATGCCATGAGTTAGGTAGAGCATATGTTTGGAAAATAATTGTTCCAATTGTTCCATTGTCATCATGGGCAGGGCATGCGATGCTTAATTTCACAAATATATCCATTGATCAGACGATAAAAGCATTTTTAATGTGTGGATGCGTGTGCTGTCCACGTTTATATTTATCAAAGATGTCCGAGATAAATTTCGTCATTAATGATAAAGATGACCATTTGTTAAAAATAGTTTTATCTAGGGCTTACAGGGAATTGTATGGTAGAGATATATTTAGACAGGTCACATGACAAATAATGTAAAAATAGATAATTGTTGGTTTAATCACGTTGTGCAATGTAAAAATCCGAGCAATCCAAAAAAAAAAAAAACAACTAAGTTAGGAATTCCTCTGAACTTTACCTTACTTCTTCATAGCCTTTACAGTTAGGAGAAATTGTGTTATTGTAGAAAAACAATCCTGAATACATGAAGCGGAAACATCCCATTCGAAGGAGAATGTTTTTAATTAGTTTTATTCTTTTTCCGTATAAATTTCAAACAGAAATACATTTAAAATATGTGCATACTTGTTTATTTAAATCAATGTGTTAAAATGATGCATTCGAGAACCTTCTAAGGGATATGTTGGGAGAATTCATATACGAAAAGTGCATACAAATTCCATTTGCACATAAACAAAACTGCAGTTGAAATTTATAAATGCAGATTGTCAAATCCGATAATAACCTTTATAATCTGAACCAGACATCGTTTATTTTGAACCACGCGTTTTGCCGCCTATTCGGCTAATTCGTAAATTTTAGTATTATAGATATCCGACGACCCGGGTCACTAAGATGACTAAGACCCTAAACCACGTAGCCAATTGGAATTAACTATAAGCAATTGTCTATATGTGGTCCTCTTTCCAAATTTATCTGCAAGATGGCCACCTCAGCAGAACTAAGTTAATATAAAACTGAGTCGGAAGATTCCTGTTGTCTTAAACACGCAGAAAGCGGAAATCTATTTAAAGAGCAATAGTCCTTGTGATTCTCTTTCATATAACTGTTTCTAATGATCCTGACAGCAAACCCCCTGATCTTAGTTTTACATTGAACCCTATAGGAAAATTCAAAAATCATTTCTCTTAAACCCCAGAGTCAGTTCGAATCAAACTTGGCAAAATTGTTCCAAGGCAGTCCTCTTTTTAAATTGTATCATCAAGCAACGAAATGTCTGCAACAATCAAACATTAGTGTTACCTTCTATGGGCAAATGAAATCCAGATGAATAATACAGGCTCGAAGGAGCATCTAGTTAAAATATATTTTGGCCTTTAGCGTTAATTGTTGCACATGCATATTTAGTGCATCGCATGTTATGTGGTTACAGTAGAAGCTAGGCGATGAAATGCCATGACTAACGAGAACTTTTCTTTGGTATTTAAGATACTTATGTAGATTGGTTGATGATGGATGAATTATTGTTTAATGTCATTTAATGCATATCAGGACGAGAACATGTTGATATGATATGAATGTACTAGATCGACAAACTGAGTCGGATTTCTAACGTGCTAGCTCACAAGGTAACAGTCCGCATGAAGACATATCACTCCTCCCGGGCACATTATGCTGATTATGACCCGACCAGTCCTTTGCTCTTACTTCTAGATGCCGCGTGCTTGGCGGAGAGACAGCAAATACCAATTTTAATGTCTTTGGTTTGACCCGGCCGGGGTCGAACCCGCAACCTTCCGAACTCGAGGGGAGCACGCTTCCGCGAGACCAACGCGGTGGTAAAGATAGATTGGTAACTATTATAAAAACAAATTAAAGCAATAAACACCAAGTGACATCTATTACTATGAAATATAAGTTTATTGGTACTTATAAGGATTCCTTAGTCAAAATTTTCTATCCCGGAGACAATCCTTGCAAAACGTTAAAGTTGTGATCCCCATACTAATACGCCATGGGAAAATTAAAATTGTCGCATTTTATTGATTATAGTAGTTATTTTTCCATTCTATTAACGTAAGATAATAAAAAAGACATTTTTTTTATCTATATATTATCTTTATTGAACTGTATTTTTAATTAATGTTTTTGAAGATTGCCTTCATTGTAAATTGATTGACCAGAACAAGGTTTCGAGACCAGATTCTTCTATCTTCAGTTAGATTTATCATCTTCAGTAAAGTCTGGTTCATCACCTCATGTAAAATGTAGTGGTTTATTAATGTAGCAGGATATATGTCCTATTTCTGATGTCTAATAGTTTTAATGGGAGTTCACATTCCGATCTTTCTTGAGCAGTGTTAAAAAGGGCACCGACCAATCTCTGCCTTACATAGATAGTGCTTTATATTTTATTTTTATACCTTTGTATTATTTGTTCTCAGTGTTTTGCTAGTATCATGAATTGGCCTTGTGTTTTGTCCCCCGCCGCAACGCGACGGATGGACCTAGTAATGGTCTGCGTCCGTGTGTCCGTCCGTCCGTCACAGTTATTTGACAGCGCAACTCCTCTGAGACCGCTGATCGGATTACGTTCAAATTTTATAGGATTGTTAGTCACCTTTTGTACTTGAGTATCGCACTGCCACTTTGATTTGACACATTTTACGCGAGTTATGGAACTAATTTTTTCTGCATTTGTCACTACAGGAACACTTTGTCAGCGCAACTCCTGTGAGACCACTGATCGGATTTCGTTCAAATTGTAGGACTGTTAGTCACCACATGTACTTGATCCTATCGCACCACAAGTTTGATTCGACAAATTTTACGAGACTTTAATGTTTTGTGCATGTGACACTACAGGAACACTTTGTGGACGCAAATTTTTATTTGTACTGTCCTGCAATTTTTTATTATGTGTTGACATCCATACTGTGCCACCATTTCAATAATACACATTTTGTGTACCTTGTGGGGTTTAGACCTTTCTCTGCGGCGGGGGACATATGGCTACGTGTAGCAATCTTGTTGATTTTGATATTGTGGACTTTGTTTTCTGTCTTGATGCATTGATATTGTTTTTGCTAATACTTAGAATCTCTAGCTATTGACAGGAAATGTACTGGGACAGAAACAAAATGGAGATGGGGAACGAAGAGAACAAAAATACAAAAGAAACACAAAATAAAATCTAAAACTAAGCAAAAACAACTTTTGAGCAACGTGGACCCCACCAAACATAGGTGGGTCGGATGGATAAGCAGTTCCTGCCTCTTAAAAGACACCCGCCATATTTGGATTAGCCAAAACAAATAAGTTGTCCAGCAAAAAAAGTATAAGACCTTAATTATGTCATTGCTATTTATACATATATACAGTTAATATTAAAATCTGAAACTATTAAAACAAATTAAATTTTTAGCAGACGGTTCGAAAGAATTGACCGGTGATCTTAGTTTTTCCTGAATAAGATCGTGAAGAAGCTTTGTATTCGATGCTGAAAACTCAAAACTGTGATGCCTTTTTTATACAAAAATGTTTGCATATTTTGACAGAATCTGCTTATTTGTTCCTATCGGTAAAAAACAGTCTAGGATCAATTGAAAAACATGCTGGTCAAAATATATTGAGGAAGAAAATGTATACATGTAATTAAAATATTACAAAGGTAATAATTACAGAAGAGTGAAATTATGTTTAAATTTTCTGGACTAGGAAAAGTTCAACTGCAGCCTTTTAAACATAAATATGCCGTTATAGGCATGATAGGTATAAAAGTCTTTGAATACCATAACAGTTTCACTTATCGCATCCCAGAACAATTCAAATGCATTATTACTATTCCTTCAATCTGGGATTTAAAAAAAGTTTTATCAATAATAGAAAAAACATCAAATATGAGTATAATGTCGTACATTCAACGTAATTAAACAAGGCTAATTCCTTTTTCTGTTATCTCTACATAATTGGATTGCTACAATCAGTGATATTCTGTAGAATGTAAGAAACATAAAACATTTTGCTTTGCAACTTATCTCTCGGGAATAATGGAGCAATTCCTTTTAATTAAATTGATCAATAACATCATATCCTATATTTTGCATAATCCATTAAACAATCACTACAGATATACGCAATACATGGTGGGAAAGCATTAAACTTGTCAAACGTAAAGATGCATATCTCCATAAATAATCCGTGAACTTTTCAAACAATTACATCTTTGCGTTTTTTGATGTATTTTATGACAAAGGTATTCATCTGTTTTATTTTGTCCAATATTAAATTTAATCTTGAACAAACATTGCGAGCGTGTATAAGGTTTGGTAAATACAGTATTACTAGTAAATATTGGCTATATCATTCAACGAATCTAAGAAGCTATCATATATTTGCATCCGACTAGAGGCCTGTAGACCTTTTATGTATTTAAGAATTAAGTTCTGTTCTTATGTTCGCTTTGACCTTGGGGTCTGTATCTCTTGGGTCACTTTAAGATTTTTATCATTTAAGTTCAAAATAAAATTTCCGACGATTATGTTCATCACCTCAATGCAAAATGAAAGTAGATGAAAGGAATGTGTTTGCTTTGACGTGTAGTTTATATTGTATAATATCTTAATAATAATTTACAATTCGTCTGTGGATGCAAGTTACGGAAGTTTACCGACAATTAACGAAGTCTCTGTCCTTGCCTTACATGGGACATGCTGGCATTTGGAACGATCACGTGGTCAATGTTTGTCCGCAAGACAAATTATTACATGCAGACACCAAAAATATAGGTTTTGGTAGGCAATAATGTGATAATATTGATGTATAATAATTTTAATAAACAAAAGGGATTGGACACAAGTTTTTCCAACTTATGAAGTCCTCTCCCAAGTAATATGAGCAACAATTAGTAAAATCATATAACAACATATAAAGAAAAGAGCATGCATATACAAACAATCTTAACATGTTGACAAATTGAACAGCTATTTACCATATGGTTGAGTATTTTGCAGTATGGACGAAGCTAATAATTACGATTTGAAAGAAAAGGATAGGATGGGTGAGTGATGACATATGTGTAGGAGGGGTGTTTACCTGAACGAAAATGTATACTCATACAAACAAAAATCGTTTGGAACCCTTGATAAACTTGAAGACTTGTTGGAAAATAAATACATTCTCTTCAAATGTTAAGGTGGAACAACCTTTAGTTAACGTTTCAATATTTATTTCCACTTGGAACGATTAAATTTAATGATCGAAATAAAGTGTTTCGTATATCCTGATATAGTGGGCAATGTAAGAAAAAATGGTAAACGTCCTCACGAGGAGCACCATATCTACAAGAAGGATCAGATATTATATTTACTCTAAATAAATCATAATAGAGTCTTGGTACTGTGCGAGAGTTAGAATTTCTTCCTTTCATTGCCCGTTTAAATTTGGATATTGTATCGAGGTCACGTACAGTGTCCATTCTCGGATAGTACAGGGAACGAAAGATTCACCAGTTAGTGCAAGTCTACAAAAAGGGACGATAATGTCGGAACAATTACGTAAGGGATATATAGTAGTGCTCTGTATACTTGGAGGAATTAAGCAAACAATTACTTCTCTTGTTTGATTTTATCAACATTTTCATAATCTTCCAGTAGGTTTTTGAGTTTGAGTTACCAAATAACAAATCATCTAAGTTATTGTCAAATTTTCTTTAGCAATCTTTTTCATGTTGTTAACTTTATTTTTTTGTTTTTTTTATATTTCGATATGTCCCCCTCCCTTTTATATTTTAGAACTTTTTTCATAAGAAGATCGCAGATACGAATTTGTTTCTTTATTGCACTATTAAGCTATGGCCTATCTTTATCACGTTTAGTAAGGTATTTAGTGTTATACATTTCCTGGCTATCCCTAGAAACCGGTTTCTGAAAAAATTTCGCACAAGTCGTCCACGTCGTTAGTATGATTGAATTTTTCATGCCAATTTATTGAACCCAACAATATTTCAAATTTTAAACAATCCATTTTTTTTTCATATAACCAGACTACCCTTTTAAAGGATGAAGGAATACTTTTTTTGACATTCCAGGACAGCAATGGTTGCATAATGATCACTAATATTACTTGGTAAACTATAAACATCAAAGTATAAACATTTTAGTGCATCGCTTATAATTATAGGATCCAATAATGAGCTTGTGTTATCGGTACTTCTTGTTGGATTAACGATGACATTTCTAAAATTAAAATGACTAATAAGATCGCATAGCTTATTATTATTAACTAACAAAAGATTTGAATTAAGGTCACCAGAAATCACGATGTTTTCTTTCGTTTGAAAGACCTGCTCGATTCACCAAGTTAACCGAGTCCAAAAGTCAGCGGCAGTCCATTGTGGGCGATATATATTACATAGCAGAAATGATTGGCCTTTCGCGTGTACTTCCGCCCAAAGAGTTTCATCCAAATGATTTTCAAATTCAGCTCTCCGTCTTATACCGATATGTTCCTTTGTATGAATTAAAAGACCGCCGCCATTGTCGGTACGATCTTTCCGTAGAGGATGTGGATTAAATGAATCTATTATTAGGCAATCGTTACCAATATTACTACTAAGATGTGTTTCAGTAAGGATAAGAATGTAAAATTCTTCGGCAAAAATGTGGAGAAAGTGTATTTTATTTCTGATACTACGTATATTCATATTACAAATTGAAATAGATTTTTCTGCAGCCAAATTATCGGAGGAAGTAATAGACAATAGTTGGGGGTTTCGGGACCAGGGTTACAAGTAGTTTCGATATTACCTATGTGAAGTATAAAATGTAAAACATAAAGAAGAAAAACAGTATTTATGTTTGGATTTAAACTTTGAAGAATATAAAGGCAAGAAATGAAGAACGAGCACTGTAAGTTTATCATCAAAATAGTTATATGGGTGCAAATATATGAGTTTCCGCACGATCTCTAGCAATTAAAAATTCCAATTGCTGCTCTAAATTATTCTATACTATTACCCATTAGGGATTAAATATATAAAATATGTGATAGTATTAAAATGCTGATGACTGCCGATTAAAGGCCGATTCGTCAAATTTCCCTCTTTTATTTGTAGGGTGTGTCCTTGCGTCCCACGGACAAATATAGTAGAAAAAAAGTTTGACGTCAAATTGTTTTAATAATAAAATGATATAAGGGGGTGGGGGTTGGGTTGGGGAATACAATATAATGTTCATTCTATTTCGAACCATCTCAATTTGTTCAATGAGATTTAAAAACATCTATTTATATAATCAAAGGTTATACAGGATGGGAAACGGTATTCACTTGTGTCTTTACAAGATTACTAAAGGGGGATAATTATATACCCAATCCACTCTTTTGATACTAAGGGCTAAAGCCCAGGTAGGCTATGTTTTGTACATGTACATGTACCGCTGTTCTTTAACTATGAGGACAGGCTACTGCAGAATTGTGATAATGTGCATTTAATTGAATTATTTGTAATATACTGCATTATATTTTGGTGTTTAATAATTTATCAGTTTCAATTAAAGTATATCTATCTTACATTTTCTTTATATATTTTGACTTTAGGCTATATTGCTTATAAACTTTCTCCGGTAGTACAAACGCACATGTAAACAACGGACGCATTTGGTTCAATATTCGCACGAGTAAATTTCTCGTAACGAACAGTATAACCTATTTAGAACTAACATAAACAATAATATAAACAAGTAATGTTTGTGTTTACCAAATGTATCACCTATTATGTTCATCAACTAATTCAATCCGGTGTTTCACTACTTTGGTTGTTCCAATATCCATGTCTGCTTTAGCCTAGATGTCCACATATAAGGTCTTTTCCTTGTTGTATTTCCTCTGGTGTTAAATCATCATAATATTATCTAATATAATGCAGTATATATTACAAACAATTCAATTAAATACATATTATCACAGAATGTTTTTTATTAAGAATTAGGATTCAGAACAACTGACCAAGTGTAAAAATAACACAACAAAATACTAATTTATGCGACCCTAATTTGTAATCTCCATCTATTTTGTCCTTATAACGACACTCAGACGATTATAAACTGTCATATCCGACTATATATAAGAATTAATGTCAAACAATATGTCTTCTCAAGTTATAAATTGATCTTTTAATCCTGATAAACACAAAAAAGTGATTTGAATGAAGAAAAATAGAATTTTATGAACCTAATAATCCACCTAGTAATGTAGCAACTTATTGCTTATAAAATCTAACATTTGCATTTTATTACTAAATTAGGTGATCGTTTTGGTAAAACAATAAAATGAAATAACACAAAATAAAATTAGATTGAGGCACGCACTCCCCACATGTTACATCCCAGGTATATCAAATACTGCACCATTTTAACAATCAAGGATTAGACTGTGAACTCCAGTGTTTGATAACCAAATATCTAAAATCTTATTACACATCTACATACAGTGTATGTCAATACTACATGTATATAGAAATAAAATGCATAAAGTGGAAAATTATTGAGGAGTTTAGGTCAAAAGCTTAAATTCACACACTTTTGGAAATTCAACCCTATTGGGCCCCAAGTTTTGAAAATCAAAATTCTAAAACCTAATTGCGCATCTAAATATTGTGTATGACAACATTGTATAAAAATAAAATGCATAGATTGAAAAGTGACAGACGAATTTAGGTCACAAGCTAGAATTTCACAAATTTCGTAATTTGACCTCTGTGGGCCCCAAGTTTGAAAATAAAAATTCTAAAACCCTATTGCGCATCTATATGAACATTTAGTGTACGAAAATGTTGTATAGAAATAAAATGCACATTAAAGAGGAAATAGTTTAGGTCACAAGAAAAGTGTGACGGACGGACTGACGGTAAGAAAAAAATAATAAATATCCAATGATGCTTAAGTGGTACTGACAAAAGTACAATCGGGCATTATTCATGTTTTTGTTAAGGTCACTTTATTTTTAAGAAGTGTAAAGATCTGCAGCTGGTACATATGTACAAACTCTATACTAAATATTTATTCTGGATTCTGATACAGACTGAGCATGACGAGCGAAAGAGGTGAAGCAACAATGTTACATGGGGAGATTAATAGAATTTAAAATAAAATGAATAATATGTATATCGAAACTGCACGCGAGGACAGTAGCGATATCTATCGTCCCAAATGCTAAACTAGTAACCTTGACTTACAAACTAACAACAAACAGGTCACTAGTCTAGCAAGAGGACAATAGATATCGCTATTTAATAAGCATGTTACTATTAATTATTTTATTACAACGATTTTGACAGAAAATTGGAAAATATATGGATATGGATTTATAAAATATAAATGAGGCAGCCATTTTGTGGCACAATTTTTACAAATATAACCGATGAATAAGGAAATTTATTGATGGTATAATTATTAACTGTTTGTTTTGGTTAACCGTAGGTTGATCTTTCATGTCAGTCAGAAATGTACATTTACTGATTTACATGTGCTAGTGCACACTGTCACAGCTTTACATTATGCACAGTACATATTTATAATAATATTTTATAGTATATAGTTTAGTCGTTAACCTTAAGGGATGGATACAGATGTTTTATAAATGCTGTATAACGCCATTGATAATATTACTCCTTCGTTCGTAGCACCGTCAATAAAAAAAAAAAATTCAATTGTTTTCTCGGATGTTTACATTCTGTCGTCACATACTTTAACTTTACAATTTACGTTTCAGATATGCTAAGGAGATCAGCAAGGAAGCGTAGGCCATCCGCCACTGCCTCCTCAGTATAGCAACCAGTGCTAAGAAGAGAATAGAGGAAAGCCAAAGGTCAACTTCCACTGATATTTCAGTACCGTATACAGCGTATAGTGTGGCATCAATCCCACCACTTGTACCTGTGAGCATTACCACCACCAGTACTAATGCAGTTGAGATGCAGACAAATCCTGCTGTCAGCTTTAAAAATGGGATAAGATGGTTGGATTCAGATCTCTAGCGCCACACGCTGATACATCTCCAGCATAAATTCAAGAGGAGTTCTGTTCAGTCATTTCCAGGATTCAGTTTTGAATTACATTGAACAGTCAGTATCCCCAAATACTTTGCAAATATACCATAAGGGGTTTGAAGCTTTCAAGCAATTCTCGCACCTGGATGGGCAGGAAGGGCAGGAATGGGGATTAATATATGGCCTGCTACAACATTGCATTTATTGTAGTTTATTTTGTACTTTGATCAGTCCAGGAATTTACATTCGTCAATATAATCTTATTTAGCCGGAATAAGTTTTTTCCTCCATGATATATGAATTTGAGGATAATACAAATAAATTTGTGGTTAAGAAAGTCCTGGAGAGAATAAGAAGGTCTTAAGGATGTGCTAAAGACTTGCGTCTCCCAATAACCATAGAATTATTACAAAAAATAATTGGATTACTGTCTCTGTCTGTTCGTTACAGTATGAGGCCGTACTTTTCAGGGCAGCCTTTTCTCTTACATTTAATGGCTTGTTAAGGCTGTCAGAATTCGCTTGGTGTAAAGGTTCTGGTCGCCATACTTTGTTAGAACGGGATATTAATATTGTGGGTAAGATGTTGCATGTTCTCGTGCCTTCTTTAAAAACTGATTAGTCAGGAAAGAGTGTTTTGCTTTCAATTCATAAAGAAACGGGGGGTCAACTCATTCTATAACGAGGATTCAGCTGGTCGTAGTGTTGAAAAAACCTTTAATACAGCAAGTACTAATCACAATGCATATAGTTCCCATTCATTCAGATATGGGGCTGCAACTAACCTTTCGCTTTTAGTTTACACAGATACCCAGATAATGGAACAGTACAATGGAAGTCTAACGCATTCAATCATATATCAGATTGTTGGCTGGTCATAACAATTTTTATCATATATTTAGTACTCAATACAGTCATTAAAATGTAGATTAATTACTGAAATCCCACGTAAAGTCACTTTACCATACGCAGCTATCCTTCAGACAGGTCAATTGTGCTGGTCATTCTCTTAACTTTTGACATTATCTTAAGTATAACGTTTTGACTGAGAACCGTTTTAGCGATACAGAAATTATTTTTAGCATTAATCATGTAAACTTGTTATTAAATAAGCCCATCTTTAGATACTTTACGTAGATAAGTACTTAATATAGGCACACAGTCAAGTGGACATTATATAACGGAGATATTGATTGGCTGTATTTTACTGGAATGTCTATACATGCAATTGTTATGCATATAGACTCCTGTTAATCAAATCGAGGCATTCGAATTAATTTTCTGAACAGACAAGTGCCACATGAACAAACGGAAACTGGCAAAGTAATCGATAAATTATTTAGATATATTTAAGATTTTTTCTGGAACTTTAAACAAGGAAAAAATACTTGTTCTTCGTATTATTGTCAATTAGCCTTTTTATTATGCTGGTCCAGATGCATTCCGAAACATTTGTATACTCCGGGAGCTCATAATAACACTATGGACGACCGAGTAACATCACGACAAGTCGTATAAAAAAAGAACTCGTGATATTGAAATGCAGTTCATTTTCAACCAGAAAGGTGGTGAAACAGCAAGACAATATTTTGATTTTATGAATCAATATTTGGATTTTATGAATACATATTTAATTGTTATGAACAATTATTTGTTTTTATGAACATATATGAATTTTTTATGAACAAATATTCATCACAAATATTCATTTATGCACATATATTTATGTTTTATGCATATATATTTTATTTTATGAACACATATTGTGATTTATTAAATATATATTTTGTTTTTATGAACATATATTTTGTTTTTTGTGAATATTGCAACTTTTCACACGCCATATTCTACCGTTAGGAGAATTAAATTATTTGATATAACCATGTTGGAGGAGTATTGCAATTCATGGAAGAATTGATTTATCAAAAACAGAAATAATAGAAATTCGTCTGGCTTTCCAAGTCCTGCAGGTTATCTTATTTGAACCTACTGGAATCCATTTCCTAATCATAAAATGCAACATCTGCATTTTGTTTTGAAAAGACGGTTAATTATACGACACTGTTTCAGTCCTCTAGAAGCCTTCACTAGCATCAAGAAAACGGATCATTTACCATTGACGAATTTCCTATTTCTAGTTTAGATGAATTGTTTCATTTGACATACATCAACATACATAGGCTTTTTAAGGAAGTTTACGTAAGCAATTTTCTTAATATTTCAATTAGAAAAGAATCACTCTAGACAACATCATAAATGAACGAAAAACAGAAAATATTGATCACAACTAGGATTGACCAATCCTTTGCTTTTATACCTAGATGCCGTGTGCTTGGTGGAGAAGCAGCAAATACCAATTTTAATGTCTTTGGTTTGACCCGACCGGCGATCGAACCCACGACCTTCCGTTCTCGAGGCGAGCATGCTACCACGAGACCACTGAGGCGGTTGATTTGAAAAGGGAACCTAAATCGCGACCAGTTTCTGTATTATCAATAATAAACATCCAGGGGTAAATGAAATTTAATCATATTGATCGTTATTAAATTTGAAAATTTTAGAGGAGAATATTGACATCAAGTCATCTTGACACCAGATATTTTCCATATTAAGTCATCTCTGGGTCGTCAAATACACCATGAAAAATCACTGGCTTCGCAGAGAAACATCATTGCAAACGCAAACCGCCTCGAAGGTCTCGTAGAAGCATGCTCGCCTCGGATGCGGAAGGTCACCGTCCGGGACAAACCAAAGACATTAAAATTGGTATTTGCCGATTCTCCAAGCACCCGGCCTATAGGAGTAAGAGCGAAGGACTGGTCGTCTCGGAGTCGGTATAACGTGTCCGGGTGTGGTGATAATTCTTCCGTAAATGACCATTTTCAGTGTGAGATGACCCGTTGAAGATCGGTTCACGCGATCTCATCTTCCGCTGCATTTAGTCCAATCAAATCCGTTCACAAATGTACATACCTTTCGACCTATCAGGCGTAACGTTATTTAACTTAGTCGACTGTGCGCATTGAATTTATCAAGGTGCAGAAAACTTTAAAATCGAGTTTTTACGGAAGAAATGGGTATATAAACTCGTTCAAAAGTGAAGAACTTGACACTTTTCACTTTAACTCGTTTAAAACTTATTAGTCTTCCTGCGGACTGTTACCTCGCGGGCTAGCACGTTAAAAATCCGGCCCCGCGTGTCGTTTTATTACAAAGCCGGTTTCATATTCATATCATATCAACACGTTCTCGTCCTGATATACATTAAATAATTGCCACTGGACGTTAAACAATAATCCATCCATCCGTCCATCCATTGTAATGTAACTTCCAATAAGAAAAGTTTTTAACCACACTGCGTAATAATGAGTACATCTGTCATGTTTACTAGATGTTAAAATGCCGATATATGCACGCAGAGGCAAATGACAGTTTTTGAGATTAACATCTATCTTCAGTATAATGGATGTAGTAGTCGAAATTTGGGTCCTCCGATGTTATACTCAGATCATTATAACTTCTAGAAATGAATGCTGATATCTTCTGATTGATGAACATCATTGATGTAAAAATTTGCTTATAATTAACGGATCTTGTGATGATTAAACCTCTTTTAAGACGTATGATACAATGTATCCTTATTTCATACATTAATTTAAAATAATTGCTATGATATATTTTGAAGGTTATCACTATACCAACTTTTCTTATAAAAAAGGTTGTTTGACGTCTGTTTATGTCTTAAGTATGTATCAGTGCTAGGAATGAGATAGTGTTATGATATTGTATTATTATATTTATTTTGATATGGTATTGTAATTATTATATTATTTATCTTGGCCTGATTTGTTTTGCGTAGCCTTATAACATGTATAATATGTTTACATAATATATATAGTTGTTTACCAAATAATGTTATAACTGCGCAGTTTAGAAATCACTGGAACAATAATGGATACTGATCGAATGACTAGAACTTTCTATTTGACTTACGTAATAATTATAGTGTGATTCGAACTTCTACCGTATTCCAGAAGTTTCCGTTCTACAGTATATATATGGACACGAAAGTTAAACTTGCAGAGCATAGCATATTGGACCGTACATAGACATTCTTGTGTTCTCAGCTGTTGGATTTATTTACGTTTCATACATCGTACTTGACAGACTGTTATTTTCATTACATCATACTAGATTGTGACTGATTGGATATAATATTCCGTTTGGATTCAGGCAACAGTGACCAGAATTCCGGATCAAGAAAAAACAGGATTTTGAACAGTTAAGTTGACATTTTAGTTTTTTTGTAATATTTTTGTAAACTTTGTATATATAATAAATCTTGTTAAATTTTATTATTGATTTGTGTCTTTTGTTGGCTACATTTTAAAGGTGATTTCGGCCGTAACAGAAATTATCCCGGACGAGCCCCCAATTTCTGTTACGGCCGAAATCACCTTTAAAATGTAGCCAACAAAAGACACAAATCAATAATAAAATTTAACAAGATTTATTATATATACAAAGTTTACAAAAATATTACAAAAAAACTAAAATGTCAACTTAACTGTTCAAAATCCTGTTTTTTCTTGATCCGGAATTCTGGTCACTGTTGCCTGAATCCAAACGGAATATTATATCCAATCAGTCACAATCTAGTATGATGTAATGAAAATAACAGTCTGTCAAGTACGATGTATGAAACGTAAATAAATCCAACAGCTGAGAACACAAGAATGTCTATGTACGGTCCAATATGCTATGCTCTGCAAGTTTAACTTTCGTGTCCATATATATACTGTAGAACGGAAACTTCTGGAATACGGTAGAAGTTCGAATCACACTATAATTATTACGTAAGTCAAATAGAAAGTTCTAGTCATTCGATCAGTATCCATTATTGTTCCAGTGATTTCTAAACTGCGCAGTTATAACATTATTTGGTAAACAACTATATATATTATGTAAACATATTATACATGTTATAAGGCTACGCAAAACAAATCAGGCCAAGATAAATAATATAATAATTACAATACCATATCAAAATAAATATAATAATACAATATCATAACATTAAATTATAGATTAATATAATTTAATCTCGCTGTATAAAACAGTACCTACATGTAATTGGATAGATATTTAATCACGTGACGGTTACAATCTGGATGTTTTCTCTGACAATCTCAAAAATTATAGCAGTGGCAAGCGGATAAAACGTATATGGAGAGGTGTCACAAATAAAGCAAAACATGACAGTTAAAAACATCCAGATCCCACAACAACACTAACAACATAATACATGTATTTTTACCAAACACAGTGTCTATTCAAAAACACATTGAACATTTTTTAAAATCTTATATAAAACGACATAAAATTTGTCATGGTTGTGTCAAAAAATGATTTGAATTGTTTTTCAGAATGAACCTCGGTTTAATAAAACAACTGTGGGTCCCTTAGTTTTTGTACATCCAAAATTACCAATTTGTGAGGGTACAATTGTATATTATTATTATTAGTGAACATTATTTTATTGAACTAGTGGAATAAAATTGTTTATGTTAAATACACATTCAAAATTAGAAATATTCAGCACATATATTAGTTTAAGATATAATATAAGATTTACATTTTGATATTAAATCAGAAAGTTTTGTATCAATCAATTTATTTTGTTAATTTGTTACATAGAATTATAAAAAGTTATTTCATAAAGTTACAAATATAAGGATGTTGGTCAAGCGTCAATGAGACAAAATCCAAAAGAATTGATTACATATATGGGTTTTCGTGTGGTCTTCAGTAATAGTTATCCCTCGAGGATGCGGTTGATCTGTACAAGATCATCCAGAGGACCGGAGATCTTATACAGACACACCAAGTCCGAGTGGGATAACTATTTTACATCCCAGCTCATTCGGGGTAAACAATAATAAACTTAAAGTAAAGATGTCAGTACTATTACACGATATAGATTTAATTTTATATATATTATATATTGTATACCCCATTGGAACCCATAACATAATGTTTATATAGGTAAAATTAACACTTCCTCGGTGTGAGCTTCCCTATACTATAGTCTAGTGGGTAAAGCGCTTGGACAATATACTAAGTGTCCGAGATTCGAATCTCAGTAGATTCTCTCAAAATTTTTATGTTAATTTTTAAATGTAATTTATGTTTCTACATAAATTTTCAAAGTTTTAATCGTGAGTAAATTGTTCCCGCCAACTTTAAACGTAACAAAGAACTCTTGTTGGGGTGATCTGGCAGGAGAGATCCGCATCAGATCACCCCTGTAAGAACAAAGCAGCTGGGAAGTAAAACTAGTTATCAAACTACTGAAAAATTCTCCAAGAATTAAAATGCAACTCCCAGTTTAATTACACTGTTCTTCTCTTTAATTTATAGATAACACAATGAACTTATTCACAACTCTTGAGAGAAAACGGTACAAGACATATTCTATTGTGATAGGATTACATATAACAGCCAGCCAAGCACTAAATGTCCCCGAAAACCATTGTGACAAAAATTCAACAAATTAACTGTAAATCCCAAATAATTACGGTGTTCTATACAATTAACATCTAACAGTATGTATATCTTAGTCACTGACAAAAACATGGTCCTGGCTTAGGAATTGCACATATAGATTTAAACGTATTTATGACTACCAACTCTTGCAATAGATCCTTGGGCGACTAAACAAAATGCAAACAAACAATGAAAATCTGTCCCAATAAGCGTTTCTGAATGCAACGCGTTCAATAGTAGAACAGAAACTTTACATAACAACCACAGATAGAGGGGAAAAGCACCGTAGTCACAATGTTTGTTGGAACCTATCACGAGTCAAAAGTATTTGGTGATAGACGTGAACACCTCTTTCCTTTAAGCCAGGTATTTTCAAGGACACGAAGTATTGTTAATCCAGCGGGGTAGGCTTTTATAGAATGGACAAAATTTGTATCATGGACCCTTGAAGTAATGTGAGCATAAAGCAACAGAGAGAATGGGGGAGGGGGTAGTCACTAGAAACCAAATGAGACTATTTAATGATATAAATGGTACGTGGAGAATAAAAGAAATTTCTGGCAACGTTTTCAACACAGAAGATAGACCTTTATTATTAGAAAAAAGGGAATTGTACAATTAAGGAGATAACTGTTAATGTTTTAAGGATAATTCTTAATTAACAACGAACATGGTGGTAACTTTGGGGACTTCAGTAATCAAGGAGAGCCGTCCAAATAGTGGTAGCAAATCTTACAGTCTATATATTATTGCTGTGTTAACCACATAAACTACAATTTTTTGAAAGGGGGGGGGGGGGGGTGAAGAATAGACCTAAAGTTGTCCTCAAAATCTCATTTAAACTACAAATGTACAAATGTATCAGTGGTTACTTCACCTTTGGTTTAATTGCCACATATTCTCCAATTCGGCAGGTTAATCGTTTTATGTGTGCTGATGTCGGGAAACACTAATTACGCAGGGTACCCAGATTGCAAACCTGTTGTAATTATTTAACGTCATAAGAAACATTTTAATAAGTTTGCTGGAATGTACTAAAAATCATATTCTTATATCAAATGTAATTAATCTGGATTTCGTATTCCGAAACACATAAATTTAATAATCATCAACAAATTTGTTGCTACCGATTTTCTCCTGATCTCGACATACACCCATCCAACTGGGCGATTTAGGTACCTCGACGTTAGTCAATGTATTTTGCATAAAACAAATTTAACTTGTAAGTTGAAGTTTTGAACCATGTTGGTTTGTTAGACAATTTTTGTTATATCATTTGTTGATATATGTGTAAAACACAGTAAATTAAGCATATATGTTAAAAACATGACTTTTCAAAGCAACGCGCTTCGGACCTGTTATTTGTTTTTACATGACTTTTGTGTACTAAATACTCACCATTGAAGCATGTTATTTCCCCAGATATCTCTCTTAGTGTTTAAAATTGTATACATCTGCATCCAATTTTCTAGATAACTAATTAAATTCTTCAATTGATTGCTTGTATTAAAGGACCTTCACAGAAATTTATGAATACCAAATTATTTACTGCCCTTATGAGATCCATTTTGTTCATGTATAAGGTTAAAAGAAACAATTTCCTTAATTATAATTGGTAATAGTAACCGTTTAATATGATTCAAATAAAAAAATATACAGTTATAAAGTATTTAACTTGATCTTTCGATATTGATTTCTCAATACTTACTTTTGTTCGAATTAATTTCATTTTGTTGTAAAAATTTTATTAGTAACCATTAAATTATCTTCATTTTTTCTTAATAAAGTGTAAATGCTGGATATATTCATCAGATCCTGGAGCCCAAACATTTAATAATATACATGATGAGAATTCTAGTTAAGACTGGAATTGTTTTAGGCTTTTATTGCCAGATGTATGTTTGTTCCATTATGTTCAGGCTTTCCACTGGTCAATTAAAAAACAGGTATTGAGATGATTTTTAGATTATGAAATGAGTTTGATAAAAAAAAAAAAACTAATTAAAGTTTATTTTTGACACAAAAACCATATATATCCCCCTTTCCTTTGAAAAGTTAGATCTGTTTATTAAAATTTTTGCTCTGCTAACTGCAGATGATACTATGTTATCAGAGTCTGAGGCTGATATGCAAAATGCTTTATATATATTTGAAAGACATTGTCAAATTTGGAAATTGAATATCAATCTGGATAAGTCTGGTATTGTTTTCTCTAAAAGAATACTGAAGAGGCAAACAATTTTTAAGTTATGTGGGGAGAAATTGCTAATTACTGATTCTTAATCTTAATATTTAAATATAACTGTTCTTTTGTAACTGAAAAAACTAGATTGTTTGACGAAGCATGGAAAGCTTTGCATAGTTCATATAGAAAATATAGAAATCAATTTGTACCTATTGATCTGCAGCTTAAATATTTTGATAGGATTATTACCAATTCTTACATAAGGATGTGAAATTTGGGAATTTGAGAATATCCAATCTTTGAAAAAAGTTGCATATTCAATTTTGAAGAAAAGTCTTAGCCATTAGAACTAGCTCACCCAGTTTTAAGATATATGGAGAACTGGGTAGAACTGCAATTGATATATGTATCAAAGTACGAATGCTTAGTTTTTGGTATACTGATATCAAATGGGAAAAAATTAGTTTTACTTTATACAATATAATGTACAAGTTAAATATTTCTGAGAATGTTTAATTTCAAGTGGCTTAATTTTATTCAGACAACTTTTGAAAATGTTGGTTTGGGCTATTTATGGATTCAACAACATCCAATCCATGCTGAGTATCTACTGTAATACAAAATTTACATGATCAATTTATTCAAAGTAGGTTCAGTCAATTTGAGAAAATTTAAAAATCATGTAAGGAAGAATGTGATTTAGAGAGATTTAGAGAGATATCTCTTAAAATTACTACCACAAGAGAGAAGTATGATTACTAAACTTAGATACTGTAATATGAAATTGCCTATATAGACAGGGAGATGGCTTAAAATCCAAAGGGCATCTTTGTAACTCAGGTTTGGGTACTAAATTTCATTATCTTTTTAATGTTATTTTCCTGATGTACAGAGTTTAAGACATTAAATACGTTCCAAACTATAATATTAGATATAATGTGTTCTGAGCGAATAAAAAACTTGAACTTAATTGAACTTTCTGTTGTCATGCATTCTTCAATAAACGAAATTATTGTATAGCAACGTAATATTTTCTGTAGAACGTAACCAAACATTAGCGTGCAATATTCGTCGATATTGCATGGTAAGGACGATGTCTTTGATAGTTTTTGGGTTATTTCCGGGATCTGTGTTGTGTTGCCATACAATAAAAGGGTTTTTCACGAAATTGGAAAATATTGTCCTTCGTAGAATATTACATTTGTATATCGCACTCGCAAGATCGTGCAATATTACATTATACTCTGGATAATATTTCCCAGTATTCGCGCAATAACCCTATAGTATGATGCAAACAGTGAAAGTGTGATGCGGTATATGTAAATACATCTGAACATGTCAATGAAACAATTTAATATTTGAAGAAAAAGTATGAATACCGCAGTGTCATAGGAAGGGAAGTGCGAGGACAAAAAGCACAACCGGGAACACAAAAATAGACGACAAAGTAACAAACAACACAAAAAACCATACTGTACACACTGAAACGAGCAGCACAAACCCCATCAAACCCGCGGATGAGCTCGCTGAAGGTCATGTCCGGTGAAGGAGAAAGAACATACAAGACAGATGGAGGTCTTCTGTCATGTTGGAAACTGACACTCCATAGCGGTCAATCAGATCGTGGTGACGACCGTAGACTTTTCGAAGCGACGACCTCAATCTATGGGCAACATAACCCTGTCCTAATAGCTTTTGCGTAAGCTGCTGGGCCCTATCCAGAAAATCGGCATAATGGCCGCAATTTCTAGCAAAACGTATGAGTTGGGAGATAAATACTCCATAAGCTGGAGCAGCTGGAATGAACCTCTGAAAAAATATTCCTGTCTTGCAAGGTATGTATTAATTTTGTCAAGTTTCTTTTTATTCCAATGTAACCTGTAGATTTTATATTCACAAACTAATGGCAAAGTCCAAAAGTTATTGGAAACCAAAAAAAAAAAAAAATCAATCTGATAAAAAAAAACCTTTATGTCTTGAACAACTACTCATGGTAGGCCGAAATTATGTCAAGTTTGGCTTCATTCCAATATAAAATGTTCGGAGATTTTGAAATATAAAAGTCCATATTTTGCGATGACCAGTTTGATAAAAAAAAAAACTTTATGTCTTGTACAACTGCACTTGGTTGACAGCAATTGTGTCAAGTTTCGTTTCATTCAAATATAAATTGTCGGAGATCCTGCAATCTTTAACTTTCCTATATACATGTATAAAATGACCAACTTTGGAGCTGAAATTTTATCATAAAGTAGAAATGCTGCCATGCCAAGGTTGACCCTGCATTTTGAAATATCGTAATCGGTCGTCTTCACGCCGGATATTCCCAAAATGAATTTGCACGAACTCTGAAAGTTAACCAGAGCACCGTTTCACTGTTGTGGAACAGATTACAACAAACTGGTGCAGACAATGACCGCCCGGGACATAACGACTCCTGGTCAAGATCACTACATCCGGGTCTTTCATGCACGGAGTCGAACATACTCAGATTACCTGGATTGCAAACATTCAGCTCACAAACAGTGCGTTACCGGCTTCGACAGCAGGACAATAGACCCAGAAGGTCGCATTTCATAGCGGTATTGACGCCATTATATAGACGTGAAAGAGTCCATTGGTGCAAGATTGGGGGCTGGACATTTCAAAACTGAGGTAGTATTTGTTTCAGATAAGAATTCCGCTTTTCTCTACAGAAACCTGCTGGTGGAATATGGTTACTAGTATACAGGCACCGGAACGAACGTTTCTCTTTCTCTTGTGTTCAGGATGGGGATATCTTCGATGGGAAGAGTGTTATGATGTAGGCAGCGATCTCAAATTACCACAAAACAGACTCCGTGCATGTCCTGAGCAATTCAACGGCTCAAATTTAGATTCGATATTCTCCAACCTCACCTCATCCTTATAACTGGCCGACAGAGGGAGTTATTCCAACGTTAGGCCACACATAGTGCATTTAGCAATAGACTACTTTGAGTAGAATAATATCAAGGTGCTACCATGGTCCCCGAGATTGCCAGACTTTAATCCGAGTGAACACCTATGGGACCAACTGGATAAAAGTGTGCGCAAGTGTCAACCTCCGCCTCAGACCCTTGATGAACTCCGTCAAGTAATGCAAGAGGAGTGGCGAACAATACAGCTGATCTGTGATAATCTGACTTTCATTCAGTCGTCTTTTAAGACTGGACTGATAATTTTTCAAAAAAAAATTTGAATCAATATCTATAAGTGTAATCGAAAAATGCTGATTTAAAATACATGTGTTAAAATACCTAAAAATTCTTTTTTTGCAAAGTATATTTACTAAGTGTTGTAACATAACATCACTGAAATTTCATTTCCGCTGAATTATATTTTATAAGTACCTTAAGTATTTTATAAGGAATAAGTCATAATTACTATTTTCAACAAAAAGGAAATAAAAAATTAACATTTAAGAATCGCAAAAGTGCAAAAAAAATGATGCTCAGAGAAGGTCAAACAATAGCATGAATAACAAAAACAAAGAGTGAATTTAACAATAACAAAACAAAAGTTAAACAGCTGAAATTCTATTTTTAAAATTGATAATTGTAGTAATGCTAAGCTATGATTGGTGAGCATAATTTGTAAGCAACCATTCGATTTTTATGGTGGTTGGGGGTTGATCCTCCCTATTTCTTTTCGGAGACATTTTGGTCCGGGATTTTTTTCGGCTGCTATCCCGGACTAAATTTTTATTTTCATTTCAACCGAAAAATTTCCTGATCAACACAAGTCCTGCATTTTTTTCACATCTAAAGTGATCCTAAATTCCTGGTCCTGTCTTTTTTATTTCAAATTTCATCCTAGTCTCCCCCCCCCCCCCCCCCCCCTCCCATAAAAATCAAATGGTTGCTCCCTAATGGTTTAGTTTGATTTATTTAAAATAATTGTAAGAAATGCTGAATGTCAAATTTAAATCTCGTCTGTTATTGTTAGAAAAAATGGAATTAATTCTGTTGTTTGGTAATCCATTTCCCTTCAAATGACCATTCTTAAAACATCAGATATCAGGCTTCGTATTTTTGACTTTAAAAAAATAAATCTAGGTGGAGTGCTTCTTGAGCCATTCAGTATACATTCACGACAGACCTCATTTGGTCTATTGTAAACTGTTGACCATAAATTAAACTGGGTACTTAAAATTATACACCTATTATCCGTTCAGATCGTCGTTTTAATCTATCGCTTAAATAGCAACAGATTTTATCAGATTTTGTGTGTATATCAACAGATCTTTAAACTCCATATTTACATGTCTAAACCTCTTTGTACTAAGGAAATGGGTCACTAAAAATGTACTGAAAGGATATTAACTTTATGTAAACATGAAATAAACGACATATAAGTACTCTTATATTAGTGTATAAAACTGGGCGCGGAAACACATAAGATTTGTTTGTCAGCAAGGCAACATTATCACCTAGTGGATTATGAACTACATTTGGTGTCATATGTCAATAGCCCCTTTTCAGTATTTGCTTTCATGGTAGAAAGGCTGTCAGGAAATCTTGGCAAGACCAGTTTGAATCTCCCTTCATCAGTATTCCGTTAATGAGGGTATTCAAATGAAAGTCTTTCCTAAAACGTAAGGTGTAAAATTAGAAAAAGAAACTGACCTTTAAACATAATAAACCTAAAGCCTGAAGGCTGGTAAATGAAGCCTTCCATAAAACGTCTACTGTGCATTTTACATTAACTCCAACTTGAATTTTGGGAGTATTTACATTAATGAATGCCATAACAAACAAACAAGTTGATGTCGTTGTTAAATCAGATGGAAAACCAGAAAATAGTACCCCTAATGGCACCTTTAGTCTTGCTGTTATGTAATTAACATATCTTTTAATTTAATTCTGTTTCTGCAATGAATATGAAAGTGATACTCCAAAGTTTTACTGTTTAAATTTTCTCATACGAATCTCTGTCCTTAGAATGTTTTGTGGTTTTACCAATTTTGATCTACCTTTATCTATATAGGATAATTTGTTTATTGTTTAAGAGTTTCTGAATTTCCAACATTTGAACACTGCTCAAAAATTTATCACTAAACATGCTAAGTATCAAAACCGCTACCAACGAATGTCTTTTTCCGAAATTCAGAATACAATGTAATGTCATCGGTTTTATTGAAACGACAGAAAATAATGGTATTTTGGCATGTTTGGTGTATCCGGCAGTGGATATTTGAAATAGTTAGGATAATACAATTATCAGTTATGGACTTTTAATAAGGTCAATACATTATACTGGACCTGGTGGAATGATATCGACCGAGGACTTTATTCCGAGGTCGATATCATTCTACCAAGTCCATTCATAATGTCTTCACCAAATTAAAAAATAACAATCCAAAGATACTAATATTAGATATAGTAAATTTATACTATGCTGTATACGACGCATTTCAAGGAGTTACCTCTCATCAGCAGCATTAAAACCGAAACATTTGGAAGACCAAAAACCAAACTTATATTAAACAAGAAGTACTCAACCAAAAATACCGAAATAGGAAGCCAAATTTCAGCTAAGGAGATCTACCATGTGTAATACAAGGAATGAACCCTTAGTATTTCTAATATTTTTGAATTTTGCTAAATACTGGTAATTTCTGTAAAAAATCAATGAATAATCATGTCAGACAAGCCTGACGACTGGGTTGGCGAATACCCTCTGGGACCTACGGTCCACCAGCAGAGGCATCATCCCAGGAGTTTCAAAATAACAATCCAAAGATACTAATATTAGATATAGTAAATTTATACTATGCTGTATACGACGCATTTCAAGGAGTTACCTCTCATCAACCGAAACATTTGGAAGACCAACGTCCTTAATTGTTACATTACATATGCACTGTCTGTTTTCAACCAGGAAACATTCCTCAGCACTTAAAACCAAAATATGCAAAATAAAGTTAAAGATTTAATCAAAGAAAATTGAGAAAGGTCAACATTTTGACAATATTGAGAGATTTTACGAACGAATCCGGATCTAATTTTAGTAATACAGAGTCAATATTCTTTTACGGAATCAATATACTTTTACTAGAGGCAATACATGATATCCTGGTAATCATATGACCAGTCTAACCATTGAGAAAACAGGAAAAACTCCGCATATCTAATATTTATTATTATTATACCTCAGATGAATTATTATATGTAAGACTAAATTTGATTGGTTATTTCGACCATGTGATTAAGGACAATTGAAAATAGCATGTTCTTTATTGTATTTTCGGTGTTTAATTCGTTATAATAAAAAATTGGAAATCTGTCCTCAAATATATTGGTACAAATCGTGTGGTTTATTCTGTATAATAAAACCTTTATAACACGGTAGTGGGGGAAATGTAAAGATTTATTCACATCTCAATACTGTAAATATGGAAATTATTGCGAAAATTGCGATCGGTTTAGCATCGCAATATTAAAACTCGCATTTTTAATGCATATTTTCATGTCCGATTTATTCTAGATTGGTCCCTCTTTGTTTTCATTTACTCGGGTAAGTTTCTGGTCATTGATTGCCGACATTCGGACAGGTTAATTGGTAGTCACTTTGTTGTATAGGTATTGCTTTCACTCTATTATATATATAATAACATTTTGAATTCTAATATTTTTAATCCCATTAATTAAAACGATTACTTTAATAAAACTTCCATTTTCAATTTTTACTCAATCTCCGACCGCAATAATCAAACTTTTTTTTTCTCACGGGCGGCGATCACAATAATTTAACCTCGCAATAATAATCGCACGCGAAAAATTCCGAATTTACAGTACCCATATTCCCCTTGGGCAAGCCCTCGGTGAATATGATATTTCTGTTGTGAATAAATCGTCATATTTCCCCCACTACATTTCAATAAATGTATAATATTTCTATAAACGAACATATAAACCCTTTCCAATATGATTAATATTTAATGTTTACGTTTTTGGTGAACTATCATGTGTCTTTCGACTTCTGCAATGGTTGCAAAGGCTTTTCGACAAACGGCACATTTCATTGGTTTTTCCTCACTATGTTTACGTACGTGACGTGATAAAGTGGTGTACTGTGTGAATGTTTTTCCGCATATTCCACAAATTAAAGGACGTTCACCAGTATGTATTAGTTCATGAGAATAAAGATTTTGCTTAGAACTGAATCCTCTCTTACAAACTTTACAAAAAAATTGTTTTTCCTCATGGTGGAATTTGATATGTTTTTGTAATAAAGAGGGTACCTTAAAACCTTTTCCACATTCGAGACATTTAAATGGATTCGGTCCCTTGCATATTGATTTATGCTTATTAAAATTACGTAGTAAGCCGAATCTACCGTTGCATTTTTCGCACGTATATTTTTTGGGTTTAAAATCGCTTCCTACATGCTGTATTAAATGTGCTTTCAGTGTAGCTTTATCTGGAAATTGTTTATCACATTCTCTACAACATAAACTATCACCATAATGCATAGTATAATGTATTTGGAAGCGTATTAAAGTAGAAAAGCGCTTCCCACATACTTCACATTTATAATTATTCTTCTTTTCGTGTCTAAACATGTGGTTTTTGTATAACGTCTTGCCATGGAAATATTTATTACACTTTTTACATCTGAAGTATTTCTTTGTTTGTTTTCCCGTCGTTTTTTCCTCCTTTTCATCACTGTCTGACATTTCATCTTTTTCATGAGACTGGATATGCTCTTGCAGTTTTTGACATTCATTAAAACGTTCATAGCATTTGCTGCATACATACGGATTCTCTCCGTTGTGTACTCTAGAATGCATCTTCAGATATCTTTTCTCATTAAAGATTTTCTCACACTTTTCACAATTGTAGACCTTGGGTCCACCATTTATAATTTTTGGCAAAGACGTATCTGGTAAACATTCATTTTCTTCTTTATGCTTTTTAAGATGACCATACAAAGCATCTTTGTGATTGAATGTTTTGCCACATTCACCGCATGCGAGAGTTGGTTTTTCTGTAGTTTCTTTTTCTGGTTGTGAACTAGTTTGCATATTTTCAATTATGTCGTAACGTGTAATATTAACAGCTGTAACAAATACAAATAATAGTGAATTAGAACCACATAAAAAAGATGACTTTCCCCATCTATAATCACGTGACTAGAATACAGGTTTTAATGAAGTGTCCTAAATAAACCGTGAAGTCTTTTTATTTTCCCTGAAAATCTAAATAACATCTCTACAATATTTTTTAAAAGTCAACTGTACCTTTTGAAGTAAGCAATTATTTTTCTATGTCAATTAACAACAAAATGGATAGGAGAGATCAACTGGCAATGGTATAATATCTACCACTCAATCAATGCCACCCAACTGACAGAACCCCGGCAAAAATAACGTTAAAGCGCACAAAACACAAATATAAATACAACAAAGAGTCAGGAGAGTCTGACTTGGTGCAGACACTGAACAGATGTGGCGCTAACATGTCTCAAATTGTTGAAGAGAATAAATATTCTGTTTTGTGTACAGTTCATAGATTTTCGAGTAAAATATGACATCAACACATGCAGATTTGGCGTTGTTTGAACCGTGTTGACAAACACCTGATCCTTATCCGGAAAGTATAACATTATAGTAGAGCCACCGACATACAGTGGTTTGAAAACAATCTGTAAAAGCATATTTCTTTATTAGACGTTGGCTGTTACGGTTATTGTGAAGTCACGAACAAATATTTTGTCCCGTTGTTAAATATATACTGCACGACTAAGTTCTTTTAAGGATTTAAAACGTTGATGAAAAAGAGGGAAATTATGTTCCTAAAATGAGTTCAAAAGTTCCCACGTTCCCATTCTGAAACATGTGCGCAGATACATGTTAGATACATTGTATAATGTTTTGAGTTGGATGTTTGTTGTTTTTCATGATTTTTAGACTTTTTTATCCTTGTGTATATTTGTCATCTTTTAAGGGTGGAAAAAATTGTTATTAAAAGTTATGAAGGTAAAATTTAATTACATATAACTAACAAAAGTTATACAGATGGTAAATTTATCATGCCAACACTTTTGCAACATTTCTGAAAGAATACAGATTCCAAAATGCCATAGTCCAAAGGCTTTCACTTCCGAGTTTCTAAGAAAGGATTTAAAGGCGGCAGGTGTTATTTGAACTTTGGTGTCATTTAAAAATTTATTAGATATGAAAATAATTGTGAATGTTTTGATTTATTTCTAAACTAAACAAGAATTTATCAAAAAAAGCCAATTTTGTCATAATGATTATGGGGTTATAAATTCATTTCTAAGAAATACTTATGTTCCTGGTACCTTGGTGAATGAATACTGCGGTAATAAGATACTAGACTAAAGAATACAGTTAAAGATATGATCATTGAAATATACATTTTGTTGTATTACAATTGTATTTTTATCAGGTAGTATCAAACATCATATGTAAACAAAGAATACAATGTATGTACCCGTATTTTCAAAAGTATTTCATTTTAGAAAAAAAAATCCACTATTGAAATACACCAGCTAGCTTTACCAGTATTTTCTTAAATATATAACAGGATAGTCATTTTTAAATGAAATAGAACGTTATAGGTTATCTCCCTTTTCGCACAACTTTCATACAGAGGAATGGAGCCTTAGGTATCATGGAATTGAGCTTGTCACCTTGTCGCTTGTGTGCTTCTGTAATGTAAAGTTCTGCGCAGTAAAGATCAAGCGCGGTAATGGTAATGAAGGGCAAAATGAATAAGGCCGAGGGATTCCAAATTGGCATGATTGAAGGGATTTCGAAAAAAATAGCCAATCATCGGAATTGTGAAATAAAAAACAGTTGGGCATACCTATTGCAGCGTAATACCGCCAATTGCAATTGCAAAATATATATAGCTGACCTAAATCAGCTCGTTTCACCAGTATTTTCTTATTATAGGATATATAACAATCACTCTTCGGAGCAAACAAAGATACATCTATGGCAAGCAGTTTTACTATTTATTCTAACTTCAATATATCTAATAAACTTTATAAGACATCTCATATAGTTTATAAGATATCTTAAAAATTATATAAGATATCTCATATAATATACAAGATATCGTATATAAATTATAAGATATCTCATATAATTTTCTTTATGAGATATATTATAAACTTTATAAGATATCTTATATACTTTATAACCCCTTGTCTAAAGGAGAAAGCGCTTAAGGATGCTCGCTGGTCATGTTTTGGTCTTTTTGTCAGATTGTCGGAATCCTCGGCTTTATCCATTTCTTAAACATGATATTTTTGGCCCATGAACCCCCACTTTTTCTTTTATAATTCAATCATATATACCTTAAAATGGTATTTGACAAAATTTTTATGAAATCCTTTTTATTTTTTCATACATCTTTGAGAGACTGAAGTTGTCAATGCAAAGACAATGAAAAATCCAGAGAAAACCAATTTCCTGCAAATTTTCAAGGCCTTATAGCTCTAAAATGAGCAAATGAACCTATATTTTTCTTGCTTATTTGTTTACTATTGATATGTTCTCTCAAACTAAAACACCTATTTCAAATCCTATTTATTTCCTATTAGACCAGTGATCATCCTTAAAATAAATGGCCTTAGTCAATTCAGCAGTGTATCTATATTTTACCTTTGTAAATGTGTTTGTGCAAGTATCTTGCTCTGTTTAATATACCTGGTACACGATTAATAGTAATGTGTAACGATTAATTATGTGTAATTTTTGTATTTAAAAGCACACTTTATATATAAAAATGGTCATCGCACATTTGAAGTGACAAATGCAAATATGCTTTTACAGATTATTAATGAGACCCCGTGTTTAACATATCAATATGCAGCGAGTCGTAGGTTATTCCCCCAAATGATCCTAAGATTAGTACATACCATGTGTGCTTTTTAAGGTGACCGCTCGCTAGAAAGGTAGCGGATAGCATAGTCAAATTGTGCCCGTTTTCTGTGTAAAACAAAGAGTTATTTAATGGCATAAAATGGGTAAAAATAAATATTTCACAAAATATAAATACTCACATGTGTGTGAATTATCAACAAGGAAGTCAAATACGTGAAGAGAGTCCGGTTAACGGTTATGATAACCATGAACGGTTTAAATGTTCACATAATTTAAATTGTGATTCGGTTGATTGCCTAAGATTAAAATAAAAAGAAAAATTAACGGAAAAAGCAGGTCAAAAAGAAGGAATTTCCTGGCCACTGCCAACAATACTAACGTTTCAGACATTTTCTCTGTTTTTCAATAAAATCTTGTAGTAAGCATGCACTCATTGTCTGCTTAAGAATTCTTAAAATAATCATCAGATATACCCATGACCATACACCTTCTTTATTCACTGTTTATAAATTTGTAAATGCACCTCAAACTATCACAGTGTTCGAAAAAATTTCAATATTATCATATATTTACTAAACTCCATACGTATATGTATATTGGGTAATTCCTAAAGGAAACAGTGTGCATAATCAATTTTTCAATTAATTAATCGTGCCCCACAATTCATAACCATTCTTTAGTTTTACTTAACATTTTTATCATCCTTATTTTGACCGTTTTCTGTCTTTTTTTCACATACCAGGACATCTTACATTATAATTAAATACCGCTGAATCAAACGCATATCAAATTTGATAAGAACCATCAATTTTTATTTTTTACAAATATTTTTTACATCCATTCAAAAGAATGTAAAACCATTGCATGTTATTAATATAATATTATTGAATTAAGGTTTTTAAAATATCGAGACTAATTGTACCAGTTGTTTTATTATTCCCATTAAGAAAGCGCAATAAGCATTTTTGCAAGAAAAAAAAAAACAAGCACAAAAGAAGAACTCGACATCTTCTAAAAAAATAATAAAGACTATTATGACAAAATGTCATCAATTTTAGCCGTCTATTCAATTATATCATTCCAAAGAATCGCCCCTAAATTACAATGAATGAAAATAGAATTAATTTCCGTAAACTGTGTTTAATCCGTCGTCTAACCAGTACTAACAATAAGATCACTCACGAACATGAGACATTTATATTCTCTGTGTCACTATACATATATAGCCTTAGTTATATATCATAATGATAGACCATGGTCATCTAAAGATTATTTCAAGCAGACAATTGCGTTGTCTTTTTAAAATGTCCTTTCTTGTAGGTACATGGGCACATCATAGGAGATTTTATATGTTGTGAGATATAGAGTAAATATCGTTGATAAAATATCTTTGAAATAGAATCCGAAAAACTAAAAAAAAGCCTTCGAGTTGTCGTACAGCTTTCCACTCTCGGTGCATGTGTGAACCAATTTGTTCCTGTGAAATATGTTCGACTGGAATTAATGTCATGGGAAATAACTTCTGTTGGAACCCATTTCATGCAAAATAACCATTAAAAAGTTTCATTGCTATTAAAAATGTTCCTGTATATATGTTTTGAAATAAATTCCAGTGCTATTTAATATGTTCTTTGTCTGGTGAAATAAGTTCCTACATATAATGGTGTGAAATAAGTTCCATTACTATGAAATAAATTATTTTTGTTAAACAGGTTTTGACAAATATTCATGATATAAAATATGTTTCAAGACCCTTATTTTCTTCATTCCTTCACATGCATGTAATTTACAAATATTATTTTAAAAAAATGGATCCAAGAGAATATGAAAAAAAAAACAGCTACCTTTGTAAAAAACTAATTTTTTTATCAAATTATGCAAGTAAGGCAAATTAAAAAGTTGAAATTTAATTCCAATTTTTGTTTTATTAATATATAATTGATTTCTCTTAAATTTCTCAATGTTTGTTGCTAAGGACCACAAACACCAATGTTTACTTCAAACATGTGGGTATATAAAGTTTTGAAATAAGAAATATACATGTAGTTGAAAAACTAAAAAACTAAAACACAACAATAACAAAAACAAAAACAAATAGATTCTGCATGAAAATTTTTCCGGAACTTTCATAGATATATGTGAAATTTTTTTTCAGAATAAATTTCAAAACGATGGCACATATTTTACTCTGATGTTTGTTCGAGGAATTTATTTCACATGAAAAAAGTTCTTCTGCAACAGATTTCCTATGAATACATTAAAAAAATAATAACACTGACAAAGATTTCTCACGTTGGACAATACATGTACATTTAAAAATGTAAAAGTTTGGTTGTGATGTGAACAGTTTAGCTAGTGCTGCTTAACTTTCCCTGTGTCCCTGTAACATTGGTAGCTATGACAAACAGAGACTGAAACAAAAATTGTACAATTCTGAATTTTATATTTACTAATATTCAATTTGAAAGTTAGCCTCATCTGGATAATTTTGCTCATTGTCATTGCTGATATCTACTATTATTTTGCATATTCAGAAATAACAATGAAAGGAGTGTCATGAACAATACTCAGACATTTTTTCCTGATAGACAATGATAGATTTGTTGTGTACCTAAGTCTATAAATGTTTACCCAGTCTGACTATCCTCACGTCGTGCCATTTTTCTGAGAGGGTTGTTGATTAATGCTTCACTATTGACAGCTGGGATGCCGTGTCGGTCAACACTTATAATGTGACGACATACCCAGTTGTTCCTCGAAGGTTGTAAGTTCGTATGTACTTGCAAATACGAAAACGTCTTACATACTTGGGACATTATACTATAGAGGTTTTTCCGTCCACGTGGGATTTTATTATATCAAAAATATCACACTGAGACATCTTTGAAGAGCCTGAATGTGAAGGTACTCGGAGTCATTTGCTTTGGTAAAAATATACTCGTACTCCTTATCAGTTTCGAACAAAGTAAAGAACACTCTGCCACTGGGGGCTGGATTGCAATATATCTGTTTAAAGGCTAATTATTATTATGGTCCATCAGAACTAATCCGTTAGGCAACTTTATTACAAATCTTTATCATGGACAGATTATGATGTTGATGATGTGATGGGAATTCCATGTGTCGTCATTACAAGTAATTTAACTTAACGCGGAAGACATTATCTACACAAAAGTGGCTTTGAACAGTTCCTGTGAATTTTTTTTCATTGCAGTATTTTGTGATTTGATTCTCTCGTGGTTTTACCTAATTCCTTTTAATTCTTCTATACTTGTCTTGTTCATTGTCACGTCTAGACATACGATAAATTCTTCATCACAATAAAGCATTCCATTATATGTTTGGACTAAAAGCTTAAATTGTGACCATAGAACCAACAGATGTGAAGATTAAATCTTTTGTTGTAACACTACTTGTTGAAAGTCATCCATCAATGTATATATGTCCATGGATATATCTAACATGTTTCACTTTTCATGAGTTAATTGTTTTCAATATATGTGTTGTAAATGGAACTTGTCTGGACGAATCATATTACTAAATGTCATTACACTTATACGGATTAATACTTTAAAGATCAGGAATCTTAAGGGAGCAACCATTTGATTTTTATGGGGGGAAGGAGGGGGGGGGGGGGGGGGCTAGGATCAAATTCGAAATAGAATGGCAGGACCATGATTTTGGCAAAATATGAAGACAAGATCACTTTAGGTTTGAAAAAAATGCAGGTCATGTGTCAATCAGGAATCTTTTGGTTTAAATGAAAATATAAATTAGGCCGATAAATATAAATTCCAGGACCAAAATTTCGACGAAAAATACTGGCAGGATCAAAAATTTGATTCTAGCCCCCCCCCCCCCCCCCCCCCCCCCCCCCATAAAGATTAAATGGTTACTCCCTAAGTTAAATCAACAATTAAAAATAGCTGTCATACATGTAGCAATAGCCCAAATAGCTCATCTTGTATCTTCAAGCCAACTGTTTTTGTCGTTCTACAATAAACGATAGATTTTTTAATTGTATGGACTGACAGATAATATGAAAGCAACACGTTGATTGCCTTTCTAAAGACCAGAGCCTAGTTTCATAAAACAGATTTTCCTGACCACAATTAATCCGCATCAACTCGTAGATACCCATATTTTATAGTGTATTTTTTCCATCTTAATTTTCACCACTTTTTGTTTGCCTTTTATTAAGTATCCTAGTTAAAATATAAAGCACAAGGGTCAAATTACTTAATTTAAAACAGTTTTTTAATCAAAAGTTGTAATTTGGTGACCGTCAAAATGACATAATTTCAGGATACCAGGGGCTATGTGAATGATAACTATACCCCTTAAAGACATTTTGGGGGTTTTCTTGAGTTTGCAAAGGTAGAATTTTCTATAATTTTGATACATTTTCCAGTTATGAGTGTACATTGAGTCAAAGAAAGATTATAAAGTTTGAGCTGGTGCAATTTGATTTAATGCTAATATGGAAATGCACTATGAAATAATTGTGGTCTCGGGCCTACTGCCGAATTTTCAATCGATCTGTTGTATCGACGTATTTGAGAAGATAAGTTGAAGAAATTCTTAAATATTTCTTGCGAAACCCACGCCAAGTTACCAACAACCATTGGCTATGTCACGTTCTCTTCTAAAAAAAATGCTAACTTATACTGAAGTATTCATACATGAAAAAAAAACATTTTATCCATCTCATAAGTTGAAGGATAACACTACTGTGTGTCTTTTTTTTCAAACTGAAAGTGGGTTATCCGAAATATCTCAAACGATTTATTTAAAATTAAAGTGAAAAGTATAACAATATACATTTTGTTTTCAGTTATTGTCTTTTCCACTGCTGAAATGTCCAAAATATTTTACGAGAGCTGATTTTCCCATTTTTTGTGCATTTCACTCATTTTTGCATCATATATGACGTTACCACAAACAAATGTTTCCGAAAGTTTGATCCATGTTGACTTTTAAGACATACGGAATTGTTATTTTAAATGTACAGAATAGTAATCATCAAGAAATCAGTTGCCGATGTATGTGAGACAGAAAGATGAATTTGTTTATTTCATTACTTCAATTTTACACCAGATCCACGCTCGTGATTCTACAATAGACGTTTGGAAATATAAAATTCAGCGTAACAAGCATCTAATTTCGTATCAGAATGTTTTTCAGTATTCCCTATCGAGACAGAGAACTTTCTTGTCTGCAGGAATATTACTTTTCTTAATTATTTTTAATTTTAATTTGACGTATTAATTATTTTTCAGATCTTAAAAGCATATTACTAAAACATGTACCAGTTAAAATAATTCATTCTGTTGTGGTCCATTAAGTTATCAGTACTGAAAATCGATTTATATTCTTTTAAAGAAAAATAGCTGAAAGGCCTGATACTCCTGTTGTCCCTCTTTGAAGTAGAGCTATCTTTAACAAAATTATGGACACTGGACCCTAATGTCACTCTGCTTTGAAAAAAAATTGTTGCAGAAAATTCACTTGCTGGGACTATTTTAAAGCATTTTATTAACTATCATAGAACTGTCAACACGTTTAACCCGGCCTTGACAGTTTTACACTATAAGCTTGTTACCACTACAGAAAGCCCAGTTGGGAGAAAAAAGATTATAATGTGTAAATCTCAATATGCATATATTCATCTGAGGTTGAATTTTATGTATTGTAATTCTCCCTTGACGTCTATCTGTTTTGATTGTTCCGATAAAATTGGTTTCTTGATTTGTGTAGATATAAAATAGAGCTACAAAAAATGTTTTTATAATTACGATCGCGATGATAAATTTTGGTTGACATCGACTTAGAATAAGTTCTATCATTTCACTAAAGTAAGATGCCATATTCTGTGTATGAAGGGATAAAAACTGATTAACCTAGATACATTTTCATTTTCTGTAGTGATTGCTTGTACTAGGATGTTTTGTTTAAGGTTGCATAAATATTGGAATAAAGAATACCGAAGCAACAAGACTCTGAGAAAATTATACAAGACCAAAATCCATAGACAACGTGGATTCGTAAGAAAACTTATACAGTAAAAACAGACAAGAAGACACAACAAAAGGAGTTAAAGTACTTAAATGTTTTCTGGTTCATGTTCAAGTTTTTTAATACAGCTAGGTAGATGTTTGAATAACATAAACTGTTTAAATTTAATAGCTCGTTTCTAAAGCAAAACTACCTTATTATTCAGGGAATCATATCGTATTCTGTCTCGCTATCAAACCAAGAATAATAGGTTCTTACACGAGTTCAAAGTGAAGACTGGAAAATCTTCAACTCACGTCTTTTTTCCGAGTGGAGAACAGCGGAACGAGGGAAAAGACACTTCATTTTAAAAACGAGTTGAAGATTTTCCAGTTCTTCACTTTTGAACGAGTATAAGTACCTATTTCTTTCGTAAATACTCGATTTTCAAGTTTCCTTTACCTAGGTAAATTCAATGAGCACAACCGGTGAAGTTAAATAACGTTATGCCTAATTGGTCAAAAGGTATGTGCGTTTGTGAACGGTGCGAATTGATTGGTCTAAAAGCAGTGGAAGATGAGGTCTCGTGCAGTAGGAGATGAGGGTAATCAGAATTTACAGTGGTTTTCATTTGTTAATTACAGTGTAGTAGAAACTGGGAAAAGAAAAACTTTTCATTATCAATTACTTTATTGAAACCCGGGTATTTTTTCGCAAGTAGAAACAAAGAAAACAGATTATTAGAAACTTCTATCACAGAATAATAAGTTTTCCAATTTACTTAATACTTTCAAAATTTAGTGCAATAGTTGGCAAAATCTTTTAACTTAAAATGGGTTTCAAGGAAGTCACAGGTAACAGGCTTCTTATCCTAGATTCTGCTATAACGTTATTAACAAATGAAAATCGACTTGTCAATAGAAAAAAAGGTGAGAGGTTTATTAGGGAAAATCAAGTTGGACAAGGAAAAAAGTAAACAAGACATCATCTAATCTTTTAAAACTTTGAGATCTAGTCTTCGTGACTTTGATAGGATATTCATTCTATTTCAAGCTTTCATTATACATCTTACCAAAAATTTAACACATTTAAAAGTTAAAGCGACCCTTAACATACGCCAGATTTGGTTAAAAGTAATTGCCTAAGCATGTATTTTCTTCAAAAATACTGAATAAATACATTTATAAGTTTTAGCAAGAAATAATTTATCATAAATTTTGTTGTAGAATGAAATACAATGTCCAGATATTTTTTCCCTTTTCCGTTTTCCTAAATTTCAATGGAAATTATATTATTACAGTCGGGAAAATACTAAATAACTTTTCAAGAAATCTGTTCATACTGGGATCTTACTCATGTCATTTAATATATTCAATATCCTGGGATCTTACTGTCATTTAATATATTCAATATCCTGGGATCTTACTCATTTAATATCTTCAATATCCTAAAATGACTCTCGTTATGAACATCAATATAAAACAAAAGACTTTTATCAGGCAAATGTAGGTGACTTCTAAAACGATAATCACAGAAATAGGAATTTAAAGGAAGGTTTAGTACATGTAGAACTAGATAACTTTTTAATCTTTTCAGAAACATTTAACGTAAATGTAAAAAAAAGATTAACTAGAGGCTCACAGGAGCCTGTATCGCTCGCATGTGCTATGTCCATCTTGACTGGTAGCCTGGAACATTGCTGTCAAGTTCCAATTGACTCATTGGTTTCAAACAAGAAGATCTTTCAGTGAGTGAATCATTAGGTGCTATGTTAAACTGTTTCGCTCTGGCGTCCATCTTCATCTTCAATGGCAGACAGGGTCATCAAATACAATTCTGAAAGAGGACATACTAAGGACCATTGTTGCCAAGTTTTGTTCCAATTGGTTTCAGATAAGAAGATTTTTAAGTAAATTTCCCATAGGGTCCTATTTTAAACTATGTTCGATTCTGGTGGCCACCCTGGACGACGATCGGGGTCATCGGATATAATTCTAAAAGAGGACCACCTAAGGACCATTCCTGCCAAGTTTTGCTCAAATTGGCTAAGTGGTTTCAGACAAATTTCCCATCGGGTCCTATGTTAAACTATGTTCGACTCTAGCGGCCATCTTGAATAACGGGCGGGGTCATCGGATACAGTTCTGACCATCTGAGGACCATTGGTCCCAAATTTTGTTCCAACTGAGCCGTTGCTTTCAGAGAAGAAGATCTCTAAAGGAAAGTTTACGACGACGGACGACGGACACCAAATGATGACGTAGCTCACACGGCCCTTTGTGGGAAGAAAATATTAGATAATATTTATTTTTAAATGATACCAATTTTAATTCATATTTTTTTCTGAAATAAATATTAGCAAAATGTACAGGCAAGAATGGTTTTAAATGCAAACAAGTATTCTGATAGTATTGCTGAGCAATACAATGTCACCTACCGGCTTGAGCTGTGAGAAAACACACCAAATGACCCTTTACTATGTGAATCGGACGCAGACGTATGGACAGAGTGATTCCTCAAAAATGCAAGGGGTACACAATAATTATCCGATCAGCGTGAAAGTTCAACTTGATCTGTAGCTGATCATTATAAGCTCCCATACCAAAAAATAAAAACAGTTGGAAAAAAGGTTTGCAAAAAAAAAAAAGCCCAGAAAACTACTATTTTAACAATAATTCCTATCTCCAAGGGCAATAACTCTGACAATTATTATCTGATCAGCATGAAAGTAAAATATGATATGTAACTAACTAATCTTTTTAAACTCACATACCAAAAATAAGATAATTTGATAGAATAGTTTGCTAAAAAGTCCGGAAAACTATTATTTTGTAAATAATTCCTATTTCCAAGGGCAATAACTCTCACAATTATTGTTCGATCAGCGTGAACTGAAACTTGTACTGTAACTCACCATTATAAGCTCACATACCAGAATAAGATCTCTCGGTAAAAGGGTTTGCAAAAAAATCCCAGAAAACTAAGATTTTGACAATAATTCCTATCTCCATGGGAAATAACTCTCAAAATAATTATCCGATCAGCGTGAAAGTCACAACTTGATCTGTGGCTCATCATTATAAGTTCACATACCAAAAATAAGATCAATTGCTTGAACGGTTTCTGTAAAAAAAGCCCGTAAAACTGCAATTTGATTGAGGTCGGACAGACAGAATGCAAACATATAGTCAGTCCCTGTCGGCGTTGTCGGAAAGGGACTAATAGACATGCGGGTAGTTCAGGCTTACGGCAATCAGGTGGAAGAATGCAAATTTAAACTTGTGAGTCAGCAATAATTTCATACAATGTTTCACGCCAAGTACACGTTTTTTTTTTTGGTGTTTCATTTTCAGCAATGTTGGGCGTTTTGAGTTTGATTTGTCTTTTTAGTGCTATAATATACGACAAATAATGGCTTCTTTTTCAGCAGCATCGGTTTGATAAATTAAACTGTTATTAATCTGACAAGGCGATAATAATTGTCTGTTATGTCCACAGTCGACCTCCATTTATCTATCAGGTCAAATGTAATTACTTATTTCTAATATACAAATTAATTAATTGTACACTAAGACCTTGTGATAGATTATCTGCTTGTCGTCTTTGATTAGACTGTTACTTTGTATAGGCCCATAAAATTCTACATGTTTTTTTTATTCAATGAAAAGTATCTGCAACAGGGGCAATTAAAGAGGAGGTCTGACAAAGATATAGTCCAAGGTTCATTTGACGTCAATCGGACTTTTTTAGAATTGGCCGAGGCTGTTGGACGTCAGAGCGAATAATCGAAAAAAACATTTTAAGGATTTTTAGAATGACATAATTCCAATGTTTTTCCAATTCCAGATTATTTCCTTCCAAGAAAACCCTATATATTATTTTCTTTGATCATTTTAATAATAATTTCCAAATATTGTTCCTCAATGTAATTTCTGTTCAGGCAAAATAAAAATTGACGCCGCCAATAAACCATCCAGTTAATATTTATTTTAATTATTGATTAATTCAAAATAGTATGATACATGAAGGTGTTATCTATAAATATCTCAACGTTGTGTAATTGGCCTTGAAGTCACAATTTCTGTAATGTGAAGTTAAATTTAATTTGTTGTTCATATGGGATTCATAACTCAATAACACTTAGCCGAATAATGATTCAATTACTTTACAGTTTTTCCTTTCTGCTCCATTATTGCATAAAGAATGTGTTAGCAAATTCGATTTCTTCCAATATCAATTATTTTCCAAGAAATTTAATAAGGTTCAACCCAATTACAAGTATTTTTTTATGTTTCTTGACCTTTTTGTTTGAACGAAGGTTAACTTTTTACCATTTAACGTCCTTATCTTTAAACAATTTTGAATGATATGTAGAGGTTAGGTTTGGGTTGAGTTGGGATGGTACAAAATGTAATTTGCACTGTCTGGACACCTCAGTTCATCAAATGGATTTTTTTCACATTCTGAAAGTCTAAACGTTAGAATTAATATACAATCTTTTGTTCGTTAATAAACCTTATTAAGTCTATATGTTAAAATTATACGACAATCTTTTGTTGGTCAATTAACCTTATTAAGTCGTCCAAGAAAACATACAAATTTTAAAGTTGTTTATACACGTTCTGTTTGTATACCTTACAAATGATTCTAAATGGAGAATTTCAATAGAAAAATTAATGCATTTGAAAATTTACAAAAATAATGATTTGAATTTATTAACTCATATCTATCCTAAAATTTGTAAAACTGTTATTTTAAATATTTTTAATGCACTTTGTGCATATTTCATGGATTGCAGGGTTGTAATACTTAATTTTATAACATATAGTAGGAAGAGTTATCTCCCTTTTACATTGAATATTCCATAAACGGAATTTGTTTGTTTCTCTGAAAGACATGATTAAAAAAAATTAGGTAAGTTCAAATGTTTCAGTTACGATTTAGCTCATTGCACCTTTCACCCAAGTGACTAGACAATTCACATTGATTAATCATAAGGTACTAGTATTCAAAAATTTCCATGCATTGCAGGGTTGTAAATACTTAATTTTACAACATCTAGTAGGAAGAGTTATCTCCCTTTTAGACTGAATATTCCATAAACGGAATTTGTTTGTTTCTCTGGAAGACATGATTAAACAAAATTAGGTAAGTTCAATTGTTTCAGTTACGATTTAGCTCATTGCATCTTTCACCCAAGTGACTAGACAATTCATATTGATTAATTATAAGGTACTAGTATTCAAAAATTTCCATTGAAAAAAGTTAAATTATGACATAAAATACTTGTTTGGTCAGTTTATGAAAAGTAAACATTACCTGAATTTCGGCTCGTTCGATTCCATTGCTTACAATGTTTTGGTGATACTTTTGGTTTCAAAAGTAAGGACATGAGCGTACTTGGTAAAATTAAGCAACAAATTTAGTATTTAGTATCTAAATAAATTTTAATGTTTCTATAGATCCATTTCCCGGAATGACTAAGTAAGGTGATTTGTACAAGTACTAAAGTACTGAATAAAGTTATTCAAGTTGACCTTGACAGGATCTTTAGGATTCGCTGTTTAGGGCCGGTTAATTTTATTTCTAAATATTTTTTTTTTGGCAACACTCGTGATTGATGAACTTAATACACGGTGATAAAACAGGAATCGATGCGGTAAGAAAGATAACTCTATTTCTTAACAGTCTTAGTATTGACTGAAATCGTATTTTATGCAGTTTTAATGAATACCAGTCCGTCTAACTGTAGGCACAAGGGCTCGTGGATCTTATTTGAGAACGTAATATACTCTATACCCAATGAAAACACTAGGAAAAAACAAAAGAGAATGATCGTAATTTCAAACATTTTTTCCAATGATATATCACTTACCAGGCAGCAAATATCACAAATTGAATAAATTTCCTAAATGTTTAGTCCTTTGTTTATAATTTTCACTTCCGGTGAGTACCGAATACAACTACATTGTATTTGTATCTTCCCCCCAGATTTCTATTCACTACGGATTTCTATTCGGTACTCTCCGGAAATTACCTATACGTTGTATCTTACAAAATGCTCAAAAACAGCGTAAGAACTGAAAATTATATACATGTCCCAAGGATTAAATATTATAATGCCCCTTTTTGTCATTTTTTGAGCAATTACATTTCATTATATTCACAGAAATGAGTTCTCGTACATAAACGTTCACGCACTATCATGACATCCAAATGACCAATCAATTATAATGTACCATAAATTCAATAACAAAAACAATACTGGTTTAAGCAAGGACCAAAACGAAAAAAACAAAGAGAAACACAACACATAAAAATAAATGAATGAGAAACACAGACCCCAACAGAAAACTTGACCTGAACTCATGGTTTGGTGAACCGGTTCCTCTTATAAGTCACCCTCCATATTTAATACGCAAGTTGACATTTACCGCCCTCCATTGCAAAACTTCATACAAATTCCCTAAATTTGCTACATCACAAAGGAAAATTTTCACCTCGTAATTTTAAAAAGTCATTTTTCTAAGGCGTCATTAGGTAAAATGGGGCTAGATTCTGATGTTTTACTATCAATACATGAACAAATGTATGCTCATTACGTAACAAATGTCGAGATACTTACAATGATTTTGTGCTATATTTACATCAAATTTTAGAAAGAGTTCTATAAACTGAGAAAACTGAAATTTTCCCTACCAGTCTTACACTGGAATCAGAATATTAATTCAGTTAATATTTCAAGTGTGTATCTTCATACATGTACTTCTGTTTTTTTTAAAGTGATTTGTTTTTTTTAACCCTGGAATTAAGATCCTGAGATAAGTAATATTCAAAACAACCCTGGAAAAGAACCTAAATTATAGATCCATTAACCGAAAGAAATATATTGAGATTCCTTCTTACACGACACCAAAAGAGAAATAAAATGTAGCAGTGTATATTTTCTGTGATAAATCTTTTTGAAATGCACTGTTCAGATGTTTGTATATTTCTTCAATTTCTGACTTACAAGTAGAACATAAGACTGTAAATGTCGAATGTCGAAACATGAACACAGAATTTGTAGAACATATTAGAATGATATAAAACGACCAAAACGGTAAAGCAAATAATTACCGAAGGACAAGTTTGTAAGGGAAATATTTCTCAATTTTATCATTAATTTTTTTTAAGTATAAATTAACACCAGTATCGAAATATTTGGAATTGAGCTAGCGATAACTCCGGGAATCCTTGGCACATTAGCAGATCGTCCTGTCATTGACATCAATAAATACTCTATGATACGGACTTGACACACTGTAGATGTATATTTCGTCAAATAAATTATTATGGTTTATCGTATATTTAGTACTTATTACTTAGATTTTGAATGTCTAATACAGACCCTTGGCTGAAAACCTCTATCACATACATTTTTGTTGTACCCTGTTGAATGTCTAATACAGACGCATAGCTGAAACCTCTATCGCATACCCTGTATCGCATATCCTGTATCAAGTCTCCAGTTGTTGTACATGATACATATAAAAATCCGTATCACATGACGTATCAACCATCGACCAATATCATCATCCGGGCCATCGGACCTCTGGCTGATATTGGTTACTGGTTGTTACGGCATGTGATATAGATTTTGTCATGTATTATTCTCTATATTATCAATGCGTGTACAGTATAAACTTAGTGCATTGAGGACGGAGTGGTAATTTAAAGAAATATCCAGACTCTATGTTGTTTCTATATTTGTGTTTTGTGTTCTTTATGTTATATTTTATCTGATGTTCTGTCGATTTCATTGCGTGACCTGATAGATGTGTCTTTGTTGACCATTGGATTGTATACAATGGGTATGGACTGACTGATGAAAATGAGAGTTTGTGATTACAATCTTCTCTTTTATTATGTTCTAATGATATAAAATGAAACCCCCAAAACAGTAATAACTAAAGAACAATATAGAGTATGTTACATTCACTTAGTCACAGCTATTGCAACATCTGTTTCGTGCTACTAAAGTACAGACTGTGAGGAATTTTGGAATTATAACAAAATATATGTAATATTGAAATTACCAAATGTTTTCATTCAAAATGTTCTAATGTCAACGCTCTGACAGATTAATGAATCTGTAAAACGAGGTATTCGCTCTGAAATAAATGCACGTTGTCTCCCTTATAACGTAAAATGTGAAAAAACTTTTAATTAAGAGAAATTGCTACAGATATGTTAGTAGTATCGTTTCGTTTTTGTTACTCTGATTTAGCCAGATGAAGTATTTTAACCTTATCATCATCAGTTAGTAATCTGACAACGGTGTTCTCCTGTCCTTTCTGTTTGTCTTCTATTACTAGTATCAAAAGTTTTTTTCTAGCATCATAATTGTTTACTTGAAAATATCAGTCAATTAGGATCGCCTTATGTTATTGGTTTATTGAGAAAATATGTATGCACAGAAAAATAGTCGTTTACATAGTTTCAAAATTTGTAAATAACGCCTAATAAATAAACTAGTTTTACAGTTAAAACAAGAGTATTTTGACCCTGTCATCTAATCTAAATTCCAATAATTTTTACATCTATGGAGCTAGCGATTATATTGTTGGTTATCATACTGTATTGACTTTTATAGTTTGTTTTATACGTCAGATGGTAAGGATAGATAAGGGAAATGGGGGAGGAGGGTACTCACAAAGTTGTTTAACAATACCACTGCTCAGTGTTTGTATTAAGTCAGACTATCCCGTCTCTTTGTTGTTTCGTTTTTTATGTGCCCCTTTCTGTTATTTTTTGTCTGAAGTTCTGTAGATCAGATGGCGTTGGTTGATTGGTATGTCATTTTTGCCCTTTCCTATTATCATGGACTATCCGTTTTGTTTTTTTTTTTTTATAATAATTTATTGAATTGTATGACATTTACTTTGATATACAATTGTATTTAGTTACTAAAGACTGATGTCGCTGGACAAAATATTCCTGTTCTGTGTTTTGCGTATGAATACGTCAGACAACTATTGAAATGACATGGAATTATTTACCGTTGACAATGATTTATCTGTTTACCATGGTATTCCTTTTCAGATTGATTCAGTCTTATATTAACGTGCTGAAAAACCTTTCAGTTATATGGTATGATGATACAATAAAGGATAGATAACGGTAATAAATTGTTTTGTTTTATAGTTCAAAATCCATTGATCTATTATCCCTTAATTCAACAATTAATAATACGTATAGATATACAGGGTGTCAAGTTGTCCTATATTCCTATATTTCCAGGCAATTCCTATATCTCCTATATTTCACTGAAAATTCCTATATTTTCACCCTTTTTCCTATATTTTGAAAAAAAGTTGGAAAAAATATATTATAAGAAGAAGTATTATAAGTGGAATGAATCACATTATATTAGTGGAATGATTCACATTATTTATATAGGCTGTAGTTGGTTTTAGTGCTTATACTTATTGATTAGTATTAAGCTAACCTTATGCAGCAAAATTATTTGTTGTTTTTATTAATGTAGGATTTTTTATGTAATTAATTAATATATTGCATTTCAGTTAATCTCTCACAGAACACAGGTTACTTGACTGCAGAGCATTTGTACTATTTTTACATTATGTTTTTAAATACAGAACTTTTTAATAACATTATTAAATGTTTTCCAATCATTGTTTTGTATTTTAACTGACCCTGACTGAGCACTGCTGATGATTATTTGTTAGATGAAATATGCATGAACCATGCATCCAAATTGTAATCTTAAGATTGTTTCTAAGTAGGATCAAAATGTAAATGAAATCTTAAATAGTAAACTATACACAGATTATTTTTTTCCCTTTTTTATCTTGAAATTACTAAAAAACAATATTGGCATGGGTGCTCTGCAGTTGAGACTGATGGGAGGTACAATATATTGTAATTGAATTCATCGTTTCAGATTGATTTGAATTATTGAACAAGTTTAAAATGCCAAATTCGAAGACTAAGTTTCAGCAAAAGTGGTTTCATTCACAATTTAGTTTGTAACAATTAGTTTAGAACATTTTTTTATAAAAATTATGCTATTAACTTTTATTTTAAGTAAAAATGAGGTGAGGTATGGCTGTAGGGAGGTGGAGGCCATAAATTAAGAGTGAAATTTGGTAGCAATTGTCCTATATTTACCCTATATTTTCAACTTGAAAAATCCTATTTTCCTATATAGTTTTGGTCCAAAATAGCTTGACACCCTGGATATAACAATGTAAGGGTCTTGTACACGTGTATCTATAAAGCTGTATTCTCTTAGCATGATAAATGGGGGGGGGTGTCTTTATTAATCTTAAATTTGGTACCCTTTTCCCGCTGTATAGTTTAAACATACAAAGGAAATTAATTGCCAGACTGAACGGTGGTACACATAAAGATAACCTGCCCAGATCTTGTACATTTGTTTGCTTCTGTTAAACCATTACCAAGAATCAGGGGCGGATAAATAACTCATAAACAGTTTTTGCCACATTTTATATGTGCCTGTATTAAGACAGAACCTTGTAAGTACATATTAATGGTTGTCTCATGTAAATTTACTGTTAGATTTTTTTTTTATTTGTACAAATGTATTTTAGGATTTATTGTGATTTTTGTTGAATTTTTATCATCAGCATTCTGGCTGCTTTGTTAATGTTCGACTTTTAATCTTACATACGAACTATTTTTTATATATAAAACAGAATTATTTGTTTTGTCCAGTTTCTCCATTAAGATTAGGATTATTTTCTTGGCTGCTGCTCATCACTGAAGTCCACATACATCCATGTTTTAATGTTGTCATTTCGTCACACCATCCGTTAACCATATTTTCAAACAGATATTTACTGTCTAAACATAAATTTGTAGGTTACTTCGCGGAACAAATTTTTTCATAACTCTAGTATCTCAAAACTTCGATTTTTCTTATCTTGAGTGCCAGCTGATACCAAATTAATTACACTTACCTTAATGTGTTCGTTCTACTGGAGAAACAAAAAGATTTTATCTATGAAATTATAGTGTACGTGTTAACCTTAGTATACTTTTTTACAGTTTAGATCTTAAATTTATTTTTTTAGCGAGTTTTTGAAAACAAACTACATGGAAAGTATCACCTTTCTTCTCTTATAGGATTTCATTTTGCATAGTTTCTGTTTTTAGTGTTTATTTCTCTTTTTTAATTTCCATGTTTTATTTGTCTGTATAACTGGCTAATGTTTTTTCTATACCTTTTTATGTATTTTTTGTATATTGATACATTGTCATTGTTGTACTGATTGCTACAAGGGGGTACCCAACACTTTGACTATAATACATTTTCATAAAATTTTGACGAAATATTTACTTTGACCTGTTGACAAAAATATGTAAATTTCAAAACATTTGAACCACACAATTTACGGGATATATACCAGTTTGAAAAACACTAGTTTTGACCATTGAGAAGCTTGATTTCTCGTTACTAATAGCATATGTGATTAAAACCTTCAGCTGATATTTAAAGAGTTAACTCCATTAGGTGTTCTGTACCTCTTTAATTATGCAGATTTACAAGAAAAATTACATTGGAATTCGAACTTAATTACCATGAGATGCACAACAGATATGGTAAGCAGGTAAGCACTATAATAAAAGAGAAGTTACAAGGTCTCAATACACAGACGTTGATATTTTATTTAAGAATTTGCTGATTGCAGATTTTATTTAACATTCGCATTATGGATTAATTAAATAGGACTTTTATCCGTTGGATTACAGGTTGTTGCTGTTTCTTTTACCAAAGCATATTCTTGAGACCGACATCTACATTAAGGCAAGAGTTTTGTTTTCAAGGAAAATAAATATCAAAATGTTTAGTCTTTTGAAAAATTTTGAATTTATGAGCATTCCAAAGTTAGTTATGAGCAAGACTGATGACGAGTAATCTAGATACATAGAATTCGATATCTTAAATCGAATTATAATTTGAACAAATTTTCAATTTACTTCTTATTTGTTAATAGAAACATGGCAGAATCATTGGTCTTGATTGAATGAAGTTCTGGATTTTTCACGTTTCCCGGTTATTAAAAAAAATGTCCAAAATCACGATTTAATAGCAATTTTCATATATGTGGATCTGTATCTATTGTTAACCCAGTATATTTCAATATTTTACGAAAGACAAAAGAGATAGGTGCTTAATGCAGGATTTTCTCGCTGCATTGAAGACCCATTGGTAGCCTTGGGCTGTTTTCTGCTCTTTGGTCGGGTTGTTGTCTCTTTGACACATTCCCCGTTTCCATTCTCTATTCTATTGTACATTATCTTGGAATTTCTGAAATTAACTTTTGTAACATATTATACAATTCTGTACGTCTGTGAGGTTTTATGTCATGAAAAAATATTTTCTTTATAATCGCGTCATTTATTTTATGTACCTATACAAAGTGAAGATGTATATTCGGTTAAGCGGCAATAAAAACGCCCCAAAGTTTAGGTCATAGCTGATGGAGGATAATCAAAAAAAAAATCGCACACCGGTTCATACTAATTGGTATCAGAGTTCATATTACTGTCACGGAGGCGATTCTACTACTGGCTGACTGGACGTCCCCAGGATATAGTTTCGTTAGTAGCCTTTCGGATACATGTGTTATGCAGCGAATATATATGATTATTGAATGAATGAGGAAATCTTTTATCTGTCTTTTAGTATAGGCCAGTTTGCAATTTTATGCTTACAATGTTTTAATATTATTTTTTTTATAAAGTTTTCGTCTTGACCATATTCCAGAAAAGCATTTGTTCCCTACAACATTTTATAATTTTACAATTCTCAATTTTTAATTACATTTTTATGAGCGTTTTATTTACACGATACCACATAGAGCTCATATATATGTACAAGATAAATGTTGTTTAACGTAACACTATCATTCCAAACTAGGCCTCCAGATTTGATTCTTGATCAAACAAGGAACTTTTTTTTCCAGAATAGTGTTGTTCTAGAAGGTAAAAAAGCCTTTACCCTAAAAGTCTCCGGACGTAAAAACTATTTTGTTATTTCATAAATGTTTTTGAAACAATTATTCTTATAATCAAAAGGTGCAAGTTTTACAAAAAGACAACAATAAAATGCATAGTTAAAATATTTCAGATATAACAAATATTCTTTGCCACTTATATCGCGTTCAGTTCCTTGTTCAATAGTTGGATTTCAATCTAGTTTATCGATTATTCCATTTAGACTTCCATTCATTACAAAGATTTGCATTTTTGTTGAATTGTTGAAATCAACCTGTCATTCTTTAATTATGTAATACTGAAATCACTTAAAATATAAAAAGCTCCCATAGATTTTATGCTATTCATATGTATCATTTATTCAATACACGTCACAACCAGATCATAAAAAACATTACCAAGATTGCCAAACTGACGAGACAACTTTTCAAAACGTATATCCTATGTCCTGTGTTACATCCATCATGATTGCATGACTGAAGACAACCGTTTACTTTTTCTATACCAGATTCGCCGTTAATAAATGCTATGAATCCACAATGGCTTCCCCAATCATTGTCACCACACTGTCGAACAAGGATTTCTGTTCCGTCCTCTGGAATACAGGAAATAGATTATCAAGTAATCATGATAATGTCAAAATTGTATTATTTTTTTCCTGTTCTTATATGGATGTAGCTGTTTTCAGAATGAGAACAGTTTCTTTTTGAAACAAACAAATACTTATTTTACAAGGAAACATTTTTTTCTGGAATTTTTTGTTTTGTTTACCTTTTATGTATTTGATAGCGTAGTTTTCTACTATGGATTTGAATACTGCTATTGGATTTTGTATCATCGATGCACAGGTATTAATTTACAGCAATTTGAACATGAAAATATTACCAGTCATGGTTGCAAGAATTCTGGTTTAGGAGCGAAGTCAATTAATAATTAAAAGGATTATTCAGAACTTATTTAATATCGACAAAAGAATACCCAAGTTAAAATATTTATACTAATCTTGCTTTTCATAATTATATAAAGAATTTGTTATTCGTTGGTTATTGTAAACATTCATAACAGAAATCAATTTAGAAATGGAATCACCCACAATAAGGCTATTCAACCACATCTACCAAAACTATTTACATAACTGAAAATCCAGCAGGCTTCTTTAATTGAAACTTGAATTGAATTCTCCAAAATGTCACAACAGTAGATATATCATATTACAAAGATAAACGGTAGAATCACCCGATACTATACATTAACTTCAATGAACAAGATTACCTTTGAAGCAAAATGACAGACATAGTTCCGACGGACAGATACATTGTCAACCCAATATGTAAATGAACAAATATGAAAATACTGAAATCTTAAACCATGAATAAAAATGAACTTATATAAAACTGGGAGTGAATGAAAAGTAAGTACCCCGCTTCTTAAACGGCAACCGTAGTGTTTTCTAACAAAGTATTCTATTTATATTTCAATAAACACTAGAAATTCAACAAAGAAACATGATATGTTGTGAAAAGGGAAAAACTCCAATATCTCTTTTGAAAAGCCACGTTAATTATTAGTACGACCAAACAGTTCTTGATAATCATAAAATTTGTTTCTAATAAATCCCTGGTTAAGGATCTTTTGTGAATAGCAATGATCCTTTCCTTAGTATTACTGAACAATTTGAACAGAAACATTGGTTAAAGTACCAAATTTTATACCTGTGATGCATGCTCCAAGGACAAGGCTGAACTAGAGGCTCTCAAGAGCCTGTATCGCTCACCTGGATTTAACTTGTCCACCTTCAGCAGGACTGATAGTTTACGTGTGGCAGTTATCTTGGCTTGTTTTCCCATAGGTTCAATGTTAAACAAAGTTAGGGTGTGGTTGCCATCTTAGTTGACATTCAAGGTTATCAAACACAAGTCTGAAAGAGACCATTGCTGGTATTAGTTTGGTGTCCAAATGGCCAAGTTTAAGGTATGGTGACTGCAAATTAAATTTTCCATAGGGTCCTATGTTAAACTAAGTTCAGCTATGGAGGCCATCTTGATTGACAGGCCAGGTCAGCGGACACAATTATGAAAGGGGATCATCTAATGACCATTGTTGCCAAGTCTGGTCCCAATTGGCCAATTGGTCTCAGATCAGAATATTTTTTAATGAATTTTCCCAAAGGGTCCTATGTTAAACTAAGTTCTGCTGTGATGGGCATCTTTGTTGACATTCCGGGTCATAGGACATAATTCTAAAAGAGAACCAACTAAGGACCATTTCTGCCAAGTTTGGTTCCCATTGGCTAAGTGGTTTCAAACAAGAAGATATTTTAATGAATTTTCCCATAGGGTCCTTTGTTTAACTAATTTCGGCTGTGGCGGCTATCTTGGTTGACATTCTGGGTCATCGGACAGAATTCTGACAGAGAACCAATTAAGGACCACTTCTGCCAAGTTTGGTTCCAACTGGCTCTGTAGTTTCAGACATCTTGGATTTCATATTGGCATGGAAAACATAAAGTTGGTAGAGTACCATGTAAGGATCATTTCAATTCAATTGCTTTTGAAATTTCAGCCAGCCAGAGTGCATAGTTGACCCTGGCAGCCATGCTGAATTTCGGATCGGCACCAAAAACATCAATTTTATTAGGGACCATTATCTGATCATTCAGGCATAATATTACTTCCATCTGTCAAACGGTTTCTGACAAGATGTTTGTATGAATTTCCCATAGGATCCTATGTTAAATGTATCCCGTGGTGGCGGCCATCTTGGATTTCATATCGGCACAAAAAACATAAAGCGTATAGAAGACCATGTAAGGAACATTCTGCAATATAACAATTCAATTGCTTTTGTAGTTTCAGAGAAGAAGATTTTTTAAATTTCAGCCAATCAGAGTGCATAAATGGCCCTGACAGCCATGTTTTTGAATTTTGATCGGCACCAAAAACATCGATTTTTTAGGGACCATTATCTGATCATTCAGGCATAATATTACTTCTATCTGTCAAACGGTTTCTGACAAGAAGATGTTTGTATGTATTTTCCATAGAATCCTATGTTAAATGTGTCCCATGGTGGCAGCCATCTTGAATTTCGGATCAGAACCAAAAACATAAACTTTGTAGAGGACAATCCAATGAACATCTCCACCAAGTTTGGTTTCAATTGGCCATGGGGTTTTGGAGAAGAGGACTGAAATGTGAAAAGTTAACGGACGGACTGACGACGGACGACGGACTCAAAACGATGACAATAGCTCACATGGCCTTGTAGGCCAGGTGAGCTAAAAAGCAGGCAGACTATAGACGTTTCTGTCAATGTATGCAACTTTTTGTGTCGCCTGCGGAACGCATGGTCGACACTTAGGCATCACTATCTGTCGTCTTGCGTCTTGCGTCGTCACACTTTTCTTCTATCCTCAACTGCTCGTAAACCGCTCAAAGGAATTTGATGAAACTTTTTCTATGCATTAACCTTAATGCACAGGTGTACATATATATTTTATTTTTAAAAATTTAAAATTTTTTTTTTGTAAAAATTGACATTTTTGAAAAAAGGGGGGTTCAAAACTTTTATCCTCAAATACTCCATAAAGGCTCACAACAATTTGATGAAACTTTCTCTGTGCATTAACTTTAATGCAAAGGTGTGCATATATTTCATTTTTAGAAAATTTTAATATTTTTTGTAAAAATTGATGTCCGCAGGCGACACATGTCCTCCTTGGAAGACTCGCACATTTTTAAAAATAATTCTGTAAGCATTTACATACGAGTATTTTTTAGTGCAAACAATAAAAAAGTCGGCTTACAGTCTTCCTCTGTTTTTGCCTGACAATGATACCTGCTATTCATTACTCCGTAGAATTTTGAAAACGAATGTTACACCTGCCTTCGAAATGATTAATAAAAAAATTAAGTCATAATTCCAAAATTATTTTTTGCCAAAGCCATTTTTCTGTGGAATTTTCTATTAATTAAAATTTTTAAGGCAACCGATCATTTTTTAATAGGAAATTTCAGTTCGTTTATTCCACTTTGTTTTTAATTGCACTAATTTACGGGATGAGTTTGGAAATGTAAACGTCACATAAATGCGGTGTCGGTATATTGCATATTCAGTCATCCAGTTTGTTTTGAAATTTTTTCTGTAAATGTTCAATAATGTAAATTGTCAGAAAAAGATCCAAATATGAAATGGTTTTAGTTATACAATGGATTGATTTGTTTGTTTAGTTTGGGGTTTTACGCCGTTTTCATCACATTTGGCTATTTCTCGGCGGCCAGTTTTTATTGGTGGAGGAAGCCGGAGTACCCGGAGATAACCACCGACCTTCGCGAGAAAAATTGGCAATCCTTGTCAATTAATGTGAAATTCCAACTCACAGCAGGCTAGTGATAATTAGTAGTCATGACCAACTACCTAGACCACTCGGCCATCGAGGCCACTGAGGCCGCTATACAATGTATCAGTAGTATCTTTAATATCAAGTTAGCAATGCAAAATATCCTAGAATATATAATTTTCAACAAAACTTCATCTATAAATGTGTAGAGTGGAAATTAAGAAATAGGATTTGAGTAGTCATTTTTTTTCTGTTTTCACGTAAATTTATTTTAAAAAAAGTGCGCTTGATATGAATATAGAACTAGATTAGACAGAAGAGGGGCACAATTAGTACCCACTGAAAATGTCACTGGAAAATTTGATAGCCCAAATTTGTTACATGTATCAATAACAAAATCTGACATGTTCATGTTGTTATTTTTACATTACATCTTCCCTGTATCGAGAGTGGTTCTTTGCAAAATATTTAACTTGAAATTGTTTACCCGTCTGAACCGTTTTTCTTGAAAGGGCAAGGTAAAACTACATTTTCTTGGCTTTATATGAATCTTTGCCTTCTCGGGTGTTCTCATGTTTTAAATTTCTTTCGTTACCATTTTGCCAGGTTTATTGGCAATGTTGACTTCAAAACAAACCATTAAATAATATAAAACCATAAAATATATTTTGATCCTTTGACTTTTTGATATCCGAAAATGAATCACTTAAAATTTTTGAAATGCTGCCAACTATATGCCATCGAAAATTCTTCTCTGTCGTGGACAAAATATGTTTAGGCGTAGAAAAAATATACGTGCACCGTATGGTTATAAAATAAAGTTCAGACTTATCAATTTTATTTTATGGTAATCAAAATAATGGCAAGCAACAAATGTGAATATGTGATAAAAATAAATACATTTAATGGCAATAATAATAAGTGGTAATTAATAATTACAACAAGAGCAATAACAATTATATTTCTCGATAGTAATATACAATCATGAATTAAATCATACATCATAATAAAATCCTTTTTTCCAACACTTTAACTCTGGGTGCCAGATGCGGATACTTGTATTTATCATTTAGTTAGTACTAAATATGGGTTTTCTGTATTTATAATATTGATTGAAGCACATAGTCCATATCACCTATCCATATCATCATGGCTCGATCCCGTATCAAACCCCTACGAAATCACGTGACCAAAGAATGGCATGACCTGACACAGAATGGCAGATGAAGACACGTCCGTGACAAGCCTTTGCAATAAGACAAGATTCGAAGCCATGTCTTAGCACAACTGAGATTATACCAAATCTGCCCTCATTGTGGTCCTCAAGTTAACAAACGATTTCAAATGAGTCGTTATTTGCAAACGTTAGATGAATCTTGGCCACCTAAATGCATTACAAAGATAAAACACGATCTGTATTATTATAAAAGAAATTTTACTATTATTTTTTCCAGATTTACAACGTACCCGGTTTATGAAAAACTAGATCAAGAATATCTTATTCCAGAGTGGAACTATTCAGATTTATTCCTCGAACGGCCAAGTGACAAAATGACAGTGCTTGTGAAATGAGTTACTAGTAGAATATCGTAGTACAGAAAAAAAGGCTATATAATCCTTTCTTTTAAAATATTATTCTGATCGCTGACAGACTAATTAATTCTGACGTCAAATTGACCTTTGTGGAATTGGCCTTGGGTGTTGAAATGGGACAATGCCATTTGAAGACAGAGGAGTATCGGACTTTTAAGATATATACTTTTATGTAGTATGTGTACATTTTTGGAAAATATAGTTTATTTGTTCGAGCCTTAGAAAAAAGTAAAAATGCACATGGTTAACCTAGCATTTCTCGAATCTGTCTCGGCGAGAACAAATAAACTGTATATTTACGATAATAAATAAGTACTAGTGTATCGTGTTTATCCCGAAATTCTTGTTTGTTATCTGCTATCGAGAATATATGCACATGTATGAAAATGAAATATTTCTTTGTCATTCGAAGTAGGAATTTTTTTGGTGCGTAATTTAGGGAAAATATAATGTTATACACATTTTAAACCAGAACACTATACAAATTGTCATTGAAAGTGAGGAAAAGGGACCAGGAGATGATATTAGACTACCGGATACTAGCTTAATATACACGTAAAAAATATTCCACATTTTTAACTTGGCCAATAAATATGCCAACTGCAGAATAGATTTTTAGTAAATACTAACATTCAACATCATGTTAACATACACATGTACCTGATTGGGTTGTGTTCATAAAAACACAGGTTTTCCAGTACCTTTTGGTGTTTTCCTAAACAACAATTTTTTTGTATATGGCAAGAAATTATCTTACACTTACATGTTAAAAACAAAATATGGTATATATGGCAGTGTTACAAATGAGAGTTACAACGTATTGTTGTAATTATCTGTTTAATGTGAAAATGAAAGGATATGAAGATATGTTGACACATTGAAAAGTTACCCATTAAATGTAGGTCTTAGACTCCAGTGAGCAAACTACAAGAACCATATTGTCTCTAAAAGTACAAGTGCCATAAATTATTAATACAACTAATACTCAGTATTTTAAACAAAAGGTTGATATCGGTATTTTTGTAAAGAATTGGATACATGAAATATTTGATTTATGAGTATAATTATAGTATAACTAATCGATGAATTAAAATACCAGAAATAAACAACGTGTGACCGAACTCCGCAGGAAATTACGAGTGCGCGTAGCGCACCAGTTATTTACAACTGTAGTTCGGTCACACGTTGTTTATTTCTGGTATTTCAATTCAGCGATTAGTTATACTTTTTATTACATTGTAAAGAATCTGGGATTTTAGCAGAAATGAATTGAAATTAAACGGACTATGTCTTTTGATATTGTGACGTCACTTCCTAGAGTGAAAGAACGACTTTTCTGTTCACAAAGATTTACCAGACTTTCACTTGGATGATACGGTAAATCACCGGTTACAATGTAATGAATAATAAATATACTATCGATTTTAAACATGTAGCAAACAAATTTCATCTTGTAAAATCAGCTTTGTTCTGCTATGACACTCGTTCTTTAAAACAATTGTTTACACTAAAAAATGACACATTTGTCACTGGAAAGCATATTACAGGAAAATTACCTTGTACTGACCTCTGATTATTTTTTTCTACATGTACACATGTTCAAATTTGTATTACATATCCATCACGACATAGCATTTCGATTGATATTATGTATCTCTTAAAGATACCAAATTAACGTAAAGACTTGTTAAATGTTCATTACTATAACTCTTTTCCAAAAACAAAACAAAAAAAAATAAATGCCCATTTCGAAATCATTTCATAAATATTTTATCTTAATATATGCCGCTTTGATACACGTACTGTGTGTATTGTAACATTCTATATAAATATTAATTATTTTCAAAATACTAGTATTATATTATTATATTATTCATTCTTAATATTAGCATTTATATATCATATCCTTTCTTACCCGTTTTACTGTTCGTATACTTACCTAAAGCAAAATCTCCTGTATTTAAACAATTAACCTGTAGCGATACCGTGTGATTTATGGTCAAAAACCTATGATAGTATACCGTTTTTTTATGTTTTGGGGGAATTTTTACTTATTACACATGTACAGGAATAGAAGCATTCGAAATGTATAACCAATAAAACATTATGTGCATTTTACATCTAGGTTTGTTAAAAACGCAGACATTGGATGTATTTTAGATATGAGTATTACAAATCAAAATCTTTAAGTTTTAGATAATATCAGTCTACTTTATCTCAAGTCCCTGTTACATTTGCATTGTTATAACTGGTGGCGCCATATCAGCACAGGTATACAACAGTACAATTATGTGTGATAATAATTTAGTTATAGGTATAATTGGAGGTCTTTTCTCATAGAAGAACATAAATGAACAACAGCTAAATGCATAGATAAACACTCAATACAAATTTCGGATATTAATAAAACTGAAAATTCTGAACAGAACATCGTGTATCCCTTTCCTTCGTTGTTACCATTTGACCCATCCTCATTTCCATGATAATGCATTTTTCATTCATTTGAGTATAATCCTTAAAACATACTTCTATGGTATGCTAAGTCGCTACAGGGGCATTAACCCAAAATTCAACTGACTATAATACTGCTCATATTTAAAACATTTTATCATGATATTCTGTACTCCTCATGAAATCACACTTTTGGTTTTCGTACCATAGAATATTTATCACAACCACCAGAGATAGGAAAGCACTATACAAATCCACATCAACATGTACGATTGAAAATACATCAAACCATTTGCAGAGTTACAACCATCATGGTCACACGTTTCTAAGCAACCACTGACTTTTTCAGTACTGGTTTCGCCATTGATGTAAGTAATGTCACCACAATGACTTCCCCAATCGTTGTCTCCACACTGCCTTACCAGAATTTCTGTTCCGTCTGCTGCAAATATAACAGAACTAATAAGAATTTTTGTTAAAATTGATATTTGGTAATAATCAAATCTCTTATTAATTTTTATGTGTCGTTAACTCAAAAGAGCCAATAGTTTTTTTTTAAATGACCGTGTTATTTTAGCTAATTTTTATTGTGTGGTTTCTGATTGTTTCAGTTTGTCTGCTATTTAAAGCTACTTTTCAGTTGGACAAACTATAGGCTCTTTTGAGTTAACGACACATAAAAAGGGTTATAAAAAGCAGAGCCAGTAAACGGATACTTGCAACCATCAAATCAAAATTGATGGCATCCCCCCCCCCCACACACACACACAAAGGATAGAATTACTTTTTGTGACAAAGAGACATTTCGTATACAATATTACAAGTAAACAGTTTCAGATATTTACATCTTAAGAGGCCATTGTGTTGCCTACAGCAACGAGCAATTGCTTGTTAATCACTGAGAGGCTTCAGAATCACTGTGAAAAAATTCAACAAAATCACTAAAAATATTCTGTTGAACTGTATTAAATGATTTGTATTGTCCCAAATTGAAGTGCTTTATGATTTATAAATTAAAATGTGTATATGGTTCATCTTCTTAATTAAAAGTGTAATTGAAGATTAAGATAATAGTAAATAAAGTCTTTGTTACAATGTTATAAATTCAGCATTTCAATGAAAGACGCATTATATCTTAAAAGTGATAATAAATTTTTACATATAATTGAAATAATTACATGTATGAATAGAAACATGTAGTAAAATAGACAATTATGAATAGCAAAATAAACTTTAAAATGGATACCCGTGAGATTATAATAGCTGAATAATAAAACTATACCAATTCAAAACTTTATAACATTCATAACATGTACGGTAAGTTATCATAACTCAAAAAATGATACAATGAAACAAATGTAACCTACCATAAAACAAATGGCAAACAACTGAAACCTTCCAGTGTTGTTACAATGTAACATTCTCAAATAAAAGAGGTTAAAATTTAAATTTGAAAATAAAATTTTAATGACATGCATATGCGTTAGTGCATCAATAATTTTTGGCATTTAATAATGATTAGTAAATATTGCAAACTTAATTGTGCTAATTTTGCAGAATATATTAATCAAGATTGAATACTAACCGTATATTTACTTCTGCTAAACTAGTCCTTGCCTATCTAATCTATTTAAAGTATCAGTCTCTGCTTTAAACTTTACAAATTAGTACGTTCCTTATTAGAATGCCGATAACGAACTGTGTAGAAAAAAACTTAGTCACCAGGCGCAAGAAGACAACAAATACATTGTTTTCCCACTTTAGCTATTTCATGTAAATTCTTAACATTTTATGTTATGCTGATAGTTTGAAAATGTTCGCACATGTGCCCAATCAACAAAAATTATCGTGATTGTATAAAGACAATACATTGTATAGATTTTCCTATTAAGAATCAAGTCAAACTGTTTAATGTAAATACAGAAATATATTACTAAACTCCAATCTCTTCAATTTTTTTCAGGTTACATGTATATGGACTATGGAAAAACTGATACTGTGTTCACAGTGTCGTCTATTCTCGTCTTATTTATTTATTTTTGAAATGGACAATGAATCTTAATATTTCGATAATTTACTTGAAAAATCAACTGTGGCTCTCTTTGTATTATTTTGTTTGTTCATCCTGAAACTTTAATGACATTTGGTGCCTGTATTGTGCTTAGGCAATTTACACTGAAGGACAAATGAACCCAGAATTAATCAATCTGACTGAACCCTGTGGATATTTCGTATTTTTCATATCTTTTCATAAAAGCTTGTCAGAAGATGTAAGTACACGCGATGGAGTTTTTACGACGACTTCTATTTTAGTTTCGTGATTCCGTTGTAAAAGTGTTTTCTCCATGTTATTTACCCATATTCGCAATTCATTCCCATTCTTATTAAAAATTATATATCTCAATCCTATATTGTATCCATCTGCAAGCGTATCATTGACCGTTACAATGGTCCTTATATGAAAAAATACGTTGTGGCTACACTGATTAGCTTTGTTGGACGGGAACTGATTATTCCAGAGAACTTGGTATCAATCAAAATTTCAGTGATGTGTTTGTTTATTTGTATTCCCGAATTTTTCGTCAGGACTGACACTTTTCCAAACTGCTTTCCAGTCAATTTTTTTATTCACCCAGATGATTAGAAAGTGGTAAAATAAATATCTACTGAAGATGAAAAAAATAGTATATATTCATCTAATATCCACCACAATCTGTATTAACTTGAACAATGTTAACCTTTTATGTTATCTTATTGACGTTTGTTAATTTCTTCCTTTGATGCATACACTGGTACCTAATATATAATCGACGGGTTTGGAAATGACGTTATATTCTTCCTTCCGCATATTACATATATTACGCAATATTCAGATATTTTCGAATTATAAACATAGAATTTCGGAAACAATTTTCAAATTTTCTTTCAAATCTGGCAATGATGCTGGACTAAAGTACCGTGATATATTGATTTTTTTAATGAATACATGCATTGGTGTTATATAGCCGATGGACCAGAAACATGACTTTGGTTAATCCTCGATTTCAGTCATGTCAGTCAAACCTAACTTAGTCAGGGGAAAGCATTGTTTGATATCTTTAATACATGTACTTTACAACCGCTTCATTAACCATAACAAATATTTTTAATTTTTTATAACGTGATAATCGTAATTATAAATGGAAAAAAAACTGTTTCATGTTGATAATTGGACTTTATAAAATTTATATTCTATGATAAAAGTGCAAAGGTGTTTGTAAAATCTGGTCTACAATGCTTTTAGTTCATCGTTTCGGATTTCCACATGATTGAGCACAACTGATGAGAATTCAGTGCATAAAAAACTGTTATTTCATATCAGAGAAAATTTAGTTGTTTTTATTGGTCAAAACATGGTCATGTGGTATTTATTAATCTGCGTTAAAAAGCCAAGCAGGCATTATCATGATAATGCCCGCGGGCATTACAACACGGTAATACCTGCTTGCAATTTAGAGTTACGTAACCTTTTTAAAACGTAAACGTGATGCAGCAGTTGTTAATTAAATTCTAGACAATTCTAGATGAAATTTTGGTTTCAATGAAATAAAAACAATACTTGCTCAAATAGTATTGTTGTAATATTATATAAAAGGGTGCCTTTTTTATGTACTTAGTACGTATGCATATTTCGAATAATAAATTCTTGTCCGTAATGCTTGAAGTAGAAAAAAGAATATATATGAGGAACTTCCATGAATGTACAATATACCAGCATAGCACTAAAAGTAATGACAGAAACTTAAACACACACCCAGAGGTCATCATGAGGTATTCAACATACATGTACATGTAAGGAACCCACACCCAGCAGATTTATATTTTTCAATGAAATAAACACAACAGTTGCTTACATAGAGGGCAATATCATGATAAATTGACTGGCCTCGGAACAGATATTGCCTTCAACATTGATAATGCCCTTGCCTACGGCTCGGGCATTATCAATGTTTCAGGCAATATCAGTCCCTTGGGCGGTCACTATATCATGATAATGCCCTCTATATAAGCAACTATTGTATAATTAATGTTATGTTTATATTTATACTGGATATGAAATCATACAATTATGTACAATAATTCTTTCCAAAAAAAAACTAGTTTTGTTAATAACAAAGCAATGGCTTTGTAGGTGATATATCGAATCTTATTAGAGCTCCTTTCAGTTAGCTAATAATGAATGTTTTCTCTTTTTGGGCCTTGACCTGAGAAATCTTCTACGGTATAGTTCCAAGCATACAATATTGGAACAAAACGTTATTAAGAATATCAATCATCAAGTCGTGTTGCAATAATTGTATTTTAGCTCCAGGTTACACGCATATGATAGACCTAGTAACGGTCGTAGAAAATTGATCAGTCTCCGGATAACAACATATTTTGTAAATCTATAATTCCATTTGACTTTAAATATGACTTTCACCACTGTAATTATCTGGCTGCGTTATTACCGGTACTCTCTGTGAAAGGTTGTAAGGTTCATTTGTCGTTGAAGCATTTAAAAAAATGGTAATATTTCACTGTCGGAGAAACGAACATTTAATGAAGCCATTCGCGTGGATATAATTCTTCACAAACCAAAAACTCTTGATATCATTGTTCAAAAGATTACGTTTCCTGGTTAAATTTCAGAATAAGGCAAAAATCAATTACTTAGCAAAGAGAAACCATTTAAAATAAATGTTTGATATCAGCTCTCACAATGCTGATGGTCAAAAGATGATATTAGGAATAAAGGGTTGAAACAGTTAGTTTTACAATAGATGAAGCAGCTAAATTGATGCTGATTTGAGAACTATAGCTCTGACAGACACCAATTTTAGATAAACTAAAAAAAAACTACAGAAACTTCAAAACTTTACTAAGATTTGATATAACGCATTTCTATTAGCCAAAATATCTAAAGAAAAATAAACGGATATATGTATGATCTGTACATAACATAATAAAGTAACAAATTCAGGTTGCTGAAGAATTAACAGAGGCGGCCGAGCTTACCCTTCCAGGGCACCTACTATCACTCCCGATGTTCTGGCAAGTGTTTTAGTTATTATACCGTTTTCTTGTTTGCGATTTGTTTTGTAAGTTAGTTTTTTGTACTATTTCTTCTCGTTGTTGTCCCATGTTCTTATGATTTTTGCTTTGTCTCTTGATTTTGGATTATTTCATATTCCCTGTAAGATTTATATTCTGTCGTCTATATGTTTAACAAAACCTAGATTCTAGTATATACACATTTAACCTTTTTGGTAGTAAGAAACTTAATGCTGTTGTTGCATATATCATACTGGATGAATTGTTGTACCGCAGGTACATTTGTACATCGTGTATCGTGACAAGCATTACACATAATGTAGAAGATACGGAGTGATTTAAATTAGTTTACATTTAGCATGAACATGTCTTCATTCCGTGAGTGATTATAAAAACAATAATACTGTTACTCCATCGTTTAGTACTCATAATTATGGAATACGTCTTTTTGTAATACCCTTTTTATCGTTCATACAGTCATTATATTTACTATAGAAGAACAAATATGTAAGTAAAGACAACTAGACAAAAAAGTAAATAATGAAAACTTTCAAATTACGTTTCCAGTGGGAATTAAACAATTAATGTAAAGCCGTCATCAGACAAAATCTAAATTTAATGGTTTGAGATACTGAAGCGTTAACGAAAGCGTAGTAATAAAATTTCCAATTTATATTTGAGTACGCATTTCTTATTAGCAAAGCAATACTCTAAATCCTGTTTTAATTTCTCAAGACAGATAATTATTTTCAGTCAAGCAAGCCCGCGAAGGCTGATCGATCGTCTTAAGTTTAAGATCTGACAGAGTCAATAAGCAGAAAAGTTAACTGCTTAATATAATCGGATATTTATTAGGTTGTTTACGGTTTTCATTTTCTTAATTCATGAAACTCGTTTAAATAATCGATTCAACACAGAAAGTCGATAATCATAGCCAGTGGAAAAACTATAATTACCTCATATACTAGAATGAAGGAATTCAAAAATTCCAGAGGGCCAGACAATAATAACATGCACAAAATGCAAAATAGCATGAACCATTTGAAGTAGAATGTAGTACTGTTCATCAAAAAAAACAGAGCGTAATCAATCGCTAGAGTTGGTAATCTTCAAACTTTGACAGCGACCATCTGAAATTAGCATTTCTGTCAATGATGTCCATATGAACGTATAGAACATTAAAACAATAATAATAAATTTCATACTTGAAAAATCGTTTTCATATGAAGCAGGTATAAAATGTTAAAATTCTGAATGGGCGATTAAAATTTATTGTGTCATCAAGCTGGCGATTGTAAAATTCTGGCATACATCAGAATATAATAGTATTAATTTTGTATTATTGTTTTGTTTTTACTTTTCTAAAAATAATACTTCCTACCCAATTTAAAAGACTGTTTTTACTTGGACCATCCTAGTTTCAATAAGCCCTTTAATGCCTTCGCAATTTATCAGACAGCCTGGTGTGTGTCCTCATAAGATTTACCAAACATTTACCAAATAAGTAACTAAAACACACTGCATACTAGTATCTGAATAAAGCTTTGGAAGACACAATTCCCCCATATTTAGGCCTTTAAGACAGTTGTTCAACACGAAGGACATTCAGAGCCAAACTGACCATTCTGGCTGCAAGTTAGTAGTATTTCCCGTTTCATGCGATAGTAAAATGGTTTTTGTTTTGAGTTCCTTTCATTAAAAACATCTAACAAATGATACACAAATGTTAAACAATGTATCAAAACCGACTCAACCTCATTAAATCTTATTTTCACATTAATAAACAATGCAGAAGCGACAGTGGATAGACACAGTCATTTATTATAGAAATTGGTAAAATATTTAAAAAATTAAAATTGACAGTTTAATGTGAAACAGAGGAAAGTCACTATTATACAATTACTGACTTTGAAATAGGTCGCTATCAGGATTTATCAACCCGAGAAAATGTAATATTCACCGAGTCTTTAGGCGAGGTTAATATACATTTTCAAGGGTTGATTAATCCCAATAGCGGACTATTACATAGTCAGTAATTGTTTTATTATATGAATAGGAGAACTGTACTTTCACTTTCTATATTAATAACAAATCGGTCACTATCACATTCCGCTGACCGATTAGGATCTATTTTAATCCTATAACCGTGCAAGCGGAATTCTTGCTCTAAATTTAGATACTTCTGAGTTACTATCATCAGTACTCATGACCTTTTAGACATTTCTCAGCCAATCAGATAATAGAAAAAATATAGTCATGTAATAAACTACTTTATTGGTAAAAGGATTACAAATGATCTATGTTCTCTCCTAGTAAAATTGACGTTAATTTTTTTTTTTTTTTTTGACTTCACTGAAAATAACTAATCACATTCAAGAATTTTCTTAGCCTTGGAATTGTTCAAATTTCCCTTGCTCAACTTTATTCTTTATAGATATATTATTTAATAACATTATTATATGGTCTTAATTTAACAACACACGAAAAATATGTTCTTTGTATTTTATAACAGATAAATATGACCTTATGGGAATAGATGGCTCAATATACAACAATTCTGTGTCAATATCATAAAACTCAAATAAAAAATGCATGAATTTTAAGTCTCAAAGGAGTCTCTGCCAATCATTTAATTCATGATTAACCATGCCAAAAAACGTCAAGGGAGACAATTATAAGCGAATAAACAAACATAAAATTGAATTAGGCATTAACACGACATGGCCGTCTAGTTTCAGTTTATCACTTACATTGTATCTACATGTATTTTGTCTCTGATACCAAAATTTTCATTTCAGCAAAACAACTGACATTAAAGCATGTCGACAAACTTTCGTATTGTACACAGTGTTTTGATGGCATATTTTACAACAGATTGCGGTTATCTACAACTTAAACTTTTAATAAGACTATATGTTTTCTAAATATAGTCCAACCATGTTGAAATTTTCCAGATTTAGACTTGGTTTTTGTGTCCGCTAATAGAAATATTAAAGGTTCCATCGTAAATATATCTAGGGTAAGTGAATTAAGTTAACACGTAGCCTTTGTTTAATGTAATTACTACCATAAATGGATATAGCTACAAGACACCAGAAGCTTTATACTCGACAGTGGAACTTAATGGAACTTTCCAGTATTCCAATGTTTATTTATATAGTGCTAAAAGGATTGGTAATTACCAGGAACAGACATACTGTGCATGAAAATATGTTTGCTGTTAACACTGTTTTAAAATAAACTCAAAAGTTTTGTTACGTACAATGGGTGTTCAAGGATAAACCTACATAAGCTTCGCTCATGACCAAAACATTCGAAAATAAGAAACATAAAGACATTCAAGCGTTTCAGTCATTTAATTCATATTTAAACAAGGTGGCCAATATATAGTTTAGGTCAACTTTTCCGGAGTTTAAAACCTTCATTTTAAGAGAATTGCATCAGCAAATATCTAAAGATCGTTTTATTGCCTAAAGAAAAATATTTAAATACACACAGGACTATTTCCTAAGAAGAATCTATATCACCTAAGCCATATAAAAATCACTTTAAAGAAGTAGGGACATTTTCTCCAGTATTTATTCCACTTAAAAATTCAATTTTCCAAAAGTCGCCTGATGCTTTTTAAAATCTTTCGGGGCATAGCCTGGTATGTATTCTCTTAAGATTTGCTAATAATAACTAACTAACTAAGTAACATTTTCTATACACCTGAATATCGCTGCTCTAGACAGTTTCAACACGTCAGTTTATCAATGTGAAGGACAAATCTTGCTGTAAGTGGGTTTGTGCAACTCCTTTCATTTGACGGTAGAATGGTTTTAGTTCTGAGTGTCCTTCTTGGTAATATTCTTAAAAGTGATACAAAATGTATGGTAATTGACCCAAATCGCATCTATACATGCCATCTGCGGGTAGAAAACTTGAATTTATTAATGATTCAGTATAAAAATGCATTACATATAGTCGTTCACGATAAAAATAGGTAAATATTTTAGACTGAAAAATTAATGCTTACCAGTGAAACAAATACAATGGCCCTACTCCTTAAATACCCACAATGTAAAATCATGTAACAGCTACATTTCATATGTGTTATTTGATACGAAATCGTACTTAGATTTTGAACGGTGTTTTGGGATTTAAATTCATTTAATGTAATGCAACTGTATCGTGTTCTATGACATTAATTTGTTTGCTTTATCGAGTTCTGACAGTAAACGTAAAGTAGTACTCATTTTTCATCACAGAGTGTCATATCCTAGATCCGAGTACAATTGATTACGTTCAGATCACAATAAACCAGTAAAAATATAATGTAAATCAGTCAAAGGTTAGTTAATTTTGTTCTGCAAAAAAAAACTAAAATAAACCTATAATATTTTCCCCTGATAGATCTTATTAAAACCCTTATTCTGCAGACCTGATGCAGATACATGTACCGAATAAATTTGGAAAATACGATCCATTACTGATACATAACGGAAAAATAATCAAGTAAACAACGATATAAGGCAAATGTACCGACCGTGTTTTCAATGAATCCACATCAACTGAACTATACGGACATATAACTCTTCTGACTCGGAAGAAGAAAGAGTAATTTGGTCACATACACAATTTAAAAGGTTGGTATAAAATAAAATATCAGTACTTATTAATAGAGCTGGAAATAAATAACATCGATATTAAGAACATAAGCGATAACTGATAATCGAACGATAACTTGAAAATAACAATCCAAAGATACTTATATTAGATATAGTTAATTTATAATATGCTGTATACGACGCATTTCAAGGAGTTACCTCTCATCAGCAGCATTAAAACCGAAACATTTGGAAGACCTAAAACCAAACTTATATTAAACAAGAAGTACTCAACCAAAAATACCGAAATAGGAAGCCAAATTTCAGCTAAGGAGATCTACCATGTGCAATACAAGGAATGAACCCTTAGTATTTCTATTATTTTTGAATTTTGTTAAATACTGGTAATATCTGTAACAAATCAATGAATAATCATGTCAGACAAGTCTGACGACTGGGTTGGCGAATACCCTCTGGGACCTAGGGTCCACCAGCAGAGGCATCATCCCAGGAGTTTCAAAATAACAATCCAAAGATACTTATATTAGATATAGTTAATTTATAATATGCTGTATACGACGCATTTCAAGGAGTTACCTCTCATCAGCAGCATTAAAACCGAAACATTTGGAAGACCTAAAACCAAACTTATATTAAACAAGAAGTACTCAACCAAAAATACCGAAATAGGAAGCCAAATTTCAGCTAAGGAGATCTACCATGTGCAATACAAGGAATGAACCCTTAGTATTTCTATTATTTTTGAATTTTGTTAAATACTGGTAATATCTGTAACAAATCAATGAATAATCATGTCAGACAAGTCTGACGACTGGGTTGGCGAATACCCTCGGGGACCTAGGGTCCACCAGCAGAGGCATCATCCCAGGAGTAATCGAGACATGTAGTCATTAGAAGCAATTTGATAAAATAAATTTGACACGTGTCATTGTCACAAAAACTAACATTCAAGATAGTAAGGGAAATATACTGTGATTATTTTATTTTACATCTTATCCCTTTGGTATTTCTTGACTTTACTTATCTATTCAACAAAAGTCAAGTTTTAGCATTTCTTATGGAATAGTTGAATAAAATTATCAACACAAATTGAAATGAATTATAAACAGGCTTGGATTTTAAATCATTTTCGTAGAATCTAAATGTAGAGAATGTTTAGGGGCAAGGTCAGCGTACTAACAATCAAGACGGATTTTTAAAATTTCATAATGTAATCATAAAATACTTATCCCCAAATTCTGTACCGTACTGTAGTAGAGCGGATAATATGGAAAACAATGCTTAAATTAGAATTTTAATGAACTGACATAACATACCAATAAGAATGTTACAAGTATTATATGTGTATCCGGCAGATACCTTTGCCGAACAATAACAAAACAAACAATGCAGAGACTATGAAGACGATTTATACTACTAAAATTAAGGGTTCGAGTTCTTCGGGCCGTCATCACATAACAACTGCAATAGGCACAATTCAATTCAGAATTTGAATGATTGAGGATGAATTTGTTGTCTGAAAATTTCACGCATCTAGGTTGATGCGTTTATTTAATTGTTGGAATTATTAGAATTAACTCGAACGGAAATAATATCCGACATGTTTCCACGTTTCGTTATTCGTCGCCACTTCCGGGCTTTTTTTAATTGTTCAGCTATACGGTGAACAGAGGTAACCGAACATACTACCAATATGCGCAATAATTATACTGCAGATGATATTATCAATCCATCCCTTTCTGATACATGTGTTTTCACGGGTAGTTGCCTAGTATTATATAGTATAAGGCATATGCAATACAAACAGAAACCCTACGTGCCCCCGAACGATTGAGACATTCAACTCGAAACTATCCCTGCAAGTAATAAATCGCAAAAGCTGTTAATGGACCGTACACTGTATGTGATCTGTTAAGAAGTAAAGCCTATTATCTTAATCAAGGTGTTTTCAAAATGATCTTCCCTTTCAAAACCGTATGATTTGTTACACTCTATATCTGTTACGTAATGTTACAAGGCACGTGTCTTTGTTTATCTTAGACTTACGTTTTTAATCAAATAAAGATATATTCTTTAATATAAAGGCGAAAACATAATTGGTTTAATTGAATAAGTTTTCGAGACCAGATATTATAAAGGTAGTCTTCTAAGCATGAACATTTAACGGGTTTGTTGCAACGACAAAAAAAACAATTTCGATTGGATTCTTTATCTATTGTTTACTATTGTTTGCGAGCCTAAATTCCGCCAAAATGTTAGAAAAATTTGCTTACAAAATTAGTTATTTCCCTATTTTTAAAATATCGCAAATTATGGCAAACAACCCTCTTTTAGTGTAAGACAACATGATTTCCTGTCATTAAACTTCTTTAACGTTTTTTTTTTTGATAAATCGAATTCTTGAGATTTCATACTACCAGTAGAAGAGTTGATTCCAACTTCGAAAAAAATCCTGAAATTATCAATACCAATATTCTTGTTGAAACATTTTATCAGTTATACGTAGATATACATTAATTATATCCACACCCATTGTGTACATACATGTATTTGTAGTATATTAAATGACACAGAAAATGTGTTTAGAGTGCTAGCAACAAAATTGCAAATAAAAATCGATACACCATTTACCACCTTTTGTCACGTCTTCGTCGTATAAAGTTAAAAAATCATGGTTATTAAGGAGACATTGAGTAAGACTACAAGTGATAATGTAATTTACTGAGAAAAAGAAACATTGGATACACGGTATTGTATTTCTTTGATGGAGTTAATAGCCAAATGGACTGACTGACGGTATTGTTAAAAACAAATCTTACATTCTTAACGTTGATAATTTCAGTATCAAATTCTATTTCTATTAAGATGAAGCAGTTACTCTGTAGAACCTTTTTCATAAGCAGAGTGCAAATGGACTGACTGACGGTATTGTTAAAAAAAATCTTACATTCTTAACGTTGATAATTTCAGTATCAAATTCTATTAAGACGAAGCAGTTACTCTGTCGAACCTTTTTCATAAGCAGAGTGTATCTCAGAAATTGCAACATTTTTTTTTCCAATTATTTGCTGATGTTTGAATTCGTGTATTTTATACATACAATGATGTGAAAAAGTCTAAAAGATTTTTGGATGTAAAAACCACGTGATGACCTATATCGCTGTACTTTTTTTCAGTTCAGATTTTCTTTTGTAATATTGCGACTGGGACATGTTAACTGCTGAAATCGTCGTTGTATCTGATTGAAAAAAATGCTGACTTCCCTGACTGACAGTTTTAATCCTTTCACAAATACTTTGACTGTCTTATCTAATAATAGTTTCATCACTATAACTGTCACCCTCAAATTGTTCTTTTGTCGGTCTTGCAATTTCAACTAAGCAATTGATGTCAGCGACCACAATCTCGTTTAGATCAGTCTGATTGCTTTATATTGTTATCATGCTATAACTGTATAAAATAATCTTCTTTTTCTCATATTGGCAAAATAACTAATAGGCCAATAGTGCTATTCATCAAATGTTTACCGTCGTGTTTTACTTGCGGATATATACGGAGATATATAGCAGAATTGTGACACACGTTACAATCTTTCAATTCCGAATCAACCAATATTTGACCAGCTTATTACATTGTAAAGAAATCCCGTTATTAATGACGAATTGCTGTCGTTACGAGTTAGTGCAAAAAATCGATGGAAAAAATAATTTTCTATCATCTTTGATAAAAGCTGGATTTATTAAACCTTGGTCTGAAGTCTCTGACAATACTGATAGTTATCAAATCAGGAGGCTGTGAAAGTGCAAGACCTATCCTTTTTAACAACACACAAAGGTCATACAGTGAACAGCATAATATCCCATAACACTGAGGACTCAGGGAGGCAATGATTTAACACTTGGTATAATATTTGCAATTGCCTTGACAACCGATTCTTTAATAAATCATTTGCTGCGAAATTGTTTGATAAATTGACAAGAAGATTTACTGGGATTGAAATAAAACCATCGACAAGTACTTTGAGTTTCCGTCAGATAAGACCAGCAAGGCTTATATTAGAGTTGTAGATATTAATGTTTTCCATTCATCGAAAAATGTGCTTCTTGTTAGGTAAATACATAATGAGAAATCATTAGACTGTTAGATTTTAGTTGGGTTTCTTGATTGTCCGTATAGTATATATCAGAATTCAAATAACATTTTACAGTTATGCTTAACTACTCTGTAGTTAATTTAAGCATAAATCAAATATATCAACTTATTATTTTAGCTGAAAATCAGCACACAAAAACACCAGTTGTTCTATACAAAACATCTACCCGCGGTTTTATTCTTACCAATTTAAGCAATTTCAGTCAAAGAAAACGAGGGAACCTGGGAAATTTCAGTAATTACATGCCAATACGTAACCTTTCATGTTATCCATTTTGTCGTTTATTGAAATAAAATGAAGAAAATACAAACGCAATCAACACAAAAAGTGTGTAAGGATATTGACTTGGTACAGACACTAACAGTATTGGGTTTAAACATGCTTTCATAATTCTGTGAAATGAAAAATGAAAGAAGAGTTTAGGCGGGAGTTTAGGTCACAAGCTTAAATTCCCAATTCTCAAAATACAACCTATATGGGCACCAAGTTCTGAAAATCAAAATTTTCAAACCTTATTGCGCATCTACATACAGCATGTGACAATACTGTATAGAAATACAATGCATGAAGAAAAAAATGAAAGAGGAGTTTAGGTTTCAAGCTTAATTTCCTAATTTTCAAAATTCCCAATTTTTGAAAATTAAAATTCTAAACCCTTATCGAGCGTTTACATACAGTATGTGACAATACTTTATAGAAATTAAATGCATGAAATCAAAAATGAAAGAGGAGTTTATGTCACAAGAAAGTGTGACCGACAGAGGGACGGGGGCGATAACAATGTCTTCGAAGTGCGGGAATAATTATCCCCACTAAACGAATTTCAACAGCTAATTTTGTATATTTTGTAATATAAATCAATAGAAGATTAAGGTTATAAACATTAATTTCAAATAATTAGTTAAATGGCAAAAACAATAGTAGGAGAAGACATAAAAAACAATCATCTTTTATCTTCTCTTTTGATGTTTTAAACATTAATCTTTTTTATGGCTTCTTTGGCTTAAACATACACATGCTCAGCAAAGTTGGCCGAAACGTCCTAGTCCCAAATATTCTAGACCAAAAAATTTACAACCACAAATAATTGGCCGAAGTGTTGGTCGAAACGTCCGCCAAAACGATATTTACTTGTCTCCTTTCATTCCTAATTAAATGTATATGTTATAAACGCAGTTTTCAGGGGAGATACTGAATTTTTTTCTCATTAGCCCTATAGCATAAGGGGGAATAGAATTATCTATCCTACTAAGGGAGCAACCATTTGATTTTTATTGGGGGGAGGGAGAGGGGGTGGCTGGGATCAAATTTGAAATTAAAAAAAAACAGTACCAGGATTTTGGGCAAAATAAATAGACAGGATCACTTTGGGTGTGAAAAAAAAATGGAGGACTTGTGTCAATCAGGAAATGTTTGGGTTTAAATTAAAATATCAATTCATTAAAAATAAAAACAGAATAATATTATATAGACATGATATAAGCGACAATCAGAAAACATCCCAAAGGATTAAACAAAGAAAATAATATTACAGCTCAGAGTCAATTTATGGCCTTCAGCGAGGTGCAGCCATCCCAAGACATGACCCCGGAAACAATGGAATAAAAAATGCAACAAAAGTAATCATAAATCCCAAATAAACACAAAATTATGTACACAATACTGGCAATACTAATATGTCGTTAGTATTTATTTTATCAGTTTTGTTTTGACTATAGTCTATTTTGACTGTTTTAAATAAGCCAAACCCCTGGAAAAACTTTTATTCTACATATATATGAAAATTTAAATTTTTGTATAAGGGACAGTCAGACCAAATCCCAGAAGACTGAACAATAAAATTTTCATCCATGGTTCTTTCTGTGGTCTTCAACGAAGATATAATAGAAACTTAAAGTTTAATTTTTAGGATTGAAAATTTCAACACTAATATCATGAAAGATATCATTTCTAAAGCAACTAATTTCCAGGTGGGTAAACAATTTTATGCGTTTTAACATCAATTTCATGAATTAGTATTAGGAACAATCTAACAAAAAAGTTGTACCAATGTATCTGCCTGTAAACTTGAGAAGTTATTTACATGTATCAGACTATCAGACATTAATAATTTTGATCCTATCAAATGTTCAATGCTGGACACGCCACTCATAGAATTTGTATCTCGCCATAAAGGTTACTTGAAATCGGCAGTATTCAGGAGAAGCAAGTCTTCAAGCCATGGGAAAAGAGCCACTTTAACAGAATTCCATAGAACTGTTGTTAAAAGATTTTTTTTTAAAGTACCTAAGAATTCTATGTTAGAAAGACGCTTGTATTTTGAACATATTTTTTTATTTTTGGTTTACCGACAAATTGTACTGAAAAAGCAATTAAATATTACCTGATTTTACAAATTGACCTGTATAAAATGCCCGATGAGCAATAAAGTAATGTAAGTGCCAAACAAAACTGTTCCACAGAAGTCTTATATAACATTTCTGACTGGAATATTTTGTAGGCACTATAAGAATGTAGATAAAAATGATAACTTCGTAAATTGACAGAAAGGAGGAAAACAATCCTTTCTTTCATTAAAATGATCAAAAGTACCTCTTTGCAATAAATATTTTTTCAGAAATTTTTCTCATTTGAAACTCTTTAGTGACCTAACGTTACTGCGACGAAAACTCGTCGTTCGATTACCTCTATATCTATCTACGTATGATAGAATTTTCTTCTCTTTGCTCATGATTAATCAATTCAATGGTTTGGTGTTAATACGAAACTTCAGTAAAAATATTCATTAGTGAACATCATTTGTGCGTTTAAGGTCATCTTGATATCCAGTTTCGTGTTTAACTATCGATTTAAATCACTTTTTTATATTAAGCATAAATGCGAGATGTCAAAAAGAAAAAAAAAGACCTCTTCAGTTAGATTTCACGCCTTACTGGTGTTGCCTCTTCTCTGAACTTGACATTATACGGGACTTGCAATATGACGGGTGCCATAAACGGAGCAAGACATTCTTATCTACCGAGGCACCTCATGTTACCACTGGTTTTTTGTGGGAGTTCACATTGCAAGCTCTTACGTTCTTGTGCTGTCTTTTTCTGATTCTCTTTAGTAAGCTATGTGAATTTGCACCCCTTTGTTTGTGTCTTTTTTGTTAGTTTTCTCACGAATTGGATTTTGGTCTTGCAGAATTTGCTCACTGTCATATTGTTTCTGTATTCTTTTTTCCGATACTCAGCCACACAACAATATTCCAGACAAGCCTACTACCGGCATGAATATTTACAGAAGTAAGTTAATTATAGAACTTAAGTTGCTGTTCAAGTTTGTTACCTCGAGCTTTCAGGCAGACGTAAACTTTTTTTGAGACACAAATCCTGTATAAAGGAGAAATTAAATATTGTTGTTTTTTTCAAAATTTTAGGCCTTGAGCACAACCCATGAGTACATCGACGAAATGTGCACATCTTGCGAATCAAAATCTGTTTGACAGAATTTATTGTTAATACTCGTCAAGTGATCCAAATTTCTGAACTGCATAAAACGTTTTATAATTAGATAATTTGTATAAGTTCTTGAGCAGCCATTGCTCCATTTTTATGCGAGTTTCCAATCTCTAATGTTTACGTTTCTGTGTTGTTATGTTATTTTACCTATGCCTTGTTTGTATTTCAATAAAGCTTTTTCATGCCTTTCATTCCTTGATATAACACATATATCACCCGTATTTGATACTTCTGTGTGTGTTTTTTGGTTATTGTAAGCTAGAACAGTTTTGTAGCATGTATTCCACATAATAAAAGTTCTATTTTTCCAAATAAAGTGGTCATTTTTAAATTATTGAGTTCAATGGCGAAGAATCACAAATGCTAGAAGCAAAACGTCATAAAAGGATTAAGAACAATAACACAACAAATACTACAAAGACAAGGAGTGAGAACAGTAACACAACAAATATTACACAGATAAGGAGTGAGAACAGCAACACAACAAATACTACAAAGAAAAGGAGTGAGAACAGTAACACAACAGATACAACAAAGACAAGGAGTGAGAACATTAACACAACAAATACTACACAGTTAAGGAGTGAGAACATTAACACAACAAATATTACACAGATAAGGAGTGAGAACAGCAACACAACAAATACTACAAAGAAAAGGAGTGAGAACAGTAACACAACAGATACAACAAAGACAAGGAGTGAGAACATTAACACAACAAATACTACACAGTTAAGGAGTGAGAACAGTAACACAACAAATACAACAAAGACAAGGAGTGAGAACAGTAACACAACAAATACTACACAGATAAGGAGTCAGAACAGTCATACAACAGATACTACGAAGACAAGGAGTGAGAACAGTAACACAACAAATACTACACAGATAAGGAGTAAAAACAGTAACACAACAAATACTACAAATACTACAAAGATGTAACAAATTGAACAGGATATGAACAAGACAGTGCAAAAACTAAATCACTAGCACAAACTCCAACAAAAACAGACAAAAAGTGCTTCAGTCCGCACGTGCTGCTTCCTTAAATGGCATCCGTCACATTGCAAGCGAGTTACATCGGGTGAAGTGTCAAATCCTGCATGGTATTAGTTCCAGTAAGACTTTCAATAAAATTTAGATCTCTAATTTGTTTATTATTTAATCAATAGTAAAATGAAATGAATGAAGGAAAACGTTTTTTTTTTGTACTGACTCATTTGTCAAGTTATTTGCTGTCTTCCACGAAATATTTTTAGTGTTTTCTTACAAATAATGAACAATGCATATTTTTTCAAACGTTAACACAAAAATTATAAAATAAACGAAAAAAAGGAAAAAGAAAAAAATTATGATATGAAATGAAAGTTTCAAGTTCTTAAAAGAGAATATATCGCTTTTAAATAAACAGTGTTATCCCTGGAGGTTTGAAAGTAAATACATCTAAATTACTTTCATTGTTGATTCATCCAATAAGAGTATGCATATATTGATTTTTTCACTTTAACGAGTGCTTAACAATGTTACAAAATCACTAATGTATTATTGTTGGATTTCAGGAAGCCACTAGAAACATTTTCTATATCCGTTTTCTATGTCTTACCGACAGAAGTGTCGGAAATACCAGTTGCGTTCATAAATGTTGTTACCATAGATAAAAAGGCATTAGTTTTTAATACTGCTCTATAAATATTTAATTTTATTTCTGAATAAAGGTTTATGGGTTCACAACATAACATTTTTATCTACATATATTTTTATAGAATAAATAAGCAGAATTAGTTTTTAAAATGTTCTATGATAACAATTATGTTGTACACAATATGCATATTTCGTAAATATACGACTCATCAGTTGTATTCATGGCCTAAGCAATAATGCAAAGTATTAAAATGTAGATTCATATGCCAAAATGACCAAAATTCGTAAAGCAATATTTACTGATAGAACAAAGAGTCATTCTCTTCTAGACTAGCCAATAACCAAACGATCTATCCTGTAGACGATATTTACACTAACAGAAACACTCCTCTGGAATATATGTGCAGTTTAGAACACCATGATAGACAAGTCAATAGCCAAACGAGCTGTCCTGTAGACGATAATTAGACTAACAGAAGTACTGATCTGGAATACATGTGCAGTTTGGAACACCATAATAGACTAGCCAATAACCAAACGAGCTGTCCTGTAGACGATTTTTAGACTAACAGAAGTACTGATCTGGAATATATGTGCAGTTTAGAACACCTTGATAGACTAGTTAATAGCCAAACGAGCTGTCCTGAAGACGATATTCAGATTAACAGAAGTACTGATCTGGAATATATGTGCAGTTTAGAACACCTTGATAGACTAGTTAATAGCCAAACGAGCTGTCCTGTAGACGATATTTAGATTAACAGAAGTACTGATCTGGAATATATGTGCAGTTTAGAACACCTTGATAGACTAGTTAATAGCCAAACGAGCTGTCCTGAAGACGACATTCAGATTAACAGAAGTACTGATCTGGAATATATGTGCAGTTTAGAACACCTTGATAGACTAGTTAATAGCCAAACGAGCTGTCCTGAAGACGATATTCAGATTAACAGAAGTACTGATCTGGAATATATGTGCAGTTTAGAACACCTTGATAGACTAGTTAATAGCCAAACAAGCTGTCCTGTAGACGATGTTCAGATTAACAGAAGTACTGATCTGGAATATATGTGCAGTTTAGAACATTATGATAGCGGTTGTTGACACCATGATAGACTAGACAATAACCAAACGAGCTATCATGTTGACGATATTTATACTAACAGAAACACTGATCTGGAATATATGTGCACTTTAGAACACCTTGATAGACTAGCCAATAACCAAACGAGCTATCTTGTAAACGATATTTACAGTAACAAAGTACTGATCTGGTATATATGTGCAGTTTAGAACACCATGATAGCGGTTGTTGACACCTTAGTGATAGAGAAGATGTATTGAAATATTTTGGCACTTTGTCCTTGAAAGAAGTCTAAACCTCATTTTCGCCATTTATCTGTTGTTTATATATACCGTTAGAGCTAATTTTAGGTAACTATTAAACTAATTTATTGGTCTCTGGCCTGAGAGCAGATATCTCTTCGTATCGTATCTTCAATATGAACATTATTGAGGTTAACGCGGATATAATCATAGACACAACAAAAACATTATACAAAATACCTCTAGCGTAAAGAGAATTACATTTATATTAAAACACAGTTCTGAATTACTGGTATATGCCTTTTAAGCGATTTGACAAACGATAATTTTATTGTCTTCTTGGATTACGACTTTAGTAAGGATCTAAATTCAAAACGATTTTTCTTGACTTCAATAAAAATTTATTTTTTCAAATAACTGAAAATTTGATAGATATATATATTGCTTAATAATAAAATTAAGATTTGATACCATTAACTTGCTATTATCTAACATAACTGATATGTTAAATATCCAGCAAATATCATTAATGTTCCCTGTGGTTGTCTTATGTTATATATATTGTAATTTTGTCTTGCAAAAGAATGACACTTTTTGAAGAACACTACTTAGGTATATTTGTCCTCTTTAACAATGGACCATTTTTCTGATTTTTTGTGTGTTTAAATAAACTGGACCTTACGGCTTTTAAACTGATAGCTTGATTCTAAAAGCACACTATTACCATTTTTGTAATAATAATATATTATTGTGGAAAGATATTACCACATATTTATTACCCTCTTTGGAAATAATATCATGATGTATATATCTTTGGCAGATAAAGTTGATATATTTAATCGTTCTCTGTAGAACTATTACTATCCAATGCATATGATATCAATAAATAGTATTGTTGTTTAATAGCTTTTTGAACAATGATACTACATTTAACACACATTCAATGACAGAACAAGTTTTTTCCCCAAATGTGTTGTCATTGGTTATCAACACTTTAATATTGAAATAATTAAAATATGGATTTTCTTGAGGATTTTTTGGGACTGAATTTTTAACATCAGACATTTAGGGCCATTGAGCTGTAGGATTATCTTCATTCTTAAACTTTTGATGCTACCATACTATTACAATGTTTAAAAATTTATGCCCCTTTTAACAGCTCACCATTTCAATTTATTTTCCTCGTATTACAATGTTTACTTGTGTCGACGTATACACAATTATATTACTTCATTTGCAAATTAATTTATTAAAATAATTATATTTCAATGATAAATTTAACTACGAAATACTAAAACGCATCGTAAAAACGGTTATGTGTGACACCGAATTACAACTGATGTCCATTTTGGTCCTTTATTACAATCGAGTTGAAAAATTGACAAAATGTAAGTAATTTTGCTGAAAATTAAATCTAGCTATTGATATTGAGATATATAAGACCCCCCCCCAACCCATAGAGGATATAGAGGTGAAAACGCCAACGATTCTTTGGTTCTGTTGTCAACCGGAAAAGCCCATAGGGCTGGTATGGGTCAGAAGCATGACAAATCAGTTCTAAGTGACTTACAGAGAGTAAAAAAGAATAGATGTATATGATACAAATGAAAATCCAGTATCAAAGCGCGACTTGCAATTCAATCTACAATAAAGGTTTATTTCATGAGCCCCATATATTCCTGTACACTTGACCTAAGTCTGTTGATCAAGTTATGGTATAACCCTCTGAATAACCACAGTTCTTTGTGATTTTAAATAAAATATTGTATAATACGAGTTTTATGTATTTTTTGTCCGGGGTTCTGTCTGTTTGGTGGCGTTTATTGATTGGTATGTATGTATTTTTGTCCTGGGTTCTGTCTGTTTGGTGTATTTTTTGTCCGGGGTTCTGTCTGTTTGGTGGCGTTTATTGATTGGTATGTATGTATTTTTTGTCCTGGGTTCTGTCTGTTTGGTGTATTTTTTGTCCGGGGTTCTGTCTGTTTGATGGCGTTTATTGATTGGTATGTATGTATTTTTTGTCCTGGGTTCTGTCTGTTTGGTGTATTTTTTGTCGGGGGTTCTGTCTGTTTGGTGGCGTTTATTGATTGGTATGTATGTATTTTTTGTCCTGGGTTCTGTCTGTTTGGTGTATTTTTTGTCCGGGGTTCTGTCTTTTTGGTGGCGTTTATTGATTGGTATGTATGTATTTTTTGTCCTGGGTTCTGTCTGTTTGGTGTATTTTTTGTCCGGGGTTCTGTCTGTTTGGTGGCGTTTATTGATTGGTATGTATGTATTTTTTTGTCCGGGGTTCTGTCTGTTTGATGGCGTTTATTGATTGGTATGTATGTATTTTTTGTCCTGGGTTCTGTCTGTTTGGTGTATTTTTTGTCCGGGGTTCTGTCTGTTTGATGGCGTTTATTGATTGGTATGTATGTATTTTTTGTCCGGGGTTCTGTCTGTTTGGTGTATTTTTTGTCCGGGGTTCTGTCTGTGTGATGGCGTTTATTGATTGGTATGTATGTATTTTTTGTCCGGGGTTCTGTCTGTTTGGTATATTTTTTGTTCAGGGTTCTGTCTGTTTGATGGAGTTTATTGATTGGTATGCATGTATTTTTTGTCCTGGGTTCTGTCTGTTTGGTTTATTTTTTGTCCTGGGTTCTGTCTGTTTGGTGTATTTTTTGTCCTGGGTTCTGTCTGTTTGGTGTATTTTTTGTCCGGGGTTCTGTCTGTTTGATGTATTTTTTTGTCCGGAGTTCTGTCTGTGTGATGGCGTTTATTGATTGGTATGTATGTATTTTTTGTCCGGGGTTCTGTCTGTTTGATGGCATTTATTGATTGGTATGTATGTATTTTTTGTCCTGGGTTCTGTCTGTTTGGTGTATTTTTTGTCCGGGGTTCTGTCTGTTTGATGGCGTTTATTGATTAGTATGTATGTATTTTTTGTCCGGGGTTCTGTCTGTTTGATGGCGTTTATTGATTGGTGTGTGATTGTTGAACTTGTCTGTTATCCATTTAATTGTTTAAATGTCTATGCATTTTATACAAACAGAGCAATAGAAGAAAAGAAGAGACGGTAAATGATGATGAAAAAAATATATTATCAGTGGTTCAGTAGAAAACTGAAATAATAATAGATATGAATGATCGTATAGTAACTGATCTGGTAATACAGTTGGAGAGTAAGAGTTATAAGAACAAAATTAAATCTATTTACTTTGTGAAGTCATAACTGTAGTTTTCACTTGATTTTTTCCTTTAGAGAGATGTTTGTTCTTAAACGTCTGTTACTGTTTTTGAATGGAATTGTTAATTTCTATCGTAACGAGCTATATATAAAATAGAATGTACACATATGGTATTTACTTCTGAGAGGCAGTTTGTACAATGTTCCTCTGAATTTCGGTTAATTTCATCGTAATTACGTATTCGTTGGACTCCATTTTTTCTCTTAATAGCAACCTTTCAAAATGGTCTGTTTTTTTTTTTTTTGTATTTTTTTTTTTTTTTTTGTTTTTCTTTTTGGTTTTTTTTTGTCATTTTTAAACTCTTTATGTGCATATGTTTAGCCCATACACAAGGATTAAATGAGTTTTCGGCTTTACCATATATGGAAAAATATAGCTTTTCAACATTTTCCTTTCGTTTTTCTGTAGCTTTTTGTATTCAAACCCTTGGAGTCTTGTTGATAGATGTAAACTGTTTACTGTCGATTCTTAATCATCTTACTGGGGATTTCCTTTTACAGTTTGCTGTTGGATACAGTAGTGTTTCAAATGAATGCGGGGGTAAACTATATGTTCCTGGGACTTTTTAAATATTATTAATTGGGAGGAATATAGCTCCATAATTAAATATTAAATTTTACACGTATATTATTGTGAAGTGTAGCTTCTTGTCTACTTTTATTTTTTGTTTTTTTATTATATACAGATTTATGTATTTTACATATGCCTAAAAACTCGAGAAGCTACACAGATTTAAAAGCTTATTTTAATCATTTAAAATTTTGTAATTTTCAACAACAAAAATTCACGATATGCAAAAATTCGGAATCGAAATTTTAAAATGTTGAGATTTTTAAATAGCTTGATTTTCAACCGAAACTTATAAAAGTCATTTTCATCAATTTTTATCTTCTAACATTTCATATAAAGCAATATAAAAATATTTGAAATAAAATAAATAACAAAGCTTTTCGGATAAGTTTTGGTTATGAGTACTTCTTGTTTAGAATAAGTTTGGTTTTTGATCTTCCAAATTTTTCGGTTTTAATGCTGCCCCTTGAAATGCGTCGTACACAGCATAGTATAAATTCACTATATCTAGTATTAGTATCTTTGGATTGTTATTTTGTTATTATTTGAAGTATCCGCGTCAGTGAACATTCCAGGAATATACGTATGACCCGTCAGAGATTAAGACATAAACCGAAAATGTCGCTTGTAAAACTGATTGAACAATTGGGAACCATGGCAATAATTTGATTTCTTTACTGATATATTGCTATCACTACTACTGCAGACAGCTGTATTGTTCTGCCAGAAAGACCAAATCAAATATATGCCTAACAGTAACAATAAATGTCACAAAACGCAAAATAATATGTTTTCCTTAGGATATTACAGAATACAGTAGACTACCGTTAATAATGAATCATATATTTAATCAATGTAAAATATGATTCTTATACAGACTAAAAGCTCTGCTTATATCTATATTTGTACCAAAAGAAAGGATTTATCCTCTACATGATAACGGTATGCATTAACACAACATCCGTCTTTTGTCTTATTAAATAAAGTCTCACTTCCGCCAGGGAAAGGTTTCACTTTTTATGGTAATTTCCTAACATCTCAGGAATAAAAACGAATTTTTTTTTTACGATATGGAAAACTATATTTCATGTCAATAACATCCGAGTATCTAAAAGATTCAAGCCTTACTTTGTAGTCCAATGACAGTAAAGGTAATGAGTAGATCCTAAAAGGTTTTCAAAGTACATTTTATAACTCGTTAAGTTCATGCCCTTTTTATTAGTTTTTTTTTAAAGCATCGTCAAATGAATTGAAGTAAAGCCTTGTTTTACGGCTATTTTGTTTGTTCGGATTCTAGATAATAAAAGAATCGGTTTAAGATCTATGCGTCGTGCTTATTATTTGAAAAACATAAGTGGGGTTTTAGCTTTTCTATGAATTGTACACTACTTTGACTATCGAAAAAGACACTAATAGTAACATGTGAATGTGATGATTTTCAATAAAAATAAATTGATATGTCAGTGTGCATGAAATCCATAAAGTCAAAATCAGGTAAGAAATTTCTACTCTCGCAGACTTAATTTCTGCTTTGACATCTCTTAATTTAAAATAGTTTGCCATGCATGCCTTAATTTCAAATTTATTGACTCATCTTTTAGTCAATTTATCGGACACCATGTTTTTCTGGAAAGTGGGATTATTAATATCTCGGTATATGTCTACTATTTACAAATGCTGCTCTGCCGAGTGTTACACTAGATTTAACTAAAGCGCTACGCCTGGTGTAAATTTTATTTACTTGTAGTTACAGTTTTGTTATCATATCATTCATTTCACTTTAATACGTGTAACTACTTATTAGTTTGTCAGCATAACTACTATTACTTTGTCAGCATGTCAACTGCTAAAATACATAGTTGGGGATTGATTTCGTAATAGTGTCATCTGATAAACCATACAATTGATTTCTCAATTTGACACATTTGTCATCTTTTAAAAAAGCTACTTCTTTCTTGATTCGTCATTTGTGTCACCTGGTAAACAACACTACTGTTTTCTCAGTTCGTCACATACGTCACCTGCTAGACCACACAGCTGGTTTCTTAGTTTGAACCCTGATTCTACTGTTAATTTACCGTGTCAGCTTATATGGGTGGTAATCATTAATTATTATATATACTTTTATCAATATCGTCTTATATATATGGTGATGATTAATCATACTTGTTATTATGTCTAAACATGTATTATTTTATAAATACGTTTAATCATTATTTATGATATATCAGATATTACATTTTGTAGGGGTTGGTCCTTTTTCTGAAATGTTTACCCAATGAACTATTCGAGTCTTAGAATTCTTCTCAAATAGTCACTTCTTATTATATTATATTCAACATAATTTTAGAGCTAATTTGCCATTCCTTTAACTGAAACGAGAACCAATCAATCAAATAGGATTTGAAGAAGTCTCGGAGGAAACGTTTGAAACAATAATGAAGACGGGAAAACTAAGGTGACAATTGCAACAAATTATAGAAATTCAATTATCTACATGTGTACGTAGCGGAGAAATGTAATATTACTTGTGACAATACAGTCAGTTCTTCACATCATCCATATAATGATACATAATGGATGACTCTTTCACCAGTCATCAACTGTTATGAGATAATCAACCTGCATTACGTCATGATATAAAAATACCAAGCACGGCATATCTAATAAAAAGTGGTTAATGATCGGAAACCTTTGACGCTTGAATATAAAACCAACTAGACTGAGGCAGTCGGAAACGACAGCTATCCCCACGCTCCCCACATTTGTATCCCTGTGCACTTATTTCACAATTATATCTTTGAATACAGAAAATCAAAATTCTAAAACCTTACTGTGCATCTAAATACAGTATGTGACAATCCTTTATATAAATTAAATACATAAAATGAAAAATGAAAGAGGAGGTTAAGGTCACAAGCTTAAATTCACAATTTTTAAAAATCGACCCCTGTGGGGCCCCAATTTTTAAAAATCAAAATTCTAAACCTTATTGCGCATCTATGTACGCTATGTGATAATAATGTATATGAATCAAATGCATGAAATAAAAAATGAAAGAGGAGTTAAGGTCACAACTCGAATTCACCTTTTTGCGAAAATCGACCCCTCTGGGCCCAAATTTTTGAAAATCAAAATTCTAAAACCTTATTGCATATCTACATACAGTTTTTGATAATACTATATAGAAATTAAAAGCATAAAATGAAAAATAAAAGAGTAGTTTAGGTCACAAGCTTAAATTCCTAATTTTCCAAATTCGACCCCTGTGGGCCTCGATTATTGAAAATGAAAATTCTAAAACCTTATTGCGCATCTACATACAGTATGTGATAATACTGTATAGATATTAAATGCATGAAGTTAAAAATGAACAAGGAGTTTAGGTCACAAAAAAGTGTGACGGACAGACAGACAGACGTACAGATGGGCGATAACAATATCCCCGAACTTCTTCGAAGTGCGGGGATAAATATACTAGTCACGATAAGAAACAATACACAGTAGGGTATTTTACATAAAGCTGAAAGTTAGAAAGCACACAGATATCAAAATTTGTCCTATCCGTATTATGTTAGCACTGTGTGAGTTACATGCGGAAAACTTTCTCCTGGTGCAAAAATCTTAAAATCGACATTTCAAAATTTCACAAATTTCATCCGAATTTATTTTCAGATGAAATCTTCCTTCTGATTTTTAAAAATCATATGTTACTAATGTTAAAGCGTAAATTGATTGTTACATTGTTGGCTTTATAAAGCGGTCATTAGAACTGTGAAAATAGGGTCCACATCGGTCAAAGTTAGTTAATTATTTACTTATTACTGTATCTTATCTGTCCTGTTATTGTTCATTCTATGTTATATTGTTTAACCTCCATGGGTATAACTTACAATAATAAAATAAGTATTATTGTTTATTATGATTTTTGCGATGTTATACTGGCTACAGTCACCTTGGCTTTTGTGTTTGTGTCCTCTGACGCAAAACAGCATGTTTTAGAATTGATTGTGGTCTTTTGTTATCAAACCGAGTTTGGGGAAATATTTTTAGATCAGCATTTTTTTGCATGTCCTCACCTCTCATATAAATTGGTTTTCTCTGATACCAGCAGACCAAACTTTGGCGATACGGTTTCTTGTTAGTACACTGCCTAACTGTCTTTTCTTTCTTTACCAAATTTGATTGTGAGCCTTATTTATTATTTCAAAGAATAAATATTACGGAAATTCTAAGGGTTGATATGGAACAGACATAACAGCTGAGATGAATCGATATTCCGGATTAACCATTTTCCCTGACACCATTGAATTACTAACTGAACGGTAGTGCGTTATAAATGCACACGGCTTCATTGAAATCAAGTGATCGGATTCAAATTAAATGATATTACTTTAACATACATGCTGCCGTAAGAAGTGATGCTCTAATGAATTGCTTTAGCAGAACAATCGATAACACTACAGGAGAAATCTTCAGGAAAAACATAGGTTAAACATTGATTGTCGTCTTAGCTTGTTAGTTTAAACTTTGTTTTGCTTCAGTTGTTTTGAAGAAGAAAAAAGAAATCACATGGAAATTGTGAATATAGTCTTAGTTAACAACAAAAATTATAGAAAATTCAATCATGGGTTTTTTCTCCAACTGTCTTAGAGTAAAATTTACATATGCTTCTTCGTACTTTATTTATTATGGTGAACCTGAATACAAAGGTTTTTTTTCTTACAAGTCTTACACTATAGAGAAAACACTAGTATACATTGTAACAATACTACAGGTACATAACCAGATAAACAACCTTCAAAAAACACAAGAATATCTGAATAATATAATAAATTATAATAAATCGCATCCACTTTAAACAGTTTTAATAATGAATACAGGATTTTATGTTTAATTTTTTGGCGTTTTCAAACCGGGATTCATGATATCCACATATTCTATTTAATGTTTAAAATATATTCGAAATCAGAGTATTAACTAGGACAAACCTTTTGATACCGAAAAACTGCACTGAGGGAAGTTACCCACCGAAACAAAACTAGTGGTAAACCATTTAAACAAGAATTACAAAAACACAAAAAGCTTCGTAAATGTCATTAATTAATTAGAATGCAGTTTTGTTTAATTGCTCTAAAATTCAGGTGCACACTTAACTACTAGTGAAACCAGACACATAATTAACAGATTAATGTGAATCGGAGCACTGATTGTAACAGGCATGACAAACGAAAAAATTCCCCCCAGTTATGTTATTAGTCTAATTATTGAGTATACAATTATTTTGTACATGTACCCGTGTAACATCGGTCCTATGTGCAATCGATACTATAAACTCAAGTCAAGCGAGGAGGTACAAGATATTGTTTTGTTCTAGATGAAATAACAAGAAATGGTGCGTTTAATATAATTACTGTCATTGGAAACTGTGATATCACGTTACCAACAACATAGAAAACACATGATCTATATTTAGTTTCATTTTCCACTTTCTAAAGCTTTATTACCACACCCCCGTCCAATGAATATCATCAATTATCTCTACTAGACATATTATAAGTTTAATGTTAATAAAGACTTTATTTCTACATTAATAGGTCTGATATAGCTTTTGTAATTGTTGTTTTCAACTAAAACTAAAATACACACATGTAAATAAAAAATTAATCCATAATGACAAAATAAACAGTCATCCCTCCCACATCCTTTAGCATTATTCGTAGTTAAATCATTGATATCGTGTTGCATGGTAGTATCCTAACTACTAATTAGGAATAATTCCAGCTTTGTGTTCTTATAGTTAGTGTAATGAATAAGTTGCAATGTAAAACGTCTAAATAAGTTTAGTAATGGGTAAAACATCCAATAGACAGGAAAACTCAGTCTTTAGAATGGACGTTTTTACGTGACTTTTCTCTTTCTTAATTGTGTCTATACCGCCAGACTACACATTAAGTTTTCAACTATAAGTCTGAAAGATTATCGATTCCATTTACTTTCCTAGCTTAAATCAGTTTGTATCGCCAGAATTCTATATAGGAAAATTTAGAAATATACATGTATATATAAATTTGAGTACCGTACCTCGCACTCCTTTGAGCTTTATACAATGAGTACCCTTGAAGTAGTCGAAGTCACAGTTTCTTTGAATGAAGATCGATGTAGCGATATTCTTTTTGAATTCATCTTTGCATAGTGCGTTGTCGTTATCAAGAGACGTGCACACATAGCAGTCTATACCATCAACTGTAAAATAAAGTATAGAAAATAAAGAGGCGCTTAAACAGAAGTCTATAGCATCAACTGTAAAATAAAGTATAGAAAATAAAGAGGCGCTTAAACAGCAGTCTATAGCATCAACTGTAAAATAAAGTATAGAAAATAAAGAGGCGCACAAACAGAAGTCTATAGCATCAACTGTAAAATAAAGTATAGAAAATAAAGAGGCGCTTAAACAGCAGTCTATAGCATCAACTGTAAAATAAAGTATAGAAAATAAAGAGGCGCTTAAACAGAAGTCTATAGCATCAACTGTAAAATAAAGTATAGAAAATAAAGAGGCGCTTAAACAGCAGTCTATAGCATCAACTGTAAAATAAAGTATAGAAAATAAAGAGGCGCACAAACAGAAGTCTATAGCATCAACTGTAAAATAAAGTATAGAAAATAAAGAGGCGCGCAAACAGCAGTCTATAGCATCAACTGTAAAATAAAGTATAGAAAATAAAGAGGCGCTTAAACAGCAGTCTATAGCATCAACTGTAAAATAAAGTATAGAAAATAAAGAGGCGCGCAAACAGCAGTCTATAGCATCAACTGTAAAATAAAGTATAGAAAATAAAGAGGCGCTTAAACAGAAGTCTATAGCATCAACTGTAAAATAAAGTATAGAAAATAAAGAGGCGCTCAAACAGCAGTCTATAGCATCAACTGTAAAATAAAGTATAGAAAATAAAGAGGCGCGCAAACAGAAGTCTATAGCATCAACTGTAAAATAAAGTATAGAAAATAAAGAGGCGCTTAAACAGCAGTCTATAGCATCAACTGTAAAATAAAGTATAGAAAATAAAGAGGCGCTTAAACAGAAGTCTATAGCATCAACTGTAAAATAAAGTATAGAAAATAAAGAGGCGCTTAAACAGAAGTCTATAGCATCAACTGTAAAATAAAGTATAGAAAATAAAGAGGCGCTCAAACAGCAGTCTATAGCATCAACTGTAAAATAAAGTATAGAAAATAAAGAGGCGCGCAAACAGAAGTCTATAGCATCAACTGTAAAATAAAGTATAGAAAATAAAGAGGCGCTTAAACAGCAGTCTATAGCATCAACTGTAAAATAAAGTATAGAAAATAAAGAGGCGCTTAAACAGAAGTCTATAGCATCAACTGTAAAATAAAGTATAGAAAATAAAGAGGCGCTCAAACAGCAGTCTATAGCATCAACTGTAAAATAAAGTATAGAAAATAAAGAGGCGCGCAAACAGCAGTCTATAGCATCAACTGTAAAATAAAGTATAGAAAATAAAGAGGCGCGCAAACAGAAGTCTATAGCATCAACTGTAAAATAAAGTATAGAAAATAAAGAGGCGCTTAAACAGAAGTCTATAGCATCAACTGTAAAATAAAGTATAGAAAATAAAGAGGCGCTTAAACAGCAGTCTATAGCATCAACTGTAAAATAAAGTATAGAAAATAAAGAGGCGCACAAACAGAAGTCTATAGCATCAACTGTAAAATAAAGTATAGAAAATAAAGAGGCGCTTAAACAGCAGTCTATAGCATCAACTGTAAAATAAAGTATAGAAAATAAAGAGGCGCTTAAACAGAAGTCTATAGCATCAACTGTAAAATAAAGTATAGAAAATAAAGAGGCGCTTAAACAGCAGTCTATAGCATCAACTGTAAAATAAAGTATAGAAAATAAAGAGGCGCACAAACAGAAGTCTATAGCATCAACTGTAAAATAAAGTATAGAAAATAAAGAGGCGCGCAAACAGCAGTCTATAGCATCAACTGTAAAATAAAGTATAGAAAATAAAGAGGCGCTTAAACAGCAGTCTATAGCATCAACTGTAAAATAAAGTATAGAAAATAAAGAGGCGCGCAAACAGCAGTCTATAGCATCAACTGTAAAATAAAGTATAGAAAATAAAGAGGCGCTTAAACAGAAGTCTATAGCATCAACTGTAAAATAAAGTATAGAAAATAAAGAGGCGCTTAAACAGCAGTCTATAGCATCAACTGTAAAATAAAGTATAGAAAATAAAGAGGCGCACAAACAGAAGTCTATAGCATCAACTGTAAAATAAAGTATAGAAAATAAAGAGGCGCGCAAACAGCAGTCTATAGCATCAACTGTAAAATAAAGTATAGAAAATAAAGAGGCGCTTAAACAGCAGTCTATAGCATCAACTGTAAAATAAAGTATAGAAAATAAAGAGGCGCGCAAACAGCAGTCTATAGCATCAACTGTAAAATAAAGTATAGAAAATAAAGAGGCGCGCAAACAGCAGTCTATAGCATCAACTGTAAAATAAAGTATAGAAAATAAAGAGGCGCTTAAACAGAAGTCTATAGCATCAACTGTAAAATAAAGTATAGAAAATAAAGAGGCGCTCAAACAGCAGTCTATAGCATCAACTGTAAAATAAAGTATAGAAAATAAAGAGGCGCGCAAACAGAAGTCTATAGCATCAACTGTAAAATAAAGTATAGAAAATAAAGAGGCGCTTAAACAGCAGTCTATAGCATCAACTGTAAAATAAAGTATAGAAAATAAAGAGGCGCTTAAACAGAAGTCTATAGCATCAACTGTAAAATAAAGTATAGAAAATAAAGAGGCGCTCAAACAGCAGTCTATAGCATCAACTGTAAAATAAAGTATAGAAAATAAAGAGGCGCGCAAACAGCAGTCTATAGCATCAACTGTAAAATAAAGTATAGAAAATAAAGAGGCGCTTAAACAGCAGTCTATAGCATCAACTGTAAAATAAAGTATAGAAAATAAAGAGGCGCTCAAACAGCAGTCTATAGCATCAACTGTAAAATAAAGTATAGAAAATAAAGAGGCGCGCAAACAGCAGTCTATAGCATCAACTGTAAAATAAAGTATAGAAAATAAAGAGGCGCTTAAACAGCAGTCTATAGCATCAACTGTAAAATAAAGTATAGAAAATAAAGAGGCGCTTAAACAGCAGTCTATAGCATCAACTGTAAAATAAAGTATAGAAAATAAAGAGGCGCTTAAACAGAAGTCTATAGCATCAACTGTAAAATAAAGTATAGAAAATAAAGAGGCCCGCAAACAGAAGTCTATACCATCAACTGTAAAATAAAGTATAGAAAATAAAGAGGCGCTTAAACAGCAGTCTATACCATCAACTGTAAAATAAAGTATAGAAAATAAAGAGGCGCTTAAACAGCAGTCCATAGCATCAACTGTAAAATAAAGTATAGAAAATAAAGAGGCGCTCAAACAGAAGTCTATACCATCAACTGTAAAATAAAGTATAGAAAATAAAGAGGCGCTTAAACAGAAGTCTATAGCATCAACTGTAAAATAAAGTATAGAAAATAAAGAGGCGCTCAAACAGAAGTCTATAGCATCAACTGTAAAATAAAGTATAGAAAATAAAGAGGCGCTTAAACAGAAGTCTATAGCATCAACTGTAAAATAAAGTATAGAAAATAAAGAGGCCCGCAAACAGCAGTCTATAGCATCAACTGTAAAATAAAGTATAGAAAATAAAGAGGCGCTTAAACAGAAGTCTATACCATCAACTGTAAAATAAAGTATAGAAAATAAAGAGGCGCTTAAACAGAAGTCTATAGCATCAACTGTAAAATAAAGTATAGAAAATAAAGAGGCGCTTAAACAGCAGTCTATAGCATCAACTGTAAAATAAAGTATAGAAAATAAAGAGGCGCTCAAACAGAAGTCTATAGCATCAACTGTAAAATAAAGTATAGAAAATAAAGAGGCGCTTAAACAGAAGTCTATAGCATCAACTGTAAAATAAAGTATAGAAAATAAAGAGGCGCTTAAACAGAAGTCTATAGCATCAACTGTAAAATAAAGTATAGAAAATAAAGAGGCCCGCAAACAGAAGTCTATAGCATCAACTGTAAAATAAAGTATAGAAAATAAAGAGGCGCTTAAACAGAAGTCTATAGCATCAACTGTAAAATAAAGTATAGAAAATAAAGAGGCCCGCAAACAGCAGTCTATAGCATCAACTGTAAAATAAAGTATAGAAAATAAAGAGGCGCTTAAACAGAAGTCTATAGCATCAACTGTAAAATAAAGTATAGAAAATAAAGAGGCCCGCAAACAGAAGTCTATAGCATCAACTGTAAAATAAAGTATAGAAAATAAAGAGGAGCTTAAACAGAAGTCTATAGCATCAACTGTAAAATAAAGTATAGAAAATAAAGAGGCCCGCAAACAGCAGTCTATAGCATCAACTGTAAAATAAAGTATAGAAAATAAAGAGGCGCTTAAACAGCAGTCTATAGCATCAACTGTAAAATAAAGTATAGAAAATAAAGAGGCGCTTAAACAGAAGTCTATAGCATCAACTGTAAAATAAAGTATAGAAAATAAAGAGGCGCGCAAACAGCAGCCTATAGCATCAACTGTAAAATAAAGTATAGAAAATAAAGAGGCGCTTAAACAGAAGTCTATACCATCAACTGTAAAATAAAGTATAGAAAATAAAGAGGCGCTTAAACAGCAGTCTATAGCATCAACTGTAAAATAAAGTATAGAAAATAAAGAGGCGCGCAAACAGCAGCCTATAGCATCAACTGTAAAATAAAGTATAGAAAATAAAGAGGCGCTTAAACAGCAGTCTATAGCATCAACTGTAAAATAAAGTATAGAAAATAAAGAGGCGCTTAAACAGCAGTCTATAGCATCAACTGTAAAATAAAGTATAGAAAATAAAGAGGCGCTTAAACAGAAGTCTATACCATCAACTGTAAAATAAAGTATAGAAAATAAAGAGGCGCTTAAACAGCAGTCTATAGCATCAACTGTAAAATAAAGTATAGAAAATAAAGAGGCGCGCAAACAGCAGCCTATAGCATCAACTGTAAAATAAAGTATAGAAAATAAAGAGGCGCTTAAACAGCAGTCTATAGCATCAACTGTAAAATAAAGTATAGAAAATAAAGAGGCGCTTAAACAGCAGTCTATAGCATCAACTGTAAAATAAAGTATAGAAAATAAAGAGGCGCTCAAACAGAAGTCTATAGCATCAACTGTAAAATAAAGTATAGAAAATAAAGAGGCGCTCAAACAGAAGTCTATAGCATCAACTGTAAAATAAAGTATAGAAAATAAAGAGGCGCTTAAACAGCAGTCTATAGCATCAACTGTAAAATAAAGTATAGAAAATAAAGAGGCGCTTAAACAGAAGTCTATAGCATCAACTGTAAAATAAAGTATAGAAAATAAAGAGGCGCTTAAACAGCAGTCTATAGCATCAACTGTAAAATAAAGTATAGAAAATAAAGAGGCGCTTAAACAGCAGTCCATAGCATCAACTGTAAAATAAAGTATAGAAAATAAAGAGGCGCTCAAACAGAAGTCTATACCATCAACTGTAAAATAAAGTATAGAAAATAAAGAGGCGCTTAAACAGAAGTCTATAGCATCAACTGTAAAATAAAGTATAGAAAATAAAGAGGCGCTCAAACAGAAGTCTATAGCATCAACTGTAAAATAAAGTATAGAAAATAAAGAGGCGCTTAAACAGAAGTCTATAGCATCAACTGTAAAATAAAGTATAGAAAATAAAGAGGCGCTTAAACAGAAGTCTATAGCATCAACTGTAAAATAAAGTATAGAAAATAAAGAGGCGCTTAAACAGAAGTCTATACCATCAACTGTAAAATAAAGTATAGAAAATAAAAAGGCGCTTAAACAGAAGTCTATAGCATCAACTGTAAAATAAAGTATAGAAAATAAAGAGGCGCTTAAACAGCAGTCTATAGCATCAACTGTAAAATAAAGTATAGAAAATAAAGAGGCGCTCAAACAGAAGTCTATAGCATCAACTGTAAAATAAAGTATAGAAAATAAAGAGGCGCTTAAACAGAAGTCTATAGCATCAACTGTAAAATAAAGTATAGAAAATAAAGAGGCCCGCAAACAGAAGTCTATAGCATCAACTGTAAAATAAAGTATAGAAAATAAAGAGGCGCTTAAACAGAAGTCTATAGCATCAACTGTAAAATAAAGTATAGAAAATAAAGAGGCCCGCAAACAGCAGTCTATAGCATCAACTGTAAAATAAAGTATAGAAAATAAAGAGGCGCTTAAACAGAAGTCTATAGCATCAACTGTAAAATAAAGTATAGAAAATAAAGAGGCCCGCAAACAGAAGTCTATAGCATCAACTGTAAAATAAAGTATAGAAAATAAAGAGGCGCTTAAACAGAAGTCTATAGCATCAAATGTAAAATAAAGTATAGAAAATAAAGAGGCCCGCAAACAGCAGTCTATAGCATCAACTGTAAAATAAAGTATAGAAAATAAAGAGGCGCTTAAACAGCAGTCTATAGCATCAACTGTAAAATAAAGTATAGAAAATAAAGAGGCGCTTAAACAGAAGTCTATAGCATCAACTGTAAAATAAAGTATAGAAAATAAAGAGGCGCGCAAACAGCAGCCTATAGCATCAACTGTAAAATAAAGTATAGAAAATAAAGAGGCGCTTAAACAGAAGTCTATACCATCAACTGTAAAATAAAGTATAGAAAATAAAGAGGCGCTTAAACAGCAGTCTATAGCATCAACTGTAAAATAAAGTATAGAAAATAAAGAGGCGCGCAAACAGCAGCCTATAGCATCAACTGTAAAATAAAGTATAGAAAATAAAGAGGCGCTTAAACAGCAGTCTATAGCATCAACTGTAAAATAAAGTATAGAAAATAAAGAGGCGCTTAAACAGCAGTCTATAGCATCAACTGTAAAATAAAGTATAGAAAATAAAGAGGCGCTTAAACAGAAGTCTATACCATCAACTGTAAAATAAAGTATAGAAAATAAAGAGGCGCTTAAACAGCAGTCTATAGCATCAACTGTAAAATAAAGTATAGAAAATAAAGAGGCGCGCAAACAGCAGCCTATAGCATCAACTGTAAAATAAAGTATAGAAAATAAAGAGGCGCTTAAACAGCAGTCTATAGCATCAACTGTAAAATAAAGTATAGAAAATAAAGAGGCGCTCAAACAGAAGTCTATAGCATCAACTGTAAAATAAAGTATAGAAAATAAAGAGGCGCTCAAACAGAAGTCTATAGCATCAACTGTAAAATAAAGTATAGAAAATAAAGAGGCGCTTAAACAGCAGTCTATAGCATCAACTGTAAAATAAAGTATAGAAAATAAAGAGGCGCTTAAACAGAAGTCTATAGCATCAACTGTAAAATAAAGTATAGAAAATAAAGAGGCGCTTAAACAGCAGTCTATAGCATCAACTGTAAAATAAAGTATAGAAAATAAAGAGGCGCGCAAACAGAAGTCTATAGTATCTAGTTCTTAAAATATTAATGCAGCACACATGACTATCTCGCTCGTTCATACATTGTAACTCAGTTCTTAAATGGTTTGCTTTCCACTTTTTATAGGTTTGGCTTTTGAATCCTTACTTAGATATTTCGGTTTTTACATTTTCGATCTGAAGCAGGGGTGTAGCTAGACAAATAGGAAGTGTACTTAATAATGTCGAAGAGTGGGTTAAGTGTAAACCTACCCCTCCCCTCTTGAAGATCCTGCATTTCAACAAATTAGTTCTGAATACGAGGCGTTCGGAAGTAGACCCACACACTGTATTTAGCTTTTATTACTGAAAAAAAAACAATCATCAACAAAGCGATAAAACCTGTGTTATTCATATTTATTATGACGAATGCAAAACTCAGTACCGGCATGTTAATGCACGAAATTACCATACACCAATTTCAGAAAATAAGCTTATCCTGCGAATAGAATAGTTGTAACTGAACAATAAATTATACAAAATACAGACATGCCCATGTACATGTAGCAGTTTGTAGCATCAACTGTACAATTATGTGCAAATAATACAGCTCTAGACGCGCATAAATAGCAGTCTTACGTCAACATTAAAATAAGATATAAAATAAAACAGAGGCGTACAGACATCGACTTCTACAGTATCCAATATAAAATTAAATGTAAAAAATGCATAGACACATGCACATAAAAGTGTATATCATCAACTGTACAATAAAACGTGAAACAAATCAGACATGAGCACATAGTCTATAGCCTCAACTGTAAAACAAGATACAAAAATATATATACAGAAGCGTGCAGACATCACAGCCTAAAGAATCAATAATACCAATACATAATTCAATACAAAAAAACAAAAACAAAAAAACACCGAATATAATTCATACAAAGCATTTACTGAAATAACCTGCATCATGTACCTTCATTAGCAAAACGTAGGATAGTCATTTATCCATCGGACCAATAAATTAAAAACGTGCTGAGTACATGTAAATTTACTGTCAATACTTCTTTCCGAATGTTTCATGTCAATATATCTTTTGGTGTACTTTTTATATCTATCTCCCGATTATTCATAATTTAAATCTTTTTTACAGTTTTTATTATGAAGGTACATTAAGTGAATTTCAGGTCATTACGGATTGTTCATGCATCCTTTTGGTTTGTCCTTTCTGTGCTGTCGAATGGGCGGTTTGAGATTACAGGCCATAAACCCCAGAAAGTTTTTACTATATAAAACTTTATTCAGTAAAGTAACTGTTCTATCGCTTTTTAAGTTGGAAGAACTATTGCCCGGGGTAAAAGTTTTTGAACTATTACCCCGGGCAATAGTTCTTTTCGCAGACAAATTTTGTTGGAAAACGTCACGATAGTGGGCGTGTTTTGGATGTAACGTCATGATAATGGGCGTGACAATAACATGTAAATGGTTTCGGTAAGTAAACACGGGTTTTTCGACTTTTCGTAGAAATTTGATTGCACTTTTCGGTATAATAAAACAGTTATTGAACAGCTGTTTCGGAATATAGCAATTTTATTAGTCCCTCAACATATTGACTATTTCCCTCCGCTAACGCGTCGGGAAAATAGTCAATGTTTTGGGACTAATAAAATTTCGGCCATGTCCCTCAACACTGTTCAATAATTGTATATTATACCATTAATAATATCAGTGTTAATTGTTATACCTTTTGATTTTTTCCTATATAAATTTAATAGAGGTTATAATCAACATTTTAAATTTTTTAAACAATGCCAAAATTCTTCATATTACCGAACTGTTGACCGTCAACAATTTTGAACTGCTGAACCGAGTCCAATCTGTTGACCACTTGCCTTATTTTGACTAGTTTCTATAAACAGCAGCTCCACGTGCAGATCACTGTGGTATAACAAAACTATGGCAAGCCGTTTTATTACTTATTCTAACTTCAAGATATCTAATAAAATTTATAAGATATCTTACATACTTTATAAGATATCTTCTAAAGTATATAAGATATCTCATATACTTTATAAGATAAAGTATATAAGATATCTTATAAAGTTGATAAGATATCTTATAAAAACTAGATTATATAAGATATCTTATATATTATATGAGATATCTTGAAGTTAGAATAAATAGTAAAACGGCTTGCCATACTATATACTTATTGACTGAGTAAGAGGGGAATAGTAAGTTTATTGTCCCGAGGAACAACTATTGCCCCGAGGCAACGCCGAGGGGCAATAGTTGTTCAGAGGGACAATAAACTTACTATTCCCCGACTACTCAGTCAGTAAGTGTTTTATTATACCGAAAGAAACACAAGAGATAATTTAAAGTCATGTGTACGTACCCGAGATGCATGATCGAGTGACAGAGTCCATTATTTTTTTTTAAATTCATGTTCTCACCATGACATATCCCTTTTTCTAAATACTTTGAAGACGTACCGGAACATCTCGGGATTCAGCATTGACGATAACCTATAACGCGGGAGCTTCCGAACGGGTCGGCTAAAACCTCCCAGCCAATCCCGTGCCCGGGATTAAAAATCCGCGAAACAACGTAACTTGAAGAGGGAAAATAGTTTTTTGAGGGAAAATAGTTTGGAAACTATTGACCGGTGACCGGGGAAAATAGTTAAATCACTGAAAATGTTAAAAATAGTGAAATTATTGTGCATGTATTTATTATAGAAAAATATATCTAAGGTATAATAAAAAACGGTTATTGACTAGTTCCTCGGACAACAGTTGTTTTGTTTGACCCTCTGACTGAACTGTTGCATTTAGCCTACGGCTTTGGGCAACAATTCAGTCCTCGGGTCAAACAAAACAGCTGTTGTCCTCGGAGCCAGTCGAGATGATTTAGAATAGACCTGCATGTACTAAATGTGCATTTTTTTTTCTTATCAAATAAGTTAGAATCCCGTTAGCCTGTGGTAATACAAAATATTCGTTTGTACTGGATTTTATTTCATTTCACTAATCAATATTTTTTTCTTTTGATCTGAAATAATCAATTGTTTGTTCACATGTATTTTGATTCTAACCTTGAACTAATCTGAAGTAGTATATGACTGGCTAATGCATTCTGTGTTGCTGTGGACATCAATAAAGCAATAATATATAGACAGAAGTGACAAATTCTTTTATCTATAGAGTGTGCTCTGACGTCCCACGGCCGCAGCCAATCTGTCTAAAAAGATTTTTTTTTACGTCAGAGACATCTCGGACCAGACCCTAGCCTGTTTTTATATTAAAAAAAGAAAACCTTTACATATAGTACAGTCTTTAGAAGTTGTTAGGTTATTGATTTCAAATAAATTCTTCAGGGTTTACATTTTTAAGTATAAGTTTCTTTAAAAATTTATGTTTTCTCACCATCTCAGTACAGACAACACTAAACTTCCAAGGCTAACAAACTGTCAAAATAAAACAACACATATACCTTAGGTATATTTATCTCACCGGAAATTAATTTGTCTGGGATCATTTAATGACAGATTGTCTGTAAATAATGGTAAATATCCGCTCCATTTTTTACTGTCATTAGATAATGTTACTTATTTGTCAGAAAACATTAATTTTTAATTTGGATTGCAATTCTATTCTGGAAAAGTATTAATTATTGTTGATATTTATATTACTGATCATATCTAACTATGAACCATTTTCTTTCTGTATTAATTTCAATTTACACGGATTATATGCTACAATGCTGATTTTGGCGTTTGATTTAAAAAAAAAATGCACATAAACCGGTGGGTACAGGTTCTCCAACGTGTTTGTTACAAAGTCCGCTGTCCCAAACCCCCATACTCAATATCTGTCATATATTAATAAAATTTAGTTCTATTAAATTTTTTTTTCACTGAAATGTGTCTTGTAAAATCTCTATAATTTTCATACCTATGATTAATTTTATAAATAACAAAACATATATAGATTTATATAAATATTGGATATATATTCCTATAGTCGGGAATAATTTGTAGGAAGCGCTTTTCTAGATTTACTTAAATGTGCTATGTTCTTAATCAAAACTGAACAGCCAAATATTGTCAAAACATTCCAATACAGAATGGCATGTTGTCTTCTTGACTTTATACTCCATATCTAAATATAAGTTCTCATATTTATATCCGGGTTGATGAATTAGTTTGAGATATGAGGAATTTTGAGTTTAGAGAGTCTTAGATACTGAGATACAGAGAGTCAACTATATTGCTTTTATTTTAATATCTATTAAAAATATTAATATTTGTGTAAAATCCAAAAAAGTGTACCCCAGGGATGATATATTTATTAATAAAGGCCTTACTTCTACTGTAGACAAAATGCAACTTCTCTGTTGGGGAAAACGTAACATACATCGTTGGTTGTTAGTTGTACCCTCATGTGATACATACAACAGTACTATTGATGCATAAGAGACTTTGATCAGGTTTTTTTCATTTAAAATGTACAATGAAACAGATAGTCTGTGACAAGTCAACGAGCTATCAAAAGGCATTTATTATTAATAGGGCCTGACAGATGCGGTTAAATAAACCTAAATGTGTTGTATATTGCTGAGATAAGCATATTCACCTTTAGATGTGCATGAGATAACTTATTTCCGCGGGATGTTTGACGTTATTCCACTTATAGAAGATGTCAAGGGATGTTTGACCTTATTCCACTTATAGAAGATGTTTTAAACCTATTTCCGAGGGATGTTTGGCGTTATTCCACTTATAGAAGATGTTTTAAACTTAATTCCGAGGGATGTTTGACGTTTTTCCACTTATAGAAGATGTTTTAAACTTATTTCCGAGGGATGTTTGACGTTTTTCCACTTATAGAAGATGTTTTAAACTTATTTCCGAGGGGTGTTTGACGTTATTCCACTTATAGAAGATGTTTTAAACTTATTTCCGAGGGATGTTTGACGTTTTTCCACTTATAGAAGATGTTTTAAACTTATTTCCGAGGAGTGTTTGACGTTATTCCACTTATAGAAGATGTTTTAAACTTATTTCCGAGGGATGTTTGACGTTTTTCCACTTATAGAAGATGTTTTAAACTTATTTCCGAGGGGTGTTTGACGTTATTCCACTTATAGAAGATGTTTTAAACTTATTTCCGAGGGATGTTTGACGTTTTTCCACTTATAGAAGATGTTTTAAACTTATTTCCGAGGGGTGTTTGACGTTATTCCACTTATAGAAGATGTTTTAAACTTATTTCCGAGGGATGTTTGACGTTTTTCCACTTATAGAAGATGTTTTAAACTTATTTCCGAGGGTTGTTTGACGTTATTCCACTTACAGAAGATGTTTTACACTCAGTAACACTGCGATAATGTGAAAAAAGAAAATAACAAAGCATGCAATACATGCATAGTTAGTTTGTTTAGTTCGGACTTTACGCCGTTTTCAGCACGTCTGGCTATTTTGCGGCGGCCAGTTTTTATTGGTGGAGGAAGCCGGAGTACCCGGAGAGAACCTCCGATCTTCGGTAGGAAAATTGGCAATCCTTGTCAATTAATAATATATGCATAGTAAATGATGAATATGTATCCCATATTCTTTATTAGAACAAGTGATCATTTTCTGCAAATTGAAAAAAAAAGAAAGAAGAAATCGTACGACCCAAAAGAGAAACAGAATATGTATATTGCTAGAATTCCACAATTATTCATATTTACGAAAGAGAAAAAGCAGAAGATATATCATCAAATTCTAATCAAATGACTGAAAATGAAAAGATTTTTTATCAGCACCTAGGGAATTGGATAATACTAGTTCGTTTATTAAAAAGTTATTAGAACTGAGGACAGAGGACCTTTGAACTTGTTTTACATGATTTTTTTTATGTATTTCCTTGTTATTTTTATCCTACTTATATTGTGTACAATTTTTGTCACTAGTCAGTCAAAAGTGTGTTCGTTTGTTTGTTATAAATAAGGACTTACTAGAATTAATTTTTTTAACACATTGCTTGTTGGTTTTAATTAATAGGTCAGGAAGATAGTGAGTTCGAATCTCACCTGTTCGACTCCGATCCTAAATGACAAGGATTACCAAGTTTCCTACCGAAGGTCGGTGGTTCTCTCCAGGTACTCCACCAATAAAAACTGGCCACCACGAAATAGTCAAATGTGCTGAAAACGGCGTAAAATCCAAACTAAACAAACAAACAATTATATAATTCACCTTTAATCAGATATCTTATAAAATATATAAGATATCTTATAAACTTTATGAGATATCTATTCGGTTTGATTGAGTTGAAACATCCCATTAATAAAATTATGAATTATTTCACGAGTAGACTGTACCAAATTAATTACCTTTCATGGAAATCTAAACCTTTATACCGAAATTAACGCATTTAGCATAAGCAGGAACTTATAAGAGTTGTTCTTGTTTCTTAGTTTTCAGTGTTTATTTGCTGTGCTTGTGGTTGTTCATTTGTCTTCCGGGGTTTGTCTGTCTAATTGATTCCCTTTTTTTGTCCTCTTTAAATGCGTTTTTTGTTTAGTTTCTGTAATATGATAGGTTAATGAAATGTTTTTGTTAAAAGAATAAACAAAGTGTGTTCAATTCCGTCATAAATTTCATTAAAACTATCATTAAATCCGTATATAGTTTCAAATTTTTACGTCAGAGGACAAATCTTTTACAAGCTTGGGTTAAATTTATTGGTTCATAAGAAAAAAAAGAAATCTCAATCATTTTCTTGGATCATTAACAACATGCTTTAAAAATCACAAATCTCATATGTTATGTTGAATAATGCGATAATTTCAGTTCAGCTTTCAGAATACTATAATTATTACTTTCACACACGTTATAATAGCGGTCTTGGAACTGGGTAATTAAATGTGGAAGAAAATGGCGACTTCAAAGAACGTTCATGTATATTTAATGATTTACTTGTAGTTTATAAAAAAGCTAAAGCATAGGACTTCTTGTTAAATAGTGCGACCAGCAACTATGAATATCTGAACTTGTTATTCAGTATAAGCGAAAACCTTTTGACCCTGCTATCTAAATCAACTATAGTTGCTTCTGTATGGCTATTTGTTAGAGCTAGCGGTTACTGCTGTAATTAATATCCTAGATTAATATACGTTGGAAAATGTTTTACTCAGGCCTATACCATGTCAGACTACCCCATTCCAACCTTTTTAAAGAATTTAGAATCATAGCGGATAGACTGATTAGCAATCTGATCTAGCTGTAAGTTAGCAAAGTGTTTACTTTTAATCACATCTGTAGTTAAAAATGTGTTTTTTGTTCTGGTGAAGATCTTATTAGAATGGACAGATTTTTTGTCTGTCTTTGTTAAACTACTGACTATTTTTAAGGAGGGCTGAGATCTCATAGACATGTTCAACCACGCTATATTCTATATGTGCCTTCCCTCAGTGAACATCCAGTTATTTCTTCTCTAGATTATGATATATCTTTAAATATGTGGAGTATTTTTTAAGTCGTTACTTCACCATTGTATTGTGGTGTGGGCAGTCTTTTTCATTGAGGATATTATATTTGAACCGTACATTCTTGAATTCTGTCTAGTCCAGTGAAAATTTATAGTTTGAAGTTAATGATTATTTAAACCTCCATGTCATGATATGAATGCGTAAAATTCAAACCCATAACATTACTATTTTTAAAATTTGTTTTTTTTTTCTTTGTTGAGGCAAAACACTGAGAAAAAAGCAATAAGAACTGTTTTACATGTATTCCAGTATTACAGTTGTTAGTTTTACATTTATTCCAGTATAACATTTGTTAGTTTTACATGTATTCCCTAGGCACCTGTGATGGAACACGGGGGCTCAACCGTTATACAGAAATTCATGTAAAACTAACAACTGTAACACTGGAATGCATGTAAAACTAACAAAATTAATTGTATTTGTTAGCTGCCTAGCGCATCCCCAGGTGGCGGATAGGGGAGACCCTCTATTTGGGGGATTGCCAGGTCATAATACGGAAAGCCTGACCGCGGGCCATAGTGGGTAACGTGTTTTAAGAATGCCACACTCCCTGCACGCTAACGACTCCTTCTGTAGTTTTCGAAAAAGAGTAGGCTAATGCCGCTACAGAAGGCTAAATTATCCGACCCTACCCAACCATCCTCCTTGTACAGTGGCAGTCAAATTTGGTTCCCCTTTCTCTCCTGTTCCACCCCTATTTGAATTGTTTCATAACTTGAACTGGTTCTCATCCTGATGAAGCATGGGCGTTAAGCAACAATCAATCAATCAATACATGTATTCCAGTATTACAGTTGTTTGTTTTACATGTATTCCAGTCTTGTAGTTGTTCGTTTTACATGTATTCCAGTATTACAGCTGTTAGTTTAACATGTATTCCAGTATTACAGTTGTTAGTTTTACATGTATTCCAGTGTTACAGTTGTTAGTTTTACATGTATTCCAGTATTGTAGTTGTTAGTTTTACATGTATTCCAGTATTACAGTTGTTTGTTTTACATGCATTCCAGTGTTGCAGTTGTTAGTTTTACATGTATTCCAGTATTACAGTTGTTTGTTTTACATGCATTCCAGTGTTGCAGTTGTTACTTTTACATGTATTCCAGTATTGTAGTTGTTAGTTTTACGTGTATTCCAGTGTTACATTTGTTAGTTTTACATGTATTCCAGTATTGTAGTTGTTAGTTTTACATGTATTCTAGTATTACAGTTGTTCGTTTTACATGTATTCCAGTATTACATTTGTTAGTTTTACATATATTCCAGTATTAATTTTGTTAGTTTTACATGCATTCCAGTGTTACAGTTGTTAGTTTTACATGTATTTCTGTATAACGGTTGTTAATTTTACATGTATTCCAGTATTACTTTACATGTATTCCATTATTACAGTTGTTAGTTTTACATGTATTACAGTATTGTATTTGTTAGTTTTACATGTATTCCAGTATTACAGTTGTTAGTTTTACCTGTATTCAAGTATTACAGTTGTTAGTTTAACATATATACCAGTTTTAATTTACATGTATTCCAGTATTACAGTTCTTAGTTTTACATGTATTCCAGTGTTGCAGTTGTTACTTTTACATGTATTCCAGTATTTTAGTTGCTAGTTTTACATGTAATCTAGTATTACAGTTGTTAGTTTTACATGTATTGCAGTATTGTATTTGTTAGTTTTACATGTATTGCTGTATTGTATTTGTTAGTTTTACATGTATTCCAGTATTGTAGTTGTTAGTTTTACATGTATTCTAGTATAACAGTTGTTCGTTTTACATGTATTCCAGTATTACATTTGTTAGTTTTACATATATTCCAGTAATAATTTTGTTAGTTTCACATGTATTTCAGTGTTACAGTTGTTAGTTTTACATGTATTCCTGTATAACGGTTGTTAATGTTACATGTATTCCAGTATTACTTTACATGGTTCCAATATTACAGTTGTTAGTTTTACATGTATTACAGTATTGTATTTGTTAGTTTTACATGTATTCCAGTATTACAGTTGTTAGTTTTACCTGTATTCCAGTATTACAGTTGTTAGTTTAACATATATACCAGTATAACTTTACATGTATTCCAGTATTACAGTTCTTAGTATTGTAGTTGTTAGTTTTACTTGTATTCCAGTGTTACATTTGTTAGTTTTACATGTATTCCAGTGTTGCAGTTGTTACTTTTACATATATTCCAGTATTGTAGTTGTTAGTTTTACGTTTATTCCAGTGTTATATTTGTTAGTTTTACATGTATTCCAATGTTACTTTTGTTAATTTTACTTGTATTCCAGTGTTACAGTTTTACATGTTTTCCAGTATTACAGTTGTTAGTTTTAGATGTATTCCTGTATTTCGGTTGTTAATTTTACATGTATTCCAGTATTACAGTTGTTAGTTTTACATGTATTCCAGTATTGTATTTGTTAGTTTTACATATATTCCAGTATTACAATTGTTAGTTTTACATGTATTCCAGTGTTACAGTTGTTAGTTTTACCAGTATTACAGTTGTTAGTTTTACCTGTATTCCAGTATTACAGTTGTTAGTTTTACTTGTATTCCAGTGGTATAGTTGTTAGTTTTACATGAATTTCAGTATTACAGTTGTTAGTTTTACATGTATTCCAGTATTGTAGTTGCAAGTTCTACGTGTATTCCAGTGTTAAAATTGTGAGTTTTACATGTATTCCTGTATTACAGTTGTTAGTGTTACATGTATTCTTGTATTGTAGTTGTTAGTTTTACATGTATTCCAATATTGTAGTTGTACGTTTTACATGTATTCCAGTATTACAGTTCTTTGACATGTATTCCATTGTTACAGCTGTTAATTTTACATGTATTCCAGTATTACTTTACATGTATTCCAGTATTACAGTTGTTAGTTTTACATGTATTCCAGTATTGTATTTGTTAGTTTTACATATATTCCAGTGTTACAGTTGTTAGCTTTACATGTATTCCAGTTACAGTTGTTAGTTTTACATGTATTCCAGTATTACAGTTGTTAGTTTTACTTGTATTCCAGTATTACAGTTGTTAGTTTAACATATATACCAGTATTACTTTACATGTATTCCAGTATTACAGTTGTTAGTTTTACATGTATTCCAGTGGTATAGTTGTTAGTTTCACATGTATTCCAGTATTACAGTTGTTACTTTTACATGTATTCCAGTATTGTAGTTGCATGTTCTACATGTATTCCAGTGTTAAAATTGTGAGTTTTACATGTATTCCTGTATTACAGTTGTTAGTGTTACATGTATTCTAATATTGTAGTTGTAAGTTTTATATGTATTCCAGTATTACAGTTGTTTGACATTTATTCCAGTGTTACAGTTGTTAGCTTTACATGTATTCCAGTTACAATTGTTAGTTTTACATGTATTCCAGTATTACAGTTGTTAGTTTTACATGTATTCCAGTGTTACAATTGTGAGTTTTACAGGTATTCCTGTATTACAGTTGTTAGTGTTACATGTATTCTAATATTGTAGTTGTAAGTTTTATATGTATTCCAGTATTACAGTTGTTTGACATTTATTCCAGTGTTACAGTTGTTAGCTTTACATGTATTCCAGTTACAGTTGTTAGTTTTACATGTATTCCAGTATTACAGTTGTTAGTTTTACATGTATTCCAGTGTTACAGTTATTAGTTTTACATGTATTCCAGAATTGTAGGTAGTTTTACATGTATTCCAGTATTACAGTTGTTAGTTTTACATGTATTTCAGTGTTACAATTGTGAGTTTTACAGGTATTCCTGTATTACAGTTGTTAGTGTTACATGTATTCTAGTATTGTAGTTGTAAGTTTTACATGTATTCCAGTATTACAGTTGTTTGACATTTATTCCAGTGTTACAGCTGTTAGTTTTACATGTATTCCAGTGTTACAGTTGTTAGTTTTACTTGTATTCCAGAATTGTAGGTAGTTTTACATGTATTCCAGTATTAGAGAGTTGTTAGTTTTACATGTATTCCGGTGTTACAATTGTGAGTTTTACATGTATTCCTGTACTACAGTTGTTAGTTTTACATGTATTCCTGTATTACAGTTGTTAGTTTTACCTGTATTCCAGTATTGTAGTTGTTAGTTTTACATGTATTCCAGTGGTATAGTTGTTAGTTTTACATGTATTCCTGTATTACAGTTGTTAGTGTTACATGTATTCCAATATTGTAGTTGTTAGTTTTACATGTATTCCAGTGTTACAGTTGTTAGTTTTACATGTATTCCAGTATTACAGCCAGTATTACAGTTGTTTGTTTTACAGGTATTCCAGTATTACAGTTGTTAGTTTTACATGTGTATTCTAGTATTACAGTTGTTAGTTTTACATAAATTCCAGCATTACAGTTGTTAGTTTTACATGTATTTCAGTATTGTAGTTGTTAGATTTACATGTATTCCAGTATTACAGTTGTTTGTTTTACATGTATTCCAGTATTACAGTTGTTAGTTTTACATTGTATTCCAGTATTACAGATGTTAGTTTTACATGAATTCCAGCATTACAGTTGTTAGTTTTACATGTATTCCAGTGTTACAATTGTGAGTTTTACATGTATTCCTGTATTACAGTTGTTAGTGTTACATGTATTCTAGTATTGTAGTTGTAAGTTTTACATGTATTCCAGTATTACAGTTGTTTGACATTTATTCCAGTGTTACAGCTGTTAGTTTTACATGTATTCCAGTGTTACAGTTGTTAGTTTTACTTGTATTCCAGAATTGTAGGTAGTTTTACATGTATTCCAGTATTAGAGAGTTGTTAGTTTTACATGTATTCCGGTGTTACAATTGTGAGTTTTACATGTATTCCTGTACTACAGTTGTTAGTTTTACATGTATTCCTGTATTACAGTTGTTAGTTTTACCTGTATTCCAGTATTGTAGTTGTTGGTTTTACATGTATTCCAGTGGTATAGTTGTTAGTTTTACATGTATTCCTGTATTACAGTTGTTAGTGTTACATGTATTCCAATATTGTAGTTGTTAGTTTTACATGTATTCCAGTGTTACAGTTGTTAGTTTTACATGTATTCCAGTATTACAGCCAGTATTACAGTTGTTTGTTTTACAGGTATTCCAGTATTACAGTTGTTAGTTTTACATGTGTATTCTAGTATTACAGTTGTTAGTTTTACATAAATTCCAGAATTACAGTTGTTAGTTTTACATGTATTTCAGTATTGTAGTTGTTAGATTTACATGTATTCCAGTATTACAGTTGTTTGTTTTACATGTATTCCAGTATTACAGTTGTTAGTTTTACATTGTATTCCAGTATTACAGATGTTAGTTTTACATGAATTCCAGCATTACAGCTGTTAGTTTTTCGTGTATTCCAGTGTTACAGTTTTTATTTACATGTACATTATCCTCAGATGGGGTTTTCTCTTTATTAGAAACAAGGTGTATAAAATGAAAGCATCAGAAACATAATGGCGTTAATCCTTAAGTTTTCACTCATGTAATTTAAAAAATATGACGCAGTCAGCTTAAGTGCTAAAATTTTGCACAAAATATATAAATGATTAAGCGACGTAAACCGCCTTATGATATCCATCAAGCTTTTAGCTGTAATTTACATTACCGGCAATTTATCCAGTCGTTCGACCTACACTTTCCGCACTACGATCAAAATGAAAAAAAATAAGCATTAAGCAATATATTGCCAAGTAACTCCGAGATTTGTAGTTTATATCAAGATGAAAAGTTCAAATGATCTTTTAAAGAGAATGGTAGATGTTTTTGATACTGACTTTATCGCGTTTAATATTAATCTCGCCCAAAGGGACTCGTCTGATATTCATTCTGATTAAGTCAATATCAGAAACCAACATATTTATCACCATCACACTAAACATTGTCACATATCGTATTCTGAATCAATATCGTGGGAATTTCATTTGTTACTTTGTTTCCTTCACCATTCCCACAGCACCAAAGAAATTATGATGAATGTTAATATTTGATTTTGAAAATCAAAGACAAGGTACAGATATTATATATTGATACAGTGATGTATTGCACGTCATTATGATCTCATTTGAATCAGATTTGTCTTCGTCCTGTGATTTGCAATAATATAGTAATCGAATTTGTCTAGACATTAATGAGCGGTCCAGTAGGGCCGAACCTGGGAAAGGCATATGGATGGAGATTTTAAAATAAAACTTCCTGTACATGTCAAGATAGATGTAAATATCGGTACCTAGGGAACGCCATAATACAGGATTATTTTCAAAATGTGACAGTTTAATACAATTCATTGTAATAAGAGTAATTACCAATGTTTTTAGATTTTTGACCCTGCCACCTTTATGTATAATACTCAATTTTTACTCTGAAATTCTGATTTGTGATATTCAAGAATTGTCTTGCCCACAACTGACAGACATTACAATGTAAAACCGAACAATGTTCACGTTGCCTCTGAAAAATAAATATGTGAACAATAACTGATTTGATGAATTTGTAACAATATATATATATATATATATATATATATATATATATATATATATATACTGTATAAAGTATTTACATAATTCTATCTTGTTAACATGTCGAATGGGTGGCAATAACTTTCCGCAAAAAAGCTTATTTGGCAAACCGATAATTCGAGATTTTTTCTAACGTCAAGCAGCTGTTTTCGAAACTTACTAAACATACTTCAAACTAGGAAATTTTCTAATTCTCACGTTATTGAATATCATTATATTACACTACTTTCCACACTCAACTCTTTGTGGTGAATATTTCCTAGACATTCTTAAAAAACTAAAATCGAATTCCAAAATCAAGGCGAATTTGTGTGAACACTGAAATAGCAAACAATTAGTACAAAGACACAACCAAAAGAGTGAACAAATACACATAGCCAACTTTAGAGAATTAAAACAAGACATAAAATAAATAGCTTGCAATGTGAACTCCCACAAAAAAAAACAGGGAATTACATAAGGTGCTCTGGAAGGGTAATCTCATACTCTGTTATTGGCACCCATAGAGTGTCAAGTCTGGTGAAGTGTCAATTTCATTTAGACGTGAAATATAACTGAAAACATTTATTCTCATTAATACGAGATGGAAACAATCTAGTCATGATGACGATCGTGAAATGTCTATAGTGATGTTATAAACATGACCTTATCTTAGAAGTTTATGTGACAGTAATGTGAGTCAACATTCATTCATAAGCAGGACAGTAAACGCATCAAGTGTGAAATGTAAACCTTATTATCTGGAAAAGTCGGTATATTGCTGCAAAGAAGGGGGAAGTGAACAACGAGAAAGATGAAATTTTAATCTTCCTTTGAAGTATAAGTATGAATCTGTTTGAAGCAGAAGTATAGGTGGTCTCTTTACTTTCACGTTCACAGGAGTAGATAACCCTTAAAGTTATCATCTATACCGCGGAAACTGAACTTAAAGGACTGAATTGTGCCTTTTCATTCTTTTGAAATAGACCTTGTAAAATATTTAGATCGGCTAAAAGCGCAGTAATTTGCGCCCATAGAAATTTCAATAGTCCGCTGATAAGCCTGTCCAAAGTCAACAAATATATGGTCGATTAGAAATTCCAGCATATAAACAGCATCAGCCACAGAGTACTTTTTTATTAGAATCAAGCCTTTTCCTTACTTAACACCAGATTAACGTATCTTTGTATCCCTTGCTTAGTCAAAAAAAATGATGGATTATAAACGAGTTATTATTCATATACCTCATAATAAATACACACAAAAAAATTAAAACCACAAGACAATTCCATTTAGATTGATAGTTCTGGTTTAAAGCTCATCATCTCTTATACTTTTGGGTTGTTTTGCATTAGAATTTAAAAACAAAGGAATGTTTTGCAAAAATAAAACGTGTAATGTTAAATTTCTAAACTCAGTGATTTGATTTGATTAGTATGAAACTACTACAAATTATTAAATATGACAAATTCATTTATTGCTTAAATTTATTTAACAGCATATTATTATATAAAATAAACTATATTGTACTAGCTTGTTATCGAAATTGAAAAAATGATTATTTTTTTATTATACAGGTGTAATGGGAATTTTTTAAGATAAATAGACCATATAGTGTGACATGTACTTTGTATTTAATTTTAACACACAAATGACAATTTCCCCTCGGTAAAATTGTTTTGTTTAGTCATATTTGGCTTTAAGGCAGATAACAGCATTCATAATTATGTACTGCAAACACACAGGATATGAGAGCAAACCAATATCGACTGGAAATTTCTTGTATGAAAAAAGTTGGGTTTTTTCTCTACAAGTCTTTTGTTCGTTGTTTATTAAGTAAATATACCCTTGGTTATTTTATTAATTAGTGAGAAAGAAACTATACTGTGAAATCAAACACTTGTTCCTTGCTTAGGGCTAGGAGCAATCTAGTTATTGAATATTTTTTCAAACTTAAAAATGAAATGAAAGACATTCATACAAAAAAGAAAAGGACAGATGGGTTAATGTTCTTTGAAAAACAAACCAGGCAAAACTTTAAGATAATACAAAAATATGTGAACATGGCTTTTATTGATGTTTCTTATCTTGGCAATCGCTATAATGTCTTTTCAATTGGGCGTAAAATACTAGATGAACGGGTACAAGGTAATATAGAGCTCTAGAATTGAATATAAATTAAATACGTTTCTTTATACAACTACGTGTCAGTGATACAAATGTAACAGTTTTGATGTACCAGATGTGTACATATGTATATTTCAACAATGTCAAAACACTGCGTAGAGAACATTTCTTCTAAATGTGACTCTCCACTTTTTCTACTTTTAGTATGATTTTTTGGTAGATCATGTTTCTGTTAACGTTCTAATAAAAATAACTACATGTTCTGTTACAAATAGTGTGTTGTTATAATTAAATAGCATGAAACCTAGTAAACAATGAGGAAAGTTTCCCGGATGACAAGACACTGTCTGAAGTGAAGCCTGATTATCTGGTCAAATTAAAGGGTACAGATTTATTTATTTCTGAAATGTGCGCCATTTCTTTGCTCATTTATTCCGGTGTTTGCACGAAATGCCCGAAAACTGAACTTCGAAATACATATTTGATGTTACCAATATTTCATGGAATTAATTTAAGACTTGTCAATAGAGCTCAGGTTTTAAAATGTTGAAAGCCAAAACAACCTAAAATGTTTTATACCGAATTCAGTTGAAAAATATGGTTAACCAGCATCTGCTATGCAAGAGGGAGATACTCCTTACTTTCCAAAACATTAGGCTTTACATCTCCATTTTAGTTGTTTCCATATACATAGACGGTAGTGTTAGATACATTGTATAGGACATTACATTCATAAAAACAGCGAAGATTTATGTTGAATTAAAACCATTATATTGTACCAAGAATGTATCAATAGATGATGATTTTATAATGCAAATTTAATTATGGAAATTTTAGCAACACTTCATTAGCCTTTAATCATTTTATCTGATGTAAAAGTAATTTATTTTCCACGTGGATACAGATATATATACATTGAATTACTAATTCTTTAAGAACTAGGACAAGCAAAAGTCTTCCAGATTTACTATCACGTCAAGTAAGTAAGTCGGGTTGTTTAGCTTTTATCTTCATTTACATGTATAAATCTATTGAATTAGTGTGATTCCGAATGATAAGTAACACTACAAAGAAAGAAAAATTGTATTTATTGATTATGTATCAGACTTATTCATCTGATGTGCATTTTGATTTCTTTCTGTCATTAACCTGCGTTTTATAAGGTTAATACACCTTTCAATCCCATATATGACTTTCAGTTATTATTTCTCTATGGAAAAATAACACATATTGTTTTCCCGAACAAAACTATTGGAAAAGGCTTTCAATAATTGCATTTTTGTTTCTTATACCTAGAAATCGAACTTTCGCAGGGAGTAGAATACATGCCATTGTGATTCTTCGTTTCGTGAGATACAATTTATTCGTACTTTGATTCCTTTTTTTATCGTAGATTGAAATTAATCCGTTCCCAAGTGTGGGAATCATGTAATATATTTCAGAAAGATACAAAGACAAATGTCAACTTAGACTGAAATCTGAGTTTCTCTTAAAGAAACTACCACTAAACCTAGAGACCCCCCCCCCCCGCCAAAAAAAAAACAAAAAAAAAAAAAAACAGAAAAAAATTCAAATCGAAATATTTATTTTTCTGTTGTTTAAAATTGATTGAATTTAAACATTTGCAACTTCCTGTTGACGTGTTCGGAGTCGTTGCTGAATACCAAACTCAAGTTTAGCGTACATGCACATGACGTGGTATGTGCGTCATAAATATTTATTTATTCCTAGGCATAAATCCATTTAAGGCTATACATAAATGATGTGTAGTACCTTTGTGATAGCAATTTTTGTGACATGAACCGGTAAGTTAAATTGTGAGAAAATGAGGCGGAAAAGTTTATTTGTTTTTCTTGACAAATTTAAGGAATTTTTATGTAGAATCTGAAAAATTAAGGTTCGTCTCCATTGAAACGGCACATAAAGGTGCGTTTACACGATACGATTTTCCTTTCGATTTTCCATCCGATTTAATACCGTCGCCCAGGTAAATCGTACAGCGTTCTGTTCACACAATACGATTTTCCATTCGACTTTGAACAGATTTGAACAGGTGCTTTTAATATGTTTCGAAACGCCGCAACGTCCGAAATTATCTGTACGGCGTTGTAATCGGCAATTACCTTATCAAAATTAAAAAATATATGATATAATTGAATTAATGATTAGCGATTGGTTAATAACTTTTAACCAGAGGCTCCCAGGAGCCGGTAATCGCTCATCTGATTCACAGTAGCCCAGAAAAGGTGAAAAACAAAATGTGAGAGAAACCAGTTTCCAAGGACCATTCTACCAAATTATGGTAATTTCAAACAAGAAGATTAAAAAGTGAAATGTCGACAGTCTGACGACGATAACAACGGCTGACGCCGGACGCAAACTGATGGCAATAGTTCACATGACCCTTTGAACAAAAAACCAAATTGCAATATTTCCGAATATTTGTATCATCATTTTGGCGTACTTTTATTTTTTTATACACTAAACCGGATATCAAATATTCCTGAAATTCTGCCTCATACAGGGGTTAAAAAGAGGAAACGACAGCCTGTTAAAATAGCCCAAAAATAAAAAGATTTTGTTTTAGAATAGAAACAATGTACAATCCAAGTACCCTTTGGGAATCTTACGTCAGGATATTTAATGCATTTATACGAGTTATCCCCCATAAAAGAAAACAACATTGATGCAACATTAGATAGGTTTTTTTCTAAAAATGGAGTGATGTAAATGTAAAAACATGAAATTTCGAACATATTCATGACATATATGTATATAGATCTAACTCCTATGTTTATTTTGCCATCAATTCGCTCTAGAGCCCGTTTCCTCTCAAGTTTGTCATGATACAGTTGGGACGTTACGTTCCATACATATAGAGATGGTTCATTTTCATAGAGATCAATGCTTCTGTTCTTCATTATTGTCAAGAATTTCAACTGCTATCATGTCAGCCATGTCTGAAGAACGAGTGTCGACAAACGCACATACCCGTTGCATTGCACGTCGCAGTCGTATGTTCAAATAGGTAATTTAGAAGTAAAGGTGTATTAAAAAAGGGGGGAGTCCTATATGAGATGCATGTAAAAACAAATAATGAACCATATGTGACGTACAGTAAGTGTCAATAATTTAGTTTCCACACGAACATTTTCCTATATATTTAATTTAATACCATCTTACTTGAAAAATTCTCAATAATTCCTGTTTGGTTCTACATATTTTAATAAAAGTATTTGCAGAATTTATTGCTGTTTCTTTTGACAATTTTCTCAAACAATTGTGATTTGTAGTTTTGAAGTGCTAATGAATAAAAATATATAAATTTTAAATATTGAAGTTCAGATGCAAATACGGTATATTAAATTGTCCTTTTCTAAATTAAATATAATGACAACTCTTAAAATGGTCTTTCGCAAAATTCAGTAAAAATTATTTAAAAAAACTACAATAAAGTCTGCGATCAATGGTAAAAATTTCATCTAAATCTAATCAAAAATGAATTAGTGAGAATTTCTGGCAAAAAGACTTAATTTACAGGAAAAATGTACGAACATTGTATTATGGCCACTTCACTATCTGAAAGGATAATTTTCTTAAATTTTCTAATTTAATACTTAGTTTGACATTACATATACTGTAGGCGCAGAATAGCCAGGTTTATGAAAAAAAGATAACACTGTTCCTTTGACGAATTAAAAACTTTGTAAAATGATGTGAAAATCTGAATATAGTTGATTAAAATTATTTGCTTGATTTTTTCAATCGACTAATTAATTTAGTCGATTTGGCGTTCACACGATCCGATTCCAGTCAAAAAGTTGAATGGAAATAGCGTACGTTTCGAATTCAAAACGACGTTTCGACTTGACGTTCGACTTTCGATTTTAGTGTTCACACGATACGATTTTAGTCGAAAGCAGGTGCACAGGTAAAAATCGAATGAAAATCGAATCGTGTAAACGCACCTTAAGACCTTTATTTTCAGTCGAACATCGGGAAAATTGGATATTGTTTTCCCATTTTTCACCAAAAAAAAAAAAATGGAATGTTGCTATGGGGACTGTTGCTATGGCAAATTTCCATTTATCTTTTGGTGTTTGAAGCGTTGCTTGTATTTTGCCATATCTGAATATATATACGTGTATATGAATATTATTAAATCTGAAACTCTCCCATGATCAAGAAATCATTTAAAATTAAAAATTTCACATCAATGTATGGAGTCTAACGTCAAGTATGCAATTGAGGTCAAGGTCAGTTGTCAGACTGTCACCTTGCCAAGAATTATCTACAGACCATATATAGTGGATGTAGGTATTACAGCTAGAGAGAGAAATGGACGGAAGTCACTGAAGTGTGAAATTCAGGCCAAGGTTTCAGACAAGCATGTTACCTTCTAAAACTATCTATAGACCAACTATGGTTGGTCTACGTATCACAGTAGCTGAGAAATGTACTCAATGGCGAAAATCTAACACAAGACACTCAAACATGAAATACATGAAATTAAGGCCAAACTTGGGTGTCAGACTGGAATGCATTCAACAAGAAATATCTATAGACATAATATGATGGGTCTAGGTATTTCAAAGGTTTAGAAATGGACCTAACAGAGAAAATGTGATGCAAGTCACTCAAGCATGAAATTCAGTTCAAGGTCGGAATGTAACACAAGTTACTCAAATGTGAAATTGATGTCAAGGTCTGTTGCCAGGTGTCAAACTGGCATATACCCACCAAGAACTATCTATTGACCAAACATGGTGGGCCTAGGTATTACAGTTGTTGAGAAATGGACTTTATCACGAAAATGTGACGCAAGTCACTTAAGCATGAAATTCAGTTCAAGGTCGGAATGTAACACAAGTTACTCAAATGTGAAATTGATGTCAAGGTCTGTTGCCAGGTGCCAAACTGGCATATACCCACCAAGAACTATCTATTGACCAAACATGGTGGGCTTAGTTATTACAGTTCTTAAGAAATGGACTTTATCACGAAAATGTGACGCAAGTCATTCAAGCATGAAATTTAGGTCAAGGACCGGAGACAAGTATCAGACTGGCATGTACCAACTAAGAACTATCTATAGACTAAATATGGTGGGCCAAGATATTACAGTTGTTGAGAAATGGACCTAAGCACGACACTCGGACCAATATTTTACACATGTTTATGAGGTCAGGAACCATGAAAATGATAGTTATAAATATTTTCCTTCTAATTCAATGGAATTCGATTGCGCAATATATTTTTGTAATTGTATTTGACACTGAACAATGTCAAATTAGATTTGTAACTTATTCCATCGCCTTTGTTTACAATAATAAAATTGCGGAGAGTGACATCGAAAACTGTTGTAAAATGCTGATATGAAGGAGCAAACACCCACTCGAGCGCCTATTTGAATAATACTAATATGATCATTGAAAACAGTAAATGAGTTTGTGCTTTTATTGATAAAAACCAAAGAGAAATTTTTAATGACTTTATACTGAATTACAGCAGGTTCAAACTGGAAACTATCAATATTAACTGTTATTTTACTGTTATGTCTTTTTTTCGGAAATAAATTTGGCGTATTTAAATGCCCAGATACCTTAAAATCTCAACAGGACTAAGTACTATATATTGATTAGTGTTTTATTGCCAGTCTGGCGTCCGGTGTTGTAAACTTTACTTTGAAATTCTTCTTTGAAACTACTGGTTCAATTTTGTCCTTGTGTGGTCCCCTTTTAAAACTATATCCGGGTGTTCCAGATAAAATGTGAAAATGGTTGAAATTTAATATTAATTTATTATAAAACGGTTACTGCAAGAATTTTGGTAAAGACTATGCATAGCAGAACGTCAGATTTCACTGTCAAGCTCTTGCGAAACAATATTATGATATCATTACATTATGGCAAGCCGTTTTACTATTTATTATAACTTCAAGATATCTCATATAATATATAAGATATCTTATATAATCTAGTTTTTATAAGATATCTTATAAACTTTATAATATATCTTCTAAAGTTTATGAGATATCTTATAAATATTTTTTATATAAGATATCTTATAAACTATATAGTATGTAAGATATCTCATAAAGTATATAAGATATCTTATATACTTTATAAGATATCTTCTAAAGTTTATAAGATATCTCATATAATTCATAAGCTATCTTATAAAGAAAATTATATGAGATATCTTATAAACTATAAACTATATAAGATATCTGATAAAACTATATAAGATATCTTATAAAATATATGAGATATCTGATAAAGTTTATTATATATCTTGAAGTTAAAATAAATAGTAAAACAGTTGTTTCTGTATTGGCCTTGTTATTTCGTCCGAGGCTTGCTATATTGGACTTCGGCTCCACCTCGGGCCAATATAGCTGGTCGAGGACAAATAACAAGGACAATACAGAAATAACCATGTAATGATATCTTTATTATCTTTATTAATTAATTAGTTTTCATAATGCATATTTTTGATGATTTTTTTTCTGAATCAACTCTTTGAAAATGCGCATGGAAATTGAAAAATGTTCATTCATTGAAAGATTAGAATGAGGGTTATGAAATATACTTGTCATGAGTCAGAGCTATTACTGAATAATGTTTAATTATCAATTTTGTAGCACCTACATCCAAATAGGATCATACATTTTTCCTTAACCACAGCCCAGGCATAAATTAAGATATACATAATAAACGTAATGTAAACATTTTATATGTATTCAAACTTAAGTCTAGAGAAAATCGACTCCCCCAATCTTGGCCTGGTAGAAGTCGGCCAATACAGCAAAAAATCAGTATTGACCGTGTAAATGATTCTGTATTAAAAGGACAGTTTTAGTCGTATTGAAACCCATAATACACTAGTTAATGAATAATCAGCAATATTCATGCATTTACCATATATATTTTAAGAATTAGAAAAAAAAAAGATAACTATGACAGAAGCCTTTAGTTTTACTATAATAATACCAAAATGTACGTCACAACACTTCCTATGTTGTGTTATATACAAAATAACCATATATGTATACTTAAAATGTTGCAACGGTTTTTGCGTATTTGTAACGACCGGAAGTGAACAATCCATAGTTACAAGCCATAGGCTAATAACACACCATTCAAATGCTTTTCGCACGTGTCCGGGCTGATATGACCATATCAGACCGGATGCGTCACGTGGTCAGTCTGATATGGTCATATCAGACCTGCTGCGTTCGGACAAATGTACTTAGACAGCATATGATAAACGTCATGGATTAGGTCATGCATTAATCTATAATTACTTTATGTTGGTGTAGATAAAAATATTAGCTTTAAATTTTATGTCAGATTTAATATTCTAGTAACTGGAAAAATATTCCAAATCATCTTCCTGCTCTCGTGTTCATTGCTGTTTAAACTCAGATAAAAAAAATGATTTTAAATTTTGATAAACATTTAGTTTTTCTTATAATTGTTGAGATAACTCTGAAAAATTGTGTTCATATTACTTATATTGAGCGATTCTTCATATGCATATTTATACTGAATTCGTCTGTAGTGATCTTAAGGTTGTCAGTCTAAACAATAATACAAAATATTGAAGAGCAACGAATAGTGAAAACACAGGTAACTAGTTTATCTTCCAGCCTATTTAATTTCTGTCCTTATATAAAGGAAAAACTGCTGTATTATTACTGTCAATGCTTTCCTTGTGAGTCACTGGAAAAAACGCATTGCCGACTTCGTCACGGAGATATCCATCAGTATGATTGACGCTCATGACAATTACTAAATAAGTATATGGACATTTTTATCAGATATTTCAGAAATAATTCCAAAGCTGACGTAATATTCAGGAATTTTGGAAACCCATGTTGATGATTAATTTTTCTTTTTAAAAAATCTACTCTTTTCATTATGAATATTATGGTTTGATATTTATTTATTCATTCTTTTGATTTTTCATTTGTGCAATTCACCAGCATACATACAATATATTAACATTTATAAAGTTAATGCAATATAACAGCGCTTCTGTTGATGTTTTTCACTTTACCCTTCAGCATGATGAAAATTCTCGTACCTACTGCAAGACGGCTGTTTGCATTGATGGAATTTTTCGTCGGATGTCAATCATTTAGGATGTTCAACTAACGCCAGGCGGAGCTTTTTTCCGGAAGTTATTTGAAAACTGGGTTAAGAAATCTTTATCACCTGTCTATAGATGATTTGGGTACCAGATACAATGTTTACAATTGATGTGGCCGCCCAGTGCTGCACCTAGCGTTAACTGAAGATCCTAAATCATTTGAATCAACAATTATACACAATAATAGACAAAGATTGGTATTTATTTTTTACCTCTTTGACTTTGTTTCTATTCTTTCGCTAGGTTTCGGATTTTGCTTGTATTCCTTAAATTTACATCGCTTCCGAAATGTGTTCAGTTACCTAGGCAATCGATAGTGTTGATATTTGAAGAAATTTAAACTGTAACAAATCTATTATATCGACATATACCTAATTCAACAACTCGTCTAACAATAACCTCACAATGAAACAAATATTAATCCCACCATGATACAGGACTTAGTCTTATATTAACCTCACCATGATACAGGACTAAGTCTTATATTAACCTCACCATGATACAGGACTAAGTCTCATATTAACCTCACCATGATACAGGAATAATGAAAGGCTATGTTTCGAATGTGTAGTCCAAATTGGGACCCACTTAATCTCCGTTACCCTGGGGTAATTATGAGAATCAAACAGTTGTTGCCTCCAAGAATAAATCCGTTCTTCTAATTGATAACAAAAGACAAATCTTAACAAAAATAATCTATCTATTCAATTTTAATACTCAAAAGTTCATTGAGTATGTTTTTTCTACACAATAAATTGCATAAATAATTTTCCTCATGTTATTTCTTGTTCCTGAGATATTTCAGGGTAGTGACTATTAATCGATATCGATAATGTTCTATGGTACATTTCTATTTTTTTTTACACAATAAATTTTCATATTCAGGCTCATTATTATGGAACAGTTTACCCGTTTCTTTAAGAAACTCGCACACCACAAATGGTTTCAAAGAAAATATCAATACTAATTTTTTAAAATGGTACATGTACAAATGATAATGAGAATGTATAAATGATAATGAGAATCAGATAACAAATTTTGAGGAATCGTATATGTTTATTATGTAAATTTCATTGCTACTTCTGCTTATTATTTTTCTATGTATATCATAAATGTTATTGTTTAATATGGATGCCATAAATATCTCCGGGAAGATTGTAAAAAGCCTTGAGTTAATAGCTCTGATATTCTATGGCTTTGGCTTCAAGCCTTTTCGATACTTTTGGCCTTGAGCATTACTGACCACAAATAGTTTGTCGAAATGTACAAGGCATCATAGAACATTATGAACATCGATTAAGAGTATGTGACTCACGGTCTCAAAATATCAGTTGGAGGGCTTTACTTGAAATATTTCACGAACAAGAAATCCGCAAAACACAAAATAAAAGACGGAAAGATTAAATAAGAGACTCGATTTAACAACAAGGTGAAAACTGAGTTTAAATTAATACCATTGTCTCGTTCAACCTTCTTCGTCTTTTTTTAACCTATTAAGAATTATGTAAAAACTCGAAAGTACTGTTTGAACCCCTTAACCATTGAGTATTCCACCTCACACTTTTTGGTACAACGTGTATCAAAACTCATTCAGACATAAAACAATTTCCACCAAGGAAATTAATAATAGTTCAATATCTACTCACCAACATCGTAGAATAAGAAGAAAATAATCTGAAGTAAGACGCAAGAATAGATATTCATTCTGCATTGTCTAGATAAACATATATTCCATTAGATAATGTCATCATATGGCCATATCTAGGAAAATGATACTCCAAAAAAGTAAATGTATATTTAATCCAAATCTATATCACAAACATCTAAAATCAGATATCATTTCCAGCACAGCAAGATCTAAAAACAACACAAAAATTCAATTTATAGAGAAGCATTAAAAAGTTGTCACATGACCGAAGACAATCAATCTGAGTTAAGAAATAACCCCGCGTTATTGATTCTTCCTTGTCTTACTAAAGCCACACACCTGAGTTAACAACTGATGTTGCTTTCAGACTTTGCGTTTTTACAATCAGTATTATCAAATAAATAATAAATCTTATCGAACAAAATCACTCATCAATGATAATTATATAACAATGAATTTGTCAGCCCGGCAACGAGAATATCGCGAGAATGACGACGAATACATGGCTTAATCAATTGCATCCAACCTACAACCGGTTATCGTGTCTCCAAAAAGAAATTAATTATAATGAATTCCTGTGTAATATAACTAAAATATCGTTATTTCAGTAATGTTAATATCAAAATATCATTTTCCATGGTAAATATCACATCAATTTTCATTTATTGAACAGTAATTACATTTGTCAATATCGGAAAGGCAAAGGTTGTTTGAAAGCATACTTCTAATATTTTTCTAAACTTATCTATATTTACTGATTGGCGAATGGCAACTATACAAATATTCGAGCATCTTCTAGTTGGTAATCGGCTTTTTGTGGTGAGATTGTACAGTTAGCCTGCAGAAACCTCAAAGTTGCCTGTTAACAAACAGTTTTGTGTTTGAGAGCCGATTGTGACCACTCAACACCGATCTTACTTGACAATGGTTGCACGTTTTCCGGTCGAAGACCAGTAGTTCTGTCGGGTATTTCGACTTCCTCCGCCAATAAAATCTTCTCAATAAATAACCAACAAAGTCACGATATAGAAACAAGCAATTCTTAATCGTTAAAAAGATAAATTGGGTAAATATCAATAAAAAAAATAACCAGAAACGAAACTAGAAGAGATTTTACAAATTTAATAAGCGGCATATCTAAAAAAAAATCCTATGGACCCAAATATGCCAGTAACATCTAAAATCACCTAAGCCACAAAGACAACCATTGACAAGGGCTCCTGGTCTGATGAACATGTGGCGGAGTTAAACTAGTGTAACTCTTCCACCCGTGACACATGTGACAGCAGCGAGACAAATAAACAAAAGAAACATACAAAGTCATTAAATAATTACAACTAACTGAGTGTGAGGGGTTATATTTATAATTTAAACAAGAGCACAATGCCCTCACTCTTGAATGTTTCCTGACAAATGTTAGTTTGCTATATTTGCTTAATCCATTGTTTAAATATCACGTCTACTGACGGCTGTAAATGTCTTTAAACTTCTAGGTTTCCAAGATTTTACATTAAAGCTTTATTAAAATGCAAGAAACTTGTGATAAATATAATGTCATAACATTATAACTTGATGAATATAGACTCCAAACGGCATATACAAATTGAAAGATGTGATCAAATGTGTGCAAATAACAATGACACATTAAATTAATAGCCTTTTAAGAATTAAGAAGAACGACATTTCTGTAGAACAGTACATTGAAGGATTTAGAAATAACATTTTACAAGGAATGAGCAATAGCAAACGAAACAGAATCAGAACGAAACAGGACAAAAACTTAACAATGTGAACTCCCATAAAACAACGGTACTGACATCAGGTTCTGCGGAAGGGAAATCATGCCGGAAAAATGTAGGAATAAAAAGTTGAAGTTTACTTCGCCTTAAATAAACTAGAACTAGAAAACAGTCATTTGTTCTATCTTCGACATCAGTTTGTCGAAAGATAAAACTAAACGCCTGAAATTATGAAAAACTATATACATGTATTACAAAAATATTATCTTCTTTGTAAGAATATGTTATGGTAGTATGGCCCCATTTACGTGTCTTGTCAAAAATTGAATCCCTGTCTTTGTGGTGCATCAAATCATTATCATAGAATATTTATTAGTACTAATGAGTGGAAAACTCTGCTGGACTGAAATCCACAAGGTATCATTAGATCACGTGGTAATTTAAATTTATTTTTGTGAAATTAGGATTATTTTTTTTAAATCTGAGGAGTATTAACCTCGTGCACAGCCGTGACGTTAATTGATTTTGGCTTTACAATTTTGGTAATTTGGTCTTTAAAGTTTTGGGTAATTAATTCGGTTTTCTACTTTCTGTCTACGGTTTTCTACGTTTTCTGTCTTGAGCTCAACTGGTGCGTTGTAAATCGACGAAATGTGCACATCTTGTACATCAAAATAGATATCATAGAATAATATTTGATCCTCACAATAGCTTTTTACCTTATTTCACCACCGCCTCGGTGGTCTCGATCGTGGTAGCATGCTCGCCTCGAGTGCGGAAGGTCGCGGGTTCGATCCCCGGCCAGGTCAAACCAAAGACATTAAAATTGGTATTTGCTGCTTCTCCGCCACGCACGCGGCATCAAAGTAAGAGCAAAGACTGGTCGGCTCGGAGTCAGTATAATGTGTCCGATTGGGGTGATATGTCTTCCTGCGAACAGTTACCTCGTGAGCTAGCACATTATAAATCCGGCTATAGTACAAAGCAGGGGTCATTTTCATAATCATATCATCCTGATATGTACCTGGCTGCCACTGGAGGTTAAACAACAATTCATCCATCCATCCTTATTTCACCAGGTTATTTTTGATATGGCCATATTGTATGAAATCACCGTATAAGTAAATTGTCCCATCAGATACTCTAATCTAGTAGGACTTCTTAGTGTCAACAAGCTGTTCTTAAATATCAAGGAGAAAAAAAGGAGAGTTCAGAGAACGCTACCCTTGAACCTGCCTGCTGATTGATTGTAGAGCTAAAATTATTTGTCTGTTTTTGTGACGTTATTGTCACATTAATTTAGATGAAAGAATCACAACATTGTATTTATGCGTGTCACAAGTCAGGGCACTGTATTTTTTACTAATTTTGCACGGTCTGATTTTAGAATTGCCGAAAAGGAAAGCAATTAACCACAAAATTGATTTCATTCCTCAAAAGGAACAATATTAAATATGATGGAATTTCCACAGTTGATTAAATCCTAGGGCTGGTGCTTACACAAGAGACTTCTAGGATTTCAGCAGTGGGTAGTGTACGTTCCAAACGACTTTTATCATATGCATATATTGGGGATCAATTAAATAGAAAAACAAATTATAAAAAAAGACAAAGAGCAAAATTTGCAGTGTAATGTACATGCAAAAATTTAATGAAACCATAAAGGAAATTATATGTACCACATCAGGTTTAAATTCTAAATGAGAATTATTTCATGTTTTTTTATTGGCAGGTATTCGATATTTATTGGGGAATATATTATCCTTTTTAAAAAATTGCTTATGGCACTTCAACATTCCCAAGAGCCGAGAAGTTAAATACCTTCACCTACTCACATCAGAGTGACACTCTATATTTCAATCCATATTTTACCATCGGCTGAAACTTAGCTGTTTAATATCCTCGGTGTCCCGAAGTACATCAGAGTGATATCAACTTAACGGTATAGTAATGATATGTTACAAAATACCAATACAGAACTATGTAACAGCAATAAAGAAATTGTACAAGAACATTCCATAATAAATGTAGTATCAATGTTGTTGGAATAGTTGCTGTCAAATGTTGGCCAGATTCAACTACAAATTGGGAGACAATTTTAACATGTTGTTTTCGGGTTGAACTTTTACTGCAGCATTTAGGATCCCATTTTCAAATTATAGCATAAAGGTTTAAGACAATGCTATTTATTGCCTGGCCACTGAAACCAGAGGAATTTTTTCTTGGCAATTCATTTAAAAGTAAGGTTTAAAGTCAATCATTAATTGCTTTTAGAACAATTATGCCTTTCTTGGTAAGGTCTGTTTTTATATTTTGCTAGGAGTATTCAAATACTTTTTTATGGTTACTGTACCCAGCGAAGGTAAATCCAGGAATATGCAATATATTCATTTTGTAGAGGTTTTTCAATTTTCGGAGAATAAAATCGTGGAAATGACCGAATCTGTGTAAAGTTTAAAAATGCATACAGAGTGCAACAGTATTTCAATCGCATAATATTTATTTCTGACATCGAATGGATACCCATGCTTTTCCACGGACTTGAGTCACAAGTGGTATTGCAAAATCAGTTGCTATTAAATATATTTAGATTAAATTTTTTTGTTTACAAAGGAATATCTCCAAAGAACAAAACCTAACTCTGTCCTTTGGTGGGTTTTTTATTTGGTTTTCTGTTATTTAGTCATCTTGACATTTGATTCTGCTCTACAGCATAATGGGTTATTGTTTTCTCCTTTCCCTTGAACACTGTCGATAACATTTTAATTGTCGAATTATGCATATTTGGCGGTGAATTTTGATAAATATTCCATAATTCCAATTTTGATCCACAAGATATACACATTAGTTGTGATCATGGCATAATATGTTGAAGGCCGAAACATTAACCTTTGAAGAGCAAATTCACATGCCAATGTGACCATAAACACGCAAAGCCAAAATCATTCACAAGGACAGAGCTGTGCTCGAGGGAGATACTCTTTATATTTCTCAAAATTGAATATTATAATAACAGTATATTTAAAGTATTTATTTTACACTAGCAACTGAGTCAGTGATACCCTGGGAGTCTTGGAATATCAACTAAGTTTTGTGGTAATAATAAATCTTATTGATATTCACTCATAGCCAAAATAAGGGTGACAACATTTTTGATACAAAGATAACATGACGACCAAAATCTAAGTTACGATTTTAAAAACAAATGTCTTTTTAAAATTAATTCATTACATGCCAATAAATACTGGCTGGAATATACTACAAATGTTGAACTCGCAACAGCAAAATTACGAACTTGATTTAAACACAGAGCAAGTTTTTTTTTTTTTAATTTGAAGACTACAACATGTTTGTTAAAGAAAATGCCAGTTTTAAACTGCTTTTTAAAATACTTTCAGGTTGGGTCACCAATGATCACAAGAATTAATTGTATGAACAGTGAATAATAAAATGAAATGTGACCGACTTTTGTCGCTGATTTTCTAAATCTTCGGTTTGTGTCAGTATATGTTCCAAGAAAGGCAGCGCCGTCCTCTTATCGTCGTTACTTGAACCTGTCGTTATTTAAACCACTCTAATTACAGCATTAAAAGCTGTATCTTAATTTCATGTGTTAAATTACTGTCCTTCATTTCAGTTTATTTGGCATTGCACTATATATATGATAGATATTTAGCTGATCAAATGTAAACTGTGGAAATAAACAGATGTATCTACGGGCCGAAATGTAAATACCTTATGATAATAAGGCAACACCAAATCGATTCTGTGTTGGTTTTGTTAATTTTCTGTTTAAAATAATCGAATAATCTTACTTTTTATCTGTCTCTTAATTTTTTGTCTTGTCAGCGATGTCAGGATGTGAAGGCCAGGTGTATCTCTTTTTGAAATTTCCTCAACGATAATTTTTTATTCTCCAATATCTTTTACGATAAGAAGTTTTGTTTATAAGTGACCGAATACCAACTAAAATACTTTTGTGTGGCCTAATGTTATACTAACGATACTGCAATATGTCAGTAACTATTTATACAAGGCCATATAAAATAAACTTATAAACCACAACTGTTATAAACAAAAACCTGACTATCACTACTGATATAAACAAGGGATATACAAGTATTCTGCGAAGAGAACTGTAAATATCTGCTAAGTTGTTTTGTTTATACTACATAGTGGTTTATTTCGTATTCATTAAAATATAGTTTGATAATTAGGAGCTTCCTAAAAATATTTCATATTCTGGGTATCTCCAGCTCAGTTGCTAGTATTTCATTACTAGTCCCAAATTGATATTTAATTTATTGTTGCAAAAATTTAAAATTTGCAAAAACTAAGGAGTATCTCCCTCGTGCATAGTTCTGTCCTCCGATGGTTTTGGCTAAACAAATTTTGGTCATTTTGGTATTTTGAATTTGTTCTTCAACCTTTTGGATTATTGATTTGGTTTTCAACATTTTAGACCTTGAGCACAACTGACGAGTCGTATATTCACATCTTATGCATTAAAATTAGTATCAAAGAATTTATTTTAAACGAAAGCACGTCAGGAATGATATTAATAAACGGGTCTCATGTAGAACCGAGAGCTATCACCGATACCTGGTTCGACGACGACTTGCAGTTGTTGATGAAAGGTTATCTGTACATGAACGTAGGAAAGCAGCAAAGGTATACCGACGACGAGGTCTAATTCTGAAGCACAGACTACGCTTTTCAACGAATCACGACTACAGCAAAACAGCGGTTAAAATACTGGAAGCCAAATAAATAATCTAGAATGTTCTAATTTATACAGCTTCTATCAAGGATTCTTTTCTGTCAAATCTTTATAAGTCACAATTCTGACACTGCATGGCGCTCTTCTTATTGTAAATTTATCCGTAATAGTACTCTATTATATAGTTTTCCCGTATAATATTACCAGTTTTATATATTATTTAAAGTTGACCTTTGTAATAAAATAGATAAAATTGAAGAATTCTCATTCTACACATCAGAAGTAATTACAAACCAGACCAAAGCCAGTTGTAATCATTAACTATACAAATATTAGATACTTTTTTAAATATTATATTATAAGAAACTCATTTGTCTTTGTCTTTGTTTATTTGTTAAGCGATGTTTAGTGGAATGGCGATTTACAGAAAATTCTACTAAAAGATGAGTAGCGATGAAAATCTTATCAATGGGAAGAAAAAATATGGAGGATCAATCCATACGTGCACGGATAAATAAAACAATCAAAAGGAACAGCGGTGTTTTGTTTCTTTAATCTTAAAGTCAGTTTAACCGGTAGTTAGTAGAAAAACCGGTTACATCCGGATTGTCCCACATTTTAAATTTCAATAGTCCCGATTGTCCCCACATACACATTCCTATAAGTATGACAAAATGTCTTTTATATTTATTGAAGAGGTATATTTTCTTGTTTTTACTCATGTTTTTGCATGAAAAAATACACTTTTTTCACATCTGTTTCATAAATTTGTTATTTAATGATTATTGGTTTGTTTATACAGCCAAAACTGTCTCATTTACAATAAAACATTTCCATATTGTGCGAGGACAACATTTAAATTTCCTGATTGTCCAACACAATCACCCCATATTATCCCACAATAATTCTTTTATCTTTTTTACCTGTAAAAATAAAAAATGTGACAATCAGGATAACAACAAAAAACCTCATCTGTATACTTTATCCAAGTAGCAAACATGATGTAAATCGGATATAAAAGAATATTGCCAGGCTTGAAATAACCCATAAATAATATGAAAACTTCAGGATCAATTTATTATCAATATGATTTTTTGCCTATAAGGTTCAAGAAACTATTCATTTTATAAATGTTACTTTTTGGGAAAATATGGACTGGACACTGATATCCATTCTTATTGTTTGTTTGTTTAGTTGGGGTTTTACGCCGTTTTTAGCACATTTGGCTATTTCGCGGCGGCCAGTTTTTATTGGTGGGGGAAGCCGGAGTACCCGGAGAGAACCACCGGCCTTCGGTAGGAAAATTGGCAATCCTTGTCAATTTAGATCGGAGTCGAACATATCCATTCTTAAAAAAAACTTAGTATTTTCAGAGACATATAAAACAATTGTTTTATATGTCTCTGGTATTTTATTTAATTAAAGGGCATGTTATCTATGACATTTTGAAAGGAAAATAAAAATGATTTTGATACGGATTTTCACGCACCGAATGTGCACGTATTGACTGTTGATGTCACATCAACTATAATAAAACCATAAGAATGTGAAAAGCTGGAAGAATAACCAAACATGTTTGTAAAAGCCAACAAAGGACAGAGAAAAAGACGGTTTACGAAGTAGAGTGCATTTAATTTGGAATTAGTAATTTATATATTTAAATAAGATTCAATTTTTTTTTTATCATAATAGAAAAAATGGACAAAACATTTGGAAATAAAAGCATTGACTGTTGTGAAAATGTTTGCAGACAATCGGTCTAACTCAAGTGGCATCAATCACAAATTTAAAAGATATTATTTTATATGATTAAATTAATGCACTAGATGAGCATTGTTCCGAATCGAGATACTCGAAATCAAAATAACTAAACACATTAAAAAGCAACGGTTGTAAAATAAAATAAAAAAGAAATATCTATCACAAAGATGGGATCTAATTGTGAATTAACAAAGAATTCCTTACTAAGCAATCCCAGGGAACTACAGCGACTTGAACTACAGCGACTACGGATTTTTTTCTCGTTTTCAAAGCAAGAGAATACTAGTATCGCTTCAGTTGCTGTTTTTCATCTGGACATTCTCTTCAAGATCTTTTACAATAAGCTCAATATATTACCAAAGCAAGATCAAGACGCCACCTAGCGATCATCCAATATTCTTACATTTTCAGATCGGAAGCGATGAATTTCTCAGTACATTTTTATGGTTTGTTTATGATTAACCTGCCTTGGGTCTTATTGCTATATTCTCGTGCCAGCTTTGTTTTATTGTCTATTTTGGATTAAATAATAATCAGTCACGAATGTAATAGTAAGGCTAACGATTCAACGTCAATGCGACAAAAGGAGAGTAAAACTTTTACTTAATTAAATTTACCTTCTCCGATTGCTACAAAAACGCAGGAAATGACGTGACAAAACACCATAAACGTCAATCAATCGTTCCAAACGAAAGACAGAATAGTGATAAACATTATTTGGAACCCAATTAAATTACCACTTTTGGTCAGGATGATAAATATTTAATTTGGAAACGATCTATGTCTAACTGGTTTTCATTTGTCTTCATTATCAAGGTACATCTTTTTTGTTGCCTATTTCGAATTACACTTTCCGGAAAACTTATATTTCCTTTGTAAACTAAATTGAAAAGAAAAATATATTTTCAATCAAATTTGAAAATCGGTAGACATGTTGAAGTTACAGACTTATTGAATTGGGAAAAGTAACAATGTGAACTGTGCCAACCGTAAAAGTGCTGGATAAAAAGCAGTCACATGATTTCTCCATTAAATAATTTACTTTTATTTATTTAGAATGAATCCTGTATGTTTGTTCCTGTCCTTTTTAGGCCTTATTGACCCTTAATTTGTATAATATCTTATAGTTGTGTCTCTTTTAGAATTTCTTTTCATGCGGTGGATTCGTGAAAGCTGAAAATGCTTAAGGCTGCTAAAAAGGGGCTATAGACGTAAGGCCAAATAAATCGCCTGTCTATTTGAAATTTAAAATTTGTTGCATGTTACAGTAGATAATATAAAGACTAGGGACTAAATTTGCTAAAAAAAAAAAAAAAAAGAAAAAAAAGACAGAATAAAGAGGTTTATCGAACGTGCAATTAACGGGAAATTAAGGTAGAATCTGGAATACATAATTATACGGAAACAAAAGGTTTTTGAAACTCAATGAGAAGGTGGGGAAATTTTAACTTGCTATCCTACAGGCTGCTTAAGTAAGTAAAAGACCAGGCAAGACAAGACAAATACTTTATTATAGTCTCACCTCTCATAAAATATACATACAGTCATATTACACAGTTATAACATAATAATTTAATATCGGATGTAACGCGTCATTTGATTGATCATTTTTTTCGTCTATCATATCATATCATAGCCACGTGATTAAGGTTATTTCTTCATAGACTGAAAAAAAATACAGTCAATCCTTAATTAACAGAGTTTTTGCCATAAAAATATGAAGTTCAAATATGAGCCACTCTTTAAGAGTTCTGAAAGAACTTTTTTTGAAAAAAGGAACATTTATATCATAAAACGACATTGTATATTTAAAACACTTATTACCGAGGTATATATAAAACATTTTTTCGGTGAATTAAAATATAATGGCAGATTTTGGCTACATAATAATACATATGTTCACCAGTGAATGAAAATATGAAAGGAACCGTTATTAAGTATCACTGGCGTATAACTTCCCAGTAGGTGTTTCTTGTTCATGAACATCAGGGCATAAGACAGATTGACACCTTTCCCCCCCAATGTCAAATTCTTTTTTATCAACGTTTTTAAACCTGACTCTTTCCACCAAATTATGAGACCTGATTTTTTTTTCAGATTTCTTCCTCGACGTCTTATTAAAATTTCTCCTATTCTTGACGTGTTTAATCGGTGGGATAAAAATACATAATATCTTTAACCACTCTCCGGTGATTAAATTTCTACGTGGGAATTACCGCCCTTTTTTACAGTTATTGGAACGATAAACTAGAGAAGTCCCGAAATGACGTCTATGTAAACAAACTACATAGCAACGACATTTTCTTGAGGTTTTTGTCGAAAATCATAGGAGAAACAGGTTCTCCTTCAATTTACTCGTGAGTTATGGAATTTCTCCACCGTCAATAGTTAAATTTTAGATTTTAACACGCTCGCTAAAGGCTCGCGTGTTGAAAATCGAAAATTTAACTATCTCGGGTGGAGAAATTCCATAACTCACTCGTACCTGAAGGAGAATCTCTATTTAAAGGTTGTAACTTAAATTGTACATCAAATGCAAACCCCTATACCCATATATACAATCATAGATTGTTTTATAGTTCGCCTCTAACGGCAAAAAGAATAAAGTATCTGAAGATACATATTTCATAGATTTTTATGGTTAGAATGCGGCAGTTAATATCGAACTTAGATACAAAATTTGCCAGTCGCATACAATGTGCATTTCTGAATTCATTTCGATGATTAAAACGTCACAGTGGTATTATATGGAGAATACTGAAGAAAAGGGATTGTTTATATGTATGAAGTAGATGCTACCAAAACAGAACGAAGATGAATGTTTGAAGAAAATCCAATTGAACAATGAAATCTTTTCATATCGACCAGGCTATGCATTTTTAGTTAGATAGAATAGAGAATTGAAACGGGGAATGTAACAAAGAGACAGCCACCCGACCAAAGAGCAGAAAACACCTCAAGGCTATAACAATCGGTATTCAACGCAGCAAGAAAATCCCGCACCTGGAGGCGGGCTTCAGCTGGTCCATAAACAATAATGCATACTAGTTCAGCAAAATGGACGGCACACTAAACTCCGTTTATACAAATGAACCAAAATTTAAAAAAAAACATACAAGACTAACAAAGGCTAGAGATTCCTGACTTGGGACAGGCGCAAAAATGCGGCGGGGATAAACATGCTTTGTGAGATCTCAACCATACCCCTATACATCTAGCCAATGTGGAATAAACTATTATTCTGTTTAGTAAATTGTGCTTTACAAACTTCCTGCTTGTTAGCAGTGAATGATACTGCTGTCTGAAACAAAGGATTGAAAATTAATCTATGTCTTGATGAATTGAAATACTTCTAAATCAATATTTTAAGTCGTTTGTACAAAAGAAGGATATTAAAACAAAAGATTAACGACACAGGCGTGAAAAGGAAATTACATTTTGTACCACAGAATTCCGTCTGGTTGGGGAAATTATGTACATGCATCGATACCTTGAGAAATGAACTCGGTCAATTCAAATGACAAATTAAGGTCTGAATTTCTAGTACATTTCACCGATTTTGCATTGAAGATTGAAAATATATTAGTTCTATAACAGATTGAAAAACGGTGAACATAAATTTTTAATACAGAGTTTAAGAATATTAATAGTAGCACTCCAAAATAAAATTATAAGTTAATAAGGAAATATCCTTATATTTTTAGTTTGTATGGGACTAGTGTGTCACTTTCGGCTTTTTCTGGGATCTTTTATTTTGAATACTTTATCAAAATATATTTGAAATCCATACATTTTGCTAGTTTTTTCTTGTATATAAGATTTTGCTTGAAATTTACTTCATACAAATACAACACAAGTGCATAGTCACGTTGTATCCTGATTTGAGCACCGACTGTATAACTGAACAAATATGTTGTCGTTCAAAAATTCAAGCATTTTCATAATGTATTCTCGTTTGAATCAGTGTGATCTTTTAAACAAAGGAGACATCGTGAACCCTTGCACTTTTAAAGTTATCTGTGTCGAACGTAGAAAGTCAGAAGCTATTTTTAGCTATTGTTATGGAAGATATTTCAATAAATTGCTAGAATTTTTAACAGCACATTGATCAACTGAGAATAAAACCTAAAATTCATTAAAAACTCAACAACTATGCATTTTTATAATATACTTCTATACACGGAGTATGTTCTCAACAACTATGCATTTTTATAATATACTTCTATACACGGACTTCTAAACACAATGACACAGTTTACCAAGGCAGAATTCGAAAATATAGTACCGACAAACACTGCAATATAGTCATTTTATATAGTTAAAAAAATTAAAAACAGTCACTTAAACATGTAAAAACTAAAACTAAAACATATGAACAACACAAAATCCTTAAAAACCTGAAGTGAACCTACATTTTGTAGGTGCTTCTGAAGGGTAAGACGTTCCTGCTTAGTTTGCCGCACCCATCGTGTGTCCCAACACAATTTCAACAGTAGTTTTATATTCATAAACTCAGCATGCATAAAAAACACTTGTGTATAACCTCTAAAACTACTGAAAAAGCTTCCCAGAAGATTCTGAACGATAATGAGGAGTCAATAACGTGTTACTAGTTACATTCAGTTATTGAAAGATCGCAGTGTAATTGACCCTTTAATTAAGCCAAGACATAAAGTACTTCAAAAGAAACAATCGACTGATGTCCGCAAAAGAAGGTCGTGAAAAATCAGTGATACAATATAACACGTCTACACGGTTTGTGACAGTTCAGAGAAACATCACCCTGGCAGATCATGTTGTGGAAACCATCAGTCTGAAAAGTTGTTACATTGATGCAATATCCCTTAATCAATGGAGACATCTTTCTCTATTCGTGTACAATTATTGTATGAAAACGATTGCAAAGTTAAGTCACTAGAGAGTCCATCATAGCTGTATTATGCAAAAGGTGTATTAAATCACTTTTAAGTCAGATCAAATAATATAAGCAAGACATTTTTTATTTCAAATAACTGTTTAGACAACAAATTAAAATGTTCAATATGTGACGTATTTTTTTTTTAATCTCTTGGAAAATAAAATAACAATCCAAAGATACTAATATTAGATATAGTAAATTTACACTATGCTGTATACGACGCATTTCAAGGAGTTACCTCTCATCAGCAGCATTAAAACCGAAACATTTGGAAGACCAAAAACCAAAATTATTTTAAAACAAGAAGTACTCATAACCAAAAATACCGAAATAGGAAGCCAAATTTCAGCTAAGGAGATCTACCATGTGCAATACAAAGAATGAACCCTTAGTAATTCCATTATTTTTGAATTTTGCTAAATACTGGTAATTTCTATAACAAATCAATGAATAATCATGTCAGACAAGTCTGACGACTGGGTTGCTCAATACCCTCGGGGACCTAGGGTCCACCATGCGACATATGAATTCAAAAGATGTCACCAAAATTTGATGCCTCGCATATGCATTTCTAATTAAGGAAAAAATAAGACGATGACATATTACAACGATCATTTTTTTTTACAAAGTCCAAAAAAATAAAAATAAAAATTACCAAACAAATAAAAAAATGATGGTCATCGTGATCGGTTTAGGCGATAACTTATTTGGTCGTACTGAGGAAAATGTGAGAGTTATAAACTAATTTAGAAGAGAGCTATTCTTTACTTTCTGGGGAAATATGTTTCTGGTTTTGAATTAAAATAGTTCTGTTATATGTTACAATGGTTCTAAAGTCAAATTGGAATTGAAATATCTTAATGATATGAACAAATATACATTTAATAATTTGTCTTTATTACATTTATAAAATGTACATCATCTGTACTAAATGTAAAACTATATTATATCACTATCTAGGATGATTTTACAAATAAAAGTTCATACATATATAATGACCAAAGGAGAAAACGTTCTATACAAGAAAATTTGTGGTTAGAAAATGTACCAGAAAAATCCTTCTGGTCAAGAACTGTTCTATTAAGCTCTCTAAGAAATTGGTCGCAACCGTAGCCCTTTTCATTCCTACATGTAACATATTTTAAAACTTGCAAAAATAGAGGTAAATCAATAGAGGCATTCAAAAAATAGAATATGTAAAACTAGCTGCACGTTTGTCCGTTCATTATATCATAGAGATATCAAGTCACCGAGTTTTAGATCAAACAATTCTGCCAATCGTCGGTAATACCATTCAAACTTTAAACTGAGTTCAGAATCTGAGATATTGGATGGCATGTTGCATTCCGATGGTTTTGTTGGTAACTGTTGGATATTCGTATGTTTACAGTAACATTCAATAAGAAGCATCATTGACTCTTTCATCAGATAAAATTTGTCTTGGATATCCTTATCATCAGCAGAGGTTACTTCTTTAAACAATTTATCAACTTTTAATACAACTCGGCGCCAAAGTTCAAGCCAACATACGCCATACCATTCAACCCCAAGACAGCCATCATCACCGAATCTGCTTGGATATCGATCACTAGCTAAGACTGGAAATTTCATTATCGGACCCCAAGTGTCAATATTTCTTGATAGGAAACATGGCATTCTGCCTTTTCTAAAATGGCTTGAAAGATAATCTAGGATCGTGTGAATACATGCAGTAACGTCGCGCGTGTAAACACATCCCGTTTCGTACACATGAAACAGGAATGCGTTTTTCAGCATATAAGAGGAGAGATTCGCACATTTTCCTGACAGGCTAACTTCACGAATTAGCAAATATTTTAAAACTTGATAACTCTGCTTATGTTTTTCATCCATGTCACGCATTAGATTTAATTCTGAAGTTGAAAGTGAAACATGCCAACAAGTAGAACATGGGTCAAGTGATTGACAATTCTTTGCTACTAAATGACAACCATTTCTTGAGACAAGATCTGTAAAACGATCAGGAAATCCCTGACTGGTAAGAACTTCATTAATATCTGGATATTCTATGGCTATCATGAGATCTACTCCGATTTCCATTGTTGGCATATGAACTAAATCTTTGCAGTCTGTCTTTTCATTGGTATTATAGTCCTCGTCACTGTAGGGAACTGTACTATGTTCAATAAATTCAAGAAGCAGCTTCCTGTTTTTACACTCTTTTATTTTCATTGTGCCATATTTCATTGTTTGAGAAAAATTCTCATACTTGCATATAATTAATAAACTTCCCCAAAATTTTCTCGGAAGTAGTTCAATGCTTAATTTATCTTCCGATTCCAAAAAAGTTTTGTATTGTTTCGACTGATTTTGAATATGAATTTTCTTGTACCATGGATTACAACCATCCTCAAGTATAATACAACCAGGTTCTGAAAAATGCTTTAGAATAACCATAAAGTCAAATTCATCTGGAGCTCCAACTTTTGTCTTCTCATAGAAACTTCCACTTTCTATCATCTTTGATATTTCTAATAATGGATTTTGTTTGGTCATCCTATCAAGTATTTGATGAACCAAACTTTTTACGGTCTTTTCTATTTCGTTTACTTTGTCTGAATCTTCATCCATTTTACAGTGTCGTCTATATATGTATCTTATAAATGGTCTCTCCATATCTCCTAGGAAAAACACCTATAAATAATAATGTCAGTAACATATTAAATATAATTATATTTTATTCCCTTACAAAATTCTGAAAAAGGTTGGGTCTCAAACATCTATAGTTTCTTTTCTTTTTCTCTCTATTACAAGAAAACGGGCAATGTATGACATCTAAGGATGACATAATTTTGTTTTCTTGCTCAGAAATGAATATTTGCCATCCTGTCACTGTACTCATCGACAAGGAACGTGCTCCCCTGTAGAGTAAAACTTGTAAATGCATATATCTTTTAAAATATTGAATGAACTGAAATGAAATGAAATGAGAAAGGTTTATATTTCCATATCTGTTTATTTAAATACAACGTTTTACCCCAAAATAACTGTTCATCAAGAAAAAAATATTATGACTCTAATTTGTGGTATATGCTAATCGATTTTTGTTTTAAATTACCATTTTGAAAACATAAGAAATCAGACCTTGGATTTTTACTTTTAAGAATGAAATCCTTTCCCTTCGAACGAAAATGAGAATTCATTCTGCATCAGATAATTATTTGAGTGTGGGATCTTATAATAAACTAAATGTGCAAGATAAATGAGAAAATATTGCAAATTGTGAAGTAAATATGGACCTGCAAAGAAGTTGTGCAAGAGACAAGAGAATCAGTAATAACTTGGTGTTGTATGATCCAAAAACATATACCAATACACCCCTCCAATATTTTATGACCCTTCTGATATCTTTGTTTTATTGCTACATAATTTTGGTATGGACTTTAAACCTCTACCACTTTATCATTTGTATAGGTATTGACAATTCACTTGGCAACACCCATTTACATGCACACTACGCTACCAACGTAAGATCTTGTCATTAATCACATATCTGTTCTATCTTCCTTCGATATTGCTGTAAGTGATGACAATTGTTACCTCCCTTCCTTTTCCTAGAAACACAAACTTCATAAGTGTCCATAAAAACAAAGGCACATAGCAGACTCTGCCAAGTGCACTACTAAACCCCTTTAAAAACTCCTTACTACTTTACTCAGAGCAATTAAAGACGGTTTGAAGATCTACTGTGATAAGGCCAACCCAACTAGTGGTGTGAATCAGATGCGGATTCTTAAAAATTCTAAAGACTTACAGGAATATCTCTCTTCTAGTGACCTTACCTATTGTAATAGCATAAGACATTTGGTTTTTCTACACTGCATGCGACCCATCCACGTGATAAACTAAAACCTGTTTTTCGTGAGCTTATTCACCAATGTGTCTGGACTAAAAAATGTTTCAAAGATATGTCTATCTGGTATTAGGTAAGGATTATGCTTAAGGCCAACCTGTTCTTGTTTTCATATGAGGCTAAATTTTTTCAGAGGCTACTGAATCGGAAAGAAAAGAAACTAGCCCAGTCCTTTAATTTCAGTTTGCGCTATACAGATGATGTTCTGTCTAACTTTAAGGATTACATGTTGTACCTACATCTCATCTATCCAAATGAACATGAAATTTAAGAGACCCAAGACACACCCATTTCTATTTCATATGTAGATTTGTACTTGTACATAGATAATAATGGGCGATTGAAATCAAAACTTTATGGACCAACGTGACGATTTTAATTTTCCGATTGTACACTTCCCCTTTCTTAGCAGTAACATACCAATTTATCCAGCCTATTGAATGAAAATTTCACTGTTAATTCGTTACTGCCGTGCCTGTGATTTATACGGCGACTATCTTTGCAGAACGAGATTGCTGTGACAGAAACTTCTAAGACAAGGTTATATTTAGTCTCTCTTAATTTTATCACTCCAAAAGTTTACAGTCGTTATCACGAATTGATTGACCGAAACGAAGTTTCTATCTCATGTATGAGACTAGATATCTTCCGTTAGATTTCACACCCTTCTAAAATTGACACCCCACCGGACTTGACAATTTCATCGGTGTATACTCACTGGCAATGTGACAGGTGTGGTTAACGGACCAGGACATGCTTACCCTCTAGGAGCACCTGATGTCACTACCGGTTTTTTGTGGGAGTTCACATTGCCAGTGCTTTGTTTTCTGTGCTGTCTTGTTCATTTTTATATGTCTATATGTTTTTTATTCCTTCAGTTATAGAAATTAAATTCCTAAACCCAAAAGTGAAAGAAGAGTTGATGTCACAAGAAGGTGTGACGGACGGACGGGTTATTTATTCAATACCAAGCTTGTATCTGTAGTTTATTTCAGTTGTTTATACATGTATACATATAGTTAATTCCAGTCATTTTTTTGTCAAATTTTAAGATTTTTGTACCCATTATTTAAATTCAGTAAAATAACAGAGTTGTCACCCCATAAGAAAAATTCTATTCACAAGCAAATTCTGATGTGGCAAAATTAGAATAAGAATTAAAAGGGAAACAAAACAAGAATATGTGTCCGCATGACACGATGCCCCTCTGCACTATCATTTTCTGTGTTCAATGAACCATGAAATTGGGGTCAAAACTGATCCCATGTACTAAGCTGATGTGACTACAACTTTATCCTAAAATACCTTCACCAAAAATTTAACCTGAGAATGAACTGCTTTCCCCCTTTCATATTTATATGTTCAGTGAACCATAAAAATGGGGTCAAAACCCTAATTTGGCATGCAAATTAGAAAGACCACATGTGTTATAAGTTTCAAGTTGATGTGACTACAACTTCACCCTAAACTACTTTAATCTGATTCGGGACGGACGGAGAATTTCGCATATCTGTACAGATGCATTTTTCGATTTTTTTCAAGAAGGAAATAGTGAAATTAACTTTTTTATACTTACGAATAACTTTATCTCTGATATATAGATGCAGTTTCACCCTTTTGAACTGGTTTTTTAGTCCAAATCCTGTTCCTGTCTTTGTTAACCTTGTAAATAAAAAAAATGTTATATACGTGTGCAATAGTGAAGTTGTGTAATCTATTTAAATGGAATAGTTAACTACTTGACGTGTAAGATTTATTATTCAAACAAAAGATAACTATTGGACTGTAGGTTTTATTAGTTGCAAAGTTAATTTATTGGTCAATATAATATAATAAATATTACAATATAAATTTCAGAAGCTTAAAACGAGATTTTTAAAAAAGATTTCGATATGATAAAACACCAAAGTAATTTATATGAACTTCTAACCTGTTTACTATATCCCTTTCCTGTCATTAATTTTCGATAATTACTATGATGATAAAACCGTCTTCGGTATTTGACCCATAAATTGGTAAAGTTTGGAATGCTTCTAATTGGAATCTATTAAAGTAATCGTTACCCTAAATGTCAACGGCCAATTAACTCATCAAGTAGATAATCGTGGAATTCCCACCGGAACTATTTCCAACAAGTGCAACTTTTTTGACGAATATAAAATTATTGATTTTTAGTTATTTTAAAAAAGTAATTATTTTTGAATTATCATTTTTAAAAGACTTGAATACTAAAAAAGGTCCAAATAAAAATTAGTTGCGCATGATGTTTATTTCTGGACAACAGCAAAACACTCAAAATACAAAATGTTGAGGAGAAAACAACCGAGAGGTTCTTAAGAGCCAAGTCTCGTTAACCTAAATTAACTGCAGTTAAGCTTGATTGTGGCAGCCATCTTATCTGGTAGACTGAGTTAAGAGGCGACAGAAGGATTATTGCTTTCAAATAGCTATGTAGTTTCTGAAAGAATATTTTACAATTATTTCTATGTTGAACAGGTTCGGCCACATAGCGAAATCACGGTTTGATGATGAAGTCGATCAGCAGATTAGTTCTGAGTGGATAATCTAAAGAGTAATGCTGGCAAGTATGGTTCAATTACTCCAATGGTTTCGGCGATGAAACTTGTAAAAGTTTGCGTGAATAGCCACCCAAAGTGTCAAATAGTTCAATGGTCTCTGAAAAGAAGCTTTTACAGAAAATATTTGTTGAATAAATGGCTAAAACGGAATTTATGGTTAGCGGGCGAGATCTATCAGCAGATCAGTCCTGAGAAGACAATTGTTGTCAAGTACAGTTCGAATTAGTCCAGTGGTTTCTGAAGAGATGAAAATGTAAAAGTTTACGCACGCAAAGTGAAAAGTCATCTAAAACAATTAATGTATGACGGAGGTTACCTTGGAATTTCATGGAATATAAATCAAAACAAAGAAATCATTTGTCTCTGAAAACATAAAATAGCGGCTCCCAAGAGCCTGTATCGCTCGCCTGGATTCAATTTGCCAATCATCGGCCGTAAAATCATTTTGTTAGGCATTGGTGGTCATCTGTGTTGACAATCTTCATCATAGGATAAATATCATAATCTCAGAATTGGTATTCCAGGTCGTCAGACACAAATCTGAAAGAGGACCATCCAAAAAAAAATCGCTTCTAAGGCGGGTTACAATTTGCCGAGTGATTTCAAACAAGAAGATTTTTAAACGATTTTTCCAATAGGGTCCTAGGTTAAAATAAATCCGGCTATGGCTGCCATATTGGTTAACTGTCCCTATCTTTGGACAAATTTCTGAAATAGAACCATCTAAGGACCGTTGCTGCAAAGTCTGGTTCCAATTGCCCTATTGATTTCAAACAAGAATAATTTTAAAGGTATTTTACCATAGGGTCCTAGGTTTAAAAAAAATCGGCTATTGCTGCCATCTTTGTTAACAGTCACTATCTTTGGACAAACTTCTGATAGGGGACCATCTAAGGACCATTGTTGCCAAGTCTGGTCCCAATTAGCCAAGTGATTTCAGAAAAAAATATTTTTGAATACAATTTTCTCATAAGATCCTATTTTAAACTAAGTTCGGCTGTGGCAGCCATCTTGGTTGACACGCAGTCCGGGTCATCAGACACAACTCTGAGAGAGGACCATCTGAGGACCATTGCTGCAAACTCAGGTTCCAATTGGCCATGCAGTGTCATTTATTTTCGATATTTACTATGATGATAAAACCGTCTTCGGTATTTGACCCATAAATTGTTAAAGTTTGGAATGCTTCTAATTGAAATCTCAATAAAGTAATCGTTAAAATAAATTCGGCTATGGCTGCCATCTTGGTTGACTGTCTCTATCTTTGGGCAAACTTCTGAAAGAGAACCATCTAAGGACCGTTGCTGCAAAGTCTGGTTCCAATTGCCCTTTTTATTTCAAACAAGAATAATTTTAAAGGTATTTTACCATAGGGCCCTAGGTTAAAAAAAAGTCGGCTGTGGCAGCCATCTTGGTTGACATGCAGTCCGGGTCATCAGACACAACTCTAAAAGAGGACCATCTAAGGACCATTGCTGCCAACTCGGGTTCCAACTGGCCATGCAGTGTCAGACAAAAAGATTTTTAAATGAATTTTCCCACAGCTATATTAAAAAATGTGTGAGTCTTCCAAGGAAGACATGTGTCGCCTGCGGACTTCAATTTTTACAAAAAATATTAAAATTTACTAAAACTGAAATATATATGCACACCTTTGCATTAAGTTTAATGCATAGAGAAAGTTTCATCAAATTCCTTTGAGCGGTTTACGAGTAGTTGAGGACAGAAGAAAAGTGTGACAACGCAAGATGCAAGATTCAAGACGCAAGATGCAAGACGACAGATAGTGATCCCTATGTGTCGACCATGCATTCCGCAGGCGACACAACTAAGTTTGGCTGTGGCGGCCATCTTGATTAACAGTACAGGTTATCGGACATAATTCTGAAAGAGGAGCGTCTAATGACCATTGATGCCAAGTTTGGTTCCATCTGGCTCAATAATTTTAGACAAGAAGATTTTTAAATGAATTTTCTCTTAGGGTCCCATGTTAAACTAAGTTTGTTTATGTCAGCCATCTTGGTTGACATTCTGGGTCATCGGATACAAGCTTTAAACATATAAAACACTTACTTTGAATTATCTCCCTTTGCAAGCATCCGGCGATAATTATCTTGCTTCATGCACATCTACATATGATGACCAACCTTCATATAAAGTGTCATCAAAATCCATTGAACAGTTTAGGAGGAGTTGCGCTTACAAGCTTTAAACATGTAAAACCCTTAATTTGGATTGTCTCCCTTTGCAAGCATCCAGCGATAATTATCTTGCTTCATGCACATCTACATATGATGCCAGGGCCTCGGTGGCCGAGTGGTCTAGGTAGTTCGTCATGACTACTAATGATCATTAGCTGGCTGCGAGTTCGAATCTCACTTGTGGAGGGGTGTGTTCGACTCCCATCTTAATGGACAAGGATTGCAAATTTTCCTACTGAAGGTCAGTGGTTCTCTCCGGGTACTACAGCTTCCTCCACCAATAAAAACTGGCTGCTGCAAAATAGCCAAGTATGCTGAAAACGGCATTAAACCCCAACTAAACAAACAAACAAACAAACAAATGATGCCCAACCATATAAAGTTTCATCAAAATCCATTGAACGGTTTATAGTTGTGTTTACAAGATTAAAACATGTAAAACCCTTAAGATGGACTATCTCCCTTTGCAAGCATCCAGTGATAAGTATCTTGCTTCATGCACATCTTCATATGAGGCCCAGCCTTCATATAAAGTTTCACCAAAATCCATCGAACGGTTTAGGAGGAGTTGAACTTACAAGACATATGGACAGACAGACAGACAGATGAACAGACAGGATGATTCCAATACCCCCCCCCCCTAAACTTTGTTTGCGGGAGATATAAATGTAATTTTAGACCAGCATACCAGAAAACTTTTTTTGAGAGGCTCTGTGTACGAAGGAAACAAACTAGAGTCATTTGAACAGTCTTTTAGTTTATTTTTGCAAGAATTTTACAACAATTTGCAATAATAACAGAACACATTATAATCAACAAAAAATGACATAATTCCAAAGGTCATCTGTCAATTTGAAACCTTTAAATTAGTTTAACTTTTAGTTAATATGCCATTCTTTCATCAGGTAGAAAAACTAGAGGCTCTCAAGAGCCTGTATCGCTCACCTGGATTTAACTTTTCACCTTGAGCAGACCTAAAAATTTAAGTGTTGCAGTCAATTTGGCTGGTTTTTCTATAGGATTCTGTGTTAAACTAATTTCAGCTGTGGCAGCCATCTTGGTTTAGTCCAGATCAACGGATACATTTCTAAAAGAGAACCATTTAAGGACCATTTCTGCTAAGTCTTGTTCCAACTGGCTAAGCGGTTTCAGACAAGAAGATTTTTAACTGAATTTTTCTATAGGGTCCAATATTTAACAAAGTTCGGAGTGGCAGCCATCTTGGTTGACAATCCACGTGATCGGACATATTTCTGAAAGAGGATCTCCTAAGGACCAATGCTGCCAAGTCTGGCTCCAATATGTCAAGTGGTTTCAGACAAGAAGATTTTTCAATTAATTTTTCCATAGGGCCCTATGTTAAACTAAGTTCTGCTGTGGCGGCCATCTTGGTTGACAGTCTGGGTCGTCGCACAAAAATTCTGAAAGAGGACCATCTAAGGACCCATTGCTACCAAGTCTAATTCTAATTGACTTAGTGGTTTCAGACGAGAAGATTTTTGAGTGAATTTCCCATAGGGTCCTATGTTAAACTAAGTTCTGCTGTGGCGGCCATCTTGGTTTACAGTCCACGAAATTTGACACATTTCTGAAAAAGGACCTCCTAAGGACCAATGCCGCCAAGTCCTGCTCCAATATGTCAAGTGGTTTCAGACAACACAATTTTTCAATGAATTTTCCTATAGGGCCTATGTTAAACTAAGTTCAGCTGTGGCAGCCATCTTGGTTCACAGTCCGGGTCATCAGACACACCTCTCTAAGAGGACCATCTAAGGACCATTGCTGACAAGTCTGGTTCCAATTGGTCAAGTGGTTTAAGGCAAGAATATTTTTCAATGAATTTTCCCATAGGGCCCTATGTTAAACTAAGTTCGGCTGTGGCGGCCATCTTGGTTAACAGTCCAGGTCATTGGACATATTTCTGAAAGAGAACTTCCTAAAAACCATTACTGCCAACTTTGGTTCCAACTGGCCTTGTAGTTTCATATAAGAAGGTTTTTGAAATTCACCCCCCCTTTTTTTTCTATTTTTAGTAACAGCAGCCATGGAAGTCGGGGATGCCAGACATAAGTTTGGAAGGGGGCCAGCCAAGGACCATTCCACCAAAGTCTGGTCTCAATTGGCTCAGTGGTTTGAGAGGAAAAGATCTTAAAAGCAAAGTTTACGCTGAATGCCGTCTTTAAAGGGCAAAAACTCCTATAAGGGTCAATCAACGACTTTGGTCATGTTGACTTATTTGTAGATCTTACTTTGTTGAACATTTTTGCTGTTTACAATTTGTCTTTATCTATAATAATATTCAAGATAATAACCTAAAACTGCAAAATTTCCTTAAAATTAAAAATTCAGGGGCAATAACCCAATAAAGGGTTGACCGATTCGTCTGAAAATTTCATGACAGGTAGATCTTGACCTGATGAACATTTTTACCCCATGTCAGTTTTGCTCTAATTGCTTTAGTTTTTGAGATATAAGACAAAAACTGCAGTTTACCCCTATGTTCTATTTTTAGCCATGTCGGCCATGTTGGTTGACAGGCGGGGTCATCGGACACATTTTTTAAACTAGATACCCTAATGATGCTTGTGGCCAAGTTTGGTTCAATTTGGCCCAGTAGTTTCAGAGGAGAAGATTTTTGTAAAAGTTAACAGACGACGACGACGGACGACGACGGACGACGGACGCCATGTGATGAGAAAAGCTCACTTGACCCTTTGGGTCAGGTGAGCTAAAAAATAAATCTGACCACCAGGATATTGCGATTTCCTTCAAAAGATACATATGATAAAATACAGCTGGCCCAATATGGTGTACTGGTTCAAAAAGAGGGAAATGTAGAACAAATTTAAAGAAAGAAGAGACATAACTCTTAATTCAGCTGGACCAAAATTACTATATTAAATTACTTGAGAAATTAAATAAGGATATTTCAGGCATTTTGCATTAAGACAGCTTATTTTTGATAAAATGTTCCCCTTTTCATGATCAGCCCTAAATGTAAAATAAATTCACATAAAAAAACCACACTGGTCACAACAATGAGGTGTGATAAATAACATACGAACTGTTTCAGTTCAATGTATCTACCTTAGTTCAAATATATAACAATTAGCACTATTTATAACTATACATCAAATTTAATGATAAAAATTTACACACAATGCCTATACAGACTGACATATATTATGTTGAAATTTACACATGAAAATTGAATTTATTGTTTTTCACATCAATTAACAAAATCCAAAACAGCCATACATATAAATTATAAACAAATGGATTTCATGACATTATGTGGGATTTAGGATATCTTCTATAAAAATAGCATTTCAGTAAAAAGCTTCAAAAGCAAACAAACAAAAATACATCACAGATATTGCAACCAAATTAACAAACATAGCACTAAGTGCTGATCTCTACAGTGCCACTGATAAATACATTCTTCAATGAAAGTTGTTATGGTCTTTGAAGAAATCTGATTTCTCTAAACTGTTTAACAATCTTTATATTCATTCCTCAAACTTTGCTTGTGAAAATTTCCAGAAAACAATTTAATTATATGCATATTTTGATGTAAATAATAAGAATCAGTCTATCCCTCCATGTTTTAAATCTGGACATATCATTCGGACTCTGAGAATACAAGTCTTTGCAAAGAAGGAATAAAAACAGGTAATCAATGATTGCAGAGTTTACCTTGTCCCCAAAGTTGACTTTTAGTTTAGAAGAGTGACAGCTATGAGAGCCTTTGCTAGTTTTACAATTAAAATGAGCACATTCTGACCCTGCTATCTAAATTATGTACTGTCCAGTCTAATTTTGCAGTTCTAGCAAGCAGTCACCTTGTTGGTTATCATACTGTATTGTATATAGTGTTTTATACACCAGAGTGTCAGGATAGATAAAACCAATTAAACCTCACCACTGTTCAATGTCTGTACCAGTCAGACTATCCTTACACTCTGTTGTGTTTTTGTTTTGTGCTCTTTAATGTTATTTTTTGTCCAGACTTCTGACAGTTCGGTTGCTTTGATTGAGTGGTATGTCATCGTTGACCTTTCGTGTTTTGTTCCTGTTTTGGAAACTAAACACCTCTTTCAGATCCCTATGATTGAGGAAAAAACATATTTCACTGTAAATCTGAGTGTTTTGGTATTTTGACAACAAAGTACTACATTTGTAATCATCATGAGATAGGTATCTTCATCGTTTTCAATATTGAAAAATGTCTCCCTTTTCAATGAATCACCAGATTGATGTTATACATCCCTCTTCACAGTTGAAATAACAAGATAGCTGGAAAAATGTGAATTTCTAAAACTGTTTTTTTAAACCAAACATTGTGAATTTGAAATCAGTTCCTTCCTTCATATAAAAAAAATATTGAAATCATTCAATGAAAACAATTTTGAAAGATTCTTAATATAGTATCACAACAAATGTAATTTTTAAATCACATATGAGATAAAGTAAAAGGGACAATATACAGTTTAACCTCTGCATGTAAAACCTACCAATACATATATTTTTGGGGGTAAAATATGGTAGTTTGAGAAGAAACTTTAGTTCACTGCACTGTGTTTATCAGGAAGCCTCAAAACATGATTTTTGTATAAATTTGTTTATATACATATATGATATGACTTTCTGGAGTTATAATTCCACTAACAAGTCAATAGTCTGTAAACTACTATGCAATAAATTAGGTACTGCTATGAGGTGTTCCTACTTAAAGTAGAACAATACCTTTAATCAGAATGTTTAAGGATCTTATGTTATATATATATATATTTATGCCCTCAGAGGCCATTGATTGGTAATAAAATCTTCTTCTTATTACTGTATGAACTGAGTTGAATGTCTCAGTACAGTAACATGATTCCCCTCGTCTGCTTTAGTACAGCGGCATTATTTTGCTACAGCAGCACTGCAGAATAAAAATATTCTTCTCTTTATTAAATTCCCTTTTCTTCAACCTTCTGAAAATACAGCATATATATTAGTTTATTTCTATAGAATGTAAGGTATATATATGCACCATTTTAGATGAAATATAAATTTAGCCAAAAATCTAAAGCTGGAATTGCTTGGATATATTTTACCCATGTTGAAACGTAATTTTTTTTCTTCAGAATCTATAAGTCAAGTTAGGTACATTGTATTTAGTGATTTTGTAGTATTTCAATTATTACCAGATCATTGGTTATTGCATGTAGCACGTGTGACATCTGGAAAAATCACCTAGTTAATCCTGGTCCACTATTATTATGAGAAGAATGTTACACTAACTAGAATAATCACAAAGGGCCCCGCTGCATATATGTAGAGAACAGAAAAATATTTCAAGTGACTGATAGGGCATTGTCAATATAAAACTTCCACAAAGGGCATTGTCAATATACAACTTCTACATAAAAATGTAGAATCTAGAGCACTAACAAGAAGTCGATAGGGAAAAACTACGTCAAGGGTAGTTATTCCCATAAAAATTATCCAAGAGCCCTCTCAAACTTGATCAAGGTATCATCAATATACATCTTCCATATTAAGTTGGTTGAAATCCGTTGAGAAATGCAGAATTGGGAAATAAATAGGGAAAAAAATAAGTCGAGGGCAGTAACTCCCACATAAACCTTCCATACAAATTTAGTTGAAATCCTTTGAGAAATGTAGAATTGAAAGCGCTTACAACAATTGTTGACGGACAGACAGACCGATGCAGTGAAAACTATAAGGCCCTGCATCATCAGATGCGGGGCCCTAATAATGTAGTGCTTATGAAACACAAGAGTTTGTCTGAGTAACAGCACCCCTAAGAGTATGTCTGAGTAACAGCACACCTAAGAGTATGTCTGAGTAACAACAAACCTTAGAGTCTGTATGACTGACAGCAAACCTAAGAATCTGTCTGAGAAACAACAAACCTAAGAGTCTGTCTGAGTGACAACAAACCTAAGAGTCTGTCTGAGTGACAACAAACCTAAGAGTATGTCTGAGTGACAACAAACCTTATTCCCCTTCATCACTGGAGTACATTGTCAAACTATTAATAAGATTTTTCTCATAGGAAAATCCAGTTAAAAAATATGTCAGTATACATACACAGCTATAACATTTTTCATGACATATTGTAATTTAAATAAATTATTATCATCAATTTAATAAAGACAAATAAACACTTCAATGTCATTAAATGACTGAATTTATTTCGATTTGCTATTACGACTGCCTTGTTATTTGTATTCTACTATGTGATGATTAAAAAAATTTCAAGATGGATTTTCTTGCGCATGGGATTGTGCAAAGGGTGCAGGATGTGTTTGTCTGTTTTTTTCCATTTCAAACTAGATAAATATGGTTCAATACTTAAGACAAATTATGCATGTTCCACAGAAATACACTATGTAATTTGGTAATAATAAGTATGCTAACCCATTAATTCTTTAACAGCATTATATCTGGACAAACACTCTAGGATGATGTCCTTGACCTTTGGTAAATTACTTGATTCCTCTCGCATTAAATTCAAGGCTTGTGTTACAGACAGTAAAACTGACTCCACACTCATTCTTACACTGTCATCATGTCGTAATTGTGTAGAAAGATGTAAAAGTTTGTCCCGTACTGTCATTAAATCTGATTCTAACTTCACATCATTTTCTGACTTTGGATTCTGACTCTGAGGTATTTGTCCTCTGGGAGTCCATTGAGGCTGATGTAAGTATCTAGCAGGAGGTAATGTATATGGTGAAGAAATACTTGCAGATTCTGCTCGCAATGCATTAGTTTGTTTATTATCACTTCTATTGTCTATTGTCCCATATCTGTTACTTAGATTAAATCTGTCATCAGTTACATTTTGACCTCTCGGAAGCTGAGAGTTTTGTGAAGGTCCTGTCATTGCTTTGTCGTCTTTATTTTCCCTTGAATTTTGTCTCTGAAATTTCTGATCCACTAACTTCGACTCCTGCATTGATTGTCCAGAATTCTGTGATTTAGTTGTCTGTATCTGTCTTAAATTGCCACTTGAGGATCCAGTTGATGTCTGTGTATTTGATGCTTGAGTTCTGTAATAAAATTGATCAAAAGAAAGAAATTAGCAACATAATGGTGAAGAGGACAATCAACCTTTAGCAATGATAGAGTTAATTTAACTCAGTATATTTATCCCTGCACTTTGAATGAAGTTCGGGGATATTTGTAATTGGTCAGTCTGTCCATCCATTAGATAATCTTGTCTCCTGAACTCCTTGTTCATTTTTAATTTCATGCATTTAATTTCTATACAGCATTGTCACAAACTGTATGTAGATGTGCAATAAGGTTTTAGAATTTTGATTTTCAAAAATAGGGGCCTAGAGGGGTCGAATTTCGAAAATTGGAAATTTAAACTTGTGACCTAAACTCCTCATTCATTTCTCATGTTATGCTTTTAATTTCTATTTTTTTTGGCCAAATGTCAGAGCTAAAACTGAGGAAATTGACAAAAAACAGATGGTTAGTTATGATATCCAGTCTTGAACAATAAAATATGCAGACCTATCAGAGTTCCATGTTGGTTCCTGTCAAGTTAAATTTCATTTGGCCCACTGGTTTCAGAGGAGAAGACTTTTGAAAACTCAGCCAATCAAAATCAACATTGCCCATGGCGGCCATGTTTGTTGTCTGATCGGGACGAAATGAGCAAACTTTGTAAATAACCTCCCATGTATGCTTCCTGTCAAGTTTAATTTCATTTGGCCCAGTAGTTTCAGAGAAGAAGATTAAAATGTGAAAAGTTAACAGACGACAGACAAAGGACGGAAGAGGGACACCAAGTGATGACAAAAGCTCACATGTCCTTTGGCCAAGTGAGTTAAAAATTGGGGTCCACATGGGTCGAATTTCAAAAATTGGAATTTAAGCTTGGGTGCTAAACTCAATCATTTTTCAAGGCATGCATTTAATTTCTTTACAGTATTATCACATACTGTATGTAGATGCGCAATAAGGTTTTAGAATTTTGCTTTTCAAAAATTGCGGCCCACAGGGGTTGAATTTCAAAAATTGGAAATTAAGCTTGTGACTAACTCCTTATTCATTTTTCATTTTATGCTTTTAATTTCTATACAATATTCTCACATACTGTATGTAGATGCGCAATAAGGTTTTAAAATTTGATTTTCACATCTTGAGGCCAACAAGGGTTGTATTTCGGAAATAGTGAAATTTGTATATAGTATTGTTCTTTATTTTCTGTAGAGGTGCGAAAAGGTTTTTAATTTTGAAAATCTATTAAGGGATCAAATTTTGGGACCGAAAATGGTCAAATTGCTAAATTTGTTTTGTCTCCGGAAATACTCATTAATTTTTTGTTTCAGTGGTTTCATTTGTTTATAATATTGTTCTTCACTATGTGTAGATGTGCAATAAGGATTTCAATTTTAAAATTTGATTCATGGTTCCAATTTTCAGATTGAAATTGTGAAATTGCTAATTTTTCACTATTAATTTTTTTTTTTAATTGTGCAGTGCGGAGATGGACATCATTTCTGATGGCACCAATTTCTAGTTTTGCTTTTTTAATCAAAATTGGGCGAGTTGAAATTTCTGGTTTTTATATATAAGGTCCCAAGGTAACATTTTAATGCAAAATTACATTCACATCTCAAATTTGTTATAGCAGTAAAATGTTACCTTGGGACCTTATTTATAAAATTATTTTACTTTGTTTTAATCAAAATTGGGTGCGTTGAAATTTCTACTTTTTATAAAGAAGGTCCCAAAGTAACATTTTAATGCAAAATTACATTCATATCTCAAATTTGTTATAGCAGTAAAATTTTACCTTGGGACGTTATTTATAAAATTATTTTACTTTGTTTTAATCAAAATTGGGGGAGCTGAAATTTATACTTTTTCTAAATAAGGTCCCAATGTAAAATTTTAATGCAAAATTACAATTTTTTATCTAAAATTTCTTATAGCAGTAATTTAAATTTATTACAGAAAATACTACAAACATCATAAAAGACATAAAAAACAATATACAATGTATACGACATTGATAGTCCCAAAAAGTCCTGGAGTGTCAACTTTGTTTTTGTTAGACAACTTTGTTATTAACTAAAAGACAAGTGAAAATAAAATGAAGACTAACTGTGAGGAAACCTCACTAACTATACCCCCCCCCTGCTGTTAATTTAATGGACTAGGGCATCCTTATCATGGTGAATTGTCTCACTGGGTCCAACTAGGTATAACTGTGGGAACAAAAGGGTATAAAATTATGGGAAAAAGTATTGGACCAGGACATACTTCGCATGCACACATCTATGTACTAGGATCTAACAGTATGCAAAGTTTCATTAACCTCTGATAAGGCATGTTTGAGAAACTGCGGCTACAAAAAATTCTGGACAGACGGGCGGGCAAACAAATGGATGGACGGACAGACAGACAGACAGACACACAGACACACACACAGCTGATTCCTATATACCCCCCAAACTATGTTTGTGGGCGGTATAATTAAAGAATTTCATTCAAACTGTAAAAAAGTGGACATTTCCCTCTATGCATAGGCTAATTTTACAAGCTTTGTTCATGGAAGAGATTTTCATAGGGACCATTATTTGCAGTGCTATATATAGGTGCCCATGAGTTTGACATACATTTGTACTCCTACAAATAAAGCTAGTGTTAATTCAAACACGCTATGATTGTTACTTACCTTTGTGAACTTTGACTAGTATGGGTTGGAATGGAACTCTGATACCGAGAAACATATTCACTTCCCTTCAGCTGAACATTTCTATGGTCTAAGTGTAAGTCAGATTTTCCAGCATTGTGAGAAGCTTCTACTTGACTCAGAGTTATTGTACTTGAAGATGAAATGGTATTTCTTTGATTACCCTTGCCTGGCTTATTTAAAGACAGTACATCAAAATCAGACAGAATACTTGATGCATATGGTTTTATTTTTCCACTGTCCTGTTCATGCTAAAAAATAAATGGAAATGGAAAATATATTTAATCAGTGCAAAGAATCATTTTGAAATGTTATTTTTTTGTCAGGCGTTTTGTTAGTTGGGTTCCGTTGATTGATTGGTGTGTCATTTTTTACCTTTCCTGTTATCTATTTTGTTGTTTACTGAATGAATTTTTCAGTTTTTTAAATATTAGATTCAACATGCAAATTTGACCAGATTTGATGTCCTGTGAATGTCCAAGTGGAATATTTTTACAAAAAGATAATTTTTAGCTTTTTCAAGTTTTGTTCTTGAAAACTACTCCTGTGCACCAATTTGAAATCTTTTACCATGCACTAAACTTATTCATGAAACTAATATCAGTATCGTGGATTGGAATGATAATGAAATTATCCTGCTTCTTGACAAAAATAAACCTTTCTAACTTGCTAAAGACCAATTAACAAATACTTACGTAAAATTGTATGATTTTAAAAATGAGTTAGTTACTAAAGGAGTCTTAGTCATTTAATATTTGATGCAATTTAAAATAAACCAGGAAATGTCTAGGAGAAAATTTACTTACCAAGAGTCTTTCCCCAAGTTTCAAATGGACTTCAACATCAGAAACAGTTGTTGTTAAGTAAACCAACTCAGTATCCCACAGATCCTTCATATATTGCACACATCTTTTGTAATATTTCAGCCGAGTTGCCAGCTTTGAGAATCGTTTCTTTGTTAGGTATCCAGCAATGGTAAGCATAACTGCTTTTCTTGACTGATGAAGTACGTCAATTTCTTGTAAATGTTTTAGTATCTGTGGACCGTGAGTAGTTGGATTCAGAGTAGAAACCAATAATTCAGTAGATTCTACTTTTTTTTTTAATGAAAGTAAATTTTGGTATGCTTTATGAGAAATTGAAGCTGTTAAGACTAAAAACAGACCTTCCTGAGAAAAATGGTCAGTCTTTTCTTTTTTGGTTAAGAGAATTTCAGGAACTCTTCTGTTTGGAACACCATGAAATTCAAAATGATTTATTCTCATCAGAATCTCAGCCTCTAACTGTTGCAAGTCATGCCTCATTAAGAATTCATGATCGTAGTCTCCTTCACCAAACCCAGAAGACTCATTTTTTACTGCATCTGCTGTTTTACCTTTTGGCATCTTCCAAGAATTTTTTAAGGCTGAACGTACCGTTTCTAATTCTGACACCAACTTCTGTCGAGAAATACTGAATGGTTCTTGGAGACGTTCAATTTCAGATAACTGATGAAGTCCACTGTCACATACAATACGTTTATCCCCATCTTTTTCACTTTCTAGCCTTTCCTTTATACCACTAATAACAACACTACGTGCTGGTGCCACACAACCAGTCATACTAATGAATTTCATATTCTCATCCTTTTGCAATTGTTCCTGGGCCTTTTGCATTTCTGCACGTAATCTCTTTTTTAAAGATTTGCGTTTATTTTTACTGTACATATCAATTCTTGTATTTATTTCAACACAAGTTATAAATTTCTGATATTTACCAATTTCTGTCTCATCAATGCTGTATTCCATTTTTAACCAATCAGCAAATGTAACCAGTTCTGGCTTAGCTTTACTTTTTTGTTCACATTCAACTAAGTCGTATGCTGTTATCAATTCAGAACTTCTAATCTTTGCTGCTAGTGATTTAGGTTTCGTTTTTACGAATTCATTCACTGGTTCTTCTGGTTCTATGACTTCTTTTTTCTGCTTGAAGAAAGGATCACCTTTAATTCGTTCCACTCTTGTGTCATTGTGACTTAACATAGCACCCCATGCACTGCCAATCTCCTTAGCATGGTGCCTTCTTCCTTCATCTGTGGTAATCTCTTTGACATGGTGCCTTCTGCCTTCATCTATGCCAATGTCTTTAACATGTTGCCTTCTGCCTTCATCCCTGACAAACTCCCTAGCATGGTGCCTTCTGTCTTCATCAGAATGTTTTTGGGATGGTCGAGAATTGATATTATATCCGTCATCATCATAATCTGATCCAACTGAAACACTTCTCCTTCTTCTCCTTTCATTAGATATTGATCTCCTTTTTCTTTTAGGTGATGTCCAAGTTAAATCAATTACTGAACCAACTGCAGTAGAAGTGTCTTTTTTATCTCCCTTTATTGAATCTTTTGATGTAATTTCCTCTTCTGAATCATCCTCAATTTCTCCATCCTCCAATCCAGAAGAATCAATTTCACACACGTCAGCTTCCTTTTCAGTATTCTCTAAGGCAGCTAATGCTTTCTGCAATTCTTCTTTTTGTTGGGCCAGTTCATCTAATTCATCAGAAATTTTCTTATCATTTTCCATAAAAATAGCATCGTTCTCTAATTCAATATTTTCTTCATCAAGACTAATTGGTTTTTCAATTTCATTCTCTAATTCTCTCTTTCTTTTATCCAATTCTTCCATTTCTTCAGCAGTTTTATTCTTTTTCTCTAATTCAACTAATTCTTCTGCTATTTTTCTTTGTTTTTCCAATTCAATTAATTCTTCTGCTAGTTTCTTCTGTCTCTCCAATTCTTTTAACTCCTCTGCAAGTTGTTTCTCTTTTTGTAATTCAAGCAATTCCTCAGCAATTTTTTTCTGTTTTTCTAATTCCAATAATTCTTTTCTTATTCTCTCATCCTCTTTTTTCCTTTCTTCTTCTTTCATCTTTTCATCCTCTTTTTCCAGTTTTTTCTTCAGTTCTTCAAGATTTTTCAATTCCTCTTGCAATTTTCTATCTTCTTCATTAATCTGTTCAACGGTATAAACCTTAAAGTTTGACTTTGTCCATTTGTTACGATCTGTTTCTATGACTTGTTTATCATTACTTTCTTCACTGCTTGATTTTACTTTAGCTTCTTCTACTGTTTTATGTGGCTCTTCTGTCTTATCATTTGGAACTTTCTTTTCTTTTATTTTTTCTTTATCTGCAAAATTGTCTTTCAAATCTTTTGGTACTTCTATAGACTGCTTTAAATCCACTGCTTTGGGCAGTGTTACAGTATTGATACTTTTCTTAGGTGATCCACTTTTATGTCTAGGTGAAATATTCTGTCGCTTTCTTGATTCCTCCTTCCTCATTCTGCTAGACTCTGGGGAGTGTCTACTTCTTCTGTGCTCTGGTGAACGACTTAATCGACGTCCACGCTTAGAGCCTGGAGAAAAACTAGACCTTCTTCGGGGTGATCGTCTACGATCTGGGGAATTACTATGCCTTCTAGTAGCTTTATGAAAACTTGGAGATCTTCGTGTTCTTGATTGATCAGGAGAATCACTAGACCTCCTTTTAGACCTGGAAAAGTTTGGAGATCTCCTCCTCCTGTTATCTGGAGAAAAACTTGACCTTCTTTTATTATTGGAAGATCTTGATCTGGAATCAGCAGAACCACTCCTATATCTTGCTGGTGGTGACTTCCTGTCTATCTTCTTAGTTTGCGAACTTGATCTAGACCTAGAACGTGAAAATGAACGTGAACGTGATCTACCTGGAGATCTATTCCTAAAGGGTGAATAACTGATTTTTCTTCTGTATTCTGAGGAAGCATAGCGATGTCTTCTACGGTATGCTGGAGACCTTTTTCTGCTGCTTCCTCTGCTACTTGGTGAATAACTTGACCTACTATATTTAGATCTTGAATCAACTGAATCACTTTCCGAATCTTCAATTCTATCACTACTGTAATCACTGCTATTTTTCCTGTTTCTTTTATATTTTGATCGAGGTGATTTTTCAGGCGATCTTGACTTCCTTTTGAAACCAACAGTTTTCTCTTCGACTTTACTTTGTCTGAGTTTTTCAAGTTCTTCTCTCAGACTTCCTTCTTTTGGTTTAGACATGACTTTATCAGTTAATTTTTCATCTTTATCTTTGGCAGATTCAGCAGTGGACTTTGGATTTAGTTTATCAGCAAACCAATCAGCCAGATCTGATGGTCTCCTTGTATTTGTTGGTGTGCTCCCTTCTGTTGAAGTTGATGAGACAGTGACTGTTGATGTCTGAGTCTGACTTGTAATTACATTATGCTGACCATGCCCAACTAAAATTGGTGACTGAATCACATTTGTTAGAGTTTGACATGTCGTCTGAGTTGGTTGACTTGTGATTGGAGTAGTCTTAGCCATTGTCTGATATGGAGCACCTGTCTTCTGAAAATCCTGTGCAATTGTATCTATTGTTTGTGAGGGATATAATGACAACCTTGGTCTATTTAAAAAACTTGCTTGAGCTACGATTGGACGTATCTGGGGTGTAATAGCCCTATGTTGTGACATGTTTGGATGAAGATGTGGAGGTGGATTTCTTATGTCTGGTAACTGTGGATTTTGACTAGAAATTGTTAAAGGCTGGTGAATTATACTTGTTGTAGATTGCTGTGGTTGAAGTGTTGATAATGCAGTACTGGATGATGCTAAATGACCAGATGATGACAAAACACTAGGTTGCACGTTACTATTGGTTTGCACCGTATAAGGCTGAAGACCAGAAGACTGAGGGTGAATACTTTGTGAAGAATGTGAAGTATCTGAGATTCTAGGATCAAAACCAATCTGATGATGTTGTTGTCCAGGATGAATGCTCGGAGAAGCCTGCTGAAAAGATAATGGTGGTGGCTGCTGTGGATAGTGTGATATAACACTCTGAACAGGATATGGTAGATTAGGTTGTTTCCCTTGATTACTCATTGATGAAGGTGGATACTGATACGGCTGACTTTGATTTTGAGGAGAATGTCCTGATACTGGAATCTGACCATGAATTGGGTATGGTGGTCCATGGGACTGCGGAGGATAGGTTGTCGTATGAACACTTGGTGGTGGTAATGTTACTGGATATGGAGGTACTGGACCTTGAATATGACCTTGAGAAACTCCTTGGAAGCCTTGACCTTGGGATAATGGTTGTGTTTGTGATACTATAGTTTGTACATGTGTTGTATCATTTTGTTGTTTGTCTGAAGAAACAGAATTCCTTTTATTTAATACAGGAATTGATTGCTGTGTTATCACTTGTTGGGTCTTTTTGCTACATTTTGGTCCAGGTTTTTGATAGACGATATCACATACAGAGGGTATCAATACCACATCATCAGCAATATCTCGTGCAATCTGTTTCTCCACTAAACAATCGATATCTATTACATCATCCACAATATCAGATTTTCCGCTCTTTACTGACTCTGAATCGACATCTTTAGTCCTTTTCAGTGTAATCAGTTTTATTTTTTTGTGAGATGTTTCAACCCACTGTCTAACCATACTATGTTTCTGTTCTGGCTGGGAATCTAAAGCTTCCTTTTCAGATCTCAGTTCATTCTGTTCTGCAATTTCGGCTGCATCTAATTCTGCTTGCTTTTGCTGAAAGAAACAAAATTATAAAAACCTAAAGCTTCAATTTAAAAACTATTATACTTTTACATGCCAATAATCAGAAAATACTGACTGGATTTTACTACAACTTTCATTCCTTGAACTTGAATAACTCAACACACTGAGCATGTCAAAATATTTTTAACTCCCTTCACAAAGATTTCTATTTTTAGATTTTATTATTTTCCTTGTTCTATCCTATAGGATGGTGGCTCATTAATGCTTACTCCATACCCTTACATTTTTATATTTAATAATTCTTTGATTACCCTTATGTTCCATTATTATTTATATCTTAAGGCCTGGCTAGAATGATCTTGAAATATAAACCAGAAACAAGCAGATATAGCTACTTTCTCATGCTGTTGTTTAACCTTGTTAAATTAATATTCCCATGTCTGTCTAATGTTAAGATTTTCATCTTTTATGACAATATTCCCAAGTTTTGGTATATGTGAGTTGTCTCCGATTTACAGAGTTATCTGTTTTTCGGAGAAGGTGTCTTCCAGGTATCAATGTAAAAATTGTCATTTTCCTGAATTTTTTTTTCTTCCTAACAATATCCTAAATATACTATAATGATATGATTTTGAAAATATCTTCCCACATTTTTATATGTTTGATTAAAGCCTTCCATAATTCATTATTTTCAGAAAAATTTATACTTAATTTCTGTCCTTCCCGTTAAATACAAGACACATTCTGTCAGGAAAGATTACTCTTGCACATGGGAGACAATTCCAATATCCGCAAGTGGGTCGTAACTATTGTTTCCACTAATGCTTTTATATACTGCATATCCACATAATTCAGAAAGTGATTTCTTGATAAACAGAAACACATGGGAATGAAATTTTATCCAACTGTGTGGTGATTAAAATCAATGAATCACACACAAAAATTCTGCTCTTGTCATGTAGATAAATTGAGTTAGATAGTTTTGGAAAAGACAAGTTTTAAATATTACTATAAAGAAGATTCAAACGGTGCAATAACATCTTTCCTTTTTAATTTTGAAAGACATTTTTGAGAAATAACCTAAAACAAATTGCCTGATTACATGGGACATATAGTATTTTTGTTTTTGTATTTTTCTGATGATTTTTGGACAAAGCAATTACCCTCTTAAGAACAACTCTTGGCTGAAAGTTAAAATGGTTGATGGCATCTGTCCAGTGATTTAGGCCGACTTCCTCAAGAGTCATGACTCGACCTCTAGATAAATCTTCTACACTACTTTTCCAGTCTGATGAAGCAACACTTCCTGTATCACCAGTGATATCAGAAACATTGTCTAACAAATTTTTCTTTCCCCTCTTTCGTCTTCTTCTTTTCACATATCCAACCATGTCCTTATTAGGTTTTTTTTTGGTTTGTCGTACGCGGGGTGAAGAGCAGCTGGAAGGAGGAGTCATTTTTCCAGATCCTGTATCCAAAGAGCATGTCTCATGGTCAGCTTCACAAGACTCTATGTTTACCTGAAAAAAATCAATTATTTAAAAATTTAATATAACAGATATTTGTGAACATTTAAATATTCATGTATTAGTGCTCTACTTTTATAACTTAAAATATACATTTCATGCAAGCCTAAAAACTAGCAAAATAAAACTATGACTCTATAAACTAATGATTGAAATCCAATAATATTTATTACCAAAATGTAAGCAAAAAACCACGAAAATGCTCTTGTCTTATTCACACCTTAAAAAAGCATTACAATATATGAAACTAAAAGGGGCTGAAAATAAATATTTACAACATATTTTCAATTGAATTTTTTTTTGAAATTCAATATTTTGTTCAATTAATTTGAAGATGAAACAGCTCTCAATTAAATGCTAAAGCAGACATTAATGCATATAAGACTGAAATGTTACAATCATATCTTAAGTAAGACAGAAAGCTAAAAATTTCATCTGCTTATTATGTTCACAACAGACGGAATTGGAATGGTAACCAATTTGTATTATGCATGAGACTGCAGGAAAGATACTGATGAAAAAGAATAGTTCTGAATATATCTACACATAACTTACATGTTTGTACTAAAATTTGAATGAACACAGATAAGCAGATTGGACTAACTTTCAAATGTGGTATGGGATATTGAATATGAGATGAAAAAAGTCCAAAGTGTAAGCCTTTCATTTATTAATAGTTGGGTTTAGACAATTTTAGTATAATTGGCTATATCGGATTTGAACTCAAAACCTCAGCATTGACAAGCAAGTAATCACAAGCAGTTACAATAACTACACCACGGAGGCCCCATTCCTTACAAAGTTTAATGTCAATATGAAATGTATCTATAGTTAGAGGCATTCATATACATGTGGTCCGTAATTCTGACACTAAATACTTTTTATAATAAAATATTGTGTGCAATTCTTCAAGCCACACATCTTAGACACTACATGTAAGTGAATAGATTCTACAGACAATAAACGAGGGTTTATGTAGATGCAGCAGAAAAAATATCTATTCATTTTTTATTCATTAGTAGAAAAAGCAATATATATGTTATTTCAATAACCTTTATAATAGGTCAACCATAACCATATAAAAAAAGAACCCACTTCCTTTAAATTTTAAAACTCCAACAACCATTGCAAGTAAACATACGCTGTATTAAGTATTTTTTAAATCATGCACAGATTCTTTTTAATGTATTAAACTAAAAATTATTTTAACAGTCAGAATGACATTTTACTTTTCATTCTTGTTCTATTCTAAATGCATGATGCTTGACTTATAAATGAAGAATATGTTGCTTCCAAGTTTGTAAAAATTCTTTTAATCAGTGAATATCACTATGTGTCCATAGGGATAATCTTCAGCTTCAGGCAAAAATCTAATTTCTTTATGGTTTGTTCAAATATACCAAAATATATCATGGGGAAGTGCACATTTATTTCTTTCCATGATACTGGGATTATAACTAGCCCTGCAAGTGATTTTTTTATCAAAGCTATTCACACGATAACTGATCAGTTTGACACTGGAAGGATACTGGCTAGCTTTAAATACTGGTAAGGCACATTCATGTAAATGTAGTTGTTCTAGAACAAAAATTCATAACTTATCTCACTTTCATTTGTCTCACAAAAAAAAAGTTTTTAAAAAAAAATTTTAAAATAATTTCCAAATAGTCAAATTTCTTAAGTTAAATTAAAATTAAAAACAAAATTTTAAAATGCAAATTTCTTCAGTTATATAAAAAAAAACAATCTGCAAAATAATGAATTATTAAACTTTCTGACAGCTAAAATGAATAGAAATCAGTTTATTACAATCTGCCAATAGTCATATTACAAGCATGAGAAAGAAAAGACAAAAGGATAATATGGATAGGAAATATTTTCCAGCCTATAAAATTGTGAAATGATGGTGTCTCCTCATTTACATACATGCAATGGTTTCCATTGATCCCATGGATATGTTGTAAGATAATGCTGAAATGTAACAACAACAAAAAACAAACAATGTTATTATTCTGATATGAATTTTTTTCATTATATTCTGAATTAAAAAAAAAATTGTTTGTAACAAAAAACAATTAGATAATCCCTTTAATATAAAGTGATGACAATTTCCTGTTTGTTTTTTCAATTAATGTAGCATTCAATTTGAAAAATGTATCATTGTTCCAAAGCAGCCTCCATTATCAACTCAAAACATTATATTTGATAAAATATTTTGGAATGCTGATATCGTGAATCAAATCTTATTATGTAATGCTTAGTTTATAGGGATTTTAAACCAGTTTCTGAACAACAGCAGGGTTGATTCTACTATACCATATTAGGAAATTTTTCAGCATCCCCAAAAATTTTGACGTAAATTTAAATTCTAAAGAGACAAAACAATCTTTTGCCAGATGTTATAATCTGGAAATGAGTATGTTATCGATTCTTGCAATCTTAAATATAAGTCTGTAGTCAGTATTACTCACTATGATCGATGTTGTATTAGCAGAAGATTGTTCTGGCAAGTCTGCTGGATAAATTTCCAATTTAGTGTCAAGGGTACCTATATTGTTTGGAATCAACTCTGAACTGGCTAATTCTTGGTGGACAGTTTATATTGGAGAGAATGGCTTATTTGAGCTTCCTCAATTTTTCCACTGATTTTTTTAATTTAAAATTTAAGAATAATATCTGTCTTTATGCTTACCTTTATTGATGTACTATGTTCATCTGTGACAACCATCTGTTGTGGATCCTCCAAATCTTTCTTTTCAAAGTTCTTCATATCAATTTTTGTACCAAGTATAGATGAAATGCTGATTTCCCCTGTTGAAATATTCTTTGTTGAAATATTATCTAAACCAGGAATTGCTTCACCACCATAACAATTAAAAAGTCCATCATCGTCTTTCATGTTATTTAAGAATGACAATTTTCCTGTATGTTTTACCTCGCCTTCTGAATTAAGTTGTGTGACATCATCAATATACTGTTGAGTTTTATCGAAAGAATTTGGACCTTCTGAGTCTCCAATATCTTTCTTTAAAGCTGACACAACATTTACAGTTTCTAATATGTTTTTCAAATTTTTAAAATCAATGTCTGCAGTTTGCAGTACATTACTATAACTGCCATCGGAATCTTGCTGTGATTCACTTCTTATTGGACTATTTTTCCTTCTAGCTTTATAGTCTTTGAATGAAATTTTTTTTTCTTTTGAGGGAGAAGTAAGACCTATAGTTTCAGTTTTTCCCCAACTACCAGGTGGGCTCAACATATTTGAATTATTTGAAGGACATTGTTGATTTGATACCATCGGACTATAATGTCTTGGAGGTGGTTGTGATGGATTATTTATATTAAATGGTGGTGAACCAAAGACAGTGTTTCGATGCAGATGATTGTTTCCCTGTTGAAACTGACTTCTCATGTCAGGATGATGTGGTGGTTGATTATTGACGTGTTTTACTGGGTTTAGTCTACGATAGTCAACATCAAGAGTTTCAGGGTTAACATCAATCAGAGATTTTTGTCGATAATCCATATCAGGGATATTAAGAAAATCCATTGCAGATCTTTCACTTGGTCTGTGTCTATAATCTATATCTTGTACAACTGGACCAGAAGCATGTGTCTGAATGTTTGGATGTCCTGGACTCATATGTGGATGATGTCCTTGGACATTTTGATGCAGGTGACCTCGGATGTTTTGTCCGTAATAACCTTGAACATTCTGTGGGTGTTGTCCCGATTGACCTTGAACATTCTGTGGGTGTTGCCCTGAACGACTTTGGACATTCTGTGGATGTTGACCTGGATGACCGGGAATTTGATTTAGATGCTGCTGAAAATTGTGGTATGCTAAATCAGAATCAGACCTAGAGTGATCTGGAAATCTTGGTGGATGATTTTGCATGTTATCAGGTCTGCCTGGTGGATACGGTAGTTGTTCATGATGTTGTGGTGTGATGGTAGGTCTAATTGGCATTTGTGGCTGAACAACAGGTTCTCTATAGAAATTCTGATTAACTGACTGTGACCATGCTTGTGGGATAGGATCATTCCTTCTATCAGCATTGCAGGCTTCATTCTGATCAAAATATGCATTGTATAATTCCCTGGATCTTGAAACTATTGTATCAGATCTTGATTCTATCATTGGAGGACTAGTTTGAACATCATACGGTCCTCTTGGATCAAAAGGCTGATTTTGTGGACATCTTTGTGACTCTGGTAAGGAAGGTCCTTCATCATCAGATCTACCACTGTCAGAATCAGAACTAAATTTACTCATTTCAAAATCTAAATCAGCCGAAGTTCCCCAATGCTCTTTTTCTGGAGAAACTGCTTTTTTCTTTTCACTGTTTTGTTCAGATGCAAGTCCAATTTCTACTGTTTTTTCTACTTTTTGTTCTGTTTTCAAATTATCATTTTCAAATTTGCTTTCAGCAGTTTTATCAAAAGATTTTTCTTTTGATTTTTCCAACATACTTTGTACCTCCTTCAGAACCTTTTCTCTCTGCATCTTCATTTGTTCACTTTTATTCATAGTTTCCTCTCTAACTACAACTATATCTATGATTTCAGACTTGTCAGTTTTGGAAGTTTTATTAGAATCCATATTTTCAGTGTCCAATTCTATGCCTTTCTCCACATCCTTTTTCTTGATATCTTCACGACTTACAAATGTAAGAAGATCTCTCTCCAATGAACTCTCTTTATTTCTTTTCCTTTTTTCGATTTCTTCCAGTTTTTTGTTTTCAACATCCATTTCAGCAATGATCAATTTTTCATCATCACTGTCCTCATCATCCTTTTCATGAATATCTGTTGGTTGTTCTCGTTTTTTGACAACCTTTGGTATTGGTTGTTCTGGTTTTTTGACAACCTTGGCCGTTTGTTCATCTGCCTGGATTTGTGCTTCTTTAGAAATATCAGACTCCTTTTTATTAATTTCTTTGTAACTTTCAGTATCTTTTGCCATTTTCATTTCTATCTGTTCAATAGGTTTCATACTTGCTTCATTCAACAGTTCAGATATTTTGCTATCAAATTCCAGCTCTTCATTTTTTTCCACTTTACTATCAATATTTTCACTACTTTCAATTTCCATGGGAGTAGGTGTATAATCTTCCTGTAATTTGTTTGTAGTCACATCAAGCGTTCCTGACATTTGAAGATGCTTCTGAATTTCATCCGCAAATTTTTGATTGATAGATTCTTCTTCAGTTCTATATTGATAAGGAGTGGGCAAGACTGGTCGTCCTGATGCATCTACTTTAATTTGATTTTTTACTATAAGATCAGTCAATGCATCACTAATACTACTATCTCCATCAGGAGATGGACTACCAGTGCTCCCGCCAGAAATGTACCGCTGACGAGGAATATTTACAGACAACTGTTTCTGGTATCCTATTCCAGGATGATGTTTTTCTCCAGACATTCTTCTGTGATCAATTCCATGTGCAGGGGACTTTTGTTTAACAACATTTACAGTAGATGGCGGCTGAAAGGGAGCATTTTTTATTCTGGGATCCTGTCGTGTTTGGGTTTTAGAATATGATGCAGCAACATTATAAGTCTTGGGGTCATTCAGATCTGATGTTTGTTTGTTGTCTAGTAAATTCTGTCGTCTTAATGTTTCTGCATGTTTTCTTTCAAACAATTCACGCCTCTCTTGCTTTGTTAACTGTCTAGCAGGTTCCTTGGAATATGGAACAGTAGAGGGTTTAGCAGAAGTTGCATCTTTAGAGCGATTGATAACAGGTATGGCTGTTTCATTTGAAATGGTACTAGTTTCACTTATTTTTACAGGTCTGCTATACCTATTAACATTAGATCCTACTGGTGTGCTTTGTGAAGCATCTTTTGCTTTTTTATAAGTAATAACTGCATATGGCAGACAATGTCTAGGCCTCTTTACAGGTTCACAGTCATCATCATATTCATACAAGTATATCTGAAAAAAAATTGTAAATGATAAATATTTTGTAATTAAAGGTAACAAGGGTGTCACTACTAATTTCCTATATATACCTTTTATATATAAATAGTTTGGATCAGGGATCCATAAATTTCATCAACCTCTGCCGGACATTTTTTTGATAGAAATGAATTGTCAGTTTACACTCTTTTTATCAATCTTTTTTTTAACACACGACCAAAAAAATATAAGCAATTTATAAATGTTTTGGGTAATACCTTAAATAAATGTCGTGCGTATGTATCAACTCTTTATCATTCTGTGCGGCATTGTTTGTGTATTGATAATTTCGATGTTATCGGTGTCTTCTTCGATGTCCGTGTTTGGTACGTATAAATAGATCATCCTCTTGGACGTCTCTTTGACCCTTTCTACGACCGGACAAATAAACATTTCTCCAGTCATGTCCGGAAAATAGAAGGCTTTCTGGTTTGGATATACAAACCTGACTTTGACAACTATGTAAAAACTAGAGGCTCCCAGAAGCCTGTGTCGTTCACCTGGATTCAATTTGCCAAACAACACCCATAACAGCACCTCAGAAACAACAGTCCAGATGATTGGATATTATTCTAAGAGAGGACAATCTAATAACCATGGCTCAAATTGGCCAAGTGCATTCAGACAAGAAAGTTTTTGACTGCATTTTCCGAAAGGGTCCTATGATAAACTATGTTAGGCTATGGTGGCCATCTTGGTTTACAATACGGGTCATCTCAAAGGGTACCACCTAAGGGCCATTTCTGCCAAATTCTAATTGGCTCAGTGGTTTCAGACAAGAAGATTTTTAAATGAATTTTCTAATAGGGTCCTATTTTAAACTAAGTTTGACTGTGGCGGCAATATTGGTTGACATTCAGGGTCATCAGATATAATTGTGAAAGAGGACCAAGTAAGGACCATTTCTGCTAAGTCTGCTTCCAATTGGCTCAGTGGTTTCAGAAAAGAAGATTTTTCAATAGATTTTCCCATAGGCTTCTATGTTAAACTAAGTTCGGCTTTGGCAGTCATTTTTGTTGACAGACCCGGTCATCAGACACAATTCTGAAATAGGACCACCTAAGGACCATTTCTGCGAAGTCTGATTCCATCTGGCCATGTAGTTCCACAGAAGAAGATTTTAAAAATTCATCTACCCTTTTTTCTATTTTAAGTAACAGCAGCCATGTTGGTTGGTAGTCAGGCATGCTGGACACACTTTTGGAAGGAGGCCACCAAACATCCATTCCACCAAAGTTTGGTAGAAATTGGCCCAGTGTTTTCAGAGGAGAAGATCTTTACAACAACTGAATGCAAAGTGATGGCAATACCTCACCTAAAAAGCGGAAATTATTCTATGTCAAACATTGAATAATGTATAATAAATGAACCATAATGGGCAAATCTGGAATTCAAAATTCGGAATTCAGCTTTAATGCAGAAGAAAATCAGGTTTGTTTAGATGAATCTGACTGAAAAAGTTGTTACTTTAGATTTTTGGCGAGATCTAGGTAATTTGTTTGGACAATGAACGGATTTCTTGATGTGTGGCTGAAAGTTTAAGACCACAGGATGACCATAGTAGTCAAAGGAAATCACAATGAAATTTTCCCCATATCCTTTTATATTTTATTGACTTATTTTACCTGTGACCTGTTGACCTGTACACCAACCGTATCTGTAGGTGATGGTTTAAGTTGGCTTATATGACAATCGTAATTTGGTGTTGGTTCAACATTCATTGTAGGTTGTACATTCATAGACTTAGTCTTCCCAAGAGTCACCTTAGACGAAAAAACACATGTAAAGTTTAAATTTCTGTAAAAAATGTAATACAGTGAACCTTACAATAATGATATTTTTGCTGGTAGCATTGTGAAAAGTATCACATTAATAAACCTTGCATTATCATCAGTTTTTTTAACATCCACAAAACACATGAATATAATGTTTAAATTTGTATTCTACTTGTTTACCATTTCATTTTAAAAACTTCAATTCCTAAAAAATCCATAATATATCTTTACAAAGAGAGATATATTGGTCCAAATTTCAGACCACTGGAAAATACTTTTTGTCAGTTTCTTATCTACTTATTTCTTCAAATTTCCAGTTATGACAGCCAGAGTAACATGTTACCTTGAACAACATGAGCTGGTATGTATCCTGTCCCCAATTATTATCAAATAATCTCAGCTGTACATCTGCATGTTTACATAAGTATACACCACAATTACTGTTACCTGTAAATGTAAAAATAACTTTAATGTTAAAATGTTTTGGTCAGACCAGTTCTAGAGATAAGACAATTTCTGATACAAAGCCAACAGAAATACAAAAACTAAAACAGAAGAGTGCATGAATTATATGCTTTACAAAAAAGGTCATAAAATGATTGCTGCTTTTCAAAAATTGTCAAAATTTACAAAGCAGCCAATGGAACCAGGTCTGAGTATGATGAAGTTATATGACTTGGTTTTAATTTCAATATTTATTTTATTTTTTTTTACTTTGGGGGGGAAAGGGGGGGCTGGAGGCTTTCATTTTCAATTTTTATGTATGTGCTTTTTTGTCCTGAAGATTATATATGGAATTCAGTTATATTAATCTCTTTATACATTTTATGTCCTAGTATTAAAATTGATTTTTTTTTTCTACAATATATACACACACTCAGATTTTTACTAAAACTAACTTCCTACATATACGTGAAAATGAAAATTTGAATTGAATCATAACTTTCAAGTATGGTATTCCTGTGTGTAGTGAATCATAATATTATGTATATATCATTTCATATTTACAAGGATAATATACATTAAATTCTGGATATAGCACTGCAGAATGTATGTTTAATTTTCTTCTTTTTACATTTAAGTACATGTACATGTGACAAATCCAAAAATGTCATGATTGAGATTCTCTTATTTAAATTTTTTTTTAAATTAACAAAGAATGTTAAAGAATTTGAAGAATTTCATGGGTGGCATTTCATATCATCAAAAAGACTGAGCATTTTTTAGCATTCTTTTTCATAGATTTCAGACACAATCTACTGTACATAAGTACTGGTATTTCATTTTATAACCATTAAAGGAGTGGTTACAGACTAAAATCATGTGGAGTGTATTTATTGCAACAACTAAAGCCAATAATCATAATAATAATAATAATAACAAGATTGCTACACATAGTTTTCAAATCGTTCATGAGCATGTTTGGTTAGAAGACTAGGAATAATAGTGATAATGAATGGCAACTGGTAACAGAGGAGTAGCATTCACAAGATGTTATTAAGTTATAAAACGGTGAAAAATTATCAAAGTCCCATAACTCCTAACAAAATCTGTTGAATCAAAATGGTGGTATGGTCAACTATACATCATGACCAACAATCCAACAAACGGCCTCAGAGGAATAATGGCCACAAAGTGTCTTAGATGGTGAAGAGCAATACTATGTCCCCCTGAAAAAAAAACCGACAAGCACATAATGGTGTTCAACTGCAAGTAGAATCTGCAAAGAACCTCCAGAGAAGTTGAGGCAAGAAAAAATATATATGGTACTTTGTGATAATAAAAAAACATCAAAGTCCTATACCTACTGTGAAATTCGATGAAGTTATATATTCAATTTCATATCATAAGCAACAATCCTCCAAATTCTAATAAGTAGTTTCAGAGGAGTTGCATATGATACATAGTGATAATTAACTATGTCACATAACTCCTACAAAAATCAATAAATCAAAATGGCAGTAAAGAGTGATTATCTTCATATCATAGGTAACAATTCTGCAAAATATAAACCAAATCTGCCAAGGTTTTAGAGGAGTTGTGTCCATGATACTAAGTGAAAAAATACAACAAAGTCCCATAAATCTTGTAAAAATCGCTGAATAAAAATGGTGGTATACTGGTAGTGTAATTATCTTCACGGACATACACAGATCATTACTAAGTCCCTGTCGCCTTGTTGCAGGAAACAATAATACTTTATTTAATGAGGGTTACACAGTTAGTTATAAAATCAATCTTCCCTGAGGCCCTCAATATTCACAAACAATATAAAACAATTAAACTTTAATGTAGGCCAAGATTTTAAACTAAACAGAGCAAAAGTAAAAAAAACAAGTGGTAATGGTGTCTGGTTAACCATTATAGGTCTTTCCACCTTTCCGTGGAAAGACCTTTTGGTTTTCTTCTGATTATTTTTTTTTTCTTCCGTCTAATTTTTTTCTTGCGGTGTATTTTTGTTTCAAAAGATGTCGCTTAGTTTTTTGGTATATGATATCATGCAGTCTATACGCTTTTGAAACTGACCCTGTTTAACCGAACACTTTTCTTTGTAAGAGTTATCTCCCCAAACACTGTTTTTCTTGTTATGAGATCTCCCCCGCAACCGTAAAAGAAAGCGACAAATTTATTTTTCCAGATTGCTCGTTATATCCTCAGGATGTTAGGTTTTATTTAGACCGAAACTTTACGAAGACTCCATATGAGAGTTATTTCCCCTTTTGTATTTGATATATGTGAAATGTATTTGTAACTGAAAAACCATAAGTGATAGAGGCCTAGGGTCTTTTGATTTGAGGTCCTTGGTCCATAAAAATGAAAATGAGGTCAATGTCAAAGGTCAAGATCAAGTTCTAAATTTTGACTTTTGCTTGTTATCGCTTCTCCTCTGAAACGGTAAAAGATAGCTGATAAAATGTAATGGAGAAAATGTTAAGGACATTGAGACCTAGCTTTGTTACATTTGCATAAAAGTTGAATGATGTCATTTTATAGGCATAATTGCCCCCAGAACGTTTAAATTTTCGGTTTTTCGTTTATTTCTCAACAATGGTACATGCTAAAGGCATGGGGTCTTTTGTTCTGACATCAAAGATTGATAACCTTCAAATTGGCATCAAGGTCAAAGGTCAAGGTCAAGTTCTAAATTTTGACTTTTGCTTTTTATCGCTTCTCCTCTGAAACGGTAAAAGATAGCTGATAAAATGTAATGGAGAAAATGTTTAGGACGTTGAGACCTAGCTTTGTTACATTTGCATAAAAGTTGTATGACATCATTTTATAGGCGTAATTGCCCCTAAAACGTTTAACTTTTCGGTTTTTCGTTTAATTCTCAACAATGGTACATGATAAAGGCATGGGGTCTTTTGTTTTAACATCAAGGATTGATAACCTTCAAATTGGCATCAAGGTCAAAGGTCAAGGTCAAGTTCTATTATTTGACATTTGCTTGTTATCACTACTCCTCTGAAATGGTTGTGGATAGCCAAGGAAATGTAATGGTGGAAATGTTTAGGACATTGATGGGCAACTTTGTTACATTTGAGTTAGAGTTGTATGACGTTATCTTTTGGGAGTAATTGCGCCTAGAACGTTCAAACTTAAGGTTTTTTGTTTATAACTTGACGATGGTACATAATAATGGCATGGGGTCTTCTGCAATGACCTCAGCGACCAATAACCTTGAAAAAGGTCACAAGGTCAAAGGTCAAGGTCACGTATTTTGCATTTTTTCATACTTTATAAGGTTTTTTTTCAGATTTTTAAAGCAATTAAAGTTATTGAAAGCGTGAAATTCAGGCACTACTTTTGATGGCAACGTTATTATTTCTGTAGACGTTTTTAGACGTTTTGAATATATTGGAATGTTAATTAACGTAACAATGTTACAGCCCATGAAAACGTCTAGAATAGTCAATTTATAAGGTCACATTAATGACGTTTTTGATGTTTATAGTGCAAAACAGTATAATTCATCACAAACATTTAGTTAACCAGAAATAAACATTTTTCTTAGTTATTCAAACTAGCAGTCCATATATTTTTTTAACAATTGTGAAATTACCTACATGTATCATATCAAACCAGAAGTGATATTTGTAATATGGGAAGTAGCATAATATCTCTCTTATTTCAATCAAAAGTACATAGAACCATATATCTTTGCAATCGCTGAAAGCTTAGCTATGCTCTAAAACCAACAATTACATTTTAAACCCCATTTTTGTTATCAACAAATCTGAAATTGAGGTGGAAAGACCTTCAATTGTCCTCTGAACAATTCGGATTCGGCAATCTGGTACTAATTCAATTGGACATCTAGGCACTATCTAATGCCAATTTCAACTCAATAATGAGGTCAATTGTGTTAAATACCTACAATTAATGACCTTCACCTCAATGCTTCAAGATTTGCATAGACTTCAGATGCGGTGTTGATGGAAACATAATTATATTTACAATGTTTTGTTTCAAGAAATAATAAAGTTGGTTATCTATCCTTGCAAAATAATCATAAATAGATTACCGGTAACTTGATTTTGTAAAATACAAACAACAAGAGGCTGTCGAATGACAGCAAATCGGATTTTCCTGCATGGAAATGAAGTTTGCAAATCTGGATTCCCAAACAGGATGAAGTAAAGAAATATAAATGAATTTTTGTAAGGTTTTGTAGGGTTCAGAAATGGAAAGGCAAAAATCAATCTTGACCTCCTATTTATAGTAAGTGACAAATATTGGAATTTTTTTGAGTATATAAGTACACACACATTTGTTAAGCAGGGGTTGGTAGGCAGAAATCATGAAGTCAATAATGAAAGAAATACGCCAATGAGATTATAACCTTATTTTATATAAATCCAAAGAATCTTGTGGTCACTCCAATAACTTTCCAGATTCCCACTTTCAAACAGTTGTTGTCTTGTAATATATGTATGGTCGATGGAAGAATGATAAATCGTCAATATTGGAACGGTGAAAGTGGAAACCGTCAATATCGAACTTGACCTCCATTTTGTCATCAGTAACAACATATTAAAATTTGAAAAGCTTTGGTTGAACAGTTCATAAGTTATCACACGGACACGACTGGGAAAGCCATTTTTCAATCTTTCAAGAACCATAACTCCTGAACGGTGAAAGTGAAAATCGTCAATATCGAACTTGACCTCCATTTTGTCATCAGTAACAACATTTTAAAATTTGAAAAGCTTTGGTTGAACAGTTCATAAGTTATCACACGGACACCACTGGGAAAGCCATTTTTCAATCTTTCAAGAACCATAACTCTTGAACGGTGAAAGTGAAAATCGTCAATATCGAACTTGACCTCCATTTTGTCATCAGTAACAACATATTAAAATTTGAAAAGCTTTGGTTGAACAGTTCATAAGTTATCACACGGACACCACTGGGAAAGCCATTTTTCAATCTTTCAAGAACCATAACTCTTGAACGGTGAAAGTGAAAATCGTCAATATCGAACTTGACCTCCATTTTGTCATCAGTAACAACATTTTAAAATTTGAAAAGCTTTGGTTGAACAGTTCATAAGTTATCACACGGACACCACTGGGAAAGCCATTTTTCAATCTTTCAAGAACCATAACTCCTGAACGGTGAAAGTGAAAATCGTCAATATCGAACTTGACCTCCATTTTGTCATCAGTAACAACATATTAAAATTTAAAAAGCTTTGGTTGAATAGTTCATAAGTTATCACACGGACACGACTGGGAAAGCCATTTTTCAATCTTTCAAGAACCATAACTCCTGAACGGTGAAAGTGAAAATCGTCAATATCGAACTTGACCTCCATTTTGTCATCAGTAACAACATATTAAAATTTGAAAAGCTTTGGTTGAACAGTTCATAAGTTATTGCACGGATACTGTTTGGCAGCCGCCCGTCCGCCCACCCGCCCGCCGTACATCACCAAATTAATAACCGATATTTTCCTATGAAAATCCGGTTAAAAACAAAAAATTGGCATATTTAAGAGAAATAACTCTTGTCTTACTTTGGATTTTCAATAAACTGGCTACCCCTTTAAAATCATCCTTTTTCAGTGCTCCTGGTTAGTTGAGAAGTTGCACTGTACATTCATATTAATATCATTGCCAAATTTACCAATGAAAGTGGGAATATATTGCTTAAGTCTATAATATAACAGTTGCATATATTTTTCTGTTTTTATATCCACCGATAAGTATATTAAGAATATACAGACACCTAGATGTTTTCAATATTTTCCTATATTTCACCTATTAAGCTATTAACACACTCCTGTTTCTGGGTAGAATTTGTAAATTGACCTTTCAACTGTGACCTGCAATCACGCACATGCCATGTCAACAATATTTATCAAATTTTAAAGTTGAAGTGAGGAGAGATTTTTCTCAAACTGAAGACCTCACCATAACTTCAAGATGAAGAACTGCCACAAAAGATATATCCTTTGCTTAAACTTTTGTGATGTACATGTATGGATTTTTTGTCAAGAATTAATTCAATGTACATATTTTTACAATTTCACAGATATTCTTTGCATTACAGAATGAATGACTGCAACAAACCAGGTGAAACAGAAAGAGGTCTTTTTCGAAGAATCTGGCAAAGATTGTCTATGTGTCCACACTACTGCAGAGAAATAGGACCATGTGTGTGTAGCTGTATATTGTGCTTCCCATGTTGTAACTGTGTATTTAACATGTGCTATAAATATGACTGTCCTTCCTGTTGTAGAAATAAAAAGGAAACCAACTATGAAATTGAAATTGAGGTAAAATCAGGGAGTATAGATGGAAGTGACAGCGAAAAATCAATCAATGACCAAGAGGAAACTAGCAAGGCAGAAAATTATACTGGACCAAATGTGATATGGACCGTGGAAGATTTTTCAGAACGGAACAGTGACAGCCAAAATCAAAAGCAGCCTTCAAGAACAAAATCAATGCCAATGTCAAAATCTCTATCAGATCTAAAACGTAACAATTTCAGAAATATGACAATTAGTTCTGATAGACAACTGGGTCTTCACTCCTTATCTGTGGGAAGATTAAATACATCCCAAAGTGTAACCTCTCTAGAAAATATATTTGTAACTGGATATAAACAAACCGCAGTCTAGAGTTGTCTAAATTGTCTAAATTTTCAAATTAGTTATATGAAATATTGCAATAAACTTAATCTTGACTAAAAAAGTTTATTAATGATAAACCAATGTAAAATCATCGTCTTTCAATGTTTATCCTTATTCATTTTAAAGATTTTTTATGCAGTATTTAAAACTGAAACTGCTTCAAATGTATACTTCAAACAGATTTTTAATAAAAATAGGTGAAAGAAAATTAAGAGATTTAAAAAAAATCATTTTTCCAGGAAATTCAGAAAATGACAAAAATTTAGAGATTTTACGGTAATTAATTTACATTGAAAATATTCATGTATAATAAGTTTTATGTTGAATTCATTATAATAGTTTTAACAGCAGCCAATCATTATACTTGCCATCAAGGGAAACAACTCCAACAAAATTAGTCAAAATTTTAAAGTCAGATTGATGAATTTGGTATGAGTTTTCTTTTTTATCATTTAATTCTTGCTTGCTCAAAATTTCCTAAAAATGATTTTAATTTCTTAGTTATTTTATATTATAACCTGTACTATCAAAATACTTACTATGATTAGTAGGCTGATTATAAAATTGAACATCATATTATAACCGGTACTATCACAATACTTACTATGATTAGTAGGCTGATTATAGAATTGAACATCAAATTAAATAGAAATCAACAATTTGAAAATTTGTTTCCTTTTGATATCTAAATTGTCTTGTCAACTAAGAAAAAAAATTCTGCTGTAATGTTTGTTATTAAACACTGTTTTTCTTCATCTTGGGAACTGATAAAACAAACCATACCTAAAGAATTAAAAGACATTTCTCTAGTTTTTAACCCATCTTGTGCCACCTTCTGTACAATTTTAGAATCTTTCATCATCAAAAAAGCATATTGTTCAGCTAATTCCCTGGAATGTCGACCATCTTCTTTCATTTCTGCTTTCTTTGTTCTGCAGATGAAAATATAGAAATATATACTTGAACAAGAAAAGGTCAGTGATTGGGAAAAGCACATTTGATACATAGCTTGAAGGTAGTAGGACAAGAAATTATAGAATATTCCATCATAATAGAATTTTCTTCAGTGGCACATAAAAATATTTTGAAACAGGACCCCATTGAAAATTTGCCTTTCCAAATAACTGAAGGTTCCCAAAAGTTTGTAGTAATAACACATCTCAACAATATCAAGATTTCAAAGCAACTTTCGTCTATTGCATAGCAAAATTTATAGTATATCTCCCCATGTCTTGTGTTAAAATTAATGTAGATTTATTGCCAACTTGATTGGTGGGTGGGTCATCAGATAAAAGTCTGTATAAATTGTCTGAACAAACTTTACCTCTAATCATGCCTACAGAATTTCCCAAAGAAATATTTAAAAATTAAAATTTAAAAAAAAAAATTGACATACATGTAGTTTTGAAAACTCAAGTACTCCAGGACCATATTCCATGATGCAAATATAAATTGTTTGTAAAATTAAATACAAAGTGACATAAGTCAAAATGATGTTTTAGGAAATTAAGATCCTTCTTCTTATCATTTTCATATGTGGTGGCTATCTTGGTTACTTGTTTGGGTGGCACATGTTTTAGGAATTTTTCCATTAAGATCCTTCTTATTATCATTTTCATATATGGTGGCTATCTTGGTTACTTGTATGGGTGGCACATGTTTAAGCAAATTCTACATTAAGATCCTTCATATCATTTTCATATGTGGTGGCTATCTTGATTATTTGTTTAGTTGGCACATGTTTTAGGAATTTTTCCATTAAGATCCTTCTTTTCACTTTCATATGTGGTGGCTATCTTGGTTACTTGTTTGGGTGGCACATGTTTTAGGAAATTCTCCATTAAGATCCTTCTTATCATTTTCATATGTGGTGGCTATCTTGGTTACTTGTTTGGGTGGCACATGTTTTAAGAAAATTTTGATTAAGATCTTTCTTATCATTTTCATATGTGGTGGGCATCTTGGTTATTTGTCTGTGTGGCACATGTTTTAGGAAATTCTCCATTAAGATCCTGCTTATTATCATTTTCATATGTGGTGGCTATCTTGGTTACTTGTTTGGGTGGCACATGTTTTAGGAATTTTTCCACTAAGATCCTTCTTATCATTTTCATATGTGGTGGGCATCTTGGTTATTTGTCTATGTGGCACATGTTTTAGGAAATTCTCCATTAAGATCCTGCTTATTATCATTTTCATATGTGGTGGCTATCTTGGTTACTTGTTTGGGTGGCACATGTTTTAGGAATTTTTCCACTAAGATCCTTCTTATCATTTTCATATGTGTTGGGTATCTTGGTTATTTGTTTGGGTGGCACATGTTTTAGGAAATTCTCCATTAAGATCTGCTTATTATCATTTTCATATTGGGTGGCTATCTTGGTTACTTGTTTGGGTGGTACAAAATACTTCTTAAAGAGTCCACTACAGAAATCATCAAGCTATTACAGTTTTGATGGAATATTGGTCTAGAAATTTCAAACACAAAAAAGGCAATGTTTATCAAAGTGTTCTTTGTACTATTACATTTAGCTTCAGGATGCAGGACAGATCATCCAATAAAATTTAAAAATGATATAGTAGAATAATATTCTAATTGTTTTGTATTAGAATTTCTTTTGTTTATTTTTTAATGAACACAACGATGGTAATACAACTGGTTAAAATTACATGTAAATATGGTCATTTGGTCCCTTAAAAGCGTGAAAAAAATAGAAACTGCAATGTTAATATTCATCCAGATCACATAAAATTCATTATGGATTTTCCATTCATTTCTTAAAAAATATGATGTAATTTTTGGATCATGATAATCATATCTTATTGATTAAAGATGATGACAGCAATATTTAGACTTTAATTTCTGTGATATATTTTTGTACTCAAATAAACCTATTGCTGTTGTTGTAATGTTTCTTTTATCATTGGAAACTAGTCTAATTAAATGTAAAAATAAACCTTTTGTACAGTAATAATATAACTCAATGATGCAAAATTTGTCTCTTTGAAAATAATGTAAAAGAGCATTTATCATGACATTACAAAATAAAATATTCTTCAAAGCTATTATGTAAATTAATATAATGTATTGATTTCTAAGTTAAGTTCACTTTACCTATATGCATCTTCCAATGTCTTGTTTTCCACATGATGGACTGATAACACTTCCCATCCCGGTCGGTAATTTCTGTCCAGAAATGACCGCTGGGCAATGTCTAATAAATCCTGTGCATCTCTACCCTTAACTGTTACACTTCTTAAGTTATCTGTAAAAATTAATTTTCAAAATTTTGGGAAAATGATTTAGTAGGAACTTTAGAGAAGGTATTTAACTAGAATTGTCCACAAAAATATATCTGTAAAGCGGACATTGATCATTTTTCAGATATTGTGCCTTGTTATGTGTGCACCCAACAAATGGTGTCAACAAGGGAAATGTTAAACTGGAAAAAATATCTTAAGTCTCAAGAATATATTTTTTTAAAACAATATTACTGGAACATCCTATCCATGCACATACAAATATGTTATTGCATATTAGGGTCTAACATAAGTTTAGGTAAAACATTAATGCTGGAAAAGGCAATAACTAAAACTAGAGGCCTGGCCTTCCATATGAGATGCCTGCAAAAATCAGTCATTTCTCATATGGTTTCCACAGAAACTTTGAGCAGTCACAGCTGTGGGGTTAGCAGAATTCAACCAGAAGCAGGTTGTTTTAGAGGGTATTGCTGTCACCAATCCTGCAAAGTTTCAGAACATTTCATAATGTAGTTTCAGATGAGAAGATCTTTAACTAGAGGCTCCCAGGAGCCTGTACCACTCACCTGGGCTATGTCCCTCTTGACTGTTCCAAATGGCTAACTGGTTTCAAACAAGAAGATCTTTCAGTGAACTGTCCTATTATGTCCTACATGTACGTTAAACTATGTTTGGCTCTGGCAGCCATCTTGGGTGACAAGCAGCGTCATAGGATATATTTCTGAAAGAGGACCAACTAAGGACCATTGCTGCCAAGTTTTGTTCCAATTGGCCCAGTGCTTCAGACAAGAAGATCTTTAAGTAAATTTCCCATAAGATCTTATGTTAAACTAAGTTCGGCTCTGGCGGCCATCTTGGATGACGGGCTAGGTCATCGGATATATTTCTAAAGAGGACCACCTAAGGACCATTGCTGCCAAGTTTTGTTCCTATTAGCCCTGTGGTTTCAGAGGAGAATATTTTTAAAGGAAAGTTTACGACGACAGCGGATGCCAAGTGATGAATATTGCTCACATGGACCTCTGGGCCCGGCGAGCTAAAAATTGACCTATCAAATTCAAAGATGACCTCTGGTTGCCATGTTGTTCATCCAACTGGAACCAAATGTGGATCATTTGTAGAGGTCCTTCCATACATGATTCCTATCTACTTATTACTTCCTGACCAAATGACAAAAAATGATTTTCCGTATGGTTTCCATGAAAACTTTTGGTCTAAAGACCTGCTGAGCTAAAAGGTCAATCGATTTATCCTACCAACAAATCTGTACAAGAGGGTCATACAATTTGTGAAAGAAAGCATAAAGACAAAGTAAACTCTACATTAGGTGAAAATTCGTACAATTTGTTTCATATACAGTCAACTCTCGTTATCTCAAACTCACTTAAGTAATTTTTGGATTGAGCCGAATCTTTTATCCGGCCCCAAAATTTATACAGTGCAAATATATGTATTTTGACTCCTGTTTATTTGAATTTACATGAGTCAAACTTTCTTCTATCTCTAACTAAATTTTGAGTCCCAAATTATAAAAACAACGGAAATTCTATTTGTTATGTCGAATATTTATCATCTGCCAAAACATCACCTGTCGGATTAAATGTCTTCACAGATAAGTTTTACCTCCAGTAATTGACTGTCAACATCGAAAGATTTTTTGTGCTATTGATTTATTGAGAATTCACATCAGTTTGTAAAAAACAATTCACTTTGAGTAGATTAATTAAGTACAGTCAATTTATCTACAAAGATGTTTAATCAACAAGTTAATGAATTTAATGATTTATTTGTCGTCTTGCTGTTGGTGTGTACATGGCGTGGACTGTAAAATCTTTTTATGCTATTTTTATCAATTTTTTTCAACTTCATTATTTTTATAAATATAAAATGTTACACACTAATTATATAAGTATCTGAACATGGATAAATAAATTGAGGTCTCGATTGTATGTATAAGCTATCCTTTTAACTCCGTCACATATCGGCTTTTAAATTTACCGGAATAAGCAAATTACTGCCCTTCGTAACTAGGAAAATGTGTCAGCATCCTTTAAGTCGAATTTCGTCTGTCTCTAATTTTTTCACAGTCGCACACACTTCGAGATAACAACAGTTGCAGCTGCAGTGGGGTATAAGTATTAAACCTATAGAAAAATTAACTTAATCATGAAAATGTGACACAAATTATTCAAGCATGAAATTGAGGTCAAGGTCAAACAACAGGTGTCAGACCCACCAAGAAATATCTACAGACTATATATGGTGGGTCTAGGTATTACAGTTGCTGAGAACTGGACTTGATGTCAAAATGTGATGCATCAGTAAAGCATGAAGTTGATGTCAAGGTTGGGTGACAGGTGTCACAGTGTCACTTAACCACAAAGAACTATCTATAGACCAAATATGGTTGTTCTAGGTAAAACAGTTGTAGAGAAATGGCCTAAATTGCAAAATGTGACACTCAAGCATGAAATTATGGTCAAGGTCAGTTGAAAGGTGTCAAACTGGCATGTACCCACCATCTAAATATGAGAAACGGTTGGTTTAGGTACATGTTTATGTATTACAGTCGGAGAAAAATGGACCAAATCACAAAAATACTGACTCAAGTCACTCAAACATGAAAATGAGGTCAAGGTACAGTGAAATGTGTCAGAATGTTATGCACCCACAAAGAACTATCTATGGACCAAATATGGCAGGTTTAGGTATTACAGTTGGAGAGAAATGGACTTAATCACAAAAATGTGAGACAAGTCACTCAAGTGTGAAAGTGAGGTTTAGGTTGGCTGACGGGTGTCAGACTGGCATGTACCAACCAAGAACCACCTACAGACCAAATCTGGTGGGTTTAGGTATTAGAGTTGTTGAGAAATGAACGTAATTCCAAAAATATTATTTAAGTCACTCAAGCATGAAATTAAGGCCAAGGTCCAGTGACAGGTGCAAGACTGCCATGTACCCACCAAGAACTATCTAAACACCAAATATGGTATACTCCTGCAAAGTATCTGAGGACCAAAGATGTTAACTGTGGGTTTCATGTTTGCAAAGTTATTATGGTTTTAAACAAGAGGCTCACCAGAGCCTGTATCGCTCACCTGGAGTCTGGTTTTCATTGGACAATTAATCAACTACTTGACCAAGTTTGTTGCAATTGGTTCAATTGTTCAGGGAAAATTTGTTGAAGATTTATTTTTCATAATCTTTAATGTTAAAATATGTTCATTGATGGTAGTAGTCCTGGTTGGAGTGCTGACATGCTGGACAGTATTCTTCAAGGGATCACCTAAAGACGATTGCAACTTTGGTTCAGTGGTTCAGTTTTTTATGAATTCCATGTGGATGTTTATATGTTGGTATTATTTTTGGTCTTTTTGTCGGGCAACGGATGACAGTGCAAAAATGTAAAAATTTTGAAAATTTGACCAAAAAAGGGCAATAACTCCTAAATGGGTTTTGGGATTTCCTTTAAAATTTCGGGGTACGTAGATCCCAACATGGCAAACATTTTTCAAATTTACATTACACTTCTATCTCAAATAGTTTTGGAGATAAATGACGAAAAATGTTAAATTTTGAAAATTTGACGAAAAAAGGGAAATTACTCCTAAATGGGTTTTGGGATTTCCTTCAAAATTTCAGGGTAGGTAGATCTTGTCATGCTGATCAATTTTACCTTAGTCAGATTTTCAATATCTGTAATGGTTTTTGAGTTATTAGCAAAAAACAGCAATTTACCCCTATGTTCTATTTTTAGCAACAGTGGCCATGTTTTTCATCGGATCAGTATAAAATGAGGATCGTTTGTGGAGGACATGTCATGTATCATTCCTATGAAGTCTCGGTCCAATCTGCCCAGCCATGTCAGAGGAGAAGATTTTTGAAAAAGTTAAAGACGGAGGCCAGGTGAGCTAAAACGTTGAAGCCTAAAAGTAATACCCAAATCTCACAATTTGTGAAAAAAATCCTGACATTGTGACCAGATGGACATCCAGAGGGATATCTGTACTTAATCACTCTTTTTAATGGAAAAAATTTTTACCTTTAGTATCCTGCCTTTTGATTTTAGGTATGTTAAAGTTGAAATTTAAAACGTCACCCATATTCTTTCATTTCACAAAGGAAGTAGAATTCCATTCCACTTTGCTGTAATAGAAAACATTTTTTTTAAATACTTCTATCTGAATTAAACATTTAAACTGCATTACATCATTCTAGTAGAAAAAATTGGTATCAAATATCAAATTTTCTAAAAATTCTAACTCTGAGATTCTACTTTAATAACTGCCTCTACATTATAAAACGAAATTGAAACCTAAAGCTTGCAGAAAAGTATTTGAGCAATACCTTATTAAAAATAATGGGAGATAACTCTAGAATTATCTCAGTTCTCATGTATCACAAAGGTTAATATTACAGCAAGGTTTCTGAGACAGCTTATCTTACAGAAGAGGTTTTACTACACATGTACATTGATTGAATTTTAGATTGTGACACTATATAGTTCCAGAAGAGAGTCACTTAATTACGGTCAAAGCAGAATGTTATAAAACCTCTAAGAGAAAAGAAAACGGAAACTAACTGTCTACCAATTATTTCTTTATCAATGTACAGTAGAACTAAAGTCACTTTAGCTGGAATAAATTTGAATATTTTGGGTATGTTAACTACTTTTGAAGTCCCTTATTTTTCATATTTCACATAGCCATCTAAGCCATGTTTCTAAATGATCACTGCTGTCATTAATTATTGGGATAAAGATTCAATTTTTTTCCAAATTTCATACGCATTTCAATTAAAGTACATTAACCAGATAATTAAATCATTTTAAACTTACTCCCATCCAAATAATGTTTATCTTACATAATTTTGTTGGCCTAAAGACAAAATTTTCATGTTTACAACAGAAAACCTCAAATTTCCAGAAAATCTGCTTGCAGACCTAAATATAAATGAAATTTAGGAATTGTTTTTTATGGCCTTCCAGCTTTACGGCTAACATGCAACTGTTTGAAGTAACAAATAGTCAGCTGGTTAGATAATTTTCAACTTTATATTTGCTACTTGCCTCAGTTGTAATTAAGGGGACATAACTCTAGATATTTCCAGACTATTTTGCAACTCCTTAAAGAATTTAATCAAAGAATATTGGACTAGTTTAGTTAATATCCAATTAAAATCTAAAAAAATAAATCTAGATAAGGTCTGTCCATTGATTACAATCTTTGCCTATACTTTCATTTAACCTCAATTTTTTCAGGTTTTCATTATTTTACATTAAAAAATTTATATTCAGAAAAAGTTAAAAAAAAAAATGAATTAAAAACATAATAAGTAACCCCTACGTAATGAATTTTTGTCTGAATCTTGATATATAAACCAGGATTAACATAAAGTCAAAATTGAATAGCAGCTTTTAAATATGATTGCAACAACAAAATAATGATGAAAGCAAATGACAATAAACAACACCTCTTGTTGAAAAAGTAAACATACAACAGTGTATAATAAACTTAATTTAATTTCTCATCAGAATGGTCACATGAATTTAGGAGGGATGCATGCAAGCACAAAACAAAATAAAATCAAATGAAAATGACCCCAAAAAATATGTAAAACTGAATGAGAAATTTTTTATTTTTCATGGATATGATGACCATATAATTATCTGAATCAATTCTATTATTCTTTGCTTAAGTTTACGTTAAAAAAATCATGAATGCTCGCTACACTCAAATCCCAAAAGCTGCAGACATGGGAGACAATTCTAATAATAGATATTCTATAAAATAGATCCACTGTGAATAATTCTAATCTGACAAAAATGTCATGGAATTATAAAACAAGAGGCTCAATTTATTTCATTTCATATCATGTGAAAATTGTAATGGACCTTCCAATAGATGCTTCACACCAAGTATCAGTTCATTTGGTTATATAATTTCACAGGAAAAGATTTTTTAAATTTGTCCAATCAGAAATAAGAATTCATCATGGCGGCCATATTAGTTGTCCGGAAGGAATGAAATATGCATATTTTATAAAGGTCTTTTGCAGATTCTTCATACCAAGTTACAGTTCATTTGGCTATGTGGTTTCAGAGGATAAAATTTTTGAAATATTGACCAATCAGAAATAAGAATTCATCATGGCGGCCATATTAGCTGTCCAACGGGGACGAAATATGCAAATTTTATAAAGGCCATTCCATAGATGATTCATACCAAGTTTCAGTCATTTGACCCAGGGGTTTCTGAAGAGAAGATCAAAATGTAAAACTTTACAGACGGATGGATGACAGATGCCAAGTGATGACAAAAGCTCACATGGCCCTTTGTCCAGGTGAGCTTAAAAGATAGATACAAGAAATACCATAACTGCCATTGTGAATATAATAATGGCTTGTCCAAACACATGAAGAGTACTAGTGAGCAATTAAATTTTGAAAAGAAATGTGAAAGTCCTGTAAAACTTTGGTTGAAATGTAGATTTTTCTGATGAGGTTTATTAAACCCAGACACCTTTACAATGAAAATATTTAGCTTGCAAAGTGATTCTCATCACTTATAACCCTGAAAATGGATAAGCTTTGAATTGTTTTTATCCCACAAATACTAAGTGCTACCATATTTAAACTAATGGGCATTTGTGGTTTGTCTTTTTTGTAATGATGTTAATGTATACAATGTATCATAATTTTCTTTCTGTGAGAGACTCAACAGCAAACTTTCCTTTCAAAATCTACTTTCAAATTCCATCCCCATGACCTATACTCACAATTTTGAAAGGCAAATTAATTATCAAAGGGCCATTTCACCAAATCTTACTTTTTAAAGCCCCAGTAGTTTCAGATGAGAAGATTTTAAATCTTTTTTTTGCTGATTTTTTTCTAATTTTAATAAAGCAGTCATATTGGTTAAATGTGCAGATCTACCTCACAATTTTAGGTTGGTATAAATTGCAGAATAGGACTGAATTCTGGACAAAATTGTGAAAAGGATCACCATAGCTTTGTATCAATTGCCCCAATAGATTTAAACATACTGATTTTTCTAATTTTAGTAAAACCCCATAGTCAAGTTGACCACATGTATAGACCCCCCCCCCCCCAACATATTAAAATGGAACAACCTAAGGACTATTCCACCAAAATTGGTTTATTTTGTTGATATTTCTATTTTCAGTAATTGACTGCAATGTTGGTCTAAAGGTTTGGACCACTACAAACACAAATTACAAAAATGACCCACCTAAAGGTCATTCCATAATTCCATAAAGTTTGGTGTCAATAGCTAAAGTTGTTTCCAAGATTTTCAAATATTATTTTACTGCTTTTAGTAGTCATATTGGTCCAGACTCTTTGTTTTGAAATGGGATCACCTTAGAAACATTCATCAAAGGTTTGGCCTCAACTGCCCAAGTAGGTGTAGAAGAGATTTTTTAATTAATTTTTGTCAATTTGTCTTATCAGCAACAGTGGCCATATAGATTCAAGGTCAGACCTCGGACATATCATTATAAAATATAAAATTATTACTGCGAGGATAATTCCTGTAAAGTTTGGTCCAAATTGACCCAGAGGTTTCAGAGAAGATTGAAATGTACAACTTTACCAACAGTCAAAAACAGACTTTGGTAAGGTGAGCTAAAAGTTCATTAATTCTAAGTAGTTTATATTATATGTCTTCAACATTTTTTAAAATTTACCACCCTTCAACTTTGAGAATAACAAGAATATGTGTCCACAGAACACGATGCCCCATTACACTATCATTCAATATGTTCAATGAACCATGAAATTGGGGTCACAACCCCAATTTGACATGCAACTGAGTAAGATCACATGTGATACTTTATCCTAAACTACCTTGACCAAAAACTTTAACATGGGTATTAACTGTTTCCACATTATCATATTTCTATGTTCCGTGAACCATGAAAATGAGGTAAAAACCATAATTTGGCATGCAAATTAGAAAGACCACATTATAGGGAAAATGTGTACCGGTTCGAAGTTTCAAGTTGATGTGACCACAACTTCACTCTAAGCTACCTTCACCAAAAACTTTGACATGGGAATGAACTGTTTCCACACTACATATTATATTTCTATGTTCGGTAAACAATGAAAATGGGGTTAAAACCCTAATATGGCATGCATTATTAAGACCACATTATAAAGAACATGTGTACTAGGTTTCAAGTTGATGTGACTACAACTTCACCCTAAACTACTTTCACCAAAAACTTAAACCTGAGATTGTACTGTTTCCACACTTTCATATTTCTATGTTCGGTGAAGCATGAAAATGGGGACAAAACCCCAATTTGGCATGCAAATTAGTAAGACCACATGTACAAAGTTTCAAGCTAATGCACCTAAAACTTCACCCTAAACTACCTTCACCAAAAACTTTAACCAGATTTGGGACAGACGCTCAGACCTAAAAACATAATACCCCATTACTATTGTATGGGGGGGGTGGGGTGGGGGGGGGGGGGTGGGTGGGGTGAGGGGCATATAAAACCGATAGATTAAAATAGGTACTTAAAACTGAAATTAAGTTTGAGTGAAAGTTGACAGATTTCCCCTTAAAGAGCTTTCTAAAAGAACAAGAATTACATTATAACCACATATAATTTTTTATACAAAATTATTTTTATCCAGAGTTATCTCCCCAATTTACATCCAGTCAGCTTGGACAAAGCATAATGTAAATTCAATTCTAATATGGCCTGCTTCAAACACTTTCACTCTACATCTGTGCTAAAATATAAATATTTGGATTCCAATATCTCAGACATCAGACAACTTGTTTTGCAGTGTCATAGTAAAGTTGCACACAAGCTTTAATGACTTCATAGTATAACCTGCATTGTGAAATGGCGTCTTCCTGTCTGAATACTTATGTTGTGGCATTTCAAACGTCATAGATACTGTCCTGTTAGAATAGAAATAATTCACAGTCTTTCGAAAATATCATGATTTTAACATGGGTAGGCCCTTTATGCAGATATTTTACCACTTGCTGTTGCTCATCGCAAAATATAAAGAACCTACTGGTGGAAAAATCATGATATTTTGAAGCCACTTTGAATTATTTCTCAATTTTAAAGCAAAACTTGGTGTTTAATACATTACTGCATCAGTTTTATATTGTTGATTTTGAATGTGTTAAGCAACTCAAGTACCTCTGTCTTACAAAGGATATTCAAGATTAATGTTTTGATCCTTTATTCATTTCATTTTCGGTTTTAAGGGTTCTTTTATTTGCTTTGTTTGTTTATCCCGTCCCTTTTTTTGCTTTGTTTTGTTTTTGATACAAGGCTTGTAAAATGTAATAGTCATGTTAAATATTTCTGATTCATGCCTTCAGCATTTTAAATATCTTCATAATTGCTATAGTCCTGGCCTTTTAATTTTTTATTGTTTTAAATTAAACACAGTTTGTATAAAACCTATATGTATCCTATTATTATTATCACACACTGATGGATATTTTGCAGTAAAAAATCTGAATCCTGTTCAACAATAAGTTCTCTACTATTTAAAAGATTAAGGTTAAGCTCCAGGACTCATCTTTTCTATTCAAATCCAGGCTGAAATATTCTCCAAATACTAAAATATTAAATCACTTGTCCTTAGAGTCAAACTGTGATAATGAATTAACAAATTACAAAACAAAGACCTGTGTTAATGAAACAACAATAGTGTTTATTTCCACTTATTCATAGCAAGAATGGAAACACATAATGTTCTGTCCAAGCACACAGGTGAACACAGAAAAAAGATTATCTGATGCCCTAGGGAATGCATTTAAAAACAAGAGGCTGAAGAGAATTGAGCCTGTATCACTCACCTGACAGTCCCACAATCAATCCATTTTATTTCAAGTGAAAATTTTAATGGATCTTCCAAAGATGCAAATTTATAAACGTCCTTCCATAGATGCTTCACACCAAGTTTCAGTTCATTTGGCCTGGGAGTTCCAGAGGAGAAGATCAAAATGTAAAAGTTTACGTACAGACAGACGGCAGACGCCAAGTGATGACAAAAGCTCACATGGTCCATTGGGTCAGGTTAGCTAAAAATAGTTATGGTCAGATGAAATTTGTCTGAAAAATTTAACAAGTCGCTCAAGCATGAAATTGTGTTAAAGGTAGGCTAACAGGTCTCAGACCTGGGTATAAAACTGACATCTACATGCCAAGAAGTATCTATAAATGACCATATATGGTGGGTCTAGTTATTACAGTTGCTGAGAAATGTACAAGACAAAGTTTATTTTATATGGTATCTATGGAGGTCAATTATAGGTATTATGTTTGCAAAGTTATTTAGGTGAAAAAAGTTAACGTGATCTCTGAAAGTAATACCTATAGCTTGCCTTTAGCAAAATTCGACACAGGCGAAAAATTAGAAATTTACAAAATGAAATTGGTAGAAGTATCATATGGACTGAAAATGTAACATATACATGTTTATGGTTGCTATAAAAATATTGAAAATTTATAAAAGTCAGTTTCTGTAGCGATATTGCATACTGTACTTTCCTACATAATCTCTAACCAGCTCAGTTCAATATTTTTCTAATAATAATCCTCACAGTCATTGTATACATGAATCAAAGATTTTATGGGAAACAAACTGGAGAAATTTCCAAAAAAATCACATTCCATTAAAATAAACTTTTTGTCTTTAAGACACAAATGCTCCATCCTCAACAACTATAATTTATGATGGGAAATCAATTTTAAAAATATTTTAGATATATGGGAGTTTCACATTATGTCCTGCTTACATTAATTGGTATACAATGAAAAATAATGAACCAACAGTTATTGATGCTTAAATTCAACAGAATCAGTCTAGCAAAACATGTAAGTCATGCGGTCTCATGATCTGTGTTGAATTTAAGATGCCTATGGTGGTAAAATATAATATTATATAAAATATGGACTACAGTGCAAAAAGTCACACAAGCATAAAATGTAGGTTATGGTGACTCAAATTTGCTTAGTTGTGCTGAACTTTATAACTGAGTCACTCAAGCATGATATGTAGGTCATAATGACGTAATTGTTGGAAAAATCCATTATATAATGTAAGAGGGTTATAGTGATCAAGTATCATTGAAATAACACCATTCCAAGGATATGAAATTAAATGCAAAACTTTATAAGAGTCATTCATGCCTTAAATATGGGTCAAGGAGACCCAGATGATGTATCATTGATGTATCTCAATGACTTCGAGAAATTGACTTAAATGCAAAAACTTAACCAAACTGGACGGATGTACATATGAATGGACAAGGGTAAATCTATGCTTAGTATATTCATGGACAGGGCATAAAAATGTGAATTTAAAATGTTTCCTGAAAATTAAATGAAGGTGCTATCAGACAGACTAACGGATGGGTCAAACACATAAAACCCCCAGCAACTTCATTGCATTGGGTAGAAAAAATGCTTTCAAATATGAACATGCAGTAGTCAGGTTGGAAATTTTACCACTAATCCTTATACACTGTAGTATATAGTTTTTATTTTTAACACGACTCCTGGACATAAATTCAGAATCTAAAGCAATAAAAAAATAATAATAGCAATGACATTTAAAGCTTTATTTCATGCACAAGTGATTACAACTGGCGCATATTTTTCAGTCTTGAAAACAAACCATTGCAACTATACCAGTCAAAGCAAAAATACTCCAAAACATTTCAAGATAATTGTAATGTATCAATACAATTCTGGGTATGCATTACAATTATGAAATTATCTGTGTACTTTTAAAAGCTTAAACTGACATAAAATGCATAATTTATTAAACCAACATAAAAATAAAATTACATATATATTCAGATATACTGACGGAACAAAAAGTTTGTTACATAAAATGTTGAAATCAAAAATGTTACTACATAATGATTTGTTCAAAGATGAGGAAGATAATGAAATTTATAAGAATGCTCTACAACCTCTATTCAAAAGATCACACTATGATATAAACCCTGCCAAATTATTTTTTTTTTTATAAGAGTATATATCCGATTTTGATCAATATTTGATGGAAAAATGTTAACCGAGTACCAGAGATTGTTCACAGAAATTTTAACTATAGACCAATACACCAACTTCCAGTTCGTATTATCTCCCACATATTTTGATGTCAAAATATTAAATAACACAAGATTCACCACTTGACACTCTGCCCTAATAATATACTAATGAAAGGAAAACAGTTTATGAAGAGTGTTGGTTACACACTGTACATAGTCTATACTTTGGATTGGAACATGATTGTATTTTCGGCCTTCATTAGCTCTAGTGGTCACATCCCATATCGGGGCATTCTGAACTAGCCCTAACCTTTCCCTAAGTATAATCCTATATAAACCGTATCCCTACATGACTGGAGTAAGACCAATATCAAAGGTAAATGAAATCTCTATTTTCAAAACTTGATTTAATCAAGATGAACACTGTACATTACACCTGGTGGTGACATGGTTTAGTACTAAACACCATTTTCCTGCAGACGTATTTAATTTGGGAAGTGCTCTTTAGTGTGATGTCTGTTGCATGTTGATTTCTTTCCGTCCTGTGTCTTGATCTTTGGCATTTACGTGAAGGTTACGATCTTCCTCTAGACTGCGAGTCTGTTTACAGCGACCACGATACGTAATACTGGATCCGTAATATTTCATCTTTAGATTAAAAATATGCTCTGAAATAAATCTAACTGAACACTGTTATCGATTTGACCATGTTTTTATCCCGTCGGGCCTCGATTACTGCGCTAAGATTTGCGTCCACCGAGTACCCGACAGTAATCAAACAAATGATCGTAACCTGAACATTTTTTTATGCTCTTCATTTCCTTTAATACTTACTAATCTAATAGTATCGCATTTCTTCTTAACAAGCTTATATCACTACATGTAAAAAGTGCTTTTGTCTTTTGTCTACTTCGATCTGGGAAATATGGCTGTTTTAGATATTGACCAATCAGTGTAAGATAAGTTAAAATCTTCGAGTTGTCCCCCCTTGTTCGGTCAAAAACCATGACAGTTTCCTGACAACAACGAGGAATTTCCAAAACTGAGTTTTGAAAAAAAACACAGGATGTTTAGGTCTCATCGACATCATGTTTACCCCACAATATCATATGAAGTCGTGATAAATAAAATAAATTGTATCTTTTTATTGCAGTCAAATTAATCTACCGGGGGGGGGGGGGGGTAATTCCACATATATAAACCTATACGGGGGTGTGCGGGAAGTTTTGGTAGGGGTTTTCATGATTTTTTGGTATTAATTCGGGGTATGTTTTGAAAAATGTTTCACCAAGGTGAAAGGCTAATTACCCTCGATCTGAAGATGTCCCGGTCGGCCCGTGCTAGACGGAACATTGTGGCGTCAGACTTAACCGAAATTGAGTTTAACAGGAACTGTATATGATAGTATTATATGATCCCTGGTTTGAAATAGACTTGAATACTTTATTAAATAAGTAATAAGACACATAAATGTGTAACATGAGACATAGTTATAATAAAATCAATATTGTTGCAATACAGCAATAAAAAAAAAATTACAAACAAAATTTTTAAAAAAAATTATATATATATATATATAATTTTCATGTAGTTTTACATTAATTTGCATAACCTTTTTATAAATTGAGAAATATGGCAAAGGGAGAGCCGACCTTTCATTTTAGATCGGGTTGGGTTTTCATGAAAATAAGAGGGAACATATAAATCTCTCAATAATTTTATATTTTTCATCTTGACATAAAAATAAAATTGTGATATTCATCACCAATTCCTTCAGAACACAATTTGCATATTCTGTTTTTCTCTCGGCACATTTCTCCATCTTCCGGTTTCTATTGGAATATGGATATTATTTGTTCTAAACTTACTTAACCATATTCTAGAAGAATAATTTAATTAAAGTAAATATGGCTCCAGTTTGAATTCTGTTTTGAATATTCCGTAAAAGTTACCTCTAGGACTTTTTTCAATATCTGAATACCAAAGATTAGATAAATTGGTCTTGCAAAATTTTCTTAGTTTTGATTTTGATAAATTCACGACTCAAACCGATTTCATCTGAACTGAATAAATAATTTAAACCAGTAGAATTACACAAATTTTCAAAGTTAAACCTTTCGAACTTTTCAAATTCACCATAAGCTGATACAATTTACTGGATAGTTTATTTGATGACTTTAAATTAAGCCAAAATCCAACTATTCTTGTATATTGATATGAACACTTAAAGGCTTTCTTCGCAACTCTCCATAAACCATAATATTCGGAGTGCTTCCTCGGACTTTTAAAATTTTCTTACAAGAACTCAAATGTACTCTTTCAATATCAGACACATTTTCAAACCCCCATATCTCACATCAGTATGTCAGAATTAGTAGGACGAGAGTGTCAAATAATTTCATTTGAAGATCAACTAGAAGTGGGAGATTTCTTATTTTGCTGAAAACGACAAACCATAGCTTTTTGGGCTTGGTATATTATTTTGGTCTTTACTGAAGTAAAACTACCATCATAGTTAAATAATATTCCAAGATAGCAGGATTGATAAAACATGTCAATGTTTTCAATTTTATATTTAAAATTAAAACTTGTTCCTACTTTTCTTTTAGAAAAGACAACAATTTTAGTTTTATCAATATTCACTTTAAGCTTCCACTGATCACAATATCAACTGAATGTATTAATAGCATTTTGTAACCCTTCATAGGTATCAGATAATAATACTGCATCATCTGCATATAATAATATGAAAAGTCTGAGATAAAAGTCAAGACATTCTATACTTACATTATTAACAAGACCAAGACTTTTGTGGCCATAATTATTTGGCCGACTGGTACATAAACTATACCTCCCTAAAGGAATGTGATGTTTCTGAAGTATATATGAAAATCGTCCGTAAAGTTTTTGAAATCTGAATCCTTATATACATCAGGAACTCTATGAGTATTATATGATCCCTGTATACATCAATATATTTTGATAAATACTGACCCTTTTCTGTAAAATATTTTAAATCTGATGTTTTTGAATTTAAATCTCCACTGAATCAAAGAAACATGCATATTTTCATTTGTTAAATTTATCATTCCCGTCTCGCATGCGAGACGGATAAGTAATCAAAAGCTAAACAGTCGTTAAAAAGGACCAGAATAAGTCTCCGACATCATTGAGATGGACGCATTCATGCTCAACGGCCTCTGATTTGTCAGTCAACTGGAATAGCTGATCTGTGAATGCAACTCCGTACATGATTACGGGGTAGCATCACCTAAACTAGGAAAAATCGCCACGAGCTGTACAACATATATTGTAACATAATACGGCATTTTTCCTTTGAAGTTTTTACGTGATAATCTGCTTAATAGTTCGGTTTCTGAAAAACCATGGTTTAATATAAAGATTGATATGTTATTCCATTAAAAAGAATCATGTTCTGTTCTGTTCAGGTAACTTCCTCCGTTGATTGTTCGGAGCACTCCCACTTGGGATAATTTAAAACTTAATCACAACTTTTAAAAATACGTCGATTAAGATACATAAAAATAATAGTCATTAAGATATAAATGTATATACAGTTAAAAAGTACGTAGTAAAAGTGCACTTTGATGGACGGACAGTATTCACATAAATAATATTGCACAAAATAAACGGAATTGGACGTAAAATATATTTATATCGTAATGTATCACAAAAAAAAATCACTAGCAGGTTTATCACGGATAAATGTTAATTTGATCACAAAATGTTAAAATGCAATTGATGGAATTTTAATTCGGTAGCCCTGCCAAGGCCTCATGACGTACTTTGTTCTTGCAACTTCATGTAGATAGGCAGAGCTTGGACTATGGTTTAATCTGATATTTTTTTTTTTTTATGTTAAACCATGATTTAAAAAATTGCCTGGATCGATTTTCTCATGCGCGTGCTAAGCAGCGGACTAGAACGACACTCCAACTGGTTTTTATTGGATAAAAAATCACTAGGGGCACTTTTGAATGATGTTGCCAGGGGCGTTTCCAGGTTATTTGAAAGGGGGCGGAAAATAAAACTTCGGCCGAGCGTAGCGAGGCGAAAATTTTTTTTGGACCTTTTTTTGGCTAAAACATAAAATAATTGTGAAATGCACTAATGTAACGGTTCCTGACTTGGAGCATGTATATTTTAGAGTATGTGTTTAATGAATGAATATGATAAATTGCCATATTCAATACAATATAAGCAGATTACGATAGTTTTTTAAAATTTTTTTTTAAAGGGGGGCGTACGCCCATTACGCCCTCACCTGGACCCACCCCTGGTTACAAAACATACACACCACGCCTTACTCATTAACATGTTTAAATGAACTCATCCTGCGGATTCGTCGTTTAAATATGTTAACTCGTAAATAGCGTGGTATATATAATACATATTTGTTCAGTTTACCACAGTAAAGATTTAAACTCATCGCTGGGTGTCTAATAAAACACAGAACGTCATTTGGCGCTTTTAGTTTGTTGCTTTAAAAAGCATGTTTCACACTGTCGTACCATATTTAAAATAGACAAATAGCGGTCTAGTTATAGACACATTGATTGGATACATATTGACAATTCGTTTTTATATTATTCTGGATATGCTTTGCAATAAGGTCCACTGCTAAGATTCTAAATATTACATTATGTGCATTTCCTATTACAAACTAACGGGCCAGGGGATTAACTGATGTCTCCATCGGTTTATTTAAACAAAAGTAAGAAACAACTTATACTTCATGATTTTTAAGATAATTACAAATATATGACGCGGAATCAAGGTCATAAATATCGATTTATCGATTTTAGTATATACTAAATTGATTTTAGGGTATACTAAAATGATTTTAGTATACTACTAAAATCATTTTAGGGTATCCTAAAATCAATTTAGTATATACTAAAATCCTTCAAGAATATTTCAGTATATGCTAAATTGATTTTAGGGTATCCTAAAATGATTTTAGTATATACTAAATTGATTTTAGTATATACTAAAATCATTTTATCATATCTTCAAGTAACCACCACATGTGTCCTGTGCCTGAACCAAGTCAGTTCGTGGTAATTGGTTATAGTCTTTGTACTTTTTATTAAATCCCCATTTCACAACATACATATTGTCATAGATATCGTGAAATGTCACCTCTTACGTTTCGGAAGTTAACTTTAAAGATAAAAGCTATTACATATATCTGTATGGCAATTAAAAAAAAATCAAGTATCTTTGAATACCCTTTAGTAAAAAAGGGCAGCCCAAAAAAGCCATCAAAACATAGACTTTAAAAAAACTACGTAGTAATATATCTATTGAGAGGTAGTAATAATACATATATATAATAAGGGAAATAATATGATGACATAACGAACACTTAATAATACATAAAAAATAATACTCTTTATCAATAAAAAACTAAGAGACGGCTAGCTTTTTAGAAAAGCTATTACTTGTCTCTGATTCTATATTTCATTGAAAGCTTCTGGAAAAGAATATGAGTTTTCTGGTGGTATATATGTAGACACAACCCAATACAAGATCAAATGGGCAGTTTAGTATTGCTAAAAATAAAGTTAAAAAATATATAATTTCTATATAAAGATGCAGTTTCCCCGGGGGGGGGGGGGGAGGTTACTGACTATCCTTTCTGGTATAACTGTGCCGACAGTAGTTGCCAAATCATACCCTGTTCTAACCAGAAAACACTGAAAAACATACCCTGTTCTAAACAGAAATATTGAAAAACATACCCTGTTCTAGACCCTATAAAATAGATGCTTTTCTAGACCCGGGTTCTAGACTGTATCTTAAACAGTTAAATAAGCGATCCTTTCTAGACAAGAAAAGACCCTGTTCTCACAAGCAGGGCATGAAAAAGCGACCCTGTTCTAACCAGCAGGGCATGAAAAAGCGACCCTGTTTTGCGGCACACTCGTACCACTAAAAATGGAAATAACCCCCGGGGCAGTTTCTTGATTGTAAAAAAATCCGTGGTTTGCATTTCCCGCGTTTTTATGGTAAACCGGAAGCATGAAAATCAGATGGACAGTCAGTGCCAGTGGCAGCGGTAAGCTGTTTGTATTTCGATTGAAATAAATGATAGCAGCAGCAGTTCGAAAGGGGGAATATGCCACAATATATAAAATATATATGGGCGTTTTAAAACAATTATCAATTGTTCAACATACAAATATTTGAGAATGAGCATAACGTGGAAAGGGGTGGGGTTGGTGGAGGGGGGAGGGTGTAACTGTAGTTATCAGAGCTAATTTGCTAAATTATATGAGCCTCGAGGGTGCCCAGACCCCTCCCCTACATCTTTGAGTATATTTTTGTCCAGCTACATCCCCGGGGGTAGCCTATAAATGGTCGGTTAAGGTTGAATTTAACTAACTGTTTAATGGTTAGGCCACAAAAAAATATGTGTGGTTCCAGTATCATCCTTAAAAAAAGTAGGGTCGGTAGGTAGGTTTTTTTTTGTTGTTTTTTTTTGTTTTTGAAACATCCTTCAGATGAACTTATGTATCTAATATGTATATGTTGTTTGTTGCAAGTTATGCTTATTCAAATGATTTCCTTTTACCTCTTTTCACTTTGCACTTAAAGTGTGCTGGCATTCAGGGTCCTTACTAAGAATTTTTCATGATGAGTTCTGGAGTCATCATTTTTCAGAATGGTGAGTCCTAGGGTCCCAGCTGATTTTTTAGCTATTCTCATCACTCGGTGTCCGTCGTCCGTCGTCCATTAACTTTTACAAAAATCTCCTCCTCTGAAACTACTGGGCCAAATTTAACCAAACTTGGCCACAAGCATCATTAGGGTATCTAGTTTAGAAAATATGTTTGATGACCCCGCCTGCCAACCAACCTGGCCGACATGGCTAAAAAAAGAACATAGGGGTAAACTGCAGTTTGTCTTATATCTCAAAAACTAAAGCAATTAGAGCAAAACTGACATGGGGTAAAAATGTTCATCAGGTCAAGATCTACCTGTCATGATATTTTCAGACAAATCGGTCAACCCTTTGTTGGGTTATTGCCCCTGAATTGTTAATTTTAAGGAAATTTTGCAGTTTTAGGTTATTATCTTGAATATTATTATAGATAAAGACAAATTGTAAACATCAGAAATGTTCAACAAAGTAAGATCTACAAATAAGTCAACATGACCAAAATTATTGATTGACCCCTTATAGGAGTTTTTGCCCTTTAAAGACGGCATACAGCGTAAACTTTCCTTTAAAGGTCTTTCCTCTAAAACCACGGGGCCAATTTGGACCAAACTTTGGTGAAATGGTCCTTGGGTGGCCCCCTTCCAAAATTGTTTCTGGCATCCCCGACTTCAAACCGACATGGCTGCTGTTACTAAAAATAGAAAAAAAGGAGGGGTGAATTTAAAAAATCTTATATGGAACTACAAGGCCAGTTGGAACCAAAGTTGGCAGTAATGGTTCTTAGGAGGTTCTCTTTCAGAAATATGTCTAATGACCCGAACTGTTAACCAAGATGGCCGCCACAGACAAACTTAGTTTCACATAGGGCCCTATGGGAAAATTAATTGAAAAATCTTCTTGTCTTAAACCACTTGACCAATTGAAACCAGACTTGGCAGCAATGGTCCTTACATGGTCCTCTTACAGAGATGTGTCCGATGACACGGACTGTCGACCAAGATGGTCGCCACTACCGAACTTAGTTTAACATAGGGCCCTATAGGAAAATTCATTGAAAAATCTTGTTGTCTGTAACCACTTGACATATTGGAGCAGGACTTGGCAGCATTGGTCCTTAGGAGGTCCTTTTTCAGAAATGTGTCTGATTTTGTGGACTGTGAACCAAGATGGCTGCCACAGCAGAACTTAGTTTAACATAGGACCCTATGGGAAATTCATTCAAAAATCTTCTCGTCTGAAACCACTAGGCCAATTAGAATAAGACTTGGTAGCAATGGTCCTTAGATGGTCCTCTTTTAGAATTTTGTGCGATGACCCAGACTGTCAACCAAGATGGCCGCCACACCCAAACTTAGTTTAACATAGGGCTCTATGGAAAAATTCAATGAAAAATCTTCTTGTTTGAAACCACTTGACATATTGGAGCCAGACTTGGCAGCATTGGTCCTTAGGAGGTCCTCTTTCAGAAATATGTCCGATCACCGGGATGTCAACCAAGATGGCTGCCACACCGACCTTTGTTAAATATTGGACCCTATAGGAAAATTTATTTAAAAATCTTGTCTGAAACCGCTTAGCCAGTTGGAACAAGACTTAGCAGAAATGGTCCTTAGATGGTTCTCTTTTAGAAATATATCCAATGACCTGGACTGTCAACCAAGATGACTGCCACAGCTGAAATTAGTTTAACATAGAATCCTATAGAAAAACCAGCCAAATTGACTGCAACACTTAAATTTGTGAAAAGTTAAATCCAGGTGAGCGATACAGGCTCTTGAAAGCCTCTAGTTAATATTTATTTATCTATGATCTGTATATTATATTTTTTAAAAATACCATTAATTTCTCCCATTGACCTTGTTTTAACACATTAATAATCAATATTGTCAAAATTTCCATTTGTGCATAGATAAGTCAAAGTCGGCTAAATTTACTTTTAAGGGAGGTCTACATATTGTTACCGGTGGGTAAAAAACACTGTGGCCAATGAAAAATTGTGAGAATTCCGATTGCCACCATTTTCACGCTGACTTTTTGCCGTTTCTTCCCCATCCCCTTTGATCTAAATGAAAACAAAAATGGCTGCACAAACTTTTTGATTAAAATTACGGTCTTTGGACGCAACTGATTAAATCTACATGCGTCTCAGGAATGCATGAGTTAAAGGATGACGCGTCCAGCAAGCATGTATGTATGATTGCGGTCGGTCAATAATTTTATTTTTTGAAATACGAAAAAGAAGTTTAGGGTTGGGGGTACTTTTATATTTGATGCATCCCAGAGATGAAATACTTAATGTAATACAATCTCATAGGAAGATTGATACCCATTTTAGCTAAGGACACTCATTTTTGGACCTTTCAATTAAAATTTTGAAGAACAACTGCCTTGTCCAAAAAGATATTTCACTGAAATGTGTTCTCATGTAAGACACATATAATAAAAAAATCTTTTTGGGCATGGCTGTTGCTCATAGTTTTTTTTTACCAAAATCTACTGTGAAAACATTCAATTTTCTTTAAATCCTTGATTTAGCTATTTTCAAGCCATGGTGAATTATTTCTATTCTAATAGGACAGTTTCTATGACAATTTGAAACAATATTTAGACAGGAAGAAGCCATTACACAGTGCAAGTTATACTATGTCGTCGTTAAATCTTGTTGGAAACTTGACAATGAGGTTGCCAAACAAGCCGTCTGGCATCTGAATGTTGGAATTAAAATATCCATATTTTACCACAGATGTAGACTGAAGGTGTTTGAAGCAGGTCATATTAGAATTTTGAATTAAATGACGTACCTGGATTTTACTGTCAGGTGTTATGGGATTTCGCTTTGCAGTTGAGGATTTACAGTTTGTGACCCTTTAAAGTTACATGTACCTCTCTTTGCTACAATACTGTTATCCTTTCAGTGGACCTCACACTTTAACAGTTATTAGAGAAAAGATTTTTTTTCTAGCTGTTTAATATTAAGGGAATGCAAAATATTTATGGGTATCCTGCAGTATAGATATAAAGAACTGCTACAATAGAGGATCATTTGATTTTAAAGTCATCCCAGATAAAAATTTTGACCTTTAGCATCAATGTTCTCAATTTAACTAAGAAAGCATAATGAGTAGTCTGTTGTATTAGGTTACTTAATGATTACATGTACAAACAATGTATCATAATTAGGCCAAAATGAATAGTCCTGCAATATAGATGTTTCAAGCAACATGGGCTCATCCTGGCTTTAACATTGCTTGTTAAAAAAATAATGTGGAAACCTGAGCTTCACCACTTAAAATTAGGACAGTCAGGTTAATAGAAACACATAAATATTTTATTTGGCCTTATTACGGCCGGCACTAAGCCGGTCCGTCATATGATATGGGTTTGAAAGTGTTGCATGATTTACCGCGAACCTGCCTTATTAACTGCAGACCATCATTAGTAAACTAATTTTAGCAAATAGGTCTATATGTTTCAAAAACCATATTATTATTGTGTTTAAAAATATAAATATAAATTTCCGTCATGAAAAAAGATGCGTGTACAACAGAGTTAAGAATAGATTATTATGTAATTTTTACACATCGAAAGGTAAAGCCATTTATAAATAATAAACACGGTACCTATGTCGAATGTTATTTTTAGAAACTGTGTGTTGATTATTGAACTTACAAACTTCGACCTATACCTTTCTCTGTGTTTCAATAGACCAAGTCAAGTTCAGTGTGGTATTTTAGCGTTAAATCATTTAATTAAAAAGTAATCAATTTTTGGAAATAACAGGGACGTATATAACAGATTATTATACGTCCCTGGAAATAATTTACAATAAAGTTATTTTTAGAAACGGGCTAGCGCTTTGACCAAAACACATTTACACATTGGGGTTGCTATTTTCGTGTATTTCTAAAATATGTTTCAACATAGTAGTTTGTTTGTTTGTTTGTTTTTTATTTGTTTGTTTTTTTATGCTCAGAACTTGTAACGAAAGGGATGTTAATCTCTCAGTATTTCTTTGATACAATAATATTTTTTCTACGTCGTCGCTCAGACTTTCACTTATAAATTTTGATTTACTCCCCACAAAATTATCCTGGAAATTTTGTCGGAAAGCTGATTTATTGCTGATTTACACGATTTAATTTTCAATCAAAGAATAATAAAATTCTAACATTAAATAGTAAATGCATGTGGGGTTCTTTTCCCGTGAAAAGAGGTCGTAGAAATGTCGAGAAACTGTCCAATAAACTGGCAACTGACAATTATCAATAATTAACGAGTGGATGAAAACTGGAAATCAAGAAAATTTCGTAACTTTAACTCATTAGTTAATATGTTAAATTTCATCATAATATTATGAAATTTTACCTTGATAAAGCTCTTTGAATTGGCTTTAATAACCATATAAAATTTATGCGGGAGAGATTTGTTACAATGCAATTTTCCATTGACTGAAATGACCACGCTCACGAAATTTTACATGTACATTTTTGAGGTAAAAAACTTTTAATTTATTTAATATTTCTTGTACTAAATATTTAACTAAATTTAAGAAAAATTTATCAGACCACGCCTCGAAGCTTCCTATTTTCAGGCATATAATTTTCAACAATAAAATATTTTTGGCAAAAATACATAGTGGTCGCCCGCGTGCTTCGTGAAGTTCAAAAATCCGAGAATGTTTTCTAAAAAACAAAAATTATGCAAGTTTTGGGGCAGAATTTCTCTGCTTTGGAATAAAATTATTGGGAAAAAAATTACACCATACCATGCAGCTGTCTTTTATCTCCAAAATGATACATTTTACATTATGTACATTAAAATCAGTAGAAAAATGTAGATGTAGGGTGGTCGGTAGTTTACCATAGTTTCAACAGAGAAATGGTCCAAAACATGTCGATTTACAGTTAAATATAGCACGACATAGAAAATATAGGAAAATCTTCAGTGACGTATCCCTTTGTATATTGGTCCCAGTTCAACCGAACTTTAGTGTAGTGGTTTTTGAATGGTCCCTTTAAAAATTGTGAGGAATGGTCCTTGGATCAAGAAAGTTAAGACATTGTGTTCACTCTTTGTTAAGACCTTTATATTAAACATTATAAATCTCGAGATCTATAGATGAGAAAGATTTAACTTCTATATTAATAACCGGGAATGAAGAACATTGAAACTGTACATTTTACATATATAAATGTGTCACATAAAAAAAGAAAACATTTTTTACCGGCCCAAATATTTGGTGCGTGCACCAATGAATTTTCTTGTATTATATCTGTATGAAGAATAATTCAACAACAGTAACAAACTGCATATTTAGTTCAGCACTGATTGTAATGGTGAGAGTGTAGTGATGAATTGACCTCTTAATATTTTCTCTGTTCTTACTGTTTCAGTGGAAGTGTACAGGAGCATTTTTTTTTGTCACTGTCTTGTCTGAATATTTTGAAGAAAGTGGAATGTAGAGAATAACTGATTTTTTTTTGATTATTGATATATATATATATATATATATAGTTGTCTCCCTTTAATTACTAGCTTGAGCAATGGTTTTTGAATAAGGTTGATAAAAACTTTTATATTATGGCAATACAACTTTATATATGCTCTTTTGTGGCATATTATTGTTCATAAAATCATTCTACAGGATGAATGCATTTTACAAATTGACTTTATTATGCCTTTGACCAATTTTCTTATATATTTTTTGTACTAATAGGTGGCCGCAAAGTGTTTTTAACTTTTTTATCAGTAATGAAAAATCAAAAAGCCTTATTAAGAGTTGATGTGATATATAACAAAATATCAGCATTATGACATATTAACAACAACACAATTATATTTCAAATTTATTAAATGTCATTATACATAATTTGTATGTGACAAACATTAAACAAATGAAAGTACAGATTTGTATAAACAAGTAAATACTTTAATAATCCCCTGTCCTCAGTTCTAAAGACTTTTTCAAAAAGGAATCTATTTTATTTACTTGTTCTGTTGAGGATGGGTTGAGAATAAATCTTAGTTCGTACATGTACTGATCTGATAATAAGTTAAACATGTTAAAGTTTTGTATGGATTCTTGACAATATTTGATATACTCAACTCAAAATACTTTTATTAGTGCTGCAATACAGTTTCAAATGTTTCTCATCTTCAAAAATTTTACAAGTCTGACAAAGCATGTCTTCTATTGGTATCTTCAGATGTCTGCCCTTCTCTATCATTAAATTGTGATCACTTAATCTTAGTTTTGTAATAAGTTTTCTTGTTTCAAAATTTATATAATTTAGGTAGTGTCCCTGATTTAGATCATCTGTTAGGTCTTTAAAAAATTTTGTTGAGTCATCCTAAGACATAAAAGACACACAAAAGGGGGATATACTTAACATAAGATATTTTTTTTTTTTTTCCAAATTAGGTCCCCAGGGGGGCATACACACATAACAAATATAATCGTTACAACATACAGTATTTTACATGACATTCATATAATACACCTAAAATTGATATAAAGTTATACAGGCTATATTATATGTTAAAAAAAATTTTAAAAAGTATTTAAGAGTTGCTACTCCAGAGATGTGGCAAATGTTCTCTCACTTGATTTATTTGCTGTTGTTTTTATTTTATAATATTTTTTGCTGGAAATGTATAAATATAATTGATTGTTGAGCTGCAACAGGTACCAAGTGACGATGCTCTAGGATTGTGAGCTTAAAAGCTCTAACAAGCCTCCTCATATCTGATGCAGAGAAACAAACATAAATGTAACAAAATTTCAAGTTTATTCACAGCAAATAAAATATACTGCAGGAATAGGTATTGAGAATAGTGTAGGTTTCCCTACTGCAACAGACACCAAGGGGCGGTGCTCAAGGAGCTGTGTTATTTACACAGTCCTCCTCGTGTCTGAAGCAGACAAGAAAGCCACATTATTAACAATTTTTAGAAATAAATTTACCAGCAGCAGTGAGAATTGACTTATCTTCTGTGTTCATAAGCCATATCATTTTATCCCTTGAGTTAAGAGTTAAAAAATTGGGGCAACTTTTAGTTATTTCTTGAAATAGATGAATGCGGTCATCATTAAATTTAACACATTGAAATAGAAAATGATATTCATCCTCCACATCTCCGGAGTTACAACGAGTACAAGTTCTGTCATTTAGGAGAGTACCCTGATACCTTCCGATCTCAATTCTTAAGTGGTATGATGAAATTCTGAGCTTTGTTAAGCTTCGTCTCTGTTCATAATTCCCCATAATGGAAAGATATTTTTCTCTTCCAAAATTTGATTTAAATGTAACATAAGTTCTAAGTTTACCATCTGAATACTTTATCAGTTCAGTGTGCCATACGTCTATAAAATATGATTTTAAAATTTTTTTCACATTAGCTTTGAAGCTATTAATTTTTGGTAATGATAAAGATATATGATTGATGTCTGGGATCATTTGAAGAACTGATTTGATAGAGCCATACCAAGATGGTTTTTTTGAATGAAAAAGATTTTGTGATGTTACATAAGCGTCTTTGAGAAGAGAAAATCTGGTATCAAGATTTTCCAAGCGATACCAGTAATTTAACATAGATTTAATTATATCATAATATAATGGGAATCGCCCTAGCTCGGATAAAATTCCAAAATTTGTGGATTTTTTTTTAACACCTAAAACAAGTTTACTAAATTTGATGTGTAGTCGCTCACATTTTAAACTGGAATAGACTTTATCAAATGGTAAAGTTCCATTTCTGAATCTTGCTGAAAATGGGTTAAAAGTTCCCCATATTTCAGACCCATATAGGAGTATTGGTTTTATGGTATGATCAAATACAAGTAAACTGGTACTTATGCTTGGATTAAGTGATAACAAATTCTTATATAATTTATAATAAGCCTTCAGAGACTTTTTATACAGTTCAGTCTGAGCATATGAAAATGACCCTGATGCACTAAAGTGCAAACCAAGATATTTATAATTATTAACACTATCAACCAACTTATTTTCATAAGTAAATTTTTCACAAATGTGTCTGCCTGCTTTGTTGAATATCAGAACCTTTGTTTTGGTGGAATTTACACTTAAACACCAATCTTTACAATATTTTTCCAGGATGTTTAGTCTTGTTTGCAATCCTTTAGCAGATGTTGATAAAAGGACCAAATCGTCTGCATAGAATAAGCAATTAACTGGTTTATCATTAAGTATAACCGGGTCTTCACTTTCTTGTAAATACTCTGGCAAGTCATTTATAAATAACTTAAATAGATTGGGACTTAAATTGTCCCCTTGTTTAACTCCAAGTTTTATCGGGAAAAAATCTGTTACTCTAGATTGAGTCTTAACACAAGATTTACTTGATTCATACATATGTTTAATAACATTATAAAATGAAGTACCTACTCCGGCAGACAGTAATTTTAACTTGATACCGGTATGAATGACAGTGTCAAAAGCTTTCTGAAAATCCACAAAGCAGGCATAAACCTTTCCATCCTTTGAATTACAATATTTATCACAAATACATTTAATAATAAACATGTGATCTGAAGTTCTAGCTTTTTTTGTAAAACCTAATTGACATTCATGAATTAAGTTATTTTTCAATAAAAAATCATCAAACCTACTATTTAGTACACTATTAAACACTTTTCCAATGGCACTGGTCACTGTGATTCCTCTATAATTGTTAGGATTTGTAATATCACTGGATTTGTGAATTGTTGATATAACACCATCTCTCCAACACTTAGGGTAAAATCCAGAGGAAAGACATGTGATAAAAAGTTTTTTAAGAATATGTAATAAAATTGATTGCCCATGTTTTAACATATTATTTGAAATGTTATCCAACCCAGGGCTTTTGTTAGGTTTTAGTTTGGCTAAAGCTTTTGATATTTCAGTGTCTTTTATGGACATATCAAGCTCATTAAAACATTTTATTGTCTCTAATTTATCTAGCTGCTTTTGTAGTTCTTCCAGGCGTGCCTTGAATTTGTCTTGTAAAGTATTCAGATTTTGAAAATGGGAAAACCATGTAGATGAATCAATTGTAGAATAATTGTCATCATTTTTTGGGGTGTCCTTCAAGTCATTTATAAGGTTCCAGTATAATTTTGGATTGTCTGTGTGTAAATTTTCTAATTGATTTAGCAAGGATTGTTTGTATTGTCGATATGTTTGTTTCCTTGTTTTGTTGTATTGACGATAAAGTTTGTAAAAATGATTTTTAACAAGTGGGTCTTTTGGATGCTTTGAATATATACTCTCTCAAAAAAGAAACGCAACATCAGATTATCTTTTTGAAATATTATTTTTCCGGACAAATAACCAATAAATATCAAAATATATGTACACATGATCATAATTACACCTTCATAAAAAGTTTCCAGGTACAATCATTTAAATTCATCCACCCGTAAACGACTTTGGTCGCAATCTGGGACACCCTACGATTTACGCATTGCCAAAAACTGGGTCGAAATTCACGTGCAAATCATGGGTTATTTTTTAGCTCAGTCAGTCGGTATAAAAACCCGGTATTTCTTTTCATGAATGCATTTGTAAAATAAAATTCTGATGAGGTGACGCTATGCCAAGGTTAGACGCTGCTACCCGGAATATCGCTATCGGACGACTAGAGGCCGGAGAATCACAGAATGCTGTTGCTGTAACGTACAATGTTCATCGTAGCACAATTTCACGCCTTTGGGGACGCTACCTGCAGCTTGGTACTACGACAGATCGGCCACGTTCAGGGCGTCCGCGTGTTACAACCAGGGCGCAAGATCGTTACATCAGACTTTTCCATCTGCTGAATAGGACTATTGCTGCAACAGAAACAGCTGTAAACGTCCCTGGGTTGCGCCGTATATCAGCACAGACAGTACGCAATCGGTTACGTTCTCATGGATTGAGGGCAAGAAGACCTTACTTTGGAGCAACACTGAGACGCCAACACCGCCGAGCGAGGGTTAGATGGTGTACTACAGTTCGTGCATGGAATTTACAGAACTGGAGAAGAGTATGGTTCAGCGATGAGTCACGTTTTCAACTGGAAAAGCGAGATGGTCGCATACGTGTGTATAGGCGCCGAAACGAACGTTTTGCGCAAAACTGTGTTGTGGAGAGAGACAATTTTGGCGGAGGCAGTGTTATGATGTGGGCCGCTATTTCTTATGCCAGAAACACACAGCTGATACATATCCAAGGCAATCTGAACGCTGTTAGGTATAGAGACGAAATTTTACGACCTCATTTATTGCCCGTAATTGACATTCGGAGAGAAATTTTTCAGCACGACAATGCCCGACCACATACAGCACGTGTAACAGTAGACTTTTTAGAACAACAGAATGTCAATGTGATCCGTTGGCCGTCACGATCACCCGATCTTAATCCAATTGAACATTTGTGGGATGAAGTGGATCGGCGCGTGCGCCAACGACAACCACCACCGCAAAGTCTGCAACAATTACAGCAGGCACTTCAGTTTGAGTGGCAAAGGATACCGCGTGTTCGAACTCAGCGTTTAATTCAATCTATGCCAAGAAGAGTCGGGGCTGTGTTACAAGCAAATGGTGGACATACCAGATATTGACAATTTATGAGTGATTTATTGACAATATGTGACAAACTGTGATATTCCAAGGTAAAAGAACTCATGAACAAGAAGTGTGCCAATTTTTGCATTCCTGTGTAAATTATTTATATCATAAATTATGAAAATAATATATGAAGTAAATTTCCTATTTTCTGTATGTTGCGTTTCTTTTTTGAGAGAGTATATTTAACCATAATTTAACAGATGTGTTTTCATCTTTTTTAGGTCCGTATTAAACCACTTTTTGTGCTTTTTATGTTTCTTACTGTTTACTTTTTGTCTCTTTAAAGATTTGCATGCAGCTAAGTGTATAATATTACCAAGCTCTTTGCATGTGTCATCAACTGAGATTTGTGAGTTGGGTGTTGTCTTATTGTTTAACTTGTGTAATTGGTTTTGAATGTCAGCAGAGCCCAGTGCCATTAGAAAGTTATTAGCCGAGTCATAATCCCATTTAAAATTAGGTGACAAGGGATGTGTAATATTGTCTTAACATATATACACATGAAGGCACTAATAATTATTCAGATTCTATTTTTCAAGGCAAGGTGTTAAAAGCCAAGCAAAAGCAAGTTATGATATTAAACACAAAACAAACTTTAAAATGGTGTGTTTAAAACCTGTAAAAGCTATAAGCAAATAAGTTTTCCATTCCATGTATATATAAATTTTATACACATATTAAATTTTTTTCTGATTCTAGGCAAAAATGCATATGGTGCTTAGACCTATATTATTGATCTTAAATGTTATTATTTTTATTTAAGAAAAATTACAAAATTAATATTAGTATCTGTGACATACATTTGTATGTAAAATTAATGTAGTTGGATGTCATTAACCAGGATCTAGGACAGTTGACTCTTGTTATGACTAATAAGGCCAAAATGAAATATATGTGTTTTTCCGGTTACCCGACCGACGTCATATTTGGCCATGTTCTCAAACATTTTATTGACGTCGGATCGGGGGGGAAATCTGGAATTTATGTTTTTTTTTCGGAAACTGTTTTTTAGTTAGATTAGACTTTGAATCGCGTCTTTAAAATGTTTGATTTCAGTGGAAATTTTAAATGCAGTAAGCATAAGTAATTTCCAGTTTGACTATTTCCAATATTTCGGAAAGACAAGAAAATAATTTTTCAAAGTAAAATGTTTTTTCTACATACCTATCTACCCTATGTCATTTTGGGCTTGTAACCAGAAACACACATATATTTCATTTTGGCCTAAAGGTCATATAATAATTGGAGAAAACAAGAATTATGAAATATTGGGACCAAAAATACCTAATGTGTTAGCAATGAACCTATCTGGAATTTTGAATCAAGAAAAGTTTTGAGAACAAGAATTGAATATATTTTTTTCTCAAGTGTACATTAACTTTACCAGAATAAGGTAACTGTAAAAGAATTTATAGACTTGTAGTCCAGTCAATCTAGCATAAATTTGACCCTAACCTTAACATAATTGCAACAGAAGATTTTTAAGTTTTAATCTTTAGCATTATACCCCATATATACACAGAAAAAAGTCTAACAAAATCTAACCTCAGGAAGACTAAAAAATCACGATTTTAAAATTCCTATGGAGATTTGCATTGAAAATGGGAGATAACTCTGCAAAAAAGGCAGAAATATCAAAAAAATTGATACAAAATTATAACTTTACCGCTTCTTTGCAGCAGAATGTATTGATTCTTGATATTTTAGCGGTCTTTAGAGTATAACAAACAACTCTAAAGGTGTTTTTATATCTTTTATCAAGCTACAACCTAGATTTCGTAATTCATTAGTTGACCATTTATTAAATTTTTCAACATGTCAAGGTAAAGAATCTCAAATTTAATAAAAATAATTAAGCATACATTATTCTTTTTGTGGTTTAAAGTTTCTTTAAACAAGGTAGATGCTGAACAAATATAATTTACAGATATAAACAATACCAAAATTTCACATTATTTTTTCAAAATGGTCACAAAGCCACAAATTTGCAATTTCTTTAATGAAAAATGCGCAAAAAAAAATAAAAATACCCATAACACTTCGGTTTTGTACATTTCACGAGCAGAAGATTATATAATATAGTCAAATACGAACTTATAACCCCATCAAAGTATCATAATTTACACGAATTTTAAGAAAATCAACCAAAACCTGACAAAAAAGACTCATTTTTGCAGAGTTATCTCCCCTTTCCAATGTTAATTTCCATAGGAAATTAAAAATGCTGATTTTGAGTTTTTCTCAAGTTAGATTTTATGGGACTTTTTTCTGTGTATATTTGGGGCTTTATGCTATAGATTAGAACTAAAACATTTTCTTTTGCAATTAGTTTGAGGTTAAAACTTAGTCTGACTGGACTATTGCTTATAAAGTTTTCCAATTGATGGGGGTTATGTTAATTTACCTGAGGTAGATTTATAATTTGTGAGTCCATACTATTCAAACAGAACATAAAACCAGAACAGTCTGTGGTATATCTCGTTTACTTGAAACCATCACAAATCTCTCACATTTTGTCTGAAACACAAAAATGATAACAGAAAATTCAAAATCAAAATTATGTAAGGTATTGCCTTTCTATGTCACTTAATATCGTGTTCACATATATTCCACATTTGTAATCTAGATCATATATCGCACAATTATTGCACAATCGTTGCGTATTGTGCGTCCACACTATCAATTTAACATGTAATACGTCTTGAATTCCTGTTCATATATCATACGGGATGATGTCACATTCATTGAAAACAAGTGGGAAATTCTCGATTGATGATAACAATTATGGAAAACCCCTCTTTAGTTTTCCAAGTATTCCATATCAACTTCAATTTTATAACAATATATGTTGTATAAATGAAGTGTATGACAGTAAAATTAACAAGCCAAAACGTAATTTCATCAGAAGACATCAAAGAATGGAGAAGTAGATGATAAAACTGAAGACAAATCAGGGACAGACAACAATAAGGCATCGGTGGGTTTTAGTTTTTCTTTTAATATTGGAAAATTCAGGAAGAAAAGTTGGTCGGGAGATTTAAACACTTCCACAAGACTGTGGAAAACATCAGAATTGCGATATGAAGAATCTAACATATCTTGTATTCTTTCATCTGCTCATCATGTCACAACCCCATAGTGAAAGAACAACGCAGGAAAGAAACATGTGCTAATGTTTTGGTTCCGCTTTATCCCTGGGAGTCTGCGCATAGCACCAATGGCATGATCATTCTACATTACTAAGTTAACACTTATTCCAGAATGTATTAATTCAGAATCGTCGCGTGATGAAGCCACCTCAGTGGTTGGTTTAATCGTACTATTAATCTAGTTTCACGCCACGTACATGTATGATTTGTACATGCCGAATATATACATGGTAATTGCCTGATTAAAGTGTAGTGTGAACAGGGTATCTATGTTATGTTCTGTTTTTACATGGCTTTCCCAATTGTCTATTAAAAAAGATGTGCTCCCTCAATATATTTTGCTATTTATTTATAAATGGTATTTTTGATGTTCATAATTTAATTAGAGATGCTGCAATTTACAGTTGTAATGGATTTTCTTTATAATTTAATTTTCAATAGTTGATACACTAGGCATAACATGATATAACATTCACAGCAACAAGCAGAAGAGTAGAATTGGGGAACATGACTGATGAAGAAAGTTTTAGGGACAACAGGCTACTGATATGCAAAAGTTAAAATGGAGCGTTCTGCTGATAATGAAATATTTATTTATATAGGACATTTTTTTCTTTCTGTGACAAAATTATCAAACAAAGCACAGATTCTTAAGTTTTCATCTGTTTCTGTAGTAACAGTAATTCCTTAATTATGGGAAAAAATATGGAAATCATTAAGTTTGTAAGAACTTTATGAAACCAAACTAGAATAGTCAATATTTAAGCGATTATAAATTGATTGATTGATTGATTGATTGATTATTTGTTGTTTAACGCCATATTGAGGGTTGAAGTCATATCATGGCGAAAACTCATTTAAGTTCAGATTATAAATTGAGAATTCTGGGTATTAACAGTCGTCACGAGATCAGGATCGGTCAGCTGGAATTTTCAACATTCCCGGTCTGAAAGTCCAACATCGGTTAGAAAATTAAAAATCGTAATCGAAACATCCAGGTCATTCAAATGTTAGTAAATTTCCACTACCTTTTTTTTCGGTCCAGCAAAATTAAGTTCGGTCTGGCAAATCTAACGTCCTCTGGACCAATTGTCTAGTAAAATCTCTTGAAACTTCGTGAAGACTGAATTTAGTTTCTTCATAACTTGTTTACAAAACATTGTTTCTGCCAATTTAAAATGCTATTTTTTTTTTTATGTAACAAATTTTATGACATCACTTCATTGCAAACTCTAAGATTGTGTGTTTGTGTGTTTATTATTCAGTCTGGCACACTTTATAGCAGTTATCTCCCATTTGAGAAGGTTTCTAAGTAAGAGGCATATTGCAGTTCTGATCTGATTTTAACTTGAATTTGAACAAAATTTAATATTTTCAAACTAAATATTTCTGCAGTTGGTCAGAAATGTAAATATTTAAGGAAACCATAAATATTACACTGAAATCCATTCAGAAGAGTGTATTGGTAAGTTAAAAAAATAATGTAAATTTTAGTAATTTAGTGTTTAAAGTGATCAATTTTATCTGGGGTTGTGAGAAACCTGTTATGTTTTTAATATTATACATTCCAACTGTCAGAACCATTCATGCTATATCTTAAACACAGGAAGTGGTTTTTATAAAATGCATTTTTTCCTCTGGGAAAAGAATGTTACTATTGGCTTTTTGCATGAATGAAAGCAAATTTACTAGGTAACATTTTCAGTGTGGGTCAAATCAAACATAATGTATTTAGGTCAACATTGTGAGGAATTTTAATTGTCAGTTTAAATCTTAAATACCAACTTCAAATAATGATTTTCAGTATTCTGAATTCTAGAAGAAAAAAAGATGATAAAAAGATGAATTTTATATAGACAATATGATCTTGTGGTATTTTCTCTGCATACTTTGGGAATGAAAAGTTACACATTTGAGTTGCTGTTTGTTTTTATACTTGAGGTCCTGAGTATTTTAATTTCTAGTGGTAAAAGGTAGAAGGGTTCTGGGTTTTTTTTGCTTATATTTTGTTGATAGCTGTTTTCTTGGGAAGGGGGGCATAAAAAAAGAATTCTGATTATTTATCCTAGTAACTCCAAACGTTATGACCCTTATATTATTAAGATGGATATCCCAGTGATACCTGTAACTGCCCTGCCATAAAACAGATTTATACATGATAAATGTACCAGAACATTATATTGTACAGTTAACTTGCTGCAAAACAGACGAGTAATATGCTTGGTAAATTTTAAAAGATCTCCACCTCTGAAACCACTAGGCCAATTGGGACAAAACTTTGGTAGAATGGTCCATGGGTTGCCCCTTTCCAAAATTATGTCCGGCATCCCCATATGGCTGCTGTGACTAAAAATAAAAAAAGGGAGATGAATTTTAAAAATCTTCTATGTAACTAAATGGCCAGATGGAACCAAACTTGGAACCAATGGTCCTCTTTCAGAATTGTCTGATAAACCGGACTTTTAACAAAGTTGGCTGCCATATAGCTAGGCAATAATAAAATATATGTGTGTTTCCTATTACATGCACAAAATGACATAAGGTACGTAGGTAGGAAAAACATTTTATTTTGAAAAAGAAATTTTTCTTTCCAAACAGTCATAAATGGTTAAAACTAGAAATTACCGATAAATTTCAGATTTTTTTTCCAATGTCAATAAAATGTTTGAGATCGCAGCCTTAAAATAGGACCCTTGGTAAAATTAATTTAAAAATCTTCTTACTGAAACCACTGAACCAATTGGAACCAAATTTGGCAGTAATGGTCCTTAGATGGTCCTCTTTCAGAATTGTGTCCGATAAAACCGGTCTGTTAAGTAAGTTCGCCGCTACAGCCGAACTTAGTTTAACATAGGACCCTATGGGAAAATTCATAAAATTGAAAATCATCTTGTCTGAAACCACTTAGCCAATTGGAAGCAGACTTGTCAGCAATGGTCCTTAGATGGTCCTCTTTCAAAATTATGTCTGATGATTACAGAAATTTTTGTATGATGGTTAAACATATGATCCTATGTCAAAATTAATCAAAAAATCTTCTTGTCTGAAAACGTGGCCAATATGGAACCAGATTTGGCAGCAATGGTCCTTAGATGGTCCTCTCTCAGAGTTATGTCCAATTTCTTGGTGCTTTTATGGATCTTGATTGTCAAATTGAATCCAGGTGAGAGATACAGGCTCCTGGGAGCCTCTAGTTGAATATATTTTACCATTTTAGAGATCTTTTGTCCTTGCGAGATGAAAGGGATTAAATTTAAAGGGGCCGAATTTGCCATTTTGCAGGACACTTAAATGTTTGTTTCATCCAATTGCAATGGAGATTTTTTCTTTTAATTCATTTTGATGATTGCTTTCTCTAGTATGTCAACAGATTTCTTCTATCTTTTATGGTTTATGAGATATAAGGGGTTAAAAAGGCCAAAAAAGCATTGTGGTTTGTTTGATATGTCAATTTTTTCCATAACATCTTTGTGAACACTCTTAGACTCAACATCCGTAAGGGCACATACTTAGTCCTTATGAATATCTAGAACCCTATTGATTTTCAAGGTCATAGGTCAAAGATCAAGGTCACAGTGGAAATTGTGAACACTCTAGAAGCAACATCCTTCAATGGATTTTGACCAAACTTGGTAGATACTTAAATCCAACTATGGTCCACTTAGTCCCTAGGACAATCTGGAGCGCTATTGATTTTCAAGGTTACAGGATAAGGTCACAGGGTCACAATTGTACTAATATCCTTATGAACACTCTAGAATCAACAGTCTTACTGTTACTATTCAGACCATTCTTATTGTATTCATGAAGATTTTTTTAAATTTTAAAGCTGAATAATGAAAGTGCTGTGAAATGAATGGTGCACTTTCTCAAAGGACAATGAGTACAGGGTACTTGTATAGAATTGTGAAACTTTTGATATTGACAGTGATGTTGAAGAAATGATTTATTATATCATAACTAATATCATCTGAACGTTTTATACAGGTACCATATAGTAACTATCTCTCTGTAATACAGTGTTGATAAGGTGCTATTATAATGTTACTACCTATCTTTCCATAATATATCTTTTCAACATTCTAGGCTCAATATTTCCTCAGATAACCATGATTTGCAAAAACTAAGGATAATACATATCAGGATTTATAAGAATATTGTTTTTCCAGGTCAAAAATCGAATGACAAGAAAATATTTATACATGTACAAATTTCATGGTCTAAGTTTTTCATGGCAAGGGGATGCCATGCTTTGCGTTGCCCTTGTTTACGAGATACATAGTGGTCAAAATCAGCAACTGGGAGGAAAATTAAAATTTCTTCTATTTTGTTTTTTGATCAAAAAGATTTTTGGGGTTTCCCCATAGACAAACCTGGACATATACATTTCTGTATAAATTGTAGCAATAGTGGGTGATATAAATTTGAGCTTTTCTCACAATAATTCTAGTTTAAAGTTCCATTTACTTTATATCTCGTTCCATTTCTACCTTATATAATGGTGGCCAAGTGGTCTAGGTAGTTCGTCATGACTACTAATGATCACTAGCCTGTCAACGCTGAGGTTGTGAGTTCGAATCCCACCTGTGGCGGGGTGTGTTCGACTCCGATCTAAATTGACAAGGATTGCCAATTTTCCTACCGAAGGTCAGTGGTTCTATCCGGGTACTCCGGCTTCCTCCACCAATAAAAACTGGCCACCGCGAAATAGCCAAATGGGCTGAAAACGGCGTAAAACCCCAACTAAACAAACAAACAAAACCTTATATAATGTCTGCTTCATTAATAAAGCTGTACTTTGATTGAGGTGTATCAGTACTTTTACTTTGTTGAAGGTATGACAGTGACATTTGTGTTTATATGATACATTTACATAAATCTTTAGAATGTTCAGTACTATCTCGACTAGTCTGTAGTCTGATCTAGTTCAGCTGGAAAAACTTTCATTCAGGTTTGACCCCTTTTGAATTGTTGAAAGTGGAACTGCTATTTTGTATTAATCCATTGATTGATATATACATCTTGATTACAGAAACTTAGAATTTTTGTATGATGGTACTGAGTGATAACAGGTTCTAAAAGTACTCCACACACCTATAAAATGTCTGATCATAGGTTCCAGACTCAGATCTATCATCCTCTGTAGTGCACAATTTCTGTTTGTTTATTTGCAAAGTGTAAAGAAATGCAACATTTTCAATCAATAAAGTTGATTTATAAATTGATTTAACTTGCAAAAAGTCAAACTATGAACTTTCTTGTACTTTTTACCATGCAGCACAATTTTTAAGGGAACAGCCTTTGGATCTTAATGAATTAGCATTGTTAAGGAAATGATTTACTTCTTGGAATACAGGAGCATGGATATTTCCATCAGTAAAATTATTTTGTTCTTTTCCTTTTATAAGCTCACCTGGCCCAAAGAACCATTTAAGCTATTGTAATCACTTTGCATCTTTCGTTCATCCATCTGTCATTAATATTGGACAATTCATCATCTCCTCTGAAAAAACTAGGCCAATTTCACTGAGACTTTGCAGGAATAATGTATGGATGGGTGTCTAGAAGAATTTCTAATTTTTTGGGTCAGATGACGAACAGCTGCACCAAGCAATTCTTGATTCTGATTGGTTAAATTTTTTAATTCTCCTCTAAAATCTGCCAAATCTTTTCAAACTTTATAGGATGGCTTCATGATTAGTATACCCTCTACATTTAAGAGTCCTCATTTGTTAATCAGATTGCATATATGGTGGCTATAGTGGCACAGAAGTTTGAATTGAAGCCTACAGTTAAAAAAAAATCAGTTTCCCTGAAACTACAAAGCCAATATTAACCAAACTAACCATGAATAGTGTATGGAAGGCTCTGATTGGCTAAGTTTTGATATATAAAAAATATCTAATATGCAGTCTACTGAAGCTGAGTTAGAGGGTTGATTTTAATAAGACTTGGAGATGGATTTGGGGGGGGGGGGGGGGGGGGGAGGGCGTAACCGTAACTGGACTAAGAATGTTGAATTAACAAGTATTTTTTATTTGACCAACCTAGTGATTTATGATTTTCAATGGTCCCAAGCAAATTACTTGATTTAGGCTCCCACAGACTGTTTATACTTATAAAATGCTGCCTGTTACTTTTATAATGTCATTGGAAAGTTTCAAAAGAAGAATTTCAGAATGTATCAGGTATCAAGTAATAAACTGAATATGAAATTACAAAAATGAATAGCAACAGATATCTAGTTGTAAAAAACGAATAGTGAGTTATAGTAAGTAAGTTAGTTACATGTGCAAATTTAGTTATGATCATGTTAGTAAACCAAGTCACAAGCTTGCTACTCAAATGTATTCCATAATCACATGTGCTAGGCTTGATCCTGTGAAAATTGTGTTTTTAATATATACTGGTTCAGTGTCAAATTCAAGATCAACATGTAGTATTTATCTCAAACTTTTTGTCCCGACCAAGTATTTATGGCATACTTATTAGGACAATTTAAATTTTCAATAACATTCTCAGACCTGTTGAAACAGTTTAAGGATCACACTAGTTTAAATGGTATTACAAAGTTTATGGATACCATCCCTAGATTTTACTAATCTTTCCCTGATTCATTCAAATTTGGTGTTTTGAAACCACTGGAACATCAGAAACAAATTTTCTTCTGAAATGGTCCCTAGATGATCCCTTTAAAATTATATTGGGCAATAGGAAGTTTTGAAATTACTATAGGGCAACCATTACTGAAATTATCAATAGATCAATTGCAGACAAAGCCATTATCTACTTTACATAAGACCCTAAGTAAAAAATTCATTTTAAAACCTCCTTGTCTGAAACTAACTGGAAAAATCTTGGCAGCAATGGTCCTTAGGTGGTCCTGAGGTGGTTAACTTTGTGATGTGGATTTCCAACTAAGTGTATGTTAGTTTATCATGGGACCTGATGGGGAAAATTCACTTGAAGATCCGAAACCACTTAGCAAGTTGGAACCAAATTAATCAGCAGTAACTACTGTAGTCTTCTTTCAAAATTTTATCAGACTCAGACAGCCAAATTTATTTTAATATTGGACTGTAAGGGAAAATTCAGTTGGGATTCTGTTGTTTGAAATCTGCAGAATCAAACATGGCCTTGAGCTTAGTGGTCCTCATGTGAGCAAATCCAAATGAAATCCAGTACAGGGATACTTGCTCCTGTAAGTCTCTAGTTAAATGTTATCCATTTTCTTGGTGGTTATACTATCCATTAAATACAATAGTTCTGTTTTATGATTTATTGATGTTTTTCTGCATGTTTGAAAATAAAGGAAGGACAATTGTGACATTGATTGGTTAAGGCCAAATATAAAAATTTTGTTTCCAATAATCTAACTGACTTTAATTTTTAACATCTACTGTAAAGTTATTTTATTAATTTTTGAACAAGCATTACTAAAGTCAGGAAGAGCCCCATATTTAGCCTATGAAAAGTTTTCCAGAAAAAAAATCCCCTATCGACCCCAAATGTTTACATCTACAGTTTCTGGAAATGTGTGTTTTTTTTTTATCCTACATGTAAATGTACCTCTTAAGTCTTGATTTTGGGGTAAATTGTAAACTCTGGCTTATTTTTAGCTCAAAAGGTCAAGTGAACACCTGGTCCAAATGGAACCAAACATGGCCACAAGCATCATTAGGGTATTCATTTAAAAAAATTTGTCTGGTGACCTCACCTGCAAATCAACGTGGCTGACATGGCTAAAAATAGAACATAGGAGTAAACTACGATTTTTGTCTTATATCTCAAAAAGTAAAGCATTAAGAGCAAAACTGACAGGGTAAAAATGTTCAACAGGTCAAGGTCTACCTGCCATGAAATTTTCAGACGAATCAGTCAACCATTTGTTGGGTTATTGCTCCTGAATTGTTAATTTTAAAGAAATTTTGCAGTTTTAGGTTATTATCTTGAATATTGGTATAGATAAAGACAAACTGTAAATAGCAAAAATGTTCAACAAAGTAAGATCTACAAATAAGTCAACATGACCAAAATCATTGATTGACCCCTTATAGGAGTTTTTGCCCATTAAAGACGGCATCCAGCATAAACTTTCCTTTAAAGATCTTCTCCTCTGAAACCACTGGGCCAGTTGAGACCAAACTTTAGTGGATTGATTCTTGGGTGGACCCCTTCTAAAAGTTTGTCCAGCATCCCCAACTTCCAGCCGACATGGCTGCTGTTACTAAAAATAGAAAATTGAATTTAAAAAATCTATGAAACTACAAGGCATTTGGAACCAAGTTTAATATAGGGCCCTAAAGGAAAATTCATTGAAAAATCTTCTTGTCTGAAACCACTTGACATATTGGCTGCAATGGTCCTTAGGAGGTCGTTTTTCAGAAATGTGTCCAATTTCATGGACTGTGAACTAAGATGGCTGGCACAGCCCAGCTTAGACTCGGACTCTATGGGAAATTCACTCAAAAATCTTCCATCTGAAATGTGTCCGATCACCTGGATTGTCAACCAAGATGGCCAAATTTAGTTAAATATAGGACCCTATAGGAAAATTCATTTAAAAATAATCTTGTCTGAAACCACTTACCCAGTTGAAACAAGACTTAGCAGAAATGGTCCTCAGATAGTTCTCTTTTATAAATATGTCCATTGACCTAGACTGTCAACCAAGATGACTGCCACAGCTAAATTTAACATAGAACCCTATAGAAAAACCAGCCAAATTGACTGCAACACTTAAAGCTTTAGTCTTGCTCAAGTTGAAAAGTTAAATCAAGGTGAGTGATAAAGGCTCTTGGGAGCCTCTAGTTTAATAACTAACTGTAACAGTAACTTTCAAGATGCTATATTATATAGTATATAGTAATAAAAATTATAAACACACTATTCTCTTTTTGCATAATTTTCCAATATTACATGGGTTAATTTAGACTTAACATGAGTTTCTGGGTAATAAAATGCAATTTTGCTATCCATACTTATTTACTATCAAACGGTGTGATAGTAAACAATTAGGATATAGAAATATTTTATTTTCATAGAAAAAAATTAAATAGGGACATGTATCTGTAGTCTAGGGTTAATTTCTTTACTGTAAATTTAGAAATTATTGCGTGCATTTATTATTGCGATTTTGTCATTCTAGACGAAAATGCGATTATAATTTTTTGCGATATTGAGAAAAATCTCGCTTCATTGATATAAAAAATTCCAAAATGCGAGTTTAAATTATTGCGATTACAACCCTTTTGCATTTTTTGCAATAATAAAAACATCGCAATAATTTCCGAATTTACAGTATATCATTATATTTTTGATGTTTTTAAGTTCAGGGGTTGTACTTTTACATGTGCAGAAAATTAAAATAATGGTATTTTTACATAATTTTTAAATTTTCATTCTCTTGATGGATTTTAGATATATCTGTAGACATGGAAAAAGAATTGATTTGATAATGAACAGAACAAAAAGGAAAAAGTAAGTGTAAACCTATAAAAGTTTTTTCCTGTCCTCCAAATGTAAGTTATTATTGATTATATGAGTTACATAATTATACCAGTAATGTTTGTCTTGATGATAAATATGATAAAAAAATCAATCATTTATTTCCAGATTTAAAAAAAAATAAATAATATAATATTTAGATATAAATTATTAATTGATTGCTGTGTTTAGATTCAAAATTCAATGGATATTTGCATGTTGCTGATTTTTTATGAATATTTTGTTCATATAAAAATTCATTAGTTGCAATTCAGCAAAATCCATTATAAAACTCCTACTCATTCTTATTGATAATTGAAATAAAATAATTTCAAAGTACAACATTCACAAAACATTTACAGCTTGAAATTTTTTTTCCAATGATTAGGTGTATATGACAGATTCCCTAGTAACAACACCTAACCTTGTAATTTCGTTGATGTTAAGGTATAACCTATATAAACATTCACATAGGTATATTCAGAAGTTGATCAACCAACTGGAAATGGAATGTGTCAGAAGAAAGAAGAATACAATAGAATGACATTCTTGATTTAATTCTATCCTTAAGGCTGTTTTGTGTATTGGGATCATCAGTCTAGCCAAGCATCCAAATGGTCGTAGTCATTGTATAATGAAGAAATTAAGTACGTATTCATTTTAGATATAAAATAGATCGATATGATCAAGTATTTTTTATTTAATTAATAATGGTAAGTAGTCTTACATTTTTAACAACTCATTAATAATTTTGCAATGCATTTATGCAGTATAAGGAATTATTGTATGGCAACGTAATATTCCCTGTAGAATGTAACCCAAAAATAGCTTGCAATATTCGCCGATATTGCATGGAGAGCAATATTGCATTGTAAGGACAATGTCTTTGATAGTTTTTCGTGCTATTTCCGGGATCTGGGTAGTGTTGCCATACAATAAAAGGGTTATTGCAGGAAACTGTGAAATATTGTCCCTCGTAGAATATTATATTGCACTTGCAAACTCATGCACAATTACATTCTACTCCGGACAATATTTCCCATTGCAATAACCTTATAAAATAAAACTTATCTTTCAATTCTTGAATATTATATTAAAAATTGTCAATTTCATACAACTCAAGAGGAAATTAAATTGTTCTAAAAATATTTTATCTTCCTCAATATATTTAGATATTGATACCATTTATAGAAATGTGATAAATACTAATTGATTTTTCAGACCTTCTCATGTTGCTATAGATATGTTCAAATTAATTACTTATATAGAAATTTTTGGATTAATAATACATTTATAAGTGATAAGTATTTTCTTGAAAATCTAGTTAACTCTGTATTTATTATATATATATGTTATAGAGAATCAATAATTTCACTTTGTTGATAAAAACAATTTGATGCAAAATTGATGTATATAATAGTAATTCAAAAAGAATTATATATAATCTTAACTTTGACCATTGTTATAGCTGATTAAGTCTGGGTTATCAGGTGTTCACTTCAACGGAATTGATGAAGAGCTTAAGTTGTATATTTCCTTAGATCTTATTAAATACTAGATATACAACCATGTTACCCTGTATATTTACATCTAAGGTAGTCATATTTTGTGTGCAACAAGGTCACTTGACCCATATTTCATGATAAAAGTTTCTAAGTTTTAGGTGCAGGTTCAGTTAATGAAATCCCCTAAACTTGTAGCTAGATGTATCTTTTCTCGGGTATGGATATCCAAAAAATATTACCACTGTTACTAAAAAGAAAATCGGCCAAAAAAAAATTTTATTCTCCTCTGAAACTACAGAAGAAATCTAGATAAAACTTTTGTGGTACCCTTTCAAAATTGTGTCCATGAGGCTGAACCTCCAAAAATTTGGCCACCACTACTAAAAATAGGAAAATCAGCAAAAAAGATTTTAAAATCTTCCCCTCTAAAACTATTTGGGCAATTGAGGCAAATTTTGGTGGAATGGTCCATAAGGTCTCACCTCCAAAACTTTTGTTTGGGGGTCCAGAACTTTCAACAATATGGCTGCTGTTAATATCAGCAAAAATAATTTTAAATATCTTCCCTTCTGAAACCACAGAGCACTTTAGACCATAATTCTCTAATGTGGTCCCCTTTGAAAATTGTTACAAAAAAAAAAAGAAAAGAAAAATCTGGATCTTGGACTTAAATGACCTCTATTACTAAAAATAGACATATCAGCAAAAAAATATTAAAAAGTCTCCAATTGAGATTAAAATTTGGTGAAGTGGTCCCCTTATCCTCAGAGGAATTAATACTGCTGTTACTGAAAATTAAAAAAAACATTAGCCCCCAAAAATATTCCATGGATATGTTGAGGCAATTTAGGCCAACCTTTGTTAAACCAGTCCTCAAGTGGTTCCTCTTTAAAATCTCGTTAAGGGGTCCAGATTGTGGACCAGCATTGTAATTGTTACTGAATCAGCAAATAGAAACAGCCAACAATGAGCTTTATCCAGGTGAGTGATACAGGCTCTTGGGTCTCTAGTTTTAAGGATGGATTTTTTGTCATTTTCATGTGCACATTACTGAATCCAATTCCAAAGTAGTAGTTAAACTCGAAAAAGTCAACATTTCAAATTATTTTTCATGAAGAATAATATCATGTCCTTGTATACTATATGTTTAAACAGTAAGATGCAAGGCTGTGAAATCTTTCTCATAGATAAATTTTACTTACAGATTAAAAGTTTTGGTTAACCCATACACTCTGATTTACTGTGAGAAATCTGAATACTTCATTAAGTGTATTGAATATAACATGTATAAAGTCTTGTGATTGTATTCTAGGTAAGGTGAAAAAAATATGTGTTTCTCAAGAAAAACCATAGACCTAACCCTTTAAACACTTACAAAGTTTAAAACTTATTTTTATTTCCTGAATATTTGAATGAAAAATATTTAAACCAGTCAGTTGATATAAATAACTATTTTTAGTAAATAAACTTCAATGAAACAGCATTTTTCTTTCAAAAGGCAACTCATGAATGAAAGTTACATTTTTTTTTCACTTCTTTGATGGATGAGAAAGCGTTGGAGAAGTTTAAATGTGTAACATCTGTTAGCATTAATGTCACACAGAAATCAAATATTTTACTAGATGTAACACAATAATCAATAACTATAAGTGAAAACTATAGCTAGATACCACCTACACTTACACTGGAAGTTAAACAAGGCTGTTAATGGGTTGAAATATTCAAAAAAATTCTGTGATTTTAGGGTTGGTAAGATTCTTTGATTCTTATCCCCTGTCAACCCCTCCATTTTCGCAAAAAAACTTTTTTAAACTTAGTTTTTAGCTCACTTGACCCAAAAGGTTATTCTCATCACTTGGCATCAAACTTTTACAAAAATTTCTCTTCTGAAACTACTGGGCCAATTGGAACCAACATGGCCGAAAACAGAACATACGGGTAAACTGCAGTTTTTGTCTTGTATCTCAAAAACTAAAGCATTTACAGCAAAACTGACATGGGCTAAAAATGTTTCAACAGGTCAAGATCTACCTGTCATAAAATTTTCAGACGAATCAGTCAACCCATTGTTGGATTATTGCCCGTGGATTGTTATTTTAAGGAAATTTTGCAGTTTTAGGTTATTATCTTGAATATTATTATAGATAAAGACAAACTGTAAACAGCAAAAATGTTCAACAAAGTAAGATCTACAAATAAGTCAACATACCAAAATCTTTGATTGACCCCTTATAGGAGTTTTTTCCCCCTTAAAAACGGCATCCAGCATAAACTTTCCTTTAAATATCTTCTCCTTTGAAACCACTGGGTCAATTGAGACCAAACTTTGTTGGAATGGTTCTTGGGTGACCCCCTTCCAAATATATGTCCGGCATCCACGACTTCCAACTGACATGGCTGCTGTTACTAAAAATAGAAAAAAGGGTGGGATGAATTTAAAAAATCTTCTGATATGAAACTACAAGGCCAGTTAGAACCAAAGTTGGCAATAATGGTCCTTAGGAGGTTCTCTTTCAGAAATATGTCCAATGACCTGGACTGTTAACCAAAATGGCCGCCACATCCGAATTTAGTTTAACATAGGGCCCTATGGGAAAATTCATTGAAAAATTTTCTTGTCTGAAACCACTTGACCAATTGGAACTAGACTTAGCAGCAGTGGTCCTAAGATGGTCCTCTTTCATAGTTAAGTCCTATGACCCAGACTGTCAACCAAGATGGCCACCACAACCCAACTTAGTTTAACATAGGGCCCTATAGGAAAAATCATTGAAAAATCTTCTGGTCAGAAATCACTTAGCCAGTTGGAACCAGAGTTGGCAGAAATGGTCCTTAGATGGTTCTCTTTTAGAAATGTGTCTGTTGACATGGACTGTCAACTAAGATGTCTGCCACAGCTGAACTTAGTTTAACATAGAATCCTATAGAAAAACCAGCCAAATTGACTGCAACACTTAAATCTTTAGGTCTGCTCAAGGTGAAAAGTTAAATCCAGGTGAGTGATAAGGCTCTTGAGAGCCTCTAGTTTTCATTCTTTAGAAAATTGTTTGTGAACATATATATTTTTTGAGAATTTCATATAATCTTTTATGTGGCAAGTAGATCAATAAACCTAAAAATTTGTGAAGGAGAAACATTTAAAATTTAAATCAGGGAAAGAAGTTTCAATCTTCAGGAGTGCAAATTAAAAACTGTTACATGTCTGATCATGAAAATGGTGACTTAAAAGATTAATAAATACCATCTGAAATAAATAGAAAGTATGAAGGCTGTGGTAACCACTCCTCTGTAATCTCGACAGAATTAAAGCTACATTTAACCAGTAAAAATCTTCCTACTCATGTCATTATAATGTAAATTTAGTTATCCCATTTTAAACTTCCTTATTTAGGCCATGATATTTATTTTCTGTTAAAGGGGAGAGCCTTTTTATCTCATGTCAAGAAACATGGCCGTCAGGGCTATAAATAGAACATATGGGTAAATTGCAGTTTTTGTCTTATATCTCAAAAACTAAAGCATTGAGAGTAAAACTGACGGGGTAAAAATGATCATCAGGTCAAGATCTACCTGCCATGAAATTTTCAGACGAATCGGTCAACCCTTGAATTGTCAATTTTAAGGAAATTTTCCAGTTTTAGGTTATCTTGAATATTATTATAGATAAAGACAAACTATAAACAGCAAAAATGTTCAACAAAGTAAGATCTAAATAAGTCACCAAAATTATTGATTGCACTCTTATAGGAGTGTTTGCCCTTTAAAGATGGCGTCGGGCATAAACTTTCCTTTAAAGATCTCCTCTGAAAGCACTGGGCCAATTGAGACAAAACTTTGGTGGAAAGGTCCTTGGGTGGCAACTTCCTAAATTATGTCTGGCATCCCCAACTTCCAACCAACATGGGTGCTGTTACTAAAAATAGAAAAAAGGGGCAATGAATTTCAAAAATGTTCTTCTATGAAACAACAAGGCCAACTGTATACCAAGATGGCCACTACAGCCAATTTAGTTTAACATGGGGCCCTATAGGAAAAATCATTGAAAAATCTTCTGGTCAGAAACCACTGGAAAAATTGGAACCAGGGTTGGCAGCAATGGTCCTTAGATGGTCCTCTTTCAAAATTATGTTTGATGACCCAAACTGTCAACCAAGATGGCCACCAGAACCAAACTTAGTTTAACATAGGGCCCTGTGGTAAAATTCAGTGAAAAATCTTGTCTGAAACCACTTGAACAATGGGAACCAGACTTTGCAGCAATGGTCCTTAGGAGGTCCTCTTTCAGAAATATGTCAGATTTCGTGGACTGTGAACCAAGATGGCGGCCACAGCCTTACTTAGTTTAACATAGGACCCTATGGGAAATTCACTCAAAAATATTCTTGTCTGAAACCACTAAGCAAATTAGAACTTATCTTGGTAGCAATGGACCTTAGGTGGTCCTCTTCAGCATTGTGTCCGATGACCCAGAATGTCAACCAAGATAGCCGCCAGGCTGAACTTAGTATAACATAGGGCCCTATGGGAAAATGCATTGACAAATCTTCTTACCTGAAACCACATGATTAATTGGAACCAGACTTGGCAGTAATGGTCCTTAGGAGGTCCCCTTTCAGAAATATGTCCGATTTTGTGGACTGTGAACCAAGATGGCTGCCACAGCAGAACTTAGTTTAACATTGGACCCTATGGGAAATTCACTCAAAAATCTTTTTGTCTGAAACTATTGAGCCAATTGAAACTAAAGTTGGCAGCATTGGTCCTTACATGGTCCTTTTTCAGAAATGTGTCCGATTACCCAGATTGTCAACCAAGATGGCTGCCACAGCCGAACTTAATTTCATAAAGGACACTATGGAAAAATTTATTTAAAAATCTTCTTGTGTGAAACCACTTAGCAAGCTGGAACAAGACTTATCAGTAATGGTCCTTAGATGGTTCCCCATTAGGAATGTGTCCTGGACTGTCAACAAAGATGGCTTCCACAGCTAAACTTAGTTTGTCACATGAATTGTTTCCAAACATACTTAGTTTTTTTTTACAATCATATTAATTGGTGTGAGAATGCATCTCGCGAAGTAAAACAGCCTCCCACCAAAAATTCTAACCTACTTATTGTGCTTTATTGACTTAGGTTAAATTTTAAGTCTGAGTTCAGTTATCAGATACCAAGCGACCCACAATCATATTACTTGGTGTGAGGATGCATCTCGGAGAGTAACACAGCCTCCCACCAAAATAAGGTCACTTTAACCAACTTGTCGCTCTTAATTACTTTGGTTAAGTTTTACGTCCGAGTTTAGTCCTCCGATACCAAGCGATCTATAATCATATTATTTGCTGTAAGGGTGCATCTCAGGGAGCTACACAGTTGCACACCAAAATTAGTGGGGGAACGAGGCGAACTTTGTAATCATAGATTTCTGGTTTCTATTGGGTCCATTTCTCAGCCTTTGTAATACCTAGACCAATTATATTTGGTGTATAGATAGTTCTAATTTGTTACATGTCAGTCTGACACCTGTCACCCTGCCTTGACCTAAATTTCATGCTCAGCAACTGCAATACCTAGACGGATCATATTTTGTCTATAGATAGTTCTGTTGCGTAAATTCCTGAGATTTCACACTTGATTTGACTTGCGTCACATTTTCATGATCAAGTCCATTTTTCTGTATCTGTAATGCACATGTACCTACATCCACAATATATGGTCTATAGATAGTTTTTGGCAATGACCTCGACGTCAATTTCACTCTTGAATGACCCTCGTCACATTTTCACAAATAAGTCAATATTAGTAGTATCTTTGGAAAAAGTGATTACTGTGAGAGATGACTAGTTAAATGAGGGCAAAGTAGTACCTTGGGACCAACTGATTACTGTCAAATATTAGGAAAGAAATTTTTACTTCAAGGTTTCTGTTTGTTTGTGTAAAATATTTGAAATTTAGAGTATTACCCCTATTTAGTTTTTTCAGTTTTGAAGAGTTTAGGTACTTTTATCAATATAGAATGTAAATTTCCCTATATTAACTTTGCTTTAATCAAATTCTATCCTGACTTATCTGTGGTCTCTTCCTGAATGTATAACTCAGTTTGACATGTCATATAAGGTTACTTAAGTCATCAATTTTTGTTATATTTTCCAAATTGCCAAGTTAAATAAAATAGCAAAATCATAAATTAATTTTATCTTTTAGGTATATTTTCACACCTTGTGAATGAAAGGGAATTTCATGTGAGTGTTGGAATTTCTGTCCCAAATATGTACGTCACATTATTAAGTAGCTTCATGTGATTTCCATCCCCTTACGTATCTACTTGAAAGTAAGAAGTAAAAATACTGTAATTATATCTTTTAATGAGCATAAACCACTAAAAATAAAACATTAATACAATTGGTCAGCTTGTTATTTAGTTAAAAGTTTATATAAAAATTTTTAAATTTGTTTTCTTTTTTCAAATGTAGGATGACTTTCATGCATAAAATTAAGAGAAAGGTAAATACTTTAATTGAAAAAATTTCCACATATGAATCTTACAGTATATGGTGGATCAGTTTTATCCAGAATTCGAACCAACCCATTAAAGTAATAATAAGCAGGTATAGTTTGAGTATAGGTCTGATTGATAAAAACTGCAAGTTCTTGGTGGGTATTTCCTCATAGAATAAAGTTTGAGTGGTGATATAGCCAAAATGTTGTACAATTTGCCTAAACACATAATGACCATAAACAAACATACTGTTTAATTTATAAAGAACAAAATTTTTATTTGGGCAAGAATATCCTTTTATTTTTTTGGTTGGAAATTTAAATGGCTTCAATAGACAAAAAATTCATTTTCCAAATATTTCACTTAAAGACTAATATTTTTCAAAATAAGTCAAGTAAGTGACACTTTTTTACTTTTTGACGAGTTGGGGCCCTTTTTCTTGACTAAAACACAACTATATTTAATTGTGACATCAGAAGTTTTTTTGTTGGTGAAGTTTGTGAACTGGCCACTGCAGATAGTATGACATGAACATCTCCCATTGGTCATCCTAAAACAGTATTTCTGGAAGAATGCTTAAACTAATATTATACACTCTTTACTTTTTTAAACAGAATCAATAAAATTTTGTACAACTATTAATATATGTTAAAAATTTAACTTGAAGCTGCATTTTTTTGCTCTCTGTGTGTTTTAGTGGCCGAAATTCCACTGTACATAAGAGTTTTAGTTGTTTGGGTGACAAGTGGACTTAATGGTCATTAAAGTCTAAATATGTACTATAGTAATCGCCAAGTGAACTGTAAAAACAGCTGATTATGGTAAACATTGGAAGATTTTCAAACTAAATATCCCCAAGTCTGTGTTTAAAGAAAATTCAAGTCATTCTTGACATGAATCCAATATTTTTACATAAAATGATTACATTCCATACAGTAAATTCTAATAATATAAAGCTTGGAGAATGTGGTTTATGACAGAGGGGAAAAGGTCAAGTCTGACTAGAAAATCCTTTAAAAATGGAAAATGGGGAGAATAGGCCACAGATATCATGCAAAACAATATGGGTAAATGAAAAATGCAGAGAAATGGAAAATAAAAGATTTTGGCTAAGACTAAATACTTAGCACTGCCACAACTGAACATATGTACATTTAATATTAGGAAAGGAGGAAAATTAAACAACGGTGTGGATTATATCTTCTTTATTAATGCAAATAAACCCACTAAGGGTTAGGCATATACAGAAAATACAAGACATTACAATGTATAACAAAACAGTAAAGAAATCGTTTACAGCTTATTAGCATCTTCCCTACTCTTACGAAGACACATACTGCTTTGAAATCAGTGGGTGTTACAATCATACAGATTAGAAAGTCTGGACCATCATGCAAAATAAAAAGTCATTCATGTACATACATAATAAGAAGAATAGAACTAGGAACTAGGAAAAATTAATAATGGAAGATTTATTTATGTGATGCTCAAACAGTCACATTTTTGCCCATTAATAAAAACATTGCACAAATGCCTGAAGTTATAGTGATAACTTTGGAAATAATTATTGCATTCTTAAAGATGTACAAACCAATTATAACCCCCCCCCCCCCCCCCCCCCCCCACCACCACCACCAACACACACACACACACACACACCCACCAAAAAGATATAAATAAATGAAATGAATAAAAAGAAAAAAGGAAAGCAAAACCAAAATAACAAGAAAGTATTCTTAAATTCTTTTAAACTTTAATGACAAATTGTTAAAATTTTAAGCTTTAACCTTTTTAAAATGAATTTGCTATAAACATAGTCAGTTGTATAAACAATTGGATGAGGATTACTACCCACTCAGTTCATATATAGGATTGGATAGTTTATTAATCCTGATTAAAAAGTGGACCACACTCATATAAGATATGCATGTTTTGTGTTAATTTAAACTCTTACCAAATAGTAAGGTATTCAAGGATTAGTAGTATTACAAGATGTACCCATTCAAGGGGAATAACTCAGGTCACATGACTGTTTAAACAATTGGATTGAATAAAGTTCTTTTGATTTAATCATTAATGTTTTTCTTTTTCAGGTACACAGTGATATGAGATGAGAGGAACCTGGTACAACAAATACATGTAAGTTTACTTCATTGATAATTCATTTATATCAATGATTTATGTAGTATATTTAGTAAGATTAGTTTGTGTTTTTTTGATAGATATTTATGGACTGTAAAATATTTTAGGATTTGATATTTTTACTTTCAAAAGAAATAATGCATACAACAAAAAGAAAAGCATTTTTGACAGTGTTTATATCCTTGTTTAAAATTCCTTTTATACTATATCTATTTAATATAAAATTAATTCCCTTTATTTTACAAACATATTTTTTTAACTTTATAATAAAAATACATGAAAGTGTTGATTTTTATGCTGCAAAAAAAACCCAAAAAAACCCACCAGAATCTTATCCAAATTTGTATACAAAATTGACCAGACAGTTGGCTGTTTCATATATATTTTTTTCTGATTTTTTGTAGACTCTTTTATGAAAATTAACATTTATCTGATATAAGAAGAAAATATGGAATAAAAAATTGTTTCTGAGGGTAAATTACATGTCTCAGAATCTAAGAATAAAATATTATCTTATGTAATTACCCAATAACTCTGAATTTATCATAGGTATAAGAATGCTCTATTTTTTACTTTAGAATTTATTTTCAGATTAAGATTTAGCACTCATAGATGAAATTATATTATGTAGGCATTAGAAATATTTAAGTTTCTTCAAAGGCTTATTGAGTCAGAAATCATTGTGACATTTTTACTTTATTTCTACCTTGCTGACCTATTTAACAATTGAATCAAATTGACCAACTTATCCCTAGTCATTGACTTAATCTTGCAACCATCTTATCAAATTTTCTTTGATTTAATTTAACAGGTATGAATTTACACAGAAGTGGAATATATTTGCTTTTAGTGTCATTGAGACCATAGAACATAAGCTATTATACAAATATCATTTAGTTAAAATATTTGTGTAACAATCAAACTTGCTTGTGTGGAATATTTAGCTAGTGCTTATTAAGCAAATATTTGGGGCTTTTTAAAAATGATAGCCATAAGTTTTTATCATAAAGATAATGCTTTTGACAAAAGAATATAATATCTTCATACCTTGCAGTACAGTTAAGTATATAATTTGACCTAGTTAAAAGGTCATTGGTATGGAAAAGGACACACCATCCCATCCCTTTTGTTCCAAGTCTCTTTAAAACAATTCATCTTGTATTCTTTTGTACACTACAAACATTTAAGGACACAATGAAAAATTCTTTTATAATTCCGAAACTATTTTGCATTGTTGTGTCGACATGGTGATGAAACATATTTAAAATTCTACAAAATTTAGGTGGCTTTAATTGTATGTAACTGAGTTAAACAAATTAAAAAGATTTGTAAAAGCTTAGTTACAAACTTTGTTGAGAACACCCTTAGAAAGTAAGTAGACATTTTTTATTACAAATTGTCACAAGTTGTCATTTGGTGTGACATATTTGTGTAATAATTGTCACATATATAGGTTATGTAAACTGCTTCAAAGATATTAACCATATCATTTACATATATGCAACAAGATATCTACCAGGAAATAGTTGATATGTATAAAGATAACACCTAAGGTTTTTTTTTTTGCAAACTTCAAATTCATATTTAAATTAAAAACGTTTTTCAAAGAACATGCCTTCCCTCAGTAGATTAAATTTTATGCATTTTTACATTGCTTCCTGGAAAATTTAAGAAATTTTATTTCATGTTAAAGAATTATTGAAATGTTTTTTTGTAACAATAAATTATAATATTTAGAAGTACTGATCCTAGATTAAAGGTGGAATTAGAAGAATAAAAATATAAAAAAAATAGAACATTCCTGATTGGCTAAATGAAAAATCTGGCCAAAGAAAAAATGAATTGTATCAGATAGAGTGACTTGATTTTTTCTGCCCTTATTTCTAAAAATTCTTTAAGTTTCTTTTAGTATTTTAAGCCCACCAAAAAAAGAAAGAATAGAAAAGTAAAGTATAACCCAAAAATTCAAATTGGCTGCACCAGTTTTTTTTTATGACAGATTGTATTTTCTTCCAGAAATGGCCGTTTTCGAGTTGAGACAATCGAGTGGAGACAAATTAATGTGTGCTCGTCTTATGAGAATTCTTAATACATTCGTTTATTGTGACTCTTGACCAATCAAATGTAACGTCAATATACCTTTTCGATTGTTCATACTGAAAATACATATTTGTGCGAGGCCTAAAACCCCTGTTTTTACGGAAGAAATAGGTACTTACACTCGTTCAAAAATGAAGAACTGGAAAATCTTCAATTCGTTTTTAAAATTCAGCATCTTTGCTCTCGTTTGCTGTGCTCCACTCGAGAAAGACGTGAATTTTAAAAACTCGTTGAAGGTTTCCCAGTCTTCATTTTGAACTCTTGTGAGAACCTATTAAGCTTATTATCTGTCCTTAAGGAGAAATCTTTGATTTTTTAGAGGAGTGGGAGAAAAAAAGGATTTTGGGCAAAATTTTCCATTTTCAGAGAAAAAAGAAGGCATTCAAACAAATGTGGTGAAAAATAAGGCAGGATTGAATGTCATCTGGAAATAATTACCCGTAGTAGTATATTTCTTTGGGAAAAAAAAGATTGGATACAATTGTGAAAAAAATATTTCAGGATTAAAAACTTCCTAGTATTTTCTGTGTCATTGTATGTTATTTAACATGTTTAAATATGTAAAAAATGTTGGCACAAGAAAAACTCCTTTCTGGTAAAATTGATAAGATGTCCTATATACTACAACTATCTGAAAACTGTTCTGCATTCTGTTCATCTTCAAGCTGCAAAGAAGTGCTTCCAGGTGGAACCTACATTCTCAATACCCATGCCATGGCTATAAATGTAGATAACTGATAATTTATTTGATGTATGTAATTTTAGTAAAGTGATGGATTTTCATCAAATCAGTAGTAAAAGTATGTTTGTTTCAAATAATATACAATGTATAAACAAGTTAGGAATAGATAACACTGCGGGTAACCCAACTTATACACCGACCACACTCACTAAGCATGAAGTCCTTGATAACCACAAGACTGTTTTTTATTCCTTTGGCATTTCTGCAAAGGGTGACGAAATGGATCTTCCTGCTCTTTATTGGAATCCTAAACTACATAAGAATCCGTTTAAACAAAGGTACATTGCTGGGTCAGCTAATTGCTCTACAAAACCTGTTTCAAAGATTTTAACATTCATATTGACATGCATTAAAGAGGGCCTTCAGAGTTACTGTGAAACATTATATTCCACCAGTGGCATCAATCAGATGTGGATTCTTATAAACTAAAAAAATTTACTATAATATCTAAAATCTTTGGCTATATGCAACAGTCTAAAAACATTTGACTTCTCTACTTTTTACACTGCCATACCATATTCTCAATTAAAATATCGATTGAAAAAACTAGTACATCAATGTTTTATCAAGAAAAATTGCACACGGGTACAAATTTCTAGTTTTAGGTAGAGAAAAGGCTTATTTCTTGAAGAGCCATTCTTATTCTGGCAAAAAGTATTCTGTTAGATTTTCTCATAGACAAACTCCTCTCCTGGCCGATCTGTTTCTGTACTCATATGAAGAGGACTTCATTCAAGGGCTACTACTTGAAAACAAAAAGAAACTAGCCCAATCCTTTAATTTCACTTTCTTCATCTAATCTACCCCAGTGAGCTTGATTAAGGTTACTACAGATACATTGAAGTCTGCCAACATTTGTCATTTGAAGACAAAAACTTTTTGAAAAATGTGATGACTTCAACTTTCCTATTGTTAACATTCCCTTCTTGAGTAGCAATATACCAGGATCCCCTGCATATGGTGTCTACGTTTCTTAGCTTATGAAGGGCATGCATTAGTTATCATGACTTGATAAGTTGATGTCATCACTTAGGAAATTTTACGGTCGTCATCATGAATTGATTGACCATTACAGTGTTCCAATATCTAAGATGATGTTGGACCTGTTCCCACTGTTGTAACATTTCATGTATTTCACCAATTTGTGACTACCACCGGATTGACTTTGTTGAACTTCATGATGGGTGCTGTATATGGAGCAGGAACTACTTACTGTTCTGGAGCAGCTGAGTTCACTCCTCGGTTTTATAGGAGTTAATGTTGTTCATCGTTTTTAGCTCACCTGGCCATGTGAGCTTTTGCCATCACTTGGCGTCCGTCGTCCATAAACTTTCACGTATTGATCATCTCCTCTAAAACCAATGGAGCAAATTTAACCAAACTTTACAGAAATGATATATGGAAGGTCCTTTACTAAGACTGCCGAAATTTTTCCGATCCGCCAAAAAACATGGCTGCCAGAGCAGGACATAGTTTAAAATTCATCTCCTCTGAAACTACTTGAGCAAATTTAACCAAACTGTTCTGGAATGATGTATGGAAGGTCCTTTAGAGGGATTGCTCATTTTGTTCGAATGCGACAAAGATCATGGCTGACAGCAGGAACATAGTTTAACATACATGCCGATGGAAAAAAACATATTTTGATCATCTCCTCTAAAACTATAATAGCAAATTGAATAAAACTGTACTGGAATGATGTATGGAAGGTCCTTTACAAAGTTGGCTCATGATGTTCAAATCTGAGAAAAACATGGCCGCCAGAGGGGAAATACTTTTAACTTTGGACCCTATGAGAAAAATATATTTTGATCATCTGCTCTGAAACTTTTGAAGCAAATTCAACCAAAGAATTAATGGAAGTTTGTAGAAGCATTTTGTCAGGTGAGCCCACTGAGCCTCTAGTTTAGTTTTCAGTGTTTATTTGTTGTGCTTGATGTTGTTCCTTTATCTTCCTGGGTTTGTCCGTCTAACGCATTTCGTTTTTTGGTTTGCTCCCCAGAATAGAGAATGGAAACAGGGAATGTGTCAAAGAGACAACAACCCGACCTAAGAACAGAAAACAGCTCTAGGCTACCAGTGGGTCTTCAACACAGCGAGAAAATCCCGCACCTGGAGGAGGGCTTTAGCTGGCCCCTAAACTGTACAATAATGCATACTAGTTCAGCGAAATTGAGTGCACATTAAATTCTGAAACATACAAATGAACCAAAATTAAAAAAACACACAGGTATATTTGACTCTGTATAATCAATATAAGGCCAATTAAAAATAATTGATAGATTTTCATTCCCACCCGCCCCTCGAAAATCCCTTGCCCCGATTTTTTTTATTTTCCTGTATCCGCGTCCGGTATGTAACAAGTATTAGCGTTCTCATAGAAATACATAATTCACAATAATAGTAACATGGTTTTCACAATTATGCTAGTTCTTGTCGGTTTAAATGAAAGAAAAGGGTTGTGGGCATCAAATATTAGTGACAAGTTGACAGATTTTAATGTATTTAACAATTTTGTCGGCGGTAAAATTGACGGAAAGCTCAGTTCGAGTAAAAGTGACTTATCTACTGAAATCGATCCATGCACCAAACTCGGTGATGCAATTCCCTGCTTAGGCCACTACATTGAATTAAGGGTCAATGTTGATGAAAATAAAAATGTTGAAAGCTCAAAAATGGATGCCCTGAAAATTTTGCAATCAGTTCTAGCTTGTAAAGGCATTACTTGGAATTTTATTCTTTTATCCAAATAGACTTTTGTGTAGTACTTGTATTCTCCTCTAGACTTTAGTTTGAGCAGAAAAAGATCCTACTATGTGCTGTTTTGGCAATCTGTGCCCTCAACATACTTCAAATTACAATTTTGTCTGCATCTCATTCTAGAACAACTAATTTAGAATATGTAAAAAATAAAATTAAAATTAAAATCCTCCCACCCGCCCCACTTTATTTTTGGTAGTTGGATGAAAATCTGGCGGTTCCCTATAGTAATCAGTCTGTCCGTCAGCATTACCTTTGTCGTACGATAACTTAAGATTGCATTCACGGATTTTTATGATTTTTATACACAATATTGGACTTGACCAAAGGTAGGTCCCGTTCAGTTTTGAGGAAAATCAGACAATAATCTGAAAACTTAGTTTTCATATGAAAAAATGCATATTTTGAGAATTAACCTTATGTAACTTTAGATTGCCTTTACAGATTTTCATAAATTTTATACACAGTGTTGAACATGATCAGAGGAAGGTCGCTTTTGAATTGAAGGAAAATTGGAAAACTCTTTTTGTGGGAAAACTTTGTTTTTTATATGGAAAATGACAAATTTTGAGAAGTTCATGCTTTTTGATAGATAAAATAAATGTATGAAATCACAACTAGATTTTGAAGTGTTATTGATTCCTATGAGTTCAATCACACAAGCCGGGAGGGCCCTTTCTGACATTGTCGGTATTCTAGTTAAATTTTGTTGGCCTATCTGATATGAAATTTTGTTATAATTTCCAGTTGTTTGATTTTTTTCTCTTTTTCTTAAGATTTTTTTTCACATAATTTTGGAATATAAACAAATAAGCTGAATTATTCAGACAATAAAGTATTTTTTGCCTGTATGTATAACTGGTACTTGTTTTCCTGAAAGCTGACAAGACACAAAAGATATGTAAAGGAATGTACACTGAGGATAGAGACAATGCATAACTAAACATTCTGAATGAAAATCTGGCATTCATTGCTAATAACAACAGTTTAAACTTTACATGACCTAGTTATTATGCATTTTAAGGTGCACTTTGTGTTCTTGCTGCACATGTTTATTGACGATGTGCAAGTAGATATGTCAAATATGCAGACCTATAAGAACATCAAATTCCTATGGGTGTGCCTGTCTATTATCACTGACTTTCAAAAATCATTGTCAATGTTATTGTATGTTTTTGTTAAAATTTATTGCATGTATATTTGTAAATACATTGGATCTGACAATAATAATGTTTTAAAAGTAAGAACTATATATAAATGTAGCAAAGGGGAATTATTTTTTTCTTTTCTAAAAGAAAAAATTTCATGTATACAGTGAAACCTGCCTTTAATGACCTTCTAATGGGAACATTAAAGCAGAATCACAAGGAAAACTGGTCACTTTATACAAGTTCAGTACAGAGGGAAAAATAATTAAAATTATGTTTGACAAGTTAAAAGTTGTCACAGTAAATGGTTTAGGTAATGGATCTTTTCATGGTTTTCAGAAATATTATACCACTTCAGCTGAGGTTTTCTCCCTTGAAATGACAAAATTGACAAAATTTGAACACCTAGTGTCTGTAGAAGAAGAATAGCAGATTTCTTATAAAAATTTTGTTTTATAATTTATATTGAAGGTGTATATGGGCAATACCTTGATCAAGGTCGAAAACAAGCACTATCAGATAATTTTTGTGGGAGTTACTGCCCAAGCCTTAGTTTTAGCTCACCTGTGAGCTATTGCCATCACTTTTCGTCTGTCCATCATCTGTCTGTCAACATTTCTCATTTTGAACTTCTTCTAGAGAACCGCTGAATGGATTGAAACCAAACATGGCATAAATGTTCCCTATAAGTTGATGACCATGTGTTGATACTTTGTTGCCAATCCATCATCCAAGATGGCTGCCAGCAGGGAATTTAATTTAACATAAGACCTTATTTGAAATTCATACAAAAATCCTTTCCTAGAGAACCGCTGAATGGATTGAAACCAAAAATGGCATGAATGTTCCCTATGAGGTGCTGACCAAGTGTTGGTACTTTCTTGCCGATCCATCATCCAAGATGGCCGCCAGCGGGGAACTTAATTAAACATAGAACCTGAAGGGAAATACATACAAAAATCTCTTTCTAGAGAACCTCTGAATGGATTGAAACCAAACATGGCATGAATGTTCCCTATGAGGTGCTGACCAAGTGTTGTTATTTTGTTGCCGATGCATCATCCAAGATGGCCACCATCGGGGAACTTAGAACCCTATGGGAAATACATACAAAATTTACTCTAGAGAAACCACTGAATGGATTAAAACCAAACATGGCATGAATGTTCCTTGTGAGGTGCCAACCAAGAATTATTTTACTTGGGGGATGCCAAAAACTATTAGTCGACAACACACTTAGCTGGACAAATCAAATTGACCAAGTTTGTGCTAGCATTTCATCAAGAATATGCCATCTTTCTAAAATAAAGAAATTTTTAGATATTAATGCCAGGAAAGCATATTATGATGGGTATATTCTTCCCCTTATCAATTAATGCTGTATTGTTTAGGGAGAATGTAAGAATGAAGGGATAACAAGAATATTAAAACTTCAAAAAAGAGCAGCAAGATTAATTCTTGATGCAGACCCTTTATCCTCATCAGCCCCCTTATTTAAAGAACTTTGGGTGGATGACAGTTGAAAATAGAATCAAATTTCACAAATATTTACTGCTATATAAATGTATACTGAAAGAAGCACCAGAGTACCTAATTCAAAAATTTCAACTTATATCAGTTAATCATCCTTATTCTTTAAGGGGTGTTACTCAAGGTAATTTGATAGTTCCTAAACCAAAAACTGAGCTGTTTAAGAAATCTTTTGCTTATTCTGGACCAGTATTATTGAATGGACTCCCGAGTTCAAAACACTTTTACTTTTAAACAAATTATCAAAAGGTACTTGAGGCAGTCCTATTAAGTCTTGATATGAATGTTACTATTTTGATTTGTATACAATATCTTTTACTACATGTAAATAAACTTTTATTTGTTTTAATGGTACACTATATGATTGTGAACTGACTATGTGTAAATATCTGTTTCAATGTTTACTTGTTTTCTCTTATTATTATTTCTATTATTTTGTATTGTAAATGAGGGCCTCACTAACTGTGTTTACCCTCTTTAAATAAAGAATATTCATTATTATTATTATTATTATATTACTTTGATGCCGATCTGTCATCCAAGATGGCTGCCAGCGGGGGACTTAGTTTAACATAGAACCCTGTGGGAAATATTTATACAAAAATCTTCTTCTAGAGAACCACTGAATGGATTGAAACCAAACATAGCATGAATGTTCCTTATGATGTTCTGTCACCAAGTGTTGTTACTTTGGTGCCAATCTGTCTTCCATGATGATCGTCAGCAGAAAACTTAATTTAACATAGGACCCTATGTGAATTATATACAAATGGCTTCTTCTTGCAAATTACTGAATGGATTGAAACCAAACATAGCATGGATGTTAATTCCAAGGTCCTTCAGCAATGAATAAATGGAAATATCAGGTGAGCATTACAGGCTTCTTGGGGCCTCAGGTTCTGTATCAACTTGTTGTTAGCACTCTCAATTCTAAATTTCTCAACCGATTTTACCCAACTTAATATGGAAGATGTATATTTATGATACCTTGATTAAGTTTGAGAGGACTCTTGGATAATTTTTCTGGGAATAACTACCCTTGACATAGTTTTTCCCTATCACATTCTTTTTAGTGCTCTAGATTCTACATTTTTTTGTCAATTTTAACCAAGTTTGTGAGGAAGTTGTATATTTAAAATTCCCTATCAGTCACTTGAAATATTTTTCTCTTCTCTACAATATATATATGCAGCAGGACCCTTTGTGATGATCACATCAAGAATACTAGATATGTATCTATTTTTAGAATTCAGACAGAAGTTTTTCAAGTGCATTCAATTCAAATTACATTCTTATTTATGACAGTTGAAAGGTTTTTTATGCAATACCTGACATTTGTTAAAAGAACTTCAAAAGAGTAGAATAATTTAGAACAACAAATTTATCTTCTCAAGCTTAAACACTTTTGATGAAAAAAAAAACCATTAAGCTTATTTAGTTGTGTCACCATTTTCAAATCATTAAACCTCAGAATTCTTTGTGAATTAAAAGCTAATTTTGTTGTGATTGTAGTAATTGTATACTGGTGGGTAATTTGTAAAAATATTCATTGAAAAAAAGCTGCCTCAATGTAATATGGTGTATGGTTACCTTTAAATGTTTTCTTTGGTAAACCACAAAAACCTAAAAAATTAGTGAATTTTAAGTGAATTTTGTAGAATCCAATTGATGTTCATAGAAGCAGATTAATCTTACCTATAATCTCATGATTGTAGGGTTGATAAAAAGTTGTATATGAAAAAGTCATATTTTAAAAACTTTATGAATGAAACGAAAGTCATTTCATGAATTTCATTCATAAATTTTAATATATGTTTATATTGAATCATTTAAACTGTATTTATTTTTCAGTAATAAATTTTAAAGTTCAGAAAAATGTATTAAGAACATCTGTTTTATCTTAATTTTTTGTGAGGCCAAGCAGGTGGATAGTATTATGTATGCAAAAAAACAATTACTGCTAACTTCTAGGTTCTCTTACTTTTCCCTCTGAGACGGAAAGTGAATAGCATTTGCACCTTGGCCCAAGAACTGTGAGCTTTTGCCATCACTAAGCAGTTTGCAAAATATTTGACACATCACAACCTGTTGAGAACAAATTTGTATTTTGAGGTACGATTCTTACACTATTATGTCATGGGGTTGATTTGCAGCTTGGACAGATATGGTCAAGCCTTACTATAAATAGATTTTCAATTAAAAAAAAGAATTAAAAATCTTCTTTGAAACCACTTTTTAATTAATTAGGACCAAATGTTTATGGAAAAATGTTTGGTTAGTCTCCTTGTAAAATAAGAAATCAGCAAAATGATATTTCAAAATATTGTCATCTTAAACAACCGGGTTGCCCTGTCCAGATATAAAACTGGAATATAGGGTTTTTCATCCTTCCACCAGCTACATTTTGATTCTATAACCAATTTTCTACCCTCACTAAAATTTGAAAATTTTACTAAAAATTGAGCCAGATATGACAGAAATCAAAAGAATTTCCTTAGCTTTTAACAGGATTTTCCATTGAAAAAATGTGGTTATTACTTCTGCAAATTAAGTGAGGGGAGACTATTGTTTAATTTGGGCTTTATATATTATAATTTGAAAAACAAAGTAGTTTGCAGATACATAGAAAGCATAATTAAAGAGAAAAGTTTATAATGAACAAAGAATTGTGTTTAACAGAAAATAATCTTTAGTTATATATAACTTTATTTGAAATGCAAATTTATACCCCGAGGGGTTGACAGCATTATTTAAACATTAACATAACATAAATTAAAAGTAGAATAGAAATACATAAAAAAAAAATGTGTAAACAAATACACATATAATGCAGCTGTAGAGTCCACTTTCCTTAGTAACTATGGACTTTTTTATAAATGGAGCAACAAACCGCATAAGATCGTTAGAAGATAAAATAAGTTTTAGTTTTTCAAAAGGCAAATAATTATTTATACTTGGTTATATTTCAATGATGTTATTGAAGTAATCTTGCCTTAACATGTCATATTTCGGACAATTGAAGAAGAAATGGTATTTCATCCTCTATCTCATTTAAATTACATTTTTGATATATTCTGTTTTCTCTTTTAATGTTTTTATACCGTCCTCTTTCAATTTCTAAAAAGTGTTCACTAACTCTCATTTTTATAAGGTTTTTTCTATTTTCAAAGATTTCACTTTGATATTGGGTTTTTATTTTACTGTCTTTTTTCACTGTTTGTAATTTTTTAAAGAAAACACTTTCATAATTATTTCTAAGTTTCTGTTTCAAAGTTTTAGTTAAATTAAATTTCTCTTTTTGGTAGTTTATTACTTTCAATCGGATTTGATCAATGTCATTAGAAGTGCATATATTATCAACAAATGCAACCAGGAGTAAGTTCCAGTGGAGTGAAGGGACTTAGATAATAAGAATGCATCATCTAGTAAAGGATTATTGTTTCCATTTATAAGTAGAAATAATGATAAGTACAACTCATACAGGCCATAGGTAATCAATTTACATGTCTATTTTTATTACATAATCAAATAATTCTTTAGTAAAAACTTTTCAAGAAACAAAATTTTTCAGTCATTGAACATTTTAAAATTTAAATATATCTTTATATGCTTTCATCTCCTTGATAGCATTCAGTTCATGTTTTTGTATAAAAGGAATGTCAAGTATTTGTGTCAGTGGCACATGACATATTGGGAAAGTGGTTAGAAATTTACCTGTTGTTAATGTAGGAGTTCAGACAGGAATTACCAGGGGAAAACATACTTATTTTCTGTAAGTATTCAATAATTTAAACTGTCAAAAATTTATTGGTGTTAACAATGAAATTGTAAATTTTTTTTCTTTTGGATGATATATATTTAAATTGATAATGGTTTTTTTCATTTCATACTAATTAAAAGTAAAAATATTAAATTTACAGTACAATTAATTTGCATTAATAAATTAATTATTACAAATAAGTGAAAGTAATAGTCCTACTCTGCCTTAATTTTTACCCAATCCTTCCAATAGATAAAAGTAAAAGAAAAAAATATATTAAAATTCCAGTCACTTGCATATATATTCTAAATTGAAAAATTTGCCAAAAATGTTGAAAAATATTCAGAGATTATTCGATTAACTGCTGTTGAATGATCCATGGGTGAGTATTTTTCTAATCCTTTGCTTTAAACAGTATGGCACTTGTTAATAAAAACAAAGCTTTACCTTCAAAGTATGAAGTTGATAATCGTGTATCACTCAGCCAGTTTGGATGCTGATACAAAAAATGGAAATTCAGTAAATTGAATCTCAAGCTTGCAGTGCTATATAGCTTGGAAAAAACAAACACACATACACACACACAAAATAAAAGTCCCAAAACACACAAATTTCCCTAGAAGACCTAGATATAATTGTCTGAACTTTGATATGAAAGGAGGGATATGATGGATACATTTTTGACACTTTATCTCCACATTTATGTGACAAAAGTTCTTTGCAAAGAAGAGCACTTCAAAATATGTTTTTCATATTAAAGTAGAAGTATTAACAGCCCAGCTGCCCACATGTTTGATAAATCCGAAGAACGGGTTGTTTTTAGGGGGTGGTATATTAAGTGACCTCTCCTCTTTTAAGTATTTGTATTATTAAACGTAAGAAAGGTAACAGAAAAACACATCTAATAAAAGTACACAAGATAGGAAAAATTGTTCAGTGCATGTTACTAAAGGGAGATAACTGTACTTCTGCAGTTTAGTCCAGACTATAATTTTCTTTGGTTACATTGTATGTTGTTTATGAGCAGATTATTATTTCATTCCAGCAGTAGCAAGAAAAAATTTTGCTGTATTCTTTTTCAGGATGAAATAAATAAAAATGGGAAAGACTTTAATATTCCACTATTTAATTAGATTTTTTATAACTTATCGTTATATACCTTCTAACAATTTTGTACCAAGTAAAAACAGTTGTGTCAGTGCTTAACATGAACTGACTATTATATGAATTCAATATTTTCTTTTTGTAACTCACTGCTCACTTATTATATAACTGAATACTTGCTGTATATAACTTTTTATAACTTGATACAGTAGACTCCATGAAATAGGATATCTGATAAAAGAATATATCGGGAAATGGGGTATGATATCAAAACTCAAAACCATTTCTTAGTTATTCTGTGTTAAATTTATTGGATATTTCCATACCTGATAATAGAATACTCCTGGAATTGGATAGAATTTTCTTCTAACATTGATGACAATGTCATTATAATAGAATATTTTTGTTTCTGTGTACAAGAAATGACTTCTTGAGTCGACAAATTTTCTTTCAAGAAGACAATTTTCATTATATTTAAACATATTTTTTTGATCAAATGACTTAGTCCACCCTAAATTCAAATAAATGTGGATAGATTGAAATATGCCACAAGATGGAACAATATATGCATATAAAATGTATAAAAATGAAATTAATTGGCTGATTTTTGTCAGAATTGTTGTTTCTGTCTTAATTGAATATCCTGGATAATGGGATATTTTTTGTTGACAGTTTTAATATTCAATTAGCAGGGTCTACTGTACTTTGTTTTCATAATTTGCTACTTGCTTTTCAAAGATCTTTCTCTTTACATGCCAGTTTTACCTTATATAACTGTGACGATCAGTAAACAGATTTCATGGTTGATAAAATAAACTTGATAAATAAAAACCCAGGTGGCAGCTCTTTGGGTCGACTCTGTTGGGGGGAGGGGGGGGGGGTTGGGGTTGTCAGGTCATAATAGGGAAAGCCTGACCACAGACCATAGTGGGAAATAACCTCCTTGGAGAATGCCATGCTCCCTACACACTAAAGACCCCTTCTGCAATTTTCAAAAAAGAGTAGGCTGGTGGCCGCGACGGAGGGTTAAATTATCTGATCCTACCTACATGACCATTCTGCTTTTACAGTGGCAGTCAAAATTGGTTCCCCTTTGTGTCCTGTCCCACCCCTATTTTAATGTGTTTGATAAATTGTTGAACTGGTTCTCCTCCTGAAGAAGCAAGAAATATTTGCCACTGCAAGCAGCAATAATCAATAAACTTTGTACATGGGGAGCAAGTGAACATGGTGTTATTTATAGGCAAACTTGTCAGCTGAAGGCATTTGACTTTTTACCTGCATTGCCAACGGTGAAAGCAGCTCCAGTAACCACTTGAGTCAGTCTGTCCGTCTGAAAGACCTTGGGTAGGAAACTTTCATCAAAGTTTTCTTGATTTCTACAGGTGGGAATGATTTTAAAAATTCAACAATACTCAAAACACTAGAAAAATTTTCGTGAAAGTTTTCTTTGCTTCTACAAAAAGGAATGATCTTATATTTTGTCTACAGCTTCATAATGTTGAGTTGTAGTGTGTAAGATATTTTTGGAACTGTCGTGCAGCCAAATCCTGTTTGCTGATGGTTTAAAATTCAACTATACTAAAAAAGATAGAAAAATTTTCGTGAAAGTTTTCTTTGCTTCTACAAAAGGGGATGATTTTATATTTTGTCTGCAGCTTGATAATGTTCAGTTGTAGCGTATAAGCAATTTTTGGATCTTTTGTGCTGCCACATCCTGTTTGCCGATCAATGAATTGCATGCCTTGACGCAGGTCCAGACCCAGTTTTGGTCTTGTCGTATACTTCAACTTCATGTTGACTCTTCTAAAAGTGTTAGCAATATTATTACAATTGACCTTAATTTATTGCTTTAGTGACTCTCCACACTGCAACTTTTTATGTCCTAGTACCTGTATCAAAATGTGAAAATGGTGAAACTATATCAATTGATTGTTTTTACGATGTAACATTTTATGGGTTTATTAAACATATCAGTATGATATATGCAAGTTCAGTTCAGTACCTGGTATAAAGCAAATTTGAGCCCTCTACATCCCATAGATAAAAGAAAAAAAAACACCTTTGCTTTAAAAGGTATTCTTAGTGAATAAAGATCAAAGTCAGGTGACAAGTGGGTGTTAGCTGACCTGGTTATTTTGGGAGTACAAAACACGAAATGATTCATTACCTACATGACATATGAAAGGTAGAATTTTACACTTAATTATACCTATCATCTCTATGTGCAACAATGTCTATGGCTTTAATACAACATATTTCTCATGTTACTCCTGAGAGCAAAATATTTACCTTTAAAAAGTGAAGCCCACTTGGCAACCTTGTTGATGGGTGGGTCAGAGCAATGCTCTGAATAAATTTGGTTAGTGACTGTGAAATAGTAAAATTCTGTACAAGGAAAAAAATATAAATTCATTTGGATAATCTAATAAAGCTGTTCAATGGTACAAATACAAAATACCCAACATTCAAGAAACAAAGTGTTGCAGTGTCTAAACAAATTTTAGATGAAATAAAAGAATCGTAGTGTATTGGTTTTTGAACTTATTTCCAAACCAACACAGGATGCAGTTCATTATAAAAATTTAGTCAATTAGTTTATATATTTACATAAATAGGTCAGACACGGTGTCACTAATCTATATTGCAACCTGTTAAAATAGTTCTGGTTCCAGATGAGAATGATCTGTTGTGCTTGTTGTTATAATTAATATACCAAGTGATAAATAATGTTTTATTAAGTATTTATGTACCTGAATATTGAATATTACCACAATATTATATATTTCATTTTTTTATAGTGGAAATTAAAATTTATTTGGATTTTTCTTCTATCTGTAAAGACCCTCATTTCCGGCTTCTGTATAGTAATGAGGCATTACCCTAACATCTATTACTGATAAAAGATCTTTTTCTTCAATAACTAATGCAGATTTTTGTTAAAACAGAAATATATGTTTTTCAGGTACATTCAGATCTGTTGTAGACGTACAGACAGGCGTAGTCTAAAGATTTTCAAGGTATTCATTAATTATTGTCTTTAAATTCACCTCTAATCAGCCTTGTTATTGGACATTTTCCACAGTTGCAAATAAACTTCAGCTTAAAGTATAGCTGACCCAGTTTTTAGACAAAATTATTTAAGTTTGCACTTCATTTTGAAGTTGTTGGAATTTAGGATTCAATGAGAAAATTTGCTAAATTTCTTTTACACATGACTTCTGAGCAAATTATATCCAAAGGTGCTGTCGTCCATTTCACACAAGGACATAGTTGTACATTTAACATGGTGTATATAGATTGCTGGGCAATGAAGTCACAGATCTGGCAAATCCTTGTATAGATTTTTGTGAACCAGGGAAAGGTCTTTGGGAGGTCATCTTCCAGAATTATATTTTTTGACACAACCTTGAAACGTAGTATGTGCAACAACATTGGACTTAAGTCAGAATAGTTACTTAAAGATTGCTTTGTCAGATACTACTGAGCCACTTGAAAGCTGAAATGGTCCAATGATAGTCCTGCTTGAATTTTACCTACCAACCAACATGTCAACACTAGCGGAATGTAAATTAAACAAGTACGCTGTGGGAAATTTGGCTTGTGAAACTACTGATCAAGTTGAACCACAGTTGGCTGCAATGGTGCTTTAGTACTCTTTCTCAGTGTCACTTGACTTTGACTGACCAACCTTGATTGTTGCCGTAGATTTTTTAGTCCCTGCATTTTAGTGTTTGATTGGTAGGAAAATACATGCTCTTGGGAGTTTCTGGTGTAGTATGTAAATTCATTTTAAATACATTCAGCCACATTTTATCTAAGTGGCAAATATTAGAGGTTTGACATCGATGAAATTAGAAAAAAATGAAATCCTCATGATTTAAACATTTCTTGGAAAATATACAAGCAGAAACAAAAGGTTGTGTAGATTAAATAAATTGAAAAATCATCCTTCAAAAAAAAAAAAAAAAAAAACAATGCAAAACTTGCTTGAGCCTTGTGGACTTTTTTATCAAATAAACTTTATCATTTTCAAAGAATATACTGTAGTTTTTCCCAGAATATTTCACGTACATACATGAAAAAAAACTGCAATGATTTATTTCTTTTCTCATAGAATTGCATGCTGAATTTGAACCAATATTGGCAGAATAATTAATATGGTAAACAGACAACAAAAATATTTTACATGGTATGTATTAATATTAAAGTAGAAAAAAATATTGCTTTAGCTAAACCCAGGATTTTAAATACAACCAGCAAAGCCCTTAATCCTGAAAATAAAATTTGTTTAATTGAAAAAATCAGAGACAAAAATTGTGACCAGTCTCATATACTCCTCTTTACTATTAGGAATTGGAATAAAAAATAAAAGATGTTTGGAATTTTTTGGATAAGCTTATGTTTGTCCATAATTTGTTACATCTAGACTGGGTTAGGTTTATTCAGAAACCTGTGATTGTATATATGTATACATATTATATATCACATTTACAGCTATATTGTGTAATTAATGAGACACCAGCAACACTTAACTTTGTTGAAGTTGGTGCTTTAAATCTTTCTCTCAGAAACCAATGATAGTTTGTGAATGATATTAATCATATGCATAGTGCACAAATTAGTCACTATGACCAACATGTTCTATTGGATAAATAAATTTGTAATAGGTTTATTTTCTTTCTTCTGATAAGGTTCTGTACATTTCAACAACAATTGACTTACTTTTTTTTTAAGGATGGTGCATCTGTGTCAAATATATATTTATTATTGACATATTTTGGCTTATGCCTGTTGATTGCAGGACCCTGAATTATCCATTGTTGTCTCTTGTTTACTTATTGACATATTTGGTTTATGCCTGTTGATTTCAGGACCCTGAATTATCCCCCTTGTTTACTTATTATTGTCTTTGTTTTGATTATTTTATGGAATACTCTGTTAAATTAGATCGGTTGTTACTTTTGTTGAATTTTTAAAAACTTTTTTTATTTGGGAAAGTTTTGTGCTTGTGGGAATAGAGATGATACTTTTTATTTAAGAGGGGGCCTCGGTGGCCGAGTGGTCTAGGTAGTTCGTCATGACTACTAATGATCACTAGCCTGTCAATGCTTGGGTTGTGAGTTGGAATCTCAGCTGTGGCGGGTTGTGTTCGACTCCGATCTTAATTGACAAGGATTGCCAATTTTCCTACCGAAGGTCGTGGTTCTCTTGGGGTACTCCATCTTCCTCCACCAATAAAAACTGGCCACTGCAAAATAGCCAAATGTGCTGAAAATTGCATAAAAACTCAACTAAACAAAAAATTTTTATTTAAGATTATGATGACATGGTCTTTACCCATGTTCATTTTATAGAATGTTGTCTCCTTGATGCTTACAATATATATATATATGTTTTTATATTTCCTAGCTGCTGAGGAATAATAAATATACCTCCTATAATATTGAGTGGTTTTGTGATAAGTTTGACAGTCATTATTAAAGTACAATATATAATAATTTATCTGTGATCAATGTAAAAGTGATGATAAGAGGAGAATTATTCTGGATATTTGCCATGTGATTGGTCAACAAATATAGCAGATTATAACTCTCTTCATTGGTACTCAGAATTGGAAATGGTCCAGAGAAATTTGATTGACAACTTCAGATATTGTAGCTGTTATAGACATACAGTCTGATTCTGAAATATAATTTATGTTTGTACATGTATGAATTTACATTAAAAATTTTCATAATATTTTTAATGTCTTTTGTTCCTTATATAAAGACCGTGCAAACATTTGGGTATGTGTATTGGTTAAGGGTTAGCAATCACAATTCTGCCACATAATCTGGTGCCTCACCCGAACCATAATCCTGTATTTTTGGTAGTTGTTCCTTCATAACTTGTTTCCATAAGAAAAAGAGTTTATTTTGGACTTTGGCTGAATTTTGTTTTAGTTTTAATTTCGTAATTTCCTATTGCTATAATATTTTTGTCTCCCTCAACTGGTATTTGGCCATTTCAGCACCACTTACCCAGATACTTAGATTTAATATAATCTCTATTGAAGACTAAGTGTGATGTTCAATATCCAAAATTTACTATATGAATTTGGACCTTCCATAATATTGCCTGTCATTGATCAAGATATTTGAGGCTATTCCACGTTTTATGATCACCATGCATACTGGCAAAAGATTCACTATTATATATTTGAAATTTTATCATATTCCAGAGCTTTTCAAGAAATATAATCTTTTTCTGTGTATAAAAATCACTTTCGTAATCATGACTTGGCTCAAGTGTATATTGATTTCAGGGGAAAAAGAAAATAGAACAATTTGGTTTAAAGTGATAATGGATTATATATCAATTCCCCAAATAAATATGATTTTCCACATTTTCTTTGGGCCTGTTTTGTATTTTTTACTGAGGGATTCTGAGCTACTGTGTAAAGTTATTAACATCATCATTGAAAAAAGAATTAATGTTCTCAAGAACAGTAATTTTCTGGTTGTATATACATAATATGATGGGGAAAGGTGGAAGGGCAGGGTCGGGGGCTTGGGGGCTCTGTGTCGTTCATGAAAATCCAGTCATTTTTATTTTCCAATGGAAAAAATTAGTTCAGTGAGGGTTGGCGGTCTGGCAGGCTGTTCCAAACCATGATGCAGAAAAATCTGGTACACCGTTACTCACTTGTTGTCATATATTTTGAGCTCTTGGTACTTGTGAAAAGAGTAAAAGTAGGAATAGATTTAAAATAATTGAAACTATTTTATAGCAATTAAATTATCTTTCAGATAAATGTATACAGTTATGTTTTTTTTATTGTGTTGAGACTATAGGCTTATTAGTCACCTTTCATACATTTTTAATTGACTTCTCATAATTTATGTGTTAAAAATTTGTAGGATATGATTTAATTAAAGAAGATCTCAACAGTATTTTCTGGGCTGCTTACTTTTACTGACATTCTGTTATTCATTTGATGTTTATTTCAAAATTAAATCAAATAAGAAATTATGAAGATACAGAAAAGATAACATGCTTTTTCCATTTTATTTCAACTTTTTACTTGCAAACTTTGCTTTACAATTATTTTATAGAAAAATACCAGGAAGGACAAAAGGACTTAAAATACTTCATTAAATATAGAACAGTAGAAGTTTAATGGTATTGATTTTTACTTCTCTTCCTGTTATGTTCCATTCACAAATAGAGTGGATAAAATTATGAATGAAATCCCATGAAATGTCAGTAGAATAGTTAATTGATAAACGAGCTGTTAATGATGATACTGCATGGTCTAATAACATGTACATGTATTAGGGTAGAATGTATATTTCTGTATCTCAGGATGAGAATCCATTGATGTATTGGGGTTAATAAACTTTTGATGTTTATTTATACACTCTGTTGTCAAAAGATATCTATAATGTTCCAGTATGAAATTATTTCTTTGATTATATAACTTTGTGGGCCCCTATGCTTAAGTCAGTAGATAATTTATTACAGACAATAAAATCTTCCATCTGTGATAAAGGAATATCATCACTGTCTAGAAATTAATTAGTACATTCAAAACCTCTTCATCTGATCAGAGAATCTACTAGGTTGCTTAAGGTACATTTGAATTCATCTCCTGTAAATGTTCTGGTCTGATTGAGATATCTTGTTGTAAGAATAGATGGTCCCATGGGTTATGACTTGGAGGCTAGGATTGGGAAATTATTTATTTCATGACTTTTAATTTGGAATTTATTTAATATATTAATTTGGAAGATATTAGGTTTGTCATTTAAGATGTGAAACAGAGATTTGAAATTTTAGGTTTAAATGTAAATAGGACATATCCTGAAATGTCATGATTTTTTTCCAATTTATTAGCAAATAGTGACCAGAGGCAAAAATTTAAATATTTTGATCAAAAGAGAAAATTATTGAAACTTTAATTTTACATTATTTTTGTTACTTTTTTGAAGGTCATTGGTAAAAGAAAAAATATAGTTATATTAACCCATCTAGGACCCTTGGCCTGTACTACAGCAAATCTTGTTTAAGTTTATTACACATAACATTGTCCTGATGTAGGTCAACATAATAGAAGGCTGTCTGTTACTGGACTAGAAAGTTATAAAAATTAATAATTTGGACATCATTGATCAATATTTTGTCCATTTATTTTATAATCAGAATAGCATTTATTATATTTCTGGGAAAAAACAGTGAAAATCATAAAAAATGGATTTTTATGATGCAGATGAGTTTTGTGTTAATAGACAAAACTCAGTGGAGAGTGTAATTTGATCCTTGTATAATTACATCGAATTGGAACAAGATCTTGACACCCATGGACTCTAGCTTGATTAGTGTGATTATGTTGTAGATTAGGAGAAGATCGAAGTATTGTAGGAAGACCAACTTAAGCTGTGTCAGCCACTGTAGTTTTAAAGTAATTAAGTATTTCCTGTGTCTGAGGAGGGGTGGATACAACATGGATATACTAACAGGTATGTTGTAATTTTTATGTTAAATTTGGTTTGTTTGTTACCCCCTTAGACAGATGTTTGTGATTAGATATGGGCAGATGTTTACCTAAACAAGTGGTTGTTCATGGTGGTCACATGTAGACCTGGGAACTGCATTGAAACTGCATTTGTAACATAAGGTAAATTTCTCTTTCCTTGTTCTGCTTTGAATTGGTGTGAATGTCCTTCAATGATTCCAGAAATTGTGTGTGCTTGTTTTTTTTTATGCTTAAGCTTATGTATGGCATAAACTTGACTTATTAGGAAGATCTAGGTATATTTGTCCTGGATTGTTCCTTTGAAAGGGTATAAAATGAAATCCATATTTTGCTTGTTTAACACTGGAACTGAATGAATATAATTCCAAATTTTTTTTTTATCTAAGACAAAGCACAAGTTGTTTCAGCTTCAAAAGAAAAAAAAAATGGAAATTGAAATTTTACACAATATTATTTTTGATTACAGTTCTAAACCCAAAACATCTTCAAGAAACAGATGTTAAATATAAATCTATACAAAAGCATCACTTTTTTTTTTTTACATATATGTGACTGTAATGCATTCCATTATAATTTTATGGAATTTTACCTCAGTTTTCTTTCATTTTTATAATAAGTTAGAAATATAAGGATTCCATATAAGAATTGGAATCAAGAGCAAATGTCAGTAAATAGACTTTTGTTGATAATTTGAAGGAATATTTCAGCATTAGAGGGTGCATAAATTCACAATTTTTTCTATTATTTGCTAGGATTTAAAAATTTTGGGTTTAGAGTTTAAATCTCCTCGTTCCATGAGAAGTATTTAATATCTTGCAGAACTTTTGAAAAAAAAAAAAATGACTTAAAAATGGTTTACAAAAGGGCATGAAAGAAGAACCTCTCTAGACATAAGGAGGCAACTCTGGAAAAAAATTGGTTAGTGAAATTTGACTCCCTAAATATGAGTGAAGGTCATCTAAATTTAATTTTTCTAAGTAGATAAACAGAACGAATTTTATGAATGAAACATAACTGATTTTTTCATTGATAAATTATATCCTTCCTGTAAATGACTCCTACAATTAAATATTACTCATCATGGTGATCTCATGGATAATTTTCTAATGACAATACTTGTATAATAAACCGTTGTTTTTATTAAAAAAAATTGTTTACATAGTAACTTGCAAGTGGTTAGTAAGCTTGTAAATATGTATTATAATAGTATGTGTAATTATATTATAAAAAAAAAAATTATATTGAAATTGAGATGTTGAAAACATACATTATAGTGATAGGGAGTGTTCCCATCCTTCCTTTTTATCTAGTCATTTTTTGTTTGTCAGTGTTTACAATTGTTTTTTTTTTTTTTAGTTATTTTAATTTATTTTCACATTTTCCATATCCACCTTTCGTCGTATTAAATCTGCAGAAATTCATAGTTCAACAAAAAGTTTTTATACAAACCTATAGCTAATCTAAGTCGACAGCGATGAAATTTATTAAACATAATATTCTTGAAATGCTTTTCTATTTTTGACCATGTTTTATTGAAGTCCAAGATATTCCCAAAATGTTTTCCTGGATAAAAGGTAGTGCTGTTTAATTTGGGATTTGTTTCTGGTGGCAGCACAAATATAAACAACCATGACTGAATCCTGAATGTGATTAGGATGAAAGCTGCAATAAATCCAGGTACATTTAAAAAAAAAAAAAAGCAGTAGTTGATATTGTAAAAAGTCTGAGCTTTTTTTATTTGGTTATTTTGTCAGAGCTTTAGAGATTCCAAAGAACAAATAAAAGTTTTAAAGAACTTATTATTAAGTAACTCCTGTTATCTTTGTTTTGGATGTATTGTTTTTTAATGATTTTTAAACCCTGGAAATTACCTTTTCAAAAAAAAATTTTATAACAAAAATTTCACTCTCTGTTAATGACATTTTTAATATCTTTCTGTACACGAGTCTTCTGCATGACCCAAAGGCCAAATAACAATTGACCTACTACCCTTTATCTGTTGTTTGACTTGAAACCGAGCCAAAAAACTGATGGAAATCAGCAAAGTAATAAAAATGGAAAAAATCAGATATTAAAACATTACTGTGAATAACGTACTTTCAGAAAAGAAAAGATTCTAACCTCCCTCACAAATACTTGACCTAGTTTTTTCTGCCTACTTGTAAATGCATCCATTGATTCACAGTGTTAAGAATTCCTTTCTATTTATAGATCTTGAGAAGCATGTTGTGTCTGATAAAGAGGAAACCCTCACCCTGGGAGATCTGACCCACAAGTAAGATAATACTACATTTTATGAATGGATTACCATAGTTTTGTAATTTATCTTTTTTTCATTGATAAAAATATTTGATTGTAAAATTAACATCATTGTCAAACTAAATAATACAGTCTCTTGTGTAAACATGATTTTATCATAATGATTTGTTGTGTCAATATTTATGTTTCTATTTAAAAATTTACAGTTTTTATGTATGATTAGTAGAATAAACTATAAAATTATAGGTCAGAATATGTTTTTCTTTTGTATTTTTCAAAATATAAGTTTATTCTCATCACTTGACGTCTGTCGTCCATCAACTTTTAAAAAAAATCTTCTCCTCTGAAACTACTGGGCTAAATGGAACCAAACTTAGCCACAAGCATCATTAAGGTACATAGTTTTAAAAAATTTGTCCGATGGCCCCGCCTGCCAACCGACATGGCCAGTTTGGCTAAAAATAGAACATAGGGGGGTAAACTGCAGTTTTTGTCTGATACCTCAAAAACTAAAACATATAGAACAAAACTGATGGGGTGAAAATGTTCATCAGTACAAGATCTACCTGCCATGAAATTTTCAGACAAATCAGTCAATGCTTTGTTGGGTTATTGCCCCTGAATTGTTAATTTTAAGGAAATTTTGCAGTTTTAGGCTATTTCTCTTGAATATTATTATAGATAAAAAAGACAAATTGTAAACAGCAAAAATGTTCAACAAAGTAAGATCTACAAATAAGTAAAAAAAAACATAAATTGACCCTTTATAGGAGTTTTTGCCCTTTTAAGACGGTGTCCAGCGTAAACTTTCCTTTAAAGACCTTCTCTTATGTCTGGCATCCCCAACTTCCAACAGACATGGCTGCTGTGACTAAAAATAAAAAAAGGGGGGATGATTTTTTAAAATCTTCTTCTTTGAAACTATATGGCCATTTGGAACCAAACTTAGGTCCTTAGATAGCCCTATTTCATAAGTGTGTCTAATGACCAGAACTATCAACTAAGATGGCCACCACAGCCAAACATAGTTTATCATAGGACCCAATGGGAAAATTAATTTAAAAATCTTCTTGTCTGAAACTAAACTTAGCAGCAATGGTCCTTAAATGGCCCTATTTCATAATTGTCTGATTACTCGGACTGTCAACCAAGATGGCCGCCACAGCAAAACTTAGTTTAACATAGGATCCTATGGGAAAATTCATTTAAAAATCTTGTCCGAACCCACTGAGCCAATTTGAACTAAACTTGGCAGCAATGGTCCTTACATGGTCCTCTTTCAGAATTGTGTCTGATGACCCAAACTATCAACCAAGATGGCTGCCATAGCCAAACATAGTTTTTTAACATAAGACCCTATGAGAAAATTCATTTAAAATCTTCTGCCAATCGGAACTAAATTGGCAGCAATAGTCCTTACATGGTCCTCTTTCAGAATTGTGTCCGATGACCCGAACTGTCAACAAAGATGGCCGCCAGAGCAGAAATTTATTTATCATAGAACCTATGAGAAAATTTATTTAAAAATCTTTTTGTCTGAAACCACTGAGTCAATTGGAACAAGACTTGGCAGAAATGGTCCTTAGATTGTCCTTTTTCAGAATTGTGTTGATGAACTGGACTATCAACCAAGATAACTGCCACAGCTGAACTTTGTTTAACATAGGACCCTATGGAAAAATTGGTCAGTTATATTTGTAGTCATGCTTAAGGTGTACAAGTTAAATTCGGGTGAACGATACAGGCTCTTATGAGCCTCTAGTTTAAGTGTTATCAGTCTTTAGAAAAGAGAATTTATGGGGAAAAAAATTGTAAAAAAAATATATTTGCATTTCTTTAATAACAGAAGGCAAGTCAAAATGACATATTAACATTTGGTTTTACATGTATATTCAAATGGTAACATAATTGTACAATTCTTATAAAGTTACTTCTGTTTTTAAATTTTAACTTATGTGATATCTTTCAAATAGTTATGACATATTATTCAGAGGAAACTGTTATGTTCTTATCCAACTAATTTGCAGGTCTTAGATCTCTTCCAAAAGTTTGACATAGGCTCTATTGAAGTACACCATATTGGGAGGGGGGAGACTCCTCATAGGAGTGGAGGTAATCACAAATCTTATATCATGACACGTGTAAGGATGGATAACTTCACACTCTCATAGTTATTTTAGATCATTCATTGTTTCTTCCCTGCATTTCTGATTAATTATATCACCAGGTTATATATATAGTAATTAATGATGTTCTGTTGATTGATTGTAATCAGTAAATTACTAGATAATAGATAGAAAAATTTCAAAAACAATTATAGTCCCATGTAAATATTAATACTTTTAAAAAAAAGCTTGAACAAGAAAATTTTTAAAATATTTTTCACCTGGTTTTCTAATGTTAAAATTTGATTATTGCTTGGGCAGTCTAGTTTCAAACAGTGAAGTTAAACCCAGTTTGCTGTCAATTTGACACTCATATTTGGTTAAATAAATTTACATCATTTTATGTATAGTTGAAAGTCTTAATTTTTTGCCAAACATTAATCTATGTTAAAATTTTTTTACCTGAAATATAATTTTCCAATTACACTATTGTTATATTTTTACTTCATATGTAAAATTAAGCTCGAAACTGCTTATTTTACAGACTTGATATCAAACTTATTTCATAAATAATCTGAAAAAAACCAACATATCCTTTCTGAAGGAAAATATGGAATTTGTGATATTTAATACTTTGTAAAGTTGAAGTTTTATGTAACCACCAAATCTAGTCAAATGAGTGAAATTCTATTAATTAACATTATTTAATTCTACCAGAAATTCTTTTTACTAATAAATTTTGATGCGGCAAAATATTATAATAAGTATGTAGATGTTTAACATTGTATAAGAACTTTCAATATAAATCGGTTTATTTGTTTAATAATCTGGTGAAGGGGACAGAATTTGGAAAATTTTTCTAGTATGAATACTTATGTTAATGGAATCATTACCTCTTTTTTGATATATGAGATAGAATATATGATAAAAAACTGTTTTCATCTGGATAGAACCTACAGATAATCAAATCCTGATCATCTTCACATATCATTATAATATGAAAGAATGGTTATGGTGGATTAATTCTTGACACAAAATCTACTTTTGTTGCTGTTTTTCATCTTCACGTCACTGTAAGGCTGTCAACATGGAGAAGAATCCTACACACACTGCAAGCTAAAGACGAGAACCTAGCACTGGTTTGAGATGGGACAAATACACTTGAATTAAATACTATATCAGGGTTCGCACGGGTGCTTGAAAACCTGGAAAGTACTTGAAATTGAAAATTGGAAATTAAGGCCTTGAAAGTACTTGAAATTCAAAGAAGGTCCTTGAAACTCCTTGAAAAACTGTGTTTTTGAAGAATCAAAAAAAATTGGTTAAATTTTCTGTCATAAAAGTGTTTTTAATTCGTTTTCAGATCACTTGGTCTTGCGTTTATCGGTATTTTTGTCAAGACTTTATATAAGTTTCGCATATTTTCCCTTTTCTAAAAATAGCTACTTTTCTGTGAAACCGGTGCGTAGTCATTTCTGTGATGCGGTCAAGAAATAAATCTGACTTTGCGTAAAACTTTTAGTAATTAAACGATCTAGATTGATTTTTTGGTAACTTAAATTAACTTTAACTAATAAAACATCTTTCATTTACTTGATTAAATGTATTTTGCCGATGAATTTTAGTCACAGTGAGCAAACCGAAACTGAAAGTAGTTCGAAAGAACGTTGATGACATGCCTGTGAAATGTACATTCTCGGATGTATGGCTAGAAAAGCCACAGTATAAGGCATTTAAATTGTCCATATCAGTTGATTTCTGGTCCTTGAAAATTTTGAAATTGGTCCTTTAAAGTCCTTGAAATGTCCTTGAATTTTGTGGTAAAAAATGTGTATGAACCCTGCTATATGCAAGTCTGAACCAAATATTTGATATCAGGCCATAACAACAGTTTGCTCATTTTCTAATCTAATAAATAATTTTATTCTCTAGCATTGAAATTTGATGATCAAGTTGCATTGACAAAAATGTTTTATTGCATCTTTTAGTATTGAATGATTAACTGATGTTTTGTGTATTGTAGTAATGGGTCTTTACGCCCACATCAGAACAATATTATATCCATAAATATTTTATTAATTTGCAGGACTAAATGGATCATATTTACACCATGTTTGTTTGCATACATTATATCGGATTATCTTTCCAGGATGAATATTGGAATTGGATGACAAAGCTTTATTTTTCTATATATATCTTCCATACTTCATGAACCATAAAATGATCAAGAAACTTTCTTTGGTATATGTATAATGTAAAGCATCTTCTTATTGGTTCATTCTTTAGTCTGTTATTCCATTGATTAAATTTTTATCTCACCTGACCTAAAGGTCCATGTGAGCTATTGTCATCATTTGGTGTCCATTGCCTTTCATTTATCTTCAGCAAAAAAAGAAATTCAAAACCTTCTCTCCTTTGGCAAACTTTGATGGAATGGTCCATAGGTGGTATTCTTTCAAAATTGGTGTTTGGGATCTTTGCCTTTTGACACATTAGGTAGATGTTACTAAAGGTAGCAAACTATTAAAATCTTCTCCTCAGACTATTGATACCAAAGTTTGACAGTATGGTTTTTTGGTGTCCCCTTTCCAAAATATGTCCAAAGGTCTAGACTTTCCAGGTATATGGACCAAAATGTCTTCCATTGATAAAGATAGAAAAATATCTGCAAAGAAATATTTAAAAATCTTATCCTGGAGACCAAACTTTGGTGAACTGATCATCATCATCAACCCATATGAAATCATCAGAAAAAAGTACCAATAAGGCTTTGTTATTGATAATATTGTTTAATTCCTTTTTGTGATATTTAATTCCATATTAAATTTAGATGAGCAATTTACTTTAACAGGCTCCATGGAACCTCTATTCATTTTTATTATGAATTCATGAATTAGAATTTATTTGGTTTTAAGCCTTAAAATATTAGAGATTCAGTTCTAAAGATTGACTTTTTTTGTTTTTAGTCGCTTTGAAACAAGTTCAGTTCATATATTGCACACTTTAAAATTATCCTCTACACTTGTTTTTTAGTGTAGACTGTAATTGAGGTTTTTATGAGATATAACAAAAAAGTATGTAAATAAACACAACATGCCATAGAAAGACATAGAGAAATCATGAGGGTTGTGCTGCAGGATATTCATTAGGAATTTCCGGATTTAACTTTTTATCTTTCGGGAATTCAGGATTTATCAACTATAAAATGGACATTTCTCGATTTTCACGTGTTCCGCCTATCAGAAATTGGGAATGATTAAAAGTTTTTTTGGAAAGGATATTTTTGTTTCATCAAGAATTCAGGGTTAGAACACCATATACTGTATCAACCACTAAATATACTGAAAAAAAATAAGGATGCTAGCCTTGGACTGTCACATACTAAACCAGTAAATAACTATGAGATGTCAACAACAAGAAGTCCCATCCCTCTTTTTACTACCGCCATCACCAATTAGAATAAATTGATTATCAATAAATATTTAGGTTTTATTTATCTGCACTTTCATTCTCTGTCTTTAATTCTAAGTTTAGAAATTTATGCATAGACGATTTCACAATAGATCTGGGTGTGATTATATAACAGATCTGTCTTCAAACTTTTGTGTAGGTTATATATATATATAATGCATATTGCTGATCAATCTTTGATACATAGGGTGTTTACATTTTTGTGTTTCCTGTGAAATGTCAGAGAAATTAATTTTTAATAGAATATTATTTGGAGATAATGGAATTCATTCTTTTTTTATTTTTTAGGAATGAGAATTACTTCAGAGTTTCATAGTAATGTTAGCCACAAAGAACAGTATTTCACCAAATGTCAAAGCCTACAACATGTCTGGTAGCTAATGGAGAAGATGCCTTTAGAGCAGAGGAGTATGTCTATAAGATTTGTAAGTAAAAAGTCAAATCTTGTTACTTATTTATTTTGGTTCAGAAGATTAGGGTCAGTGTTTTTATTTTTGGTACAAGTTGATGAAAGATTCCTAAAATAATTTTGATGTTAAATCCATCTGATAATATGCTGATTTGTTAACAGGATGTTTGGTGTGCTGATGATTTTACATCTAATCAAATATACATGTAATACTCAAGATATTTTCACCTGTTGATAAACACAGAACTTTCACTTTCATTACAGTTGTCAGGTGTTCAAATCAATTTTGTTGACCGTTACATGTTCATGTCCAGTTATAATCAATGACCCATACCTGGTTGTATGGATAGTTTTTAACAAAAGTAAAAAAAAAATTTTATAGTGTAAACTATATCAGACTGAAATTTAATTTTTTGCAAATCTCTTACAATACACCTTGGTCTGTTTTATAGAACTATTATGATAACATTAACACAAATGAATACTGTTCAATAATATAATGGGTGTTTTCCTGAAAAGACCAAATAAAATTGACTAGTCTTATGTGAATTAAAAGGTCAACTCCACCCAGTCAGTTCAATAAAATAGATTAATACATGAAGTGAACCTTCAGAAATAGTAAATTCATACATTTGTACATTTGCTATTCTAAATTACTGAAGATGCACAATGTTATGTTATGGTACACATACTGATATACAGCGTATACAGTAAATCTTAGTTTAATCTGACATTCAAGTTACCTTCAAAACTGTTCAAGGCGTAGGTTAGTTCAAGTTGAGCAACAGAAGTACCAATAAATATATAATGGGTCTTACATTCCTTAAAATCTAATTCCATTGAATATTAATTATTCAAACAATTCACTGTGCCCACCTCTGCTACTGATCTTGTACCTTTACTATCATTATGCATCTTTCAAATAACAGACCGCCTCGGTGGTCTCGAGTGCGGAAGGTCGTGGGTTCGATCCCCGGCCGGGTCAAACCAAAGACATTAAAATTGGTATTTGCTGCTTCTCCGCCAAGCACGCGGCATCTAGGAGTAACAGCAAAGACTGGTCGGCTCGGAGTCAGTATAATGTGTCCGAGTGAGGTGATATGTCTTCCTGCGGACAGTTACCTCATGAGCTAGCACATTAAAAATCCAACTTAGCGTGTCGGTCTAGTACAAAGCAGGGATCATATTCATTATCATATCAACATGTTCTCGTCCTGATATGCACCTGGTTGCCATTGGATGTTAAACAATAATTCATCCATCCATCCATCCATTCAAATAACAGTCAACAGGGTTCAAAATTTGGAAAAACAAAACTTACACACTTCCAACAATATCACAAACATTTGTGGTGACATCATATTTTATGCATAAATCAATGAATCACAGACAGAAAAACAGATATTTCAGCTTATTAAAGACAAATCCCACCATTGTTTTTGCACATATAGCAGTGCAACAGTATTATGCCGTCGGGGCTTATGACGCGATTTCTGCGAACTTCTAACGTTTCAGAAGAATTATCCATCAATTAATTTGAGATGGAATAACATGAAAATGAGTCCAGTGACCTCATTTTTTTAAAACCTCATTTTGATCAGTATTACTTTAAATACCTTAGGGTGGATTTTAAAGGAATTCATAACGTCAGAAGTGAATAGAGGGATATGTCTTTAAACAGAAATAATTATAACTGAAGGAAACAAAAGGTACATTAACAGTTTGTAGTGTATTTTAAAGAAGTTTTTGAGATATTCTTGAAAAAGCACTCTCAATATGAAAAACAATAATTTGAACCTTTATGCTGGTATATATAAGGTGTTCAAGTAACAGGGTCAAAGAACATGTTTTTTTTAATCATTGTATGAATAAAAAATATATGTTGTAGTATAGCAGTGATACTTTAAAAGCTTTTTGAAAAATTGTCACTTTCCTCAGTGTCTTTACTGTAAATAAAATGAAAGCAGTGTGAGTAATTGTGTATCCATGTTCCAAAAGCATACTGAGTGACTGTGTTAATAGAGAAATACTAAGAATTGGTATCCTTTATATGTACGAAAATAAAACATGAATTCTTGATAACAATCAATTTGTAAGATGACAATTTAATTACATTTATACATTTGACTCTTCTTGTTTCTCTAGTTTGAGAAGTTTATACTCTATTTAATGTAAAAATTACAATCTATTTAATGAGTAAAACTATTGACCGGAGTATATCGCCATTATAGTAAAATGATTGCTGAAAGTTTTTTATGCAAGGCAACATTTGCAGGGGACAGAGGGATTTTTTTTTCTCGACACAAGGGGTTGATCATTCATTAATGCTTTCCATTTTTCATGGAAATTCCAGTTTTTTGTCTCGCCTGTGATGAAAAATCGCAGAGGCCAGATATAGGTATAACTTTCCGACAACTTTAATAACTTTGCACGTGTAATATCTACAATTAAGATTGATAGTCCACAAGGTAGCTTATTGTATATAGTTTGCTGCAGTGTACTTGTCTTGTGACCCTGATCTCATTTTCATGGTTCACTGACTTCATAAACATGAATTTAAAATCTGCGTCCAAGTTTCGTGGTTAAATCCATTTCTCAGCAACTGTAATACCTAGGCCAACCATATTTGGTCTATAGATAGTTCTTAGTGGGTACATGCCAGTCTGACACTGGCTTTGCACCTTGACCTCAATTTAATGCTTGAGTGACTTTGTCACTTTTTTAGCTCACCTGACCCAAAGGGTCAAGTGAGCTTTTCTCATCACTTGGCGTCCGTCGTCCGTTAACTTTTACAAAAATCTTCTCCTCTGAAACTACTGGGCCAAATTGAACCAAACTTGGCCACAAGCATCATTAGGGTATCTAGTTTAAAAAATGTGTCCGATGACCCCGCCTGCCAACCAACATGGCCAACATGGCTAAAAATAGAACATAGGGGTAAACTGCAGTTTTTGTCTTATATCTCAAAAACTAAAGCAATTAGAGCAAAACTGACAGGGTAAAAATGTTCATCAGGTCAAGATCTACCTGTCATGAAATTTTCAGACGAATCGGTCAACCCTTTGTTGGGTTATTGCCCCTGAATTGTTAATTTTAAGGAAATTTTGCAGTTTTAGGTTATTATCTTGAATATTATTATAGATAAAGACAAATTGTAAACAGAAAAAATGTTCAACAAAGTAAGATCTACAAATAAGTCAACATGACCAAAATCGTTGATTGACCCCTTATAGGAGTTTTTGCCCTTTAAAGACGGCATCCAGCATAAACTTTCCTTTAAAGATCTTTTCCTCTCAAACCACTGGGCCAAATGAGACCAAACTTTAGTGGAATGGTCCTTGGGTGGCCCCCTTCCTAAAGTATGTCTGGCATCCCCGACTTCCAACCGAGATGGCTGCTGTTACTAAAAATAGAAAAAAAGGGGGGGGGGGTGACTTTCAAAAATCTTTTAATATGAAACTACAAGTCAAGTTGCAACCAAAGTTGGCAGTAATAGTTCTAAGAAGGTTCTCTTTCAGAAAAAGTCCAATGACCCGGACTGTTAACCAAGATGGCCTCCACAGCCGAACTTAATTTAACATAGTGCCCTATGGAAAAATTCATTGAAAAATCTTCTTGTCTTAAAACACTTGACTAATTGGAACCAGACTTGGCAGCAATGGTTCTTAGATGGTCCTCTTACAGAGGTGTGTCCGATGACCCGGACTATCAACCAAGATTGCCGCCACATCCGAACTTAGTTTAACATAGGGCCCTAAGGAAAAATTCATTGAAAAATCTTCTTGTCTGAAACCACTTGACATATTGGAGCAGGACTTGGCGGCATTGGTCCTTAGGAGGTCACTTTTTAAGAAATGTGTCTGATTTCGTGGACTGTGAACCAAGATGGAGAACTTAGTTTAACATAGGACCCTATGGGAAATTCACTCAAAAATCTCCTCGTCTGAAACCACTAAGCCAATTAGAATTAGACTTGGTAGCAATGGTCCTTAGATGGTCCTCTTTCAGAATTTTAAGCGATGACCAAAGACTGTCAACCAAGATGGCCGCCACACCCGAACTTAGTTTAACATAGGGCCCTGTGGAAAAATTCATTGAAAAATATTCTTGTCTGAAACCACTTGACATATTGGAACCAGACTTGGCAGCATTGGTCCTTAGGAGGTCCTCTTTAGAAATATGTCCGATCACCCGGATTGTCAACCAAGATTGCTGCCACTCCGACCTTTGTTAAATATTGGACCCTATAGGAAAATTCATTTTAAAAATCTTCTAGTCTGAAACCGCTTAGCCAGTTTGAACAGTACTTAGCAGAAATGGTCCTTAGATGGTTCTCTTTTAGAAACTGGACTGTCAACCAAGATGACTGCCACAGCTGAAATTAGTTTAACATAGAATCCTATAGAAAAACCAGCCAAATTGACTGCAACACTTAAATTTTTAGGTCTGCTCAAGGTGAAAAGTTAAATCCAGGTGAGCGATACAGGCTCTTGAGAGCCTCTAGTTTGTGGTTAAGTCCATTTCCCAGAAACAGTACTACCTAGGCCAACCATATTTGGTCTATAGTTAGTTCTTGGCTGGTACATGTCAGTCTGACACCTGGGTTGGGACCTTGACCTCAATTTCATGCTTGAGTGACTTTCATCCAAGTTTCTTAAGTCCATTTTTCAGCAACTGTAATACCTAGACTCATCTGTGTTTGGTCTATAGGTAGTTCTTCGTGGGTACATGCAAATCTGACACCTGTCTCTGGACTTTGACCTCATACTTGAGTGACTTTGTCACATTTTCGAGATTAGGTTCATTTCTCAGCAACTGTAATACTTTGACCCACCATATTTGGTCAAAATTGGATAAATGTCAGTATGGCACCTGTCTTTTGACCTTTACCTCAATTTCTTTTAACGCATCTTCCTATGACTTGCAAAATGTTGGGTATCAGATATATGCATACTCAGGCAAAACATGTAGTGTGTCCACTCTGTTTAATCCATACTTCCGATTTCTTTAGGTTAACAAAAAACATACCTTATATTAATCAACTAAGTAATTTTGTGTTATGCTTGTGAAATTAGAATGGAAGAAAAGGGAATTACTTAAAATTCTGTGAGTGAATTTGCAGAAAAATAAGTAAGATTAAGAGAAAGATTATCCTGAAGATAAGAGATACTGGAATCTTTTGAACTTACACATACACCCACACTACTGAGAAAAAATGTTTAATCTGTTAGTAATAAATTTTCCTGTCTTACACAAAGTGGAAATAAATAATGAATATAATCTGTTGTATTACCTTTTACATTTTCCTTCTGAGTAATTTTAAAATTGTTGCCTACTACTGTCCTTAAATGCCTTTTCCACCATGGCAAATTTACAGTAAGTCACTTATTTCTTGTTGTACATTTCAGCAGATTTGAAAAATACCTGAAAATTTCATTTCTGGTGGTACTGCACTCAGGAAGAAGTACATGTACCAAATAACACTATTTAATAAAAGACCTATTAATGATTAGGAATTTGAAAGGAGTTTTATTGTTTCAATCAAATAGCCAAGTTCAGATGATCCACATTGAATATCCTTTTCCAGCAGCTGATTTGAGACATTTGGTTTTCCACATTTCACAGATAAAAGGTGGTATAAAAAAAAAAATAACAAAAATAAAACTTGATGACATTCTACAAAAGGAAACAATTATTTTAGCATTATTGTTCTTCAAAGAATGCCAAATATCTAAATTTTAAGGAGATATAACATGTTTAAATCAGTTGAGAAATAATTGTAAGAATAAAAAATTTCATATGTTTCAATATGTAACAGTGAACCAAGTTCCATCTTGGACAACAGAGCTTTTTTGCTACGCCCACCTTTCTCTGGTATAGATTATATAAACTATGTATAGATCTAGCAAACCAATAAAAACCTACTATAATAGTTAAAAATGTCCAAGTTATAAGCATTTATTTTAAAATGTTTACTCAGCAAAATGTTATTAGAATTTAAATGGAAATAAACATATATCCATTACTCCTTCTTAGGCCAAAATACACTAACACAACCGACCCATTAAAAAGCCGCGGACTCAAAATCTTTTATTGCTCTTTTCAAAAAGATTTCTTTTTATCAATGTCATTTCTGGAAAATGAAGCCCTTGTTGTTTCTTTTATTAATTTCGCTGCATTTTTGATTTGTTTCGGGATTTTACATTTATTGAACGATGAAGTCAATCTTTTTGTAATAATGGAAAAATGATTCACGATCTCGTCGCACCAGTCGTCATACAAAGTGAATAATAAAATTAAGCCACTTGTTCAGAATTGTTCTTGTTCGGCTGTTTTACTTTTCAGTCCACCTGGAACTAATTGTTTGACATGATCACTGATCTTGGTGACACTGATATGAGAATACTAATAGCTTTTGACAGTGTCGAACAAACTTGATAAATCTGCTGCAGTATTTGAACCTGATTTTTATGATGTATATAATTCTAGATGTATGCCACCCGTCATCTGTTTGATTTCTTTTAAATTTTCCCATTCTAGATAGAGTCTACCAATAGGCTATTATCAGAGCCGGCAGAGAGATAAAATTTATACCCAAGTTCCAAACCATTGCATAGAAATATTGATTATGTATACTATAGTACCAGTCTTTAAACTTGCACACACTTTGGACTCTCAGCTCTAAACCTCAATGTCCTTATGGGATGTACATGTCTATTTAATATATATAAATTTCTATTTTTATAACAATTGAGAGAAAATTTTGAGATTGGTGATCAGTATTAAAAGGTTGTTAAATCTATATGCTGGTATACCCCAAGGCTATACATACAAAGTGGAGATTTTCATATTTCTCAAATATTGAACAATAATATACCCTGCTAATTAGGTTGAGTAGCAAATAATTTTTAGTCTGTTTACATCCATTTGTCTGTTCATCCAACCATCACACTTTTGGTTTTTTCTATGAAGATGGGGGTCACATCTTTATGAAACTTGGTACATACTTGTATGTACAGGTATAGTGAATTGGAAAAATAGTTTTACAAGCTTATGCTAATCCGTCACCACTTTGTGGGTACAGGAGCCGCTTTAGTAACATTTCAGCCTACTCTTTTTCAACATCTAGAGGGGAGTCTAGCGTGCTAAGGATCTTGCTCTCTCTTAACATGGGACAGCCATTTTTCGGCCCAATCAAACAAATAACTTTATTGATACCAGCCTCTCAAATGATGTCGCAAATGTATCCCTGAAATTTTCATCCCGACACTAAACACTACACCACACCGCCCTTTTATGAATACACTGTTCTGTGAACAATGTTAACATTTCAAAGCACACTGTCGTGACGTTCTCACATGCACTTGTTCTTATTTGAAAGAAAATTAAAAACTGAATAAGAATTTTTGTTTTCATTCTTAAACAATGTTCTTAAAATAAATCATACATAAACTGTGACAATACAAGATAAACACTGTGACCAGCAAGTTAGCATTGTTGAAAAAGAAAGATATATTTTCTTTTGACCAAAAAAAAAAAAAAAAGCCTACCTACCTACCCATTGCTACTAGTCATGGGTAGGGTTAGTGTAAACAAAAATGTTTTTAATTGTGGCCTTATTCAGCATTTATATGTGTTGCAGAATAATAGAGCCTTGAATATTAAAGTATAAAGAACTGTATTATGTTGAACTGAGTCACACACGATGGAGGGGCCCAGTAATGGTCTGAGTCCATCCGTCCGTCCGTCCGTCCGTCCATCCGTCACAGTTTGTCAGCACAACTCCTCTTAGACCGCTGATCAGATTTTGTTCAAATGTTGTAGGATTGTTAGTCACCACATGTAATTGATCTTATCTCACTGCAATTTTATATTTGTATTGTACTGCAATTTTTTTATTATGTGTTGACATCCATACTGTGTCACCATTTCAATAATACACATTTGATATATCTTGTGGGGCTTGGACTTTTCTCTTCGGCAGGGGACATATGGCTACGTAGCAATCATGTTTACCTCAACGTGCCCTGACAAATGCCTGAAAACTGCTGGTATGCATGTTACCTGTGAGTGTGATCAGGTCTATTTTGAGATATTTAGCCTCCACCACCTGTATACAAGGTTCATTAGCTTTGAAAATTTTGCCCCGTTTAAATATTTAAATTCACAAGTTTATCAGGAAACATTTCATTGATACTTGGTTACAGTTGAAAAATCACTGGTACATTTTTGTATTCAACAAAATACTTATCAATTGTATATGGACCTTTTAGAGTGATATCGACTGAGGCCGAAGTCTGAGATTGAAGACTTTGATAGAATGAATTGTTCAATTGTATTAATAGGTTAGCAAATGCATTTTGTTGACCAGTAGAAGTACAGTGAATAATAGAAAATCAATCACAAGCTGTTAGAAATTCATTGAACAGGCAAGACACTTTTGTGTAGCCACAATACTTACGACAGGTATAGAATTATGTAACAATAAATATAATGTACATGTATAAGAAAATCTCTTTTTCATTTTGACCATGGAACCAAAGAGAAAAATATTGTATATATGACATTTTTATATCTTTTAGTCCCAACTATGTTGGTTCACTTGCAGCATTTACAGACAATAGACATATATCTGTATTGATTTTGGACAGTGTGTGAATGATACCTCCTAAATCTACAAGTCAAGTCATAAATAATATTAATATTTGATATTTTTATATTGGTTATAAATGTTAAAGTGAAGTCAAGTGGAATGATCCTGACAGGCAATATAAAAAAGTCTGATGTGAAAACCTATTCATCAATGTAAGTTTGGAAGTGCAGACAGGCAGGTTGCTCATCTGATATGCTGTCTTTCAGACAGCTTCTTGTAAAAGTGTTACTGTACCTGTTTCAAGTAATGAATACCTTTCCCCCAAAATAAGATGTCTGGAATTTTTTCCAGGGAAGGTTCATTTTTGTGTGTGCTATTTCTTTGATTTATTAGTTTGGCAGTGTACAGTGGGTGACTGTTGGCAGACAAGCAAGTGGCTCCAAACATTGCTGAAAGAAAAGCTGATTTGCTTTCACTCCGACAGCTTCTTGATTTTACCCAAAATATCACCTAAACAGATGTGATATAAGTTTTTAAGTCCCCTACCAGCAACACGAAGAGGACTTTAGGTTTGCATTCTGTCTGTCCGTCAGTCACACTACAGTTTTCCGGAATTTTATCAGAAACCATGTAACCAACTGATCTTATTTTTGGTATGTGAGTTACAGATCAAATTTGAGTTTCATGCTAATTGGAAAATTATTGTGAGAGTTACTGACCTTGGAGATGGGAATTATTTTCAAAATATTAGTTTTCCAGACTTTTTTTGCAAACCTTTTTACCAAGTGATCTTATTTTTGGTATGTAAGCTTATAATGAAGAGAGACAGATCAAGTTTCACGCTAATTGGATAATTCTTGTGAGAAAGTTATTGCTCTTGGAAATAGAAATTATTGCCAAAATAATAATTGTCAGGACTTGTTTAACAAACACTTTTAAGAAATGATCTTAGTTTTGGTATGTGAGCTTATTATGATGAACTACAGAGTACATGTGGGTTTCAGGCTGATCGGGTAAGTATTGTATACCCCTTGCAAACATAGTTTCAGGATTTTTATCAGTCACTCTGTCCATGTCTTCAGCCGATTCACATGGTCCAGGAGTTTTGGTGTGTTTTCTCACAACAATGAGCTCCTCACAGCTCAAGCCGGTCCATCAATACTTTCAGAATGCTTGTTAGGCTGGGGTTCTGTCTGTTGGCTGGGATTGATTGATTGATTGGTATGTCATTGTTGACCTTTGTTGTTATCCATTTTGTTGTTTATCCATTTCTATTCAACTCTTAAGTAAAACAGATTAGGAGATAAGTTGTTGTTTCAGTTTGTAATGGCTCTAATTCTTTGCGGACATGAAGTTACTTTCTTACAGTTGATTTTGATTGTGATGTTCAGTAAAAGCGATCTTTACATATTTTGCAAAAAATCTTAAATAAAGGGAAATTTTCCGTATAACAAGCATGACACAGACATATGGAAGTGGATAAAACAGCAGACGTCTTATAAGTTTCTGATTTAAAATTGAAGGACCACCCATTTTTCTTCTTCAGATTTGGACATGCAAAGAAAAAGATTGGTCATTTTGAACTGAGCAAAGGGTTCTTTTGTTATTTTGTAATTATGTACCAGCATAAAGAGAAAGATACCATTTTCAGTTCAATGAAAGGGCCGAGACAGGATGAAGGTAAGCTTTTCACTCAGTCCGTCCGTCACAGCTATTTGTGGACGCAACTCCCCTGAGACCGCCGATCAAATTTCGTTCAAATTTGTAGGATTGTTAGTCACCTTTTGAACTTGATCCTATCGCACTGCGATTTTGATTCAACAAATTTTTTGGCAGTTATGGGATTTTAACCTTTTTATGAATGTGACACTATAGGAACACTTTGTGGACGCAAGTCCTCTGAGACCGCTGATCGGATTTCGTTCATATTTTGTAGGATTGTTAGTCACCATATATACTTGATCCTATGATGCCATTTCAATAATACACATTTTGTATATCTTGTGAGGCTTCGACTTTTCTCTGGGGTGTGGGACATATGGCTATGTGTAGCAATGTTATTTTTACAAAGAATACAGCAGAAGTATAAATATTTATACCATGATGTCACAAAATTAAAGAAGATATTGCCATCACTTTGATAATTCCTCATGTCTTCTAAACCACTGGTCTTATTTGATGGGTTTCTGTAAAAAGTACTCATTTCTTTCTGCCAGAGGCAGGTCTTTAATTTAATTTGTCCAATTTCTTCTCCTCTAAAACTACAAGGCCAGATCTTTTCAAACTTTATTGGAATGATGATTGGGAGACCCTGTACAAAGATTCATATTTTGTTGTTGATTTGGTGGCCGCTACAGTGGCAAATTTATTTGCATTGAAGCCTTATGGGAAATCACAATTTTATTATCAGCTCTGAAAATTCAAGGCCAAGATTAACCAAACTTGGCTGGAGTAATGTAGGGAAGGTCCTTTGTAAAAAAAAATCATTTCATTTGGATGGAGTTAAAAACATTGCCACCAGAGGCAATTATTGATTCTGATTGGTCAAATTTTCAAATTTCTTCTCCTCTAAAACTGAAATGCCAAATATTTTCAAACTTTATAAGAACAAGGATTTGGAGACCAACAAAGATTCCATATTTGGTGGTGATTGGGTGTCATACCTGGCAGATAAGGAGGTGCAAAAGTTTGCATTTCAGCTTTTGAAGAGTCCTTCCTATTAAAAAAAAAGGACACGAGTAATCCTTACATGACAGACAGTTTAAATGGAATATGAATTTTTGGTAAATTTTCATGAGAAACCACTGCATAAATTCATGATTTGCTTCAATTTAGAAACATCAAATCATTACCATCAAAGAAAGTTACTGGAATATGTTTCTTCAAGTTAATGTAATCCATGTTCGAGACAGTTCAATAATAATTCTATGTTGTTCAGTACTTCACCTTTTAGACAGTTGAATAATTTCCAGTGTAGTTCATGTTTGAGACAAATAATGTTCAGTGTAGTATACCTTAAAGACATTTGAATAATGTTCATTAGGCCATTTATTTTTAATTGGTTGGTTTACGGATCCGCCGACCCGATTTTGCCGATTTGAAGAAAAAAAATAAAATTTAAAATTTTGGTTTTTATTACCGCCGACCCTCTGAAATCAGCCATCCCAAAAATTAAAATTAATTAAAATCCTTTTTTGCATCAAAATTTCATAAAAGATTATATTCCAATTCGTCTAAAAATAGATTATCCATCAATAAAATACTTGTAAACATGATCCCAAAAAAAAAAAAATCTATTTATAGACGTTAGTTGATGCCAATTTCCGAAACACGTTTTATGAAACGAATTTCTTAATAGAATACATGCGGCTTTTAAGTTCGTTTTGTATGAATATCTTGATTCCGTAAGATATCGAATCCACTCAATTAATGTTGTAGTTGACGAGTCGGTCCCTTAAAAAGGGAACGGTCTACTGAACAACACCTTTCAAGATAGATGTTCTGATATTTGGGTTTCAAAAGAGGGAATTAACTGATCATTTGCAACCTTTGTACATTTGGCAATATAACCAAGATTGTTCAAAAGTACATGATTTTCCCTCTTTTTTTTTCTTTTTTTTCCCGACCGACCGACCCTATTTTTTAAAAAAAAAATCCGTAAACCAATTAAATAAAAATAAAAGGCCTTATAGTTCTTATTTGAGACGGTTGAATAATGTCCAGTGTAGTTCACCTTTGAGATAGTTGAATAATGTTCAGTAAAGTTCATATTTCAGACAGTTGAATAAAATCTAGTGTATTTCATGTTCGAGACAATTGAATAATGTCCAGTGTAGTTCACCTTTGAGATAGTTGAATAATGTCCAGTGTAGTTCAAGTTTGAAGCATTTACTTGACCCCCAATATAATTCATATTTAGAAGTAAGTTTATTGAAGTAAAATGTTATCACCTTGTGCAATGGCCCAATCTGAATAAAATTATAGAAGGGCAATTGATTTATTACATAGAAACAGGTTTTCAGGGGCGGATCTAGGATTTCAGTTTAGAGAGGGCGTAAACTAGATTATTCGACAAGCGGAGCGAGACGGGACAATTTTAGTGGTAAAAGTAGCAAAAAATGAAGGTTTCAAGCAAAAAATCCTATTTTTTCCAATTTTGCGTATGCTGGGTTCGCCCCCTATGAATCTGTGCCTGGTTGTTCTTAATATTTCAATCTTAGTCTGGTCAGTTTAGACTTGCTGAGTCCTCAAATCATGTTGAAACACAAATTTCAAAATGATGAATATAAAAATGTCATCTAGTGTATAGTTTATGAATCCACACAGATTTATTAGAAGTTTATTTTGATTAGGTCCATAAATAACATTGATTTAAAGATAAAACTGAAACTCCATGTACAAAAAAATTCATTTTAATTTTAGATTGAGGAGAAATTTTGAAACTGTCCATTAAAAATATTTATTTACAAATTTCTCACTGTGTGTATTTATGAAAAGTAATGATAAGGTCAGATCTGGGGGCATAAGAGGACATTGTCCTAAGTCTTGATCAATAAACATGACAAACTAAAGGATTGTAGAAACATTTATAGGGGTAAGAAATATTCCTGGCATAGCTGTTTATAAGATATATATTTTTAGTAGTGTAATAATGTAAATCATACTTTCTGTGATGAACTGTCAACATTTAATGCATGGTGCACCTCCATACAACACGTATCTATATCATTTTTTGCACATTTTGATGTAGACATCTGTTCACCTGATGTTTGGCTTAATTAAATAGTGGAGTAAGTTTCTCTAGTCTGAATATATTTGTAGATGCCGCGACCAAATATTAAAATCACTATCTGAAATTTATTTAAACTTTTTTGGTGCTTTTAGTAAAATTTTATAGAAATATTCTCTGTCAGAAGCTGATACCAAATTGAACATGTATGATGCAAGATAATTTTTTTTCAGCTGTAATTATTGAAATGGATGTTAAAGATACATGTACCTTTTGTGGAAAAGATTCCACTGCCTTCCACCTATAATATAAATGTTTAGGTTCAAATAATATGAAAACTATAAATTGCAAATCAACATTTGAAGTATTGATGGTGATTGACAAATGAGTTTTCTCCCTAAACCCACTCCCTATTCCTCTCAAAATGAATAATATTCCTGTTTCTTGAAATTGTATAAGGAATTACCAGAATTTTACCTAAATTTACTGGAACTCCATGAAAGTTGATGAAACCCACAATACCATAAAGTAACATGTCATAAAAAGAGTTTTCATTAAATTTCATTCTCCTCCATATCCTGGTAGTTAGCCTGATGAAGTACAGTTGATTTATAAATAGATTCTGTTCCACTTTCTGGTAGATCAGATTCTATACATAAAAGTCTAAGCAAAGATTCGCTACAAAATTTTTAAAACATTTATGCATGTTAATTTTGTAACTATTGATATGATATCTAACAATGGAAGAAGAAGTATTGATTATTGCAGTTGATATGGGAGAGTTACTTGTCTATAATGCTGCCTTAGGCATTTATCAAATACTTCAAATACCTACACATCAAGATAGGTATTATTCAGGTCATCAGTACACCTAACGACAGGTGAAACAGGTAAGTCATTTATCCGATATATAGAAATATATTTATGAAAAAGTTATATTAGTTTTATATTGTTGACTTTTTGCTCTTCATAAATATTACTATTGAACGTCAAATATTTATATGTTTTTTTTTATAGATCATATCTATGTCCAGAAACATGGAGGTCATAGGTTGGTATGTGCAGGTAAGTTCATTTTTTTATTGACATTTTCTAAGGAATTTAATAGCAAAGTTTCATATATCATTACTAAATTTGCAAGTTTGCATATTTTTTACTGAATGAGTTCTTTAAAAATCTATTCTTAAATTTAGTAAATGCTATGAAGTGATAAAACACTGTTTCATATAGATAATTGTTTTAAATTGGACTTATAAAGGTTATAAAGGTAATACACTCAGAAGAGAATGAATAAATCCCATTTCTTACTGAATGATTTTATATATCCACTTTAAAGAAGAATAGCCTGGTGTCAGTGTTAATAACTGATACAGATGGCAAAATTGTAAAAAAAAAATATTAAATTATATTGATGTCATTTGTTCATTATGAACATTGAAGAAAGCAAAGTCAAATTAATTTCACTATTCAATTATTAAGTAAAATAGACTTAGTTAATGAAAACATTCCTTATTCACTATAACCAGATCGTTGCCACAGAACGTTCATGTTCATTTGTTATGCAACCTAAAAATTGAGCAAATCGCATTGGAAAAGAAACTGATTTAAATAAATCTGCTTAATTTGTAGGTCATATACTTTTTGAAAATAATATATTAAAGTATTTCTACTGATGAATACTTTTTAACAGATATGGTAAAAGAGTAAAAGTGATTTAAACATTAAAATCTCTGCCAGATACTGTATAATGTCAAAACCGTTGCATTTTCTTTCTTATCCCCTCTTTGTTAATTTCTCTGTAATGGAAAATAGCCAATGCTTGATAAATATTCTTAATTTTTGTATAAATAGATACCTGCACATTGATAAAATCCATGTAAAAGTTTTAGACATATTTTAAAAATTATCGAATAAACAAAGTAGCCCAAAAATTACTAAAAGATTTTTTTTGTTCATTCTATTTATTTTTTGTAATGAAAGGTAGCCATCTTATCCTAACCGACATTTTTACAAGTTGTAAATTATTTGACCCAAATAAAGCAATCTGTTGTCATGTATGTCATATACATATATATACCGGTATATAGAAATATCTGTGTAAAATCTACAAGGTGAATATGAACTTAAAAGTGTACATAAATATATTCTTAGTCTGTTATCTGAGATTATGGGTATGTTAAAGGTATTGATAAAAAAGATCCAGAAAAGATTGATTGGTTTATGTGTCTCTTGTACATGCAGGTTTAAATTCCAATGTGATCAGTTAATTTAATTGATATTGTAGAAGTTTTCTGGTGAATAAAACCAATATATTCTGTTTTTATTCACCCTTTACCTTAAAAAAAACCCACTTCCTCCCTCGTTTCAATAAGGTACTTCGTTTGTACATTAGAACCAAAAAGTATATGTTGTCCAACTTTTTTGTATATTTTGGTAAAACACCATTTTTGATATTTGAGGAATTATCTCCCATACAAAGTTAACCATCCCGAGGCACCGCCTTGGTGGTCTTGTGGTAGCATGCTCACTTCGAGTGCAGAAGGTTGAGGGTTCAATGCCCCGCCAGGTCAAACCAAAGACATTAAAATTGGTATTTGCTGCTTCTCCACCAAGCACATCTAGAGTAAAGGCAAAGGACTGGTCAGCTTAGAGTCCGTATAATGTTTCTGGGTGGAGTGATTTGTCTTCCTGCAGACTGTTACCTCAAGACCTATCACTTTAAAATCCTCACTCAATGTGTACAAAGCAAGATTCATATTCACATTGTATCAACATGTTCTCAATCTGATATGCATTACAAAATTGCCACTGGACGCTAAATAATAATTCATCCATCCTTCCATCCCGAGGTTGTGATTTCAAATTGAACTTGATACCAGGTGTGTTTGACAATAGACAATGATTGCCATATTTCCTGCTGTAGGTCGTTGGATTGCTCCAGTTTCTCTGGGTTCCTTCATCAATAAAAACTGACTGTCTCAATATAATCTAATGTAGAGAAAGTACATGCAACCAAACCAAGCAACCTTCAATAATTGAAAAAAGGGCAGATAATTCATTTGATGATGAAAAGACTCATTCAATGACATTTTAAGATAAAAATGTTCTCTTTTCATTCCAGATAACTGATGACCAGTCTTTATTGATTGAGGAAGCTAGTGTACAGAAAAGTTAACCTTTGCCAGAAAATTCTTCTCAGTGAGGATCAGAGTCCAACAGACCCCACTGTATGTAAGGATCAAATGTACAATGAATTTTCTTGACTGATTATTTCAGATCTCACAAAGTTATAATATGAAAATCATTTTTTCTCATAAACAAAATTTGGTATTTATTTTTTTTTAAATCTGGAAAAAGTCTGTCCTTAACATATAAGATGAACTTGAGAATATATCAATTTCTATGAAGTAGCATCAGCCTTTTCCAGATAATTTATTCCATTTATAGCCATTTTAAACTGTTTATACTAATCGTTACACATAGTACTATCTATTATTCAATATCGTGTGATTTGATCTGCATGCTGTATTGATCGGATGCACTATGCATATTGGTGTATTGATGTTTGAAGTGGCGAGTTATCTTTTATTTAATGTCTAGCTGCATTCAGAGTTTATTAATATTGGGAATAATTTCTATTATAAATCCTCCCAAGTCTGCTAAAGTAAACTGAAACAGTTGTAAAATGTTAATTATGGTCATCCTTGGGAATAGTTACTTGTTCCATCATAAAAACGTTATAATTTGTTACTTAACCTAAGTGTTGGCTGGTTAAAGCTATAATAGTTTTTAGTTACATCTGAGTAATAATTTTCTAGAGAGTAGGATATTTACGCAATACAAATTTCATAGAAAGATCGGGAAAATTCTAATGGTTGCTAAAATTTACAATGAAAGAGTTGGCTACAAAAAGCAATTATTGGGTTCTGACTTCTCAACTAACCCACCCCCTTTCCTTGTCCTAAGAAAAATGGGGAGGGAGACTGGATTTTTTAATTTTGGAGTTCAGTAATAGAGGTATATTGCTACAAATCATTATACACCCGTCTTTAAAGAAAGGACGTATTATGGTATATCATTGTCCATCCGTCCCTCCGTCATCCAAACTTTACACATCCAGTTGTTTGTTGTGGTAGTCTAAAGGTCTTTATACTTTTTTTTATGAAATTTCAATTTTCTGTTCCAGAGTGGGATGTGACTTGTTCATCAAAAATAAGGAACAAAATCAAAAGGTCTATATGTTAATTGGTGAAATTTAATTATGTGGATGACGGGTGTATCATGCGCTCATGGCGTAGCTGTTTATTTTTCTATTTGTTCAGAAGTTTAGGTATAAATTAAAACTGATGCCAGAAGGACATTCAAACCCAGAATATTTATCTTGTAATAAATTATTTCAACCAGTGAGTTGAGGTGAGATCTACTGAAGGATCATATTCAAACAATTCATTTTATTTGACCTAAAGTGAATGATACTTTTGATAATATATGCTACCAAAAATTATGCCTCATTAGGGACTTTTCCAAAAACTGACCTTAATATTTTGCAATTGGGTAGTTAACATCATGGACAATGGCCCTCCCCTACTTTAGATATAGAATATTCTCACCAAAGTTTTTATATTACGTGTCAAGTCTGTAAACCAAAAGGTCTGGAAATTTGTACCATTAACAATATTTATCATTTGATAAGATTATGAACTAAACAGAGGTGTTCTTTGTTACAATTTCTTCCAATATTTTCAGATTGTAGTAAATTGGGAAAATGAAGTTCAAATTGCAGCAACACTGTAAGGTAATTGTTAATGTTAATTTTCGATTCAAAGAAGAACTTCTGTGTTCGATGACTCTGAACGAAATTTCAATGCTATAATATTAGTATGTGATCTTTGGAATAGATTCCAGAAATGGCTTTAGGCTTCTGGTAGAAAATTAAATTGTAGGAGTTAATGAGAATTAGATGATAATACCATTTTAATGTCAACCATATATAGTCAGTGTTGAGATCATTACCTTTGGGACTTTCTTTTTCTATTATTTATTTTTAAAAAAAAGGAAGTTGACAGGCAATAGGTTTCTTGGAATCTATTTACTTTTCTATTGTGTCCTGTTTCATGGAAACAAATAATAAGGAAAAAAACCATTCTCTGTCATACCAAATTTGATGCACTGTGTATGCATTAATTTATGTCAAGGCAGAAAATGTAGAAATATGTGTAAAACAGAGCAGATTTAAATTCCAATATGATAAAAAAAGAATAGAACCAAACATAATCCAAGGACAAAGCTATTTATGAAGGAAATACTCCGTAGTCTAAAAGAAAAATTTCAATTTTATAACAGGAAAATTTTAAGTCTCAGTACTTGATTTCCGACTTAGTCCAGAATTAACGCATCTGGGGAAGAAATTAATATTCCAGTCACGTGACTTTTTGTTTTGTTAGGCATGAGAATGGTGCTTTCCAGGTTACGAGAGTGAAGGGAAATTTGAAGGATTATGGCAAGTCAGGTGAGTTTTAGCTTTTTGTATTCATGGCATGAAATACCCCTATCGGACAGAAATTATCGCAACTTTAGTAATTTTTGTTGCAAAATTTACCAGGACTGCCATATTGTTATTGTTTCTATGCCTAACAAATCGTCACGTGATACTTCATTCTTTACCTCTGTCTCAAAGAGCGATTGATCTGGAAAAAGTCATATTGACCACTTTCAAATATAACATCTTTTATCCCCCTTGATTTTTCACTTTGCCTATGTCCCCGTTATTTTGCAAGTGTAATGTATTTGGAGATTTTTGGCTGTACATGTGTACATCTTGCCAAAACGCCCCAAGGAATTATTAAATTTCTGGCAAGAAAACAGGCAAGTTGGTTTATTGTAGCAATAAACAAACACTTTTGGAGTTACTGTTATTTATAAGGCCTGATAGCAGTAGTTAGAATTAAGTGGAAGATAATGACTGTTCATTTGGAAATGAGTCAATTTCTGATTTTCATGGCCAGTACTGCAATGCCAGAAACTGAGCTGGTGGTGATCACTTGGATCAGAGTTATATCCCCTTTTAATGCACTGTATGTGCACATTTCAACAATTTATATGTCAATTAATATCTTGTCATATGTGTTTAAGGAGCTGAGTTATTTTAAATCTCCATATTTGGTATTTCTATTAAAGTATGTGCAGATTTCAACAATTTATATCTGATCAGACATTTTCAGAACGCTGAGTTACTTTAAATATCCATATATTTTGAATTTCTAATATTTAATAACTGCTAAATAAATTTATAATAGGCAAAGGGAATTTGTGTTCAAAATTGTTAGTCAGTGGTTTCTTTTTCTGTAGTAATAAATTCTTTGATACTAATTTTGATGCAAAATATGTGCACATTTTGTCAATTTACGACTCATCAGTTGTGCTCAATGTCAAAATTTTAACTTCTGACAGCCATCTTGACAATTGGTTGTAGAGTGTTTTATAGAATATCTTGATATTATTGTATGACTGACATGTTTATTTCTTTGATTAAAAGACTGATCTTGGTCTCTGACTCTGAACTACAATTTGTAGTAATTGTGACGTCAGTGCTTAATTTTTTTTTTAAATTGTGAAAATCAATAGTGATTTAAAATTTATGGTCTAACTTAAAGGCCAATACTGTTGTGTTTTTTAAAAAAAAAATCATTCTGACGAAGCATCATTTCGATTGTATCTCAGATTACTTTTGTTTTCCAGTAAGTGCATAGAATCTGTTTTTCTGAAATGTTATCTTTAATCAATATCACTTTGTAGAAACATACATTTTAAGAAAATATTTGAGGATTTTCTGTCGTAAAGGGAGATAAATATACAGAAGATTTGGTAAATTTCTATTTTTAGAGAGAAGGGATTAATAGGATAGGAAACTCGAAGACTTCGTTCAAGGTAATTAATAGTGAAGTATTATATATATTTTGTATTTATTACAACTTTTAGATGAACTTTTTTGTCTTTGACATTTACCTTGAATTTGGTATCATTTCAATAATTCTGCAGGTTTGTCTAAGCTGCAATTATACTTGCAACAATTGTGGTTTTGGAGGCTTATCTATTACTTTCTGGTGACGGCTAAGCCAGCGTTGTCTTACATTTTCAATATCCAAAATTTGTATATGAATTGCTTATAAGACATTTTGTCAGCAAATAACTGGTATGTGAACTTGGCCTCATTTTCACATTCCATTGATAAAATTTATGTTTTCAGGATTAAGTCTCTACCTCAATAACTTTCAGTCAAAATTCAGTTGTATGTAGATCCGTAGTTAGCAGTATATGGCTGTCTAACATGTGTCATGTTAATGTTACCACATTTCCAATCTTTAATGGTCGTGTTTTAAGAATAATTTTTTTCCTAAAATATCATGGAAAGTTGGCACTAATAGTAATGGAATTCATGGTATAGTGTACGTGTTAGATTGTATGTTATACGATTCCTGTATTATCATATTTTTAATTCGAACTTCGAACATAATTTCTTAATAAGTGAAAATCATGTTTGACATGAAGGCATTCTATATATTAAGGTAACCATGTAATTATTTTAAAATATCAGATATTCCAAAAGAATAAACAATATCCTCAGTAATTATCAGCAAACTTTAGAATAACTTAAAGGGAAAGATATAGCTATACAATTTCATATATAAAATTTCAGTTCGTTTTATTTTTCCTTTAATAGATATGAAATTACTGGCATATTTTTATGATTAAAACAGAATGAAGTCAAGAGTAGTTGAGAATTTGTGCTTCCTTATTTAAGCTTAGGCTCTTGACTTGCACATTTATTTCTGCAAAAACAAGTAAACTGGTTCTGGGAATTCCATCAGTTTATATGCCCTGCATAAAATATAGCAGGAGCCTGTAACTGTTAGGCTCCGTAGCCATTAGACTTTTTTAATCAGGTTTTCCAGTGGAAAATAACCTGTTATTAGTTTTGTGAAGTTCACTGAGCTGGATGACAGGCAGCTTCAAACAGTGATTCACAAAAATCTGGTTTGCTTTCAGATAGATTCTTGTTAAAAAAATGAAATTATGGTAGAAATTTGTGTATAAAAACAGACAGTGGGAGAATGTTAAAAATGTTTGAAATAAAAATATCTTTTATAAATTTAAAGAAATCTATAGCAGAAATAGAAAAGAATATTGTGGACAAAAATCAACAAATTATATTAAGTTGGCCTAATTAATTGGTTAAATTCAGATGCCTTTTTTGACACTGAATACCAAGTAAATCTGAAATGTCCAATGCATAATAGAAATGTTGATATAAAAGTAAGAGTGTTTCTTAAACATTGTTGCATGGATTGAAATTTGTATTAAATATCAAAAGCAACTTAATTGCTTTCAAAAACCAAGTCATGAAATTTTTCATTTTCTGAATAGTGAAATCGTGCTTGTAGAAGTGCATAAAATCAATGAACTAAGCAGATAAAAGTTTTAACTCATCATATGTAGATACTCAATATTTCTGTTTTATAGGAAACTGGACATATTTTGACCTTTTGTTATATGAAAGATATCAGTGACATAATTGTTGGACACTTTCTGACGCCTACTTTGTCACGATGTATTCAATAAGTTAAAAGTTTATTAAAACATCTGTTACTATTGGACTTGTATTCATGTTAAATGATTGAAAATTATCGACACATAGATGTAATAATAATGTAGGTTTATTCCCATCGATTTTATTCCTAAAAAAAGTTCATTACTTATACACGACTTGACAAAAACATGTTCACGCCTATTACAATACACCACAAGAATGTAACGATAATGTTTGAATGGAGAAAAATCTATCCTAAAGGGAATTACGATAAGGTCGTTGACATAAGTATATTTTGGATTTTCTCAAAGGTAAAAAAATGTCAGGTATGACCAGGTAATGATATATTTACATAAGGAGTCCAAGAGCTTTATAATTCTCATGGAAGAATTTAAATCTAAAATAAAATATACTCTAGCGTGTGATAAAAGGATTTAATTGAATGAAATTAGCTGAATTGAATATTGATATGTTGGTGTATATAAAGCGGATATATTTGATTGTATAAACATATCTTTCTGATTTAAATATCAAGAGGAATTCAGAAAATTTTTTAATGGTCACAAAAATTAATGGTCCCTTTACAGTGAAACAAAATTTATTAGGAGGCTGTTCACAATGAGAGAAGTGCTGATAATGCATATTAACTTAAAGACTGATATTAACATGAATAACCTAACCTCAGCAAATATTTTTTACCTCAGATCATGTACTCAGAAAGTGAGGTAATCACAAAAACATTTTTATAAGTGAGTGAAGCATGAGGGTCATGTATAGTTACTGTTCTGTGGGGGGGGATATAACTTGACCATTTTAATCTTTTTTTGTGCAACTTTCTAAATTTTTATTGTAGATACTACTTAATCCTTCAAAAACTTTGACTAAGTTTTCTTGGTCGAAGGAAACATTGATAGTGAAAACCAATCTAATTAAAAACCGATCTCTCATCGCTCCCGTTTTCTGATATGTCGCGTGGGAGATCTAACGAAACCCGCTTTGAGTTCACATGTGAGTGACCTCGTAGGTGTGTCCTGTTTGACCAATGAAATTGCGGCTTATGCGATCTTGTAAGTTGATCGTGTGGTAAAGGGATGTAACTCATTTTATTAACGAAGAAATCGTCAGTCCCCAGAATTCATAAACTTTTTTGATTGGCTTATTGATAGGAAGTCAACTATTTTGCATATCATTATAAATTCATAAGTTCCAGTTCACTCACATGTGACCTCAAAGCGGATTTCGTTAGATCTCCCACGCGACATATCAGAAAACGGGAGCGATGAGAGATCGGTTTTTAATTAGATTGAGTGAAAACAGGGCTTTGAACCTGGTCATAAAATGGAATATTTCATGAAAAAATACAAAATTACTTTTGCACAGTTTAAAAAGATCTATTTTGGACAACATACAGGAGATGCTAACTAATTACCTGAGCACTCATATATTTTCACTAAATTTTTTTCTTTTCTGTTTCTGCCATATTCTGTTTATCTTTCATTGTAGAATAGAAGTTATAAAAATCTCTAAATTTGTTTCTTTATGGCTCACCTAGCTAAAGGTGTCATTTGCCTGTCTTCCAAACATCTTCCGTCTATCAGCCATAAACTTTTCAAATTCTAATCTCCTTCTTGAAAACTGGTGGACAGAATTTGACCAAACTTGGCAGCTTCTGACTGTATTAATATTGGACCTTGTAGGAAAGAGTATATAAAATTCTTCTTATAAAGAACAATTTGATACATTAATACCAAACTTTGTTGATTTGATACCTATGAGGTAAGGAATAGTTCTTGTTACTTTGGTACTGTTCTACCAACAAACATTGGCAACCAGCCCCAAAATGTGCTTTCTGAATGGTTAAATTTGAAAGATCTCTTGACCAAATGGATTTGAAACTTGTCATGAATGATCATTGCAAGGTACTACCAAAGCATTACTTTGTTACTGATCGTGAGTAACACAGCCTCCCACTAAAATTAGGTCACTGACAGATTTATTGCGCTTCATTGTCTTAGGTAAAGTTTTATATCCGAGTACCGATACCAAGGGACCTACAATCATATTACTTGGTGTCAGGGTGCATCTCTGGGAATAACACAGCCTCCCATCAAAATAAGGTCACTCTGACCTACTTATCATGCTTCATTGACTTAGGTTAATTTTTACGTCCAAGTTCAGTTCTCCGATACCAAGCGACCTACAAACATATTACTTGGGGAGCTACACAGCCACACACCGAAATTAGTTGGAGAACGAGGGCAAACTTTGTAATCATAGATTTCTGGTTATAAATTTCCATACTAAAAATTGTCAACATAATCCTTAATTAATCAAATAAATGACTATTTTTACACCTTTTTTGTTCAGATGCAAAACAGTTGAAAGGAACTGAAATAATTGTTAGTTCCTACAGACAGAGTTCAAAGTATATGTACACTGAAATTTAATGGAAAAAAATATAGTATATAAAAATAAATATTCATACATTACTAATAAAAAGAATTAGATTACTCCTTGTATAGCAAAACTTGAATTAACAAGAAGCTTGTCTGAATGACAGCGAACTGGATTTGCCATCATTACCATTTTGAGTCTTTGCCAACCTTATTAATGGATTTTTTTCTGTTGTAAAATCCACTGGTAGTTAAAAAGAAGGAATTGCAGCAACCAATAGCCATATTCAAGATTTTATGATTAATAAAATAGTCAAAACTTTCAGAGATTCCTTGGGTCCATCCTTTGACCAAAATGGCAGCTGTAAATAAAAATTAAAAACAACCAGCTATTACAGATATTTGATAATTTTCAAAAAGACTGGACCAGTTCTGATCAGTTTTGTTTGAAAGGTTTTCCCCTTTCAGAATTTTGTCATAGGAGATGTATCCTTTAACAATTTGGCTAATGTTAATGAAAAATAATTCAGCAAAAAGAAAATGATTAGGCCTTGCTTTTAGTTTTAGTTTCTCTATGGTAAATCCAGGTGAGCCTCTAGTTATTAATGTAGAAAAATATATATAATATATATGTAACTAGGATGTCAGATAAAACTCGGGATGACATTGTTAAAATAATATTGATATTATACAATTGTCACTGTAGGTGTTACAACATGTTATAGATCTATTTTGTGTTATACACTTTATTCCCAGGAATTCATTTATAGCTTAGTTTTACCAAGCAATGTATTTGGCATTTGAAATATCTAATATAAAAAAACAAAGCTAGGAAATATAGAATTTTTATTTTTTGTATGTTTATTTTTATGTTTAATTTTCATCACAAAAGTGGAGATTGCTTTTCGTGTCTTGTTTTCATATTTATTTCTACATTTTTATTTTTGTTAAATGAAATTTGACAAATAGAAACACTCCTTGATCTGAACTAAATTCAAAATAAACCACATGATATACATATAAACATGAACAGCCTAAAGGGAGTCCTAGTACAAGTTTGAATCAATTAAAAGTATTGTTAAAAATTCTGTGATATCTTCTTGTACCAACTGTAAATTATATGAGAAATAAAGAGATATTTCTTATTAACCAGATTTTCGTTTGGCAATATACGACAGATGGTTGGGCAGTTCCCAACAGTAAAGTGAAGAAAAATCCTGTTTGCTCTAAATTTGATGTGTATGTTATATTTTTATACAGATGAAGAATTATCTACCATTTTTCCATATATTCTTATGTCATACAGGGAGATAATCCAAAAAAAATTTTGTATTTATTTTATAGGGTAATTATGAAAAATTATATACCTAAAGAGAAATAATGTAAATATACTGTCTTTTAAACAGAAATTTGTATTTGTGAATATGATATTTGATTAAGTATTATAAAAATTTTGTCACTGTTATCTACATATAACACGCAAGTTAATTTTACCGTTATGAAAAGATAAATGATAATTCTGAAATTTCTCTAAATATTATAAGGATATATTTACATAATATTAGGGTCTTGTGATACTCAGACCTGGCAAATATTTCGCATATAAACGTCACAAGACCCTAATATTGTGATTATTATACTTCATGCTAAGAATTCATCTATCTTGAAAAAATTAATTCACTTTTCTCATGTAAATAAGCACATTGCTGACTATTCATGTTAATATTCATGAAGAGCGCTCTATTCTTGTAACCATAAATTTGCACAAAAAGTCATGTGACTTAAAAAGCCGCACGTGGACATATTACTGTATTTCATATGCCGTATTTGCTGGATAAATGTTCACAAAACTCATTTGACATATAAAGCCACACGTGGACATATTACTGTGGTTCTTATGCCTTATTTGCCGGATAGGTTGGAATTTATATGCGAATTATAATGTACCAAATATCACAGTAGTTTCTGGCATGAAGTATAATAATATCTCAATTACTTGGACCTAAAATTTCTAAAAATTACTTTGCAATATAATATTAATAATTTGTTCTATGTGCATTCGGATAGCAGGCCTTCGTGCGGCCCTATATTTCCTATAAAATCCCTATCTTTTTGAAAATGCCCTATAATCCCTATATTTTGGCATAAAATGACCCTTTTCCCAACATTAACCCTATTTTGTTGTAAATTAAAATGTTTTTTTACGCATTCCCCTCCTTTGAAAACCCATCGTAAATACATGTACCTGTAGATATGATAAAATCAAGTGCTTGAATATTTCTAAGAAACTCAGTGTCCTCTTCTTATCATCAATCAAGTCTTGGTGATTGACTCCAGCATCAGGATGCCAAGGCAGTTTTGAAAAGGGGTGAAGTAGAGAGATATATCCCTATAAATTATTAAATTTGCCCTATTATACCCTATTTTTTTCAAGAAATTCAGCACTATAAAAAGCCCTAATTTTTGGACCAAAAACCACTTGAAGGCCTGGGATAGATTACCATTGTCTTTCAGACTTCTTGAAAAATTCAGTAACACCAGTTATGTTGTAATACCCAGATTTTATAATATACCATTAATATTCAGACATATTAATCTTGGAGGTGTTGCTGTGTAGGTAAACAATTAACCACAAGCATATGCTTACAATCCTTAAGACGAAATCATAATAATAGATCCAGTAGTTACCACCCCCTCCCTGGCAGTGATCCAGAACAAATATGGAACCAGGCCATCCGTTATTCTATTGTATACATCATGTAGCATTATTATGCAATAATTAATTGTCTGGTATGAATATTTTAACAATTTCCATGGTTATAAGATAAAGTATTGTAGACATATTTGTTTGGTATGCCATTGTCTAAGAATAGAGAAGAAGAACAAAGTTATAAGTATGAAGAGATATCTCTTAATACTCTGGAATTCTATTAACAATAAATACAGACCTATATTTTATGTACTTGACTGTAGTATATATGATGGCAATCCAAAAACATGACACAATACTGACATTTTGTCACTATAGTCTGGTAACATTACAAATTGTACAATTTAATATATAAATATGACCATTTTTCTATTACTGACATTATTTTCCCTAATATAATAAATTTTAATCTTGAAAAGAAACATTCTATGAGACCAGTTTGATGTGCATTTTTAACAAATTATTCTTTTTCATTGGTGTTTAAACTGAGAATAACGTATACTGAATCAATAACACAATATGTTAGCAGAAATAAATGTTAAGATGACTGTAACAGTTACTGTGGGAGTATGTTATGTATTGTATTTCGGAGTAAAGTTTTTATTTCAGACATACTTTGGTTTGATATTCTTCACAATGTTCTTATGAGGCCTTTGAGAGCTTGTTAAATGGTGTGGGCTCAGCCTTATGTTGAAGGCCATATAATGAATGCTCTTGATAAGAACTCCATATCTTTCATTTTTACAACCAAAGGCAACTGGACATTGAAAGGGTAACTTTATTTGAAACTTTTAAAGAATAATATGTACCTTATTGCAACATTATCCAACATTAACAAGTCTGGGACAACAAAAACCCTATTCAGGCAAGTAAAAGCTATACTCCACCATTCTCATTAAACTTCCTTGGCACTGGAATGAGAAAAATAGATCATAATATTTTGATAATACAAAAATCATCCATCAGTAAAGCCCTGTCTAGTCCTGTCATGACTTTAGACCAATTGTCCAGTGAAAAAATGATCTATTTTGCAAAGACTGCTAATTTTAGTACAACTGTCCTTGTCCAATAAGTCAATTTTGCTTGCCAAATGTTTGAACTGATCAGTAAAAAAATGACTGTCACACAGAGGTGCACCTTCTGTTTTTGATAGATAGAATTGATCCTAGAGTGTGATAAGAAATGAGCTTTGGATTCTTTCTGATTTCATTTGTAGTTCCAGATTATTTCTAAGACTCTTCCATTTGATGCAGAGGTAACCCTTAGCTGAGTTTGGATTCCTGTTTGTTTTAATTGTTTTGGGCTTTAATGGATGTGCTTATTAATTCATCATTATATCTTTAACCGATTTTCCAACATTTTGGTCTCGAGCACTACTGATGAGTTGTCAGTCAAAATGGCCATACCGTGCATCAAATTTATTCGGTATTTTGTGATACGTTTTATTAAAACTTGAATGAACCAGATGACAAAATCAGAGAAATTGATTAAATTTTATAGTTAAATCTATTAAATGTTTCAAATTAGATATTCACTAATAATAGTTTAAGAAAATCTTTTGAAATACCATGAGATTCCATTATTTCAATGTCATCAAACAGTAATATCTAGAGGCATTGATTTTAGTGAAGCCTCCTACAACAAGACCAAGTGAAGTCTTTTATAATTGTTCACAAGAAGGTTTATAGCCTGATAAAATCAATTATACAGTTGTGTAGGAGAGATCATCCTGTTTTCTGGATAGTAGTTAGGCTACAATTAGATCAACATGTGAATGCTCACTAAATGTTAATCATTAGAAAGGATCTAATTAGAAAAAAAAATATAAGAAAGTTATTGTTAAATTCAAAAAAGCACTAAGAATTAGATACTTTTTTTCGTCTGTTTATCATAGACAGAAGGTATATATGTTTCTCTTGTTTGCAGTATTAGTCCTGCTTCAGTATTTACAGAAATATTTTATTTGTAAATTTCTCTTGGATTTCAAATTTACTTACTTTTCCCACTGTTTTGTAGTGTTGGTACTTTTGGGGAATATTCAAACAGGTTATCACATCATTTTAATAAATGCACAATTATTTGAATAAAATGAATTAAGTATGTAACATATTGATGCTGATAAGTCAGTTTGACCTTTTTAAAAAGTACATTCAATATTACAGGAAATATAGATCTGAAAAGGGGATTGTCAACAGAACTTAACTCATTGTATAAAAAGTATAATATTTCTTATATAAATATTACAATAAACTATGGTCTCATGTCATAATTACATTATTTGACCATTTTCTCAATTACTGTGTGTAATATAAAACTTTTTGAAAAGACATATTTGGGTGCAGTTTGAATAAAGATATTACTGATACACAAAATAAGAATTACATTTGTTTATTGTTATTATTTGAATTTGTAAGGAATTCATTTAGATATAAAATTTTGGACATTACTGCCCATTATAAATAGGTATGTAGATTCTCACGATTTGTATGTAGGGAGCCATAACCTAGATGGTATTCAAATCTTCCTTGCTATGGTGTTGTTTTTTGTTTTTGTTTCAAATGAAGATCTGATGACAATAAGGGTTAATGTTTAGCATGTCATTCAACGTCTCATCAAATATTTAGCTATGAAGGCATCCATGATATTTTTTTTTTAGATAGTACTGAAAATTTTATGCTACATCACTTTTTCTGTCCAATTTATCCATTCTGTGTAAACAGTTATTATTTTATTAGTAGTTACCAGGTAAACTTTTTAAAATCATGAATTGACAAGTTGATCATAAATCAGCTATAACTGCATTTTTATTAAAGGCAGTGGCACATGAAATGCATAAGATTTGAATGTCTATCTGAAAATTAACATAGAAAATGGTCGAAACATGAATACCTTGATATGCCATATTTTCCATTTTGTCATAAATGAACATATTTCAGCACTATACTGTATTGATTATGATACTATTGAATGTCAAACTTGAAGTCACTGAATTAGTTTGTTTAATGTATATTTTCTGTTTTTCAGGGTAGATTTACAAGTACAAGTGATTGAACAAACATGTATGTATCTTGTAAAACAATTATTTTGTAGTATGTACTATCTTCTGTAGTTAATTAATCTTAGATTACTAATAAAGTGCAAGAATATTAGTACCCACCTCTCTTTGCCAAAGTTAATTAAAAGATACCAACTCCCCCTCCAAAAAAAAAAAACAAAAATAAAAAAACCAAAAAAACAAAATTCTTTAAGATTATTAGTTACACTTGATAAATTTTAGCTCACAATGTCACTGGCTATGTTACTTTGGTGAGTGGATCCAAAAAGTGATGTAGGAAAATATGGTTTTAGGTCACTTGGACAGCTTCTTTTTTTTCTCTTTTCTGTTTATTGTGGAAAACATCTCTGGATGCAGAAACAAGAGAAGCTTCATGTTAAAGTCAAAAGGTTTACCAATACTTTATTTTTTACTTTTTGTTTTATTATGCATTGAAATAAAATTACAATATTGAATTTACAGCATGCCGTCAAATAATAAACAAAATACTTAAATCCAAATGCAAGACTGATTCTCAGACAAAGACAAAGAAAATGTAAATAATTTGACAGTGTTTCCTTGTTTAACTTGTTGAAGCCATTTATCATGTATCTTTCCAGGTCAGCCATGAAAAGATATGTACAAGACACATAGAAATGTAGGTATTTAGATCACATTCTTGTTCATTAGTATGTATCACTCCCTTGTAAAAACAACATTATCATGAAATTGTTGTTAAATAAACTGTCTGTGTGTGAAGAATTTATTCTATTACCTATGTAAGATTTTAAACTGAAAAATCATTTGAAAAATTACCTGTTAACCAGAAAAATACTTAATTCTAAATGTCTAAACATTGATTGGTCTTATTAAGATAACCAGGTTAAAATTATGCAATAATTATGTTACTGATGGAGACATCAAACATGTTGAATTCTTTGATCTTAATTTGAAAGTATGTCACTATATGATTTGTAGTTTATATGAGAAAAACACACTGATAAATGTGTGATACGTAATATTGCATTTATTTTAAAAATATGCTTGTAAGTTTACTTATTACACAATTTGATGATCAGTATAAATTTGTGAGGTAAACTTCAGAGTCTAATGTATAAAGATTTTCTTTTATGAGAAGGATGTACTGGTTTTCCAAGAAAAAAAAGTAGTCAAGTTCTTATCCACCTATTTTAAACTCTAAAATCACAATGTGGGGGGGGGGGGGGGGGGCTTTATCATGCATTCTCTAGATTATATAATGACATATGGCCATGTTTAAAGCAATACAAAGATTGAATTTAGATGTGAAATAAATCTTTTCTGAATGACTGAATGATATGCATTATTTATTTGGTCCATCACGAAGTTCAACCAAGGAAACTTCATTTAAATACAAAAAAACTTAACAGCTCTTGAAATTGAACAACATGCTCATAGTTAAGTTAATAAAATTGTAAAGTCAGCAAAACATATATAGATGTGAATTAAGTTTTAAGTAATTGTAGTGATCAATATTCCTTCAAATGTAGTTAACCCAAACAAAAGCACACTTGGCATTTAATAACTCTTATTAAGATAACGAACATCAGCTCAATCTGTTGGCACAAAATAAATGACAATTCACACAAGTAAAGTTTTCTTGCTCCAAGGGAAATAAAAATATGTCAGCTGGTCCTAGATACAAACTCAGTTTAAGATAGGTAGTAAATTAGATCAATGAACTCAGGACAAAAAATATTTGGTAATAGTACCTCTGCTATAGATTTGGACCAATAGTCTTTCAGTGATCCATTACTGAAATTATGTTAAAAATCCCACCTGACTAAGAAAATATTTTGAAAATATTTAAAAACCATCTCTGAATTGATTATGTCAGTATAATAAAGGTTTTGAATGGAACAGATAATATAATAGTTCAATTTTTAAATTTAAGTTCAAATAACAGTTTGGTTTTAATTAGATTAACATGATGATAATTTATGATTTCTCAAAACTTAACAATTTAGAATCAGTCTTGACTACTTGAGAGACAATTTTTTTGGGGAAACTACTCAAAATGTTACAAATGCAGGTGAAGTACACTTCTTCTGAAAATCCTGGTTTTGATGCCAGATGGATTGGCCTCTCAAAACAGGTTTTATGGAAATTTGTTTCATTTGAAAGGGTATGCATTTGGTGGTTATATGGTTCATTTCTATAGGGTGAAGACCCTTTAATTTTGAATAATTAAAATTTTAAACTCAATTTCTGTAGTGTCTGGATTTTGTTTGATGGTAGTGTGTTATCTAATAGATGGTACTAGTTAAATCTCTCTCTGTTCAGTGAATACAGATAAAACACCTGAAGTTTTTGTGAGGCCCAGTAGAGTTATCTCCCATCAATTTTTTTTTTAACCGAAAAATGTTTTTTGAGTTGTTGCCCTTTGAACACAGTTTTAATGAATGGATGAAATAGTTACAGTTGGATAGTCAGCCTCTTCTGAAATTTGTCTGCATTTGATTAAACTTGATTAAACTTAATATGAGCACATATGATAATATTTTTCCATAATTGTAGCTAAACAAAGTTCTTTCTTACCATTTAGTTAAAACTTCTGTGTTTGAGTGTTTCATTGAAGGGGTTTGTAAAATTCAGAAAAGTAAATACTTGTACTTAAAATCAATCAGACAATGCATCATGATCCCCCGTGTAAACTGTTAAAGCCAGAAAGATGCCATAATTATTTATTTCTCTGTTTTACTACATTCAACAAGGGTAATTCCTGTAGAAATCAGAAACCTGCAGGTATTAAACAAAGGACATGTTCACTGTAATATGTGGTAGAAAATCTACTTTCCTGTCAGATATTCAATCATAAATTTAGTGGTGAGAAAAGTAAACTTAATGAATGTTTGAAAAAAATCACTGAGAAAAAAATCACTGACCTCCCTATAGACATCTTAATTGACTGTGTAGAAAAATCCGACATTATTTGTCGGTACTACACAGTCAACAATATGAAAGATTTGTTTACAAAGGTTGCTGGCAACCCTATATTACAATATTTAAAGGACGTGGGACTATACTCGAGAATATAATCTGTCTTGACTGCATTCCTGATTATAGTCCTTATCCAGAATTTTGATTTGTTATTGTTTTGACTTGTATTAATTTATTGATTGTATTTGTCTGATAGCGTTTCTGTGATATTGGAGATGTTTTGTAATGTTTTTTCACTATGTATTTTATTGTTGATACTGCCACTAATATTTTATTTGTAAATAGTCTATTGGTTTTAGATGCTATATTTAATTTAAATCAGCTCCATTCCATTTCAAATTAGTTCTCGCCGTGACATTGACTGCAGTATTGCCAACTCGGCGTTAAACAATATTCAATCAATCAATCAATCCTATAGACATCTGACCTGTCTCCTATTTCCTTTAGATCTGAATGCACCATAGCTTATTATTGTTAAAGCTTTCACTACAAAATAAAAAAATTGTACTGGTTGTAAACTGATGATATGAGATATGATTGAAGTTTTGCTACGATTTTTTCTGGACATTTTATATAAACATGATTCTACTAGATGTTTTTTTTCTGGTTGAAACTTTATTATCACCTATTATGCGATGAGTGGCTACATTTATGCCAGTGTCTGAAAGTTGGGGTTATATGTTTTTTTTATGTATAAAAGTTTGATATAAAATGTGTGGATTGATAAATTAAGAAGTGTTTCAAGGATTTTTCATTTATATTATTCCAAGAATTATGCGAATCGTTTGTTTGAAGTAACATACTCCTACATTGCACAATGACCCAAGTTTGATTTTCATGATTTTCATACACAATGTTTGATTTAATCAAACAAAGCTCCCTTTCATTCTTGATGCCTACACAGAGTTGATCTCGCATGGATTATCTGTAGAAACATTTGTCTCCACTGCCTACATGATTTAGTGTGTGGACTTATTACAGTGATCATTAATAGATTTTCATGAACATCACCAACATACAGTATAATGCTGACTTGTCCAATTCCATTCTGCTAATAAACACTGCAGTTTTCTCTCAGAGGCTTTCTGTAAACTAATGGCCTCATGGGGCTGATACATTTCAAGAATAACTGTTCAATCCAATAGTACTTTAGTACCCAAGTGTTGTTACTTTGGAGCTTATTGCAGATACAAGACCAGTACTTTGAAATATTTAAACATATTTTGGTCACAGTTTTCTTTGTTGTTAATCATAAGAATGATAATATATTTGATTTTTAACTTAATACAGTTGATTAGTGCCAAGTCACCCTTTTCAGAGCTCCAGCACAGTGACTTCCTATTTGCCAGCAATTTGAAGTTTTTTAAGCTATACCCAATAAATATGAATTTTAGTCAGTTTACATTGTAAATATATAGGGCAGTGGTTGCCTTGTGGTTTAGGTAGTTTATCATCAACTAATAATTACTAGCCTGATCATTGAGGTTGCAAGTTTGAACCCAGCTCATGGCAAGGTTTGCTCAATTCCCATCTTACTGTCTGTTAATCTCAGTTTAAAGAATGGAGTTTTGGCATTTTGAAAGTTTAAATGTAAGCTGATATCAGACCATTTTTTTGGTTACTTAGCCTTATTGAGATTGAGCTGTCAAAGAAAACATGAAAATTTTACAATTGTTTATTAAGATTATATTTGTACATCTCAAAAATGATTCCAAATTGGGAATTTCCAATAGAAAAAATAATGCACTTGAAAATTTGAATTCACTAACTTAGACCTATCCTAGAATTTGTAAAACCATTATTCTAAATATTTCAATGCAATTTGTGCACATTCCCTTCAATATGGGGATGTGATACTTAATTTTGATGAAATATCAAAGGAAGAGTTATTTCCCTTTTACACTGAAAATTCCATGGGCAAAATGTTTTTGTTTCTCTTGAAGAAATGATTGAACAAAATGAGCAAGTTCAACGACTTTGCAAATTGCATATACTAGCCAAGTGATTAGACTATTCAGATGGATGATTTTTGTAAAAATGCAGTCCAATGGCTTATATAGGTTTACAGACAGCAATTTCCAGTTTTCCTGTCTTCGGTAGGTGATCTCTTTGGATTAATCCACCAATAAAAACTGACCACCACAAAATTGCGAATTAGTCTGAAAGTGGTGTAAAATTCCAATAAACCATACCATACATTGTAAAATAATTTTTACTAATCGGGGTATAATTTTCTGGGAAAGAATTATGGTGAACCAGCCAATGAACGAACAACAGCCTTTGTCATATTCATTTTGTCTCGCTGTACTAGTACAAATTTACCATTGAAAATAATTGTACCAAACCAAAAAATCTCAAAAGAGATGGGTAAAATACCTTATTTACCCAATGCTTGTGTGGAACACTGTATATAGATAGAAAAAAATATCTTGGGTCTTGACACTTGGTATACTTTTATATGATGTTGTATCAAATTCTTTCTGTTACAAATGTCAAGAGTTTGAATCAGAAGGTTTCTCTTGTGTTTCCTTTGTAAGAATTACATGACCTGAACACAAATTTCATGGTTAACCAACACTTTGAAGTAATACCTCAGATCAAAATGACGTCACAATTTGACACAAAGATAAAAACATTTCGCTAAGAGATAAATTGTCAATAATTTTATCTGAGATTCTTTAGAACTTAAGTATTATTAAAACTCTTAAGCCATTTCCTGAATGAGTATTGACACCATTAGTGGGCCCTATTGATCATGATAGGCTTGTTGAGCTGTTGATTAATTTTAAAATTATAGGATTAAAGTGGATAACAGAAGTTTGTTTGCAGTTTTTTGGTATATCTGTATGTAAGGTTAGAAAGCTGAGATTTCTTATTGATGTCATTTAGGTGATTTTTTCCTGAAAAACTTGGTGCTTTTTTACAGTTTTTGTTTTAGTTAGGTGTAAAATATAATGTGAATTTAAATCAAAAGTATAACTTGTAAGTTGACAACAATGTTCGGAACAAACCAAACTGCACAGGAACATGGACGTTATTAAACATAATGACTTTTTAAACCAGGAAAACATACATAAAATTAGAGTTATCTTTCTTGATATACAAAATAGAAATGTCAGTTTTCTTTGTCTAAACAATAAAAGTGCATGTTTGAGATAAGAAAACATGACTTTAACATAAAAATTTTAAATGTAAAAAAAATACATTTCTGTTTTCCCATCATAAATCCATTAGGTTTTCTTGAATTACAAATTAAAGTTTTAAATTTTTGTTGTACATTTTCTGTCACTTTGCAGCATGTTATAGATAAGATCTATGAAATTTTGATGGACATGCATTTATCAGCATTGGCATCATGAAAAACCTGTATCTAGTGAACTAATAATAAAGATATGTTGGAGCATAAAGTACAGTTATATTTACAGAATCTTTAATATCTCAGTCATGAATTGGAAAGTAAAAGTATCTGTTTATATATGACTCAATTTTTATATCTAAACTTGAATTGATTGACATGTGATACACAGGTGTATTGTACTGTCTGTCACACATGTTGAAGGCCTTTATTGTGACTTTGAATTGAAGAACAGCAATGAAAGTGCTGTTGCTCGGGATTGGGTGCCAAGAATTCACCATATTTTAATAAACGTATTGATTCTGTAGAAACTAATTTCTTGATCAGAATCTTTGCTTATTTATGAAGAACACAAAAAAGTTAAATTGATCTTGGTTGTTGATTAAAATTTTTGTGTCCTTTTCTTTCTATTTTTTCTTCCATTGGAAGTTTAAATGTACATATCTCCACAAAATTTTGACAAGAATTGCAAGTTTACTTTTGTTCCCCCCAATAACTTAGTCATGTAGTTGTAAATAAAATGGTAGGATTGGGTCCTAAAAGTTTTCAGTCAATATTTAGACGTTTTATAGAAACACAAAGTTTGATTAACTTGTTAATTTATACAGAGATACATGGATAACTGTACATGTTATGTCTCACACTTTTTGCAAAGACAAAAACTTTTTTTTGATAAAATTGTCTAGTATTTGGCTATAAAAATGTTTAATCTCACATACAGAATTTCAGATTATCTTAAAATTCTGTTCTCTTAAATCTGAAAATTTCATACTTTCAGTCTTTTCTCAATCAGTGATTGGTTTTTTTTTAAGAACAGCTGAAGTTGTTTGTAAATTAATCAGATAAGTAGCCTTAGCTTTCATGTGCTGTGAATTCAAAAATTTAAGCATACATTTATCCTTGTGAATCTGTTTTAACAGACAACATTATTGGACCAGCAAATGTAATTAAGGCCTTTTATTTTTATTTAATTGGTTTACGGATTTTTTTTTTTTAAAATAGGGTCGGTCGGTCAGGAAAAAAAAAGAAAAAAAAGAGGGAAAATCATGTACTTTTGAACAATCTTGGTTATATTGCCAAATGTACAAAGGTTGCAAATGATCAGTTAATTCCCTCTTTTGAAACCCAAATATCAGAACATCTATCTTGAAAGGTGTTGTTCAGTAGACCGTTCCCTTTTTAAGGGACCGACTCGTCAACTACAACATTAAATGAGTGGATTCGATATCTTACGGAATCAAGATATTCATACAAAACGAACTTAAAAGTCGCATGGATTCTATTAAGAAATTCGTTTCATAAAACGTGTTTCGGAAATTGGCATCAACTAAGGTCTATAAATAGATTTTTTTTGGGATCATGTTTACAAGTATTTTATTGATGGATAATCTATTTTTAGACGAATTGGAATATAATCTTTTATGAAATTTTGATGCAAAAAAGGATTTTAATTTATTTTTATTTTTGGGATGGCTGATTTCAGAGGGTGTAATAAAAAACCAAAATATTCAATTTTATTTTTTTTCTTCAAATCGGCAAAATCGGGTCGGCGGATCCGTAAACCAACTAATTAAAAATAAATGGCCTAATGCAATTTCTATAATAGGATACATCAAGGAAAAAAGCAAACACAAATTTTAATCAATAAAAATTGATCAAGACAAGTTAAAATCAGTTAAATCACGATGATCAAGGTTTAAAGAGACAGAATTGGCCATTTAAGTACAAAATTAAGTTACTAGTGTAAAAACATAATGATAATTTCCAAATTTAGAGTATACTCTTCAACCAATTCTACACCATCCGAACCTAAGTATTTCCTCATATCGGTTAAATAATTATTAGTAATTTATATAAAAAAAGTTATTAAAGTACAAAATCTGTCACCCAAATCATATAAGATATTTCTTCTATGTGTCACATTAATGAAATTCATCTAGTTTTGATTTATTGCAAAAATTGTACTGTTTGACAGTATATCTACTTCTGAATCAACAGGTTTGATAAATAATTAAATCTTCTCGGCCACATGCTTTATTTTGACTCTGCAGTTTTATGGAACACTACAAATAAAATTGGATACATTTTTGTTATCTGTAAGGGTTAAACTTTTTGACAGGAGTTGAATTTCATTGTTATTAATAATAAATACAGTGATCATCATTTTATACAAAGTTTTGTAATTCATAACAGATCACTTGACCCTAGATTAAATATAAACCATAAATTAAAAAAAGAAAATTAAAGATGTTTATTTATTTAGACATTTTTAAAATTACTTGTGGTAAAGAGGTGAAAAGGCTTCATATGTTATACTGCATTGTTGTTAGATGCAACTTTTGTTTAGGAGGTAGATAAAATCTTGGCGATGGGTAGTTACCCGGAGATAACAAATAAACAGTACCGCCACATGCATAATTGTATGTCTGTTTCTTTGTTGTTTTGATGTTACCAGTAACAAAATAACGTAAGGGTCGGCAACCTTTGTTTAAGTAAACTTGAAAAGACTGGAAGATTGGCAACTTTTAGTGAAATTTGAGATGTTTTAAGGTTGCTTATACAAAAAGCTTATATTCATAAATCATAATTTGTCATATCATTATGGTGTAGATAGAATGATTGTTGCAATGATGTGTAATATGATTTAGATGTGGCATGTAGTAAATTCAATGCTAAAAAAGTGGTCAGTTTCATTTTATGATCATTCAATTTTGACGTAAGTTAGAACGTCATTCAAAATATGAATTAACAGTTCTTGTTAATATTTTTTGATATTTGATAACTTTCTCCCCTCCTGGAAGATGACTAATTTTGAATTTTAAAATTTCAGCTGGTTTTCTGTTTGGGAGTTTTTAATCTTCAATCAAACTTTATAGTTTCTGTGTAATTATTTTATACCTAAAAAACTGCACAAACCTCACAGCTATTGAAATAAAAAAAAAGATATTTTATACCAAATCTAGCTCTTAAGTTATCAGATTTGATTTAAAGATTTCTTTATTAAAAAGTGGAACCAGTACAAAACATGTAGAATGTTGATTCAGATTCATTTACCTGCTAAACACCTGCTATTTATCAATTGAAAAAATCAATCTAAGATCAAAATTATGCATCTTTAACTTGTCACTCATTCGCGTCAAAAATTACACCCTCCCAGTTCATATACCTCAGCATGGTAAATAAAAAAATCAGTCATCTGATTAAACATTCACATATTTGTATAACTATTAAACAGTACATTTCAAACAAATACTGATTTGCATTTAAAATTAATAAATTGTCCATATAAATAAGAATGGAAAAAATTATTTTGAACCAAAAAAGATTAGATTTATTATACTGTTGCTGATTTATATATCATTAAGAATTTAACAAAAGAATATGAAATATCAAAATGTAGAATAAAATTTAAAAGTTCCACTTATTTATGTGTGGTATCGAGTACAAGACACTTAACTTTGCACCCTGAACGAACCTATAGGTGTGTTACTTAGGTGGCAGGTTAAACTATTGTTCCATCACTATGGGATAAAAGACCTTTTCCGCTAAATAGATTTACGGTGTGCAGTTTTATTTCTTTTCTCATTTTTATGTGTCATAAACTAGATACCTACTAAGGAGACAAAAACTGCCATCGATATTGAATTTCATTTCTTCATACCAACTACAGACAATGTTATGAAATATTACAGTTAATTTGATACTGCTATGCAAGATTTTATGATTTGCGGATATTAAACCTATCAGAAATTTCAAATTAATTTTAACTTGATTTTATATCGAAAGAATTGCCATAAATTAGAAATTGTATAATTTTGCACTAAGAAATAGTTGTTTATTGAACAATTTAATTATGAGGTAATTCATTTGTCTTGATCTAGAAATGAAAGAAAAAAATATGTCTTCCTTGCATTCTTATTAACTGAAATAACTTGGTACCTAAATAGTCCACTTTCAGTAATGGATTAAATCTACCAAAAAACAACCCTAAAGAAAGCTAATTTACCTTACCCTACCCAACCCCCCATCCTTTTACAGTGGCGGTCAAATTGGTTCCCTGTTGCATCGTGTCATCCCCATTTTAATTGATTGATAAATTGTTGAACTGGTTCTCGTCCTGAGGAAGCACGAAATATTTATTACTGAATGTTAAGCAAACAATCAATAAATCAATCAATCAATCAATCTACCAATATGGCTGCCACACCCAAACTTTCAGGTCTTTATTTATTGAATTGCGTTTAAAAATTAAATAAAAGTGCCTTTTTTCCCATCCATGTGTGATATATACAAACTATACAACTTTCAGTGAACTTTTAACTTCACATAATAAATAGAATTTGACAACGCTGGTCAAATTTTTTTAAGAATTGTCAAAGAAAACAAATTTTACTCTTTAACAAGACAATGAATAATTATGCAGTAATTTGGAACAATAGTCAAATGTTGTTTTATGATATTTGGATTGGTCTAATGAAGTTTTTACCATTGCATAATAATAAGATAAAGACAAATATAATGTGCATGAGAAATTTACCCATGCAATACTAGAACATAAAACAAAAAGAAAGTGTGGTGCTTTTTGTGTGGTTTTTCATTTTGAAATTCTTTAAGGCTTTAAATCAAATGCTCCATGCTTAGACAAAGAGTTAATATAATGAAAGCTCTCCTTGATACCCTCGTTAAAGGTAGCCTATATCATATTTTAATTCTTAGTCACCAAAAGTAATTGATAATGTCATGTTACAAAGATGAAAATTATTATTTGTATGCAAATATCGCTGTTTGATGCATAAATGTTTGTCATGAAAACAGTATTTATTTTTTGTTATTTTCTAATTAATATGATTTGTTTTTTATCTTGATTTATTTACAGAATTGTATTTTAATTGTTTTATTTGTATACAATAAATCTTTACTGAAATGACTAAATAACTTAAGAAATTTATAACATGGCATTGAAGTGAAATACCCACTTTTACATTTTTGGAAAAAATATTATTTATTAAGCAAACCTGAAACAAACAGGTCCTGTATGACAACCATATAACTGCTTGATGAAAATGTAAGGATATACGGAAAACATCCCATTAAACTCAGTATGCAAAAAGATTGATAACATTGTCATGTGACTTTTAATGATTCAACCAGACTCCTGGAAATTATTACAAATCCCAGATAAACATAGTATTCCATATTGAAAAAGAAAGTGAGAAAAGTAGATTGTGTCGTTTTGTGCTCCCGGGGGCACCTGCTAGTACAATAATTTGTTTTCTGGTAAACTAGTGCATTTCTGCATCATCTCTCTGTAAGAAAAAAGTCAGATATTTTTTATATTCTTCAGCCATGTTATTGATACTCGCAGGAGAGAAATTTATTTTTTCTTTTTGTTATCTTTTGCCTTGATCTTATTACCGATTTATTATCTTTCCTGGCTGACTTTGTTTAAAGCACAGAAGTAATTAATGCTAAACTCAGTAATTATACCCATAAACAGTTTAGATATAAAACGCATGTTTGATACCACAAACAGACTACAAAAAATGTCTTTGAATAAAACAATTTCCAAATTTTGTTTAAGATAAATTTACAGTTACTTCAGAAATTTGTGTTCTACACAAAACGACATTTGCATCAAGTGTCTGGGTAAAATATGTGTTAAGTATGTTTTATTTTAGTTGAGAAGTAGGTGGTGCCCTCTTGTGTGGTACAGATGTAAACACAAAGATATATGAACAAAAAATTTCCGATGAAGTCGGAAGCTTTTGCAAATATTGCTGTTTTACTCAAAAGTCTAGCCAATTGTTAGCTTTACTTTATATGAATATATACAGACAGACTGCATACACTACAGTAAATGACTTCTTATTATTATATAATATGATTATAATTGCCTCTTACCCTGTGGTTTTTTTTAAATTATTGATTTTCTGACATTTTTTGTATGCAAACCTCTGTACATACTTTAACCTAAGTGTTAAATAATAAACTTGAAATATCTAATTAATTTGATGCTGTTATGAAAATTGAGTACTTGACAACTTTTTGACAGCAAATTGAATTTTATTGAAGAAAAGTTTACCAAATGCTAATTAATTTTGAGTATTAACTACTTAAGCATTGTTATTTACCAGAGGTTAACTTGACAAGTTAGCTTAAGGTATCATAAGATGTAGGTTTGAATTCTGATAATTGAATCCTATCTGTGGCAGTAAAAAACAGGTGCAGAACAAAATTTCTGCTATCAGAATGTCATAATAGGTAAATTTAAATGAGGTGGTCATAGAATGTCCACTTTAATTTGATTAGATTTAGAAATATTATATATATATATATGATATGTATATATATATATAGACAGCTGATGTAGCTCAGACCTCATTTATAATTTTTTCGGTCAACATTTGCCCAGAAGTAAATTAAGTCTTCCCCAGTACAAAGTTAGTTTATTATCAGTATATCTAACTGTTTCCAACAAGTTTGTGGGTATATACTTTTAAAAACATGTGAAAAAAGCTAAACTGCCTATTACCAAGGACAAGACATTAAAATACATTTTTTTTAAGGCAACTTACTAAATCAAAGAAAAACTGTTGACTGTTAGATAAAATTTCCTTTTTATTCCTTTTATGAAAAATAATAATTTCATAAAGAAAAGTTGAAATTCAAGCCCGATTTTTGTTTTGTTGTTAAATACAAATATTTCTATAGTTTCCGCTTACAGAATATTCATAGATATGACAGAACGAGACAATAGGAGAGATGTTATAAACGACTTAAGTTTTTTCTAGCGATTACCGTGCATTGTAATACCTGGTACATCTTACATAGGAAAATACAGATACATTAATCTGTTTCACAAATATATCATTAGAAATTCTATAGCATTGCATTACATTTATATTGTGAAGAAAATTTATAGTTTCTGCCGTATTAAATGCAGGGAGTTCTTTTAAAAAAATAAAATATCAGTTTGGTAAATTTTTTTTTTGTAACATGATAAAATTATCATTATACCATTTGAATACTATTAAAGCAGTTCTAATCAAAAAAAAAAAAAAAAAAACCAGGCAAATGCTTCTGTGGATTATACATAGAACCCCTATTTCAAAATGTCTGGATCTGTCACCACAAACACAAGGAAATCAAATGTTAAGCCATTAAAGGGACAGAGAACGACTAAAACAAATTGTACAAACGACAAAAGCATTTACCGGTATATATTTTTGTCACTCTATGCCCTAGCTCACCATTTTTATTTATATTGCTTTATTTGTTCATTATACAAATACAAATAAACTGAAATAATCAAAATAAATTTCCCTGTACTGATGTTTTTTCATATACTTATGCAGTGGTAACTCTTCATAATAGGATTTAAGAGATATCTTAGTTCATATTTTTTACCTTTTCTGAAAAAAATTTTCACATGTAATAAGAGAGAAATAGTAATATTATATTGTCTCAATATTTCAATAAAAAAATTCTTTATATCAAAATTCTTATAACTATTGAATTTAACTAAAGTGAATTTCAAGCAAAAAAGTATAACATTTCCTTATTTCTTTTTTATTTTAGAAAGAAGAATTATTTATAGAGCCAAGATCTGATACTGGATCAAGTGAAAATTTTCCCATAAACTGCTCACAAGTAACCAAATCCTTTGTTTCCTGTAGAAATGCGTGTGAAGGGGACAGTTTTTTAAAGCAGATCGGTAAGACAAGACGACCCATAATGACTTTAGTGAAATATACACTCTGTGAATAACCCTTAATAAATTATAACAAGTATATTTACCTACCAATATGAATTTCATATCTCGGACAAATTTTTGCTTCATATTTAAGTTTATGAGTTGTCAGGTCTGTCTTTAAAGTTCAAGAGATATATTATATGTTCCTCATACAGACAGCCCAGGTTAATAGGTGTTTTTACTCAACTTGTTTACCCTTTTCAACTTTCCTTTCTTTTCTTTTTTTTTTAAGTTAAAAGGGAATTTACCTGCTTGTAAATTGTCTGAAATTTTATTCACACATAATTGTAAAATGTTTCATAATTAAATAGTTGAATTTTGATAGACAGTTTTCAGGATGAAAGGATAAGGGGTATGCATCAGAGAAATGTCCATTTAACAATGAATTATAAATATGAATAATAAAAGTTTATTTGTTCCCATTTTAAAACAAACTGATGATGGATGAGTGGCTTAGGTACCTTGGTGTAATTATAGATTGCTAGCCTTTCATCACTGAGGTTGGGAGTTCAAGTCCAACCTTTGACGAGTTGTGTTCAGCTCGAATCATTATTCACAAGGATTGAGTTTTCCTGTCAAAGGTCCTGATTCTCTTTGGGTATGGTAGTCTGCATCAATAAAAACCATATATGATTTTGTTCTGTTTTAAAATTGAATTCCATTTTTTTGCAATTAAGACTTGTCCATCAAAGTTTATCACAATGGCTTCTGGTACAGCCTTTATCTTTTGTTTTTTCCTGGCTGGCAGAATCATCTCTGAAAAATTGACCACTACAATGTAACCAGTTACACTGAAGGTGGTGTAAAACCCTTATAAACTAAACCAAATATAATGATGACATCAGGGTGCTAAATTTACAGGGGAATCTCTTAATTTTTCTTAAGGTATCCGGACCATAAATGACCACGTGATTATTCGAAAGTTCCCGGATGTTCCATACAACGCAATTGAAATGACCTCCGTAATTATCGGCAAACTTCGGAAATGTCAATATAACTAACTTATTTTTACAGACTGCATATAAGCAACAGAGTGTGTTTCAACTTGAGAAAAATATATATACAAAATTCCAGCTTTAAAGTTTTTGGTTCAGCCATTCACGGTCAAAAAGAGATACACTTTTCGTTCTTGATCTATTATGGTCCGGATACCTTAACAGATTGATGTATTGCACATTTTTTTTTAAATAAAAATAATCTTATCTTGATTCAATACTGCAGAAGTGGCTGTTCTGCTACTTGTTGCTAAGTATTGATAAAAAAATTTAAATGTCAGAATATCAGATTTGAATTGTGTAAATTTTCATATACAAGATCTCTCTTATGATTTAACATTTATAATTTACTCAATCACGATGTATAAGGTTTACTCATTCATGGGTGACTAGTTCAAAATACTAAAACAGGAAGGTATTTTAAGAAGGTGAGGGAGTTAGAAACATTCAGTGGCAATAGTTCCAAACTTCCAAGAATTGTATAAAGATTATATGAAAGAATTGGTAATATACTGGCTTGTAGAAGAATTTTGACCAATAAGAATTTAGTAACTATACAACATTTTAACATAACAGACATTGTTTGAAGAATATGTTCTCAAGTATATGCATGTATTGTACTTTCTTAAGGACACTTGTACAATGTCACAAGTGTACACAAGGAGGATTTTATAATTCTGTTATTGTTGAAAATAAAATACAGAAGTACAAAGTACAAAATCTTAAAACTATGAATAGAATTGTTATGCAAAATGTTTAACGGGAAGTCCAGCCTTTATTTGCATCTAAATATAGCCAATTTACGTAATAGTTGTATAATATACCTGTAGCCACTGGCTTTTTTTTTTTTTATCTCATACATGTATATACTAAATACAGTAATGAACAATCATTTATTTTAAAATGGGGACAAAGAGGTGGTCTCTGAACTAGGAAATTTTTTTCACAGCATCTGGAAATTTATTTTCAAAAGGCATAAAAATTAATATGTACAAAGTGCCATGATATTGAATCTTTAGTGATAAATATAGATTATAACATGGCATTTTTCATATCGCACCTATTATCAGCCCGAGAGTCGCTAGGATCCAGGGATGATTTTGACCATGGGCTGATAATGGGTCTGATATGAATAATGACATGTTCAATATACAATACATAGTCATTGTCAGAAAATACAACACTCATGAACTGTAGAGGGATAAATGAAAGTTGGTATAACTTATTTCCAACTTCACTTTAAATAAGCTTGATCTTAACCAGTATCATCAGATACGTTTTGGTGCAATTCAAACATAATCTGTGTACTCCTTCACCTGAGTCATATGTGTCATAAATTTGATGTGTTGACAGTTAAACGTGTCAAATGAAAATTCCACAGATCCATCTTATATCAGTGAGATGGTTCATAACAAAATTAAATATTTACTGAAGTAAATGTTTAAAAGTTCATCTTAACTCATGTAGTACAAGCTCAATGGGCTAAGGGAGTTGGTGTTGTTGTTTTGCCATCGTTGCTTGTAGATTTAATATTTCACATGATAATCTAAAACTCCAGGAAAAATCTGTTAAAGGTTTTCTCATTTTCATCTTGACAGGATACCTGACATTTCCTTCATTGTAGATTCTTACTCTTTGTGGTTTATCTTTTCAAAATCTCCTCTGAAACTTTGAAGCACATGAATATGGAGCATTTACAGGAAGTTTTTTGAAAGTTCAGAGTGTACATGGGATAAGGTAGTTAGTGTATGTTACGACAAATTATTGTTTTTGGTAGATAAAAGCACTTGAAATAGATATAACAAGTCAGTCTATTGGTATTAATTTCCTTGTTTATCTAGAGTTGAAAATATTCCATAAGTACAATTGCTGAAAGTGAACGTTTAAAGTATTTCTCTTCACATTTTTAAGTCAATAATTATCCCCTTGACCAATGGAGTTGGGGAGGGGATATAGCGTTTGGTTCGTCCGTTTGTCCATCAGTTCGTCCCACCTTATAAAGGTCAAGATCTAAGACACTGTAAGTCACATAGGTATAATATTTCACCGGTGGATGCATCTTGGAAAATAACGAAGCTCCTTATAAAAATGGGATCACCCTGACCAACATTTTATGCATGGGTGACTCTGGTTGTTTTGCATTAAAAAAAGTGAAAATACAGGAGATGAGATTTGCACAGGATATAGTTTACTATAAAATTACAAACTTCCATCCAATAAAATTTTGACTTTGAATAAAGTTTTTATTAACCTGACCATGGTGAGCAAATACGTTGAGCCTGTAGTTAATATCTGCAATTGCTGAAATTTTTTTTTAGCCCTGTTCACTCACAGTGCCAGGTTTTTAAAAATTTTATTTAATTTTTTTGTCTGCTTCACCAGAGATGATAGAAGGCCTAGTAAGCAGGCGACTCCATCTGTCTCTTTTGTTTTTAGCTAATTGTCATCTGTAAAAACAAAAGAATGCATTAATGAACTTTTATACAGTGATTATGGACAAGTTTACATCTTATTTTGACACATTTGAATGATTCTTGCTTATATTTACCTTGTGTTGTACTGTCATTTTTGTCATTGCATTCTTTAGAGTGAACCTACATTTTGTCATCTGTAACTCCACGAGTTTCCATTTAACATGACCAGTTTTCAAATTCACACAAAAGATGTGCACTTGCTATTTTGACAGATTTGATGCGTTTATTGCAATTTTTACATATGTGGAACTTGGCGGTTTGTCATCTTGGTACATTTACCTGTATATTACAATCCAAATAATACTAGAAGGGTGTAGAATTGATCAATTTCATCCATTAATTGATCTGTCTGTCCAGAATGTTTTGGTTAGATAGATTTTGAAATCTGAAATGGCTATTGTTCAGCATTTGAACTTACTGTGTCTTTTTTAAAAACTGCAAGTGGTTTTTCATGAATATCTCAATTATTTCATTTAAATGAAAGTAAAAGGTTTTACTCTACCTTTTGTTAGCTCACCTGGCCAACAAAGCCAATTGGAACAGAAGTTGGCAGCAATGATCCTTAGGTGGTCCTCTTTCAGAATCGAAGATGACTGCCAGAGCCAAACATAATTTAACATAGCACCTTATGGGAAATTTACTTTAAAGATCTTCTCATTTGAAACCACAAAGCCAATTGGAACAAAAGTTGGTAGCAATTGACAGTGAACAATTTGGCAAAACTAGTGAGCCAACTTAACAGCAATGTCCCAGACTGTTAGCCAAGATTGACATAGTCAAACAATTTTTCCATAGTCATAATTAATTATTGTCTTTTCCACTGCTGAAATTACTCCAGTATTTTACAAGAGCAGATTGTAAGTGCAATTCGTTGATTTTTGCATAAAGTATGACATCACTACATGTGACGTTGCTGAATATGTGTGAGTTTTGATTCCAAAAGTTTTAACCAAATTCACTTTTGGGATATATCAAATAGTTATTTAAAATGTACAGAATTGTAATTGAGTTTTACATCAAGAAATTGGTTGCCAAAGGATGTGGGACACACAACGTATTCACACATTTTGATTACAATCTGTGGAATACAAGTCCAAACACAGTATTGACCATGTTAGGAAGTCAGAAAGGAATATTTAACTAAAATATTTTTGAGTTAAGTACATCTTCAGTTTAAAAAAAAAGTAAAAAAATTAAAGTGAAAAAAATATTTAAAAAAAATTTAATTCATTTGTTAGTATTTTGAATTATTTTGGAAACATTATATTTTTTCAAGGAGAATAACTATCATTCTTCATACATGTATTATTAAGTTTAATATTATTGTGAGATCACTTATGTATTTCATTACATGATTGCTTATTTCTGTGCCTACAACAATAAACAGTTAAACATATAAACATTTGGAATAAATAAAAAACCAGAAAATCTGCCTCTACATAATAAATAAGAGATTTGGAGAAAAAAAAATGAAATTAGTGCATGTTTTAGGTCATTGCCATGTCAATTAAAAAATAACTTGACAGGCCATTAATTAATTAGTTTTATTATTTTTACTATTACTAAATTATTCTCATGAAAAAAAACATAAATCTTGGTGTTGTGATTTTGTCAAAAACAGATTTAATTCATCAAATATCACTGTGTACAATTTGACAAGATTTGAACATCGTGTTGACAATATCGTAACATGTAAACCATTTGCTAGATATCTCCTCGGTTGGTCACACATTAAATGATCCTATCCATCAAGAAGTCGTGATAATTTCTGATATTTTACATATTTTTGTTGATGATCATAAAAATGCATGTGAAATTTAATAATATGAGAAAATTTTGTAAATTTTAATTTTTTTCCCATATCATACTGGGAACCAGATGCATGGTTTGAAATTATTTTGATAAAGTAAAAAGAAAAAAAACTAATAAAAAGTTTGTCTGGGTCCATGTTCATTAAACATTGTGGCATGTTTTTTGACAAACAGAATCATCATATAAAATCTAGTAGTATCAGTCACCGAATTTAAAATTGATACTTGTTTTTATTTTCAATGAATTATTTATGTTTGGTAGTTATTAAAAACTTGTATTAATTAATTGAATAATTGATGGGGGCAAAAATTTGATCTGTAGATGTAATCAGCTTGTTTGTTAAGTTTTTATAATTCAATAATTAAAACTTTTTCTTTGTGCATGTGGGAAAGTTGGGTTGGTAAGAAATAAACAAAACTTGTGTCTGCATTAAAAAAAATCTATTTGAAAGTAACATGAAAATTAGCACCAATTAAAGTTAATTTAAGAAAACAGTTAATTTAAAAATTTATGCCTGTAGTTTTTATTTTTATTTTGTGCCATAAAATTCAACAAGCAAAAATTAAATGTTATTTAATTATTAAGATTTATAATGTGTCATAATGACCATGCAATAGTTTTTAATATAAGTTTAATATTATTGTGAGATCACTTATTAATATAAGTTTAATATTATTGTGAGATCACTTATACAAAATTTTCAAAACGCATCCTACTAATGAATTCAGGCAATTTAAAAAAAAAATGTTATAGTAATGACAGGTAAATTACAAAATATGTGGTATTACAAGAATGAGATAACGTTAATCTGTCATTTTGTCAAGTATAAAATTTGTGTAAAATTCCTCAGTTTAAGTCATCCTTACAACTTAGTCATTTTCATGAGCAGTTTTTAGGTATATAAGATGTATCTTCAGTAAAAAGTTAATTGAATTATATATTTTTTGGCCATATTTGTGACTTGATTGATTTTTTAATGTATAAGAGGATGTGTAAGTATTACTTTTATTTACTTTTAACTTCTGGTTATTTGTTTGATGAAAAACATTGCTCTTAATTTTGAATTGAAATGAACTTTTAGCAAATACTAATAATAGCGAGTGCAGCGAGTGCTATAGGAGCATATGCATTTTCTACATATTTGTCATTAAAAAAGTCTTTGTTTAATGGGGGCAGCCTTATTGTGCTACATACTAAGGCTAGAAAACGTTTCTTTCGTCGGAAGTAAGTAAAGTAAGGGAAATAACTTGCTTCAAATTATAATTTTAGAGTCAGAATCGTGATACTGAAAATAAGTTTCAGGAAAGGGCTAATATTGCTGTGCTCGCATCAATGGCCACGTCAACAGCATATTATTAATACTAGCTTAGGTGTGGTAGCTGAACTAATATCATAGAAAAGTGGAATTTAGCTATACAAATTTCTGGGTGCTAAAAATATTCGAGAAAAAAAAATCTGCCATGTGACATTGGTTGTCTTTTTATTGGCATTTGGAGCCTAAAGTTCATTTAGCTCAAACTAATCTGAAACCTTTTGAATTTAATAATTCAATATTTAAATAGATGGCCTTAATTGAGGGTAACAAACTATGTCCACAGATTTTACCTGTCAAATTAGATCAAATTTCACATTCATTAAAAATTATTTGAATTAAATTTTGGTATTGATTCATTTTACTAAACTTATTGATACTTTAGTTAAGTAAATATCTTATTTTTGAATTCATTTGACAGTCAAGTTACTTGGTTTTGGTCTTAATTGTAATTCTTTGTGAAAAGTCAGTTGGGAGGTGTGTTTTACCCACAAGTCTTGTTTCATCCTTTGTAATAAGGAAACACCCACAAATATAAGAATTATTACATTTTGTATAAGATGTTTGGAATACTGGAGACATGATGTCTTTCTTCTTAAGAAATAATTTGCCAAATTAAAGGAGAAGCTAAAAGGTGTCTTTAGCAATGTTTTGTGCGTAAATTTTGTATAATTATCGTAAATTAGGCTAAAATGTTAAATATAGGGATGCTTAAAATCATGTTGTCAATTAGAAAGATCAAGTTTAAAGTAGTGCATGTAACACATGAAAAGTTTTCAGAGTACTAGATCTGGCTGTCGCCAAACCCTTGAAACTGTAATAAAATTATAATTAATTTCTGACATATAAATACAAAAAATGTTTAATTTATGTTCACTACATAAATAAGTAATTAAATACACATTATTAAGCATAAGGTAAATGTACTAATAATTTTTATGATAGGAGATACTGGGGAAATATTTGTTAGATAAAGCACAGTTTGACATGATTTAATATCAACACTTCTAAAGTATGGTTATTGGTGAATGAAAATTGTTAATCTTACTTTCTGTTATTATCTTAATTACAAAATGGATTGCTGGAGCAATGAGGCACTTTGACAATTTAGATTTACCTGTCTTTACTGGTTATTTTGTAAGAATAAATTTTTTAGCAGCTTAATTTATATTTGTTAATATTTGGTAAATCAAGTTTTAAAAACCTTTAGAAATCATTTTATAATAATCCTTTCTATGAAAAACCCTTCAAAATAAGTCTACGAAATTTTGTATGCTGCATAGCATTTTTTAAATATAAAATTCAGAGATGTCAAAATTTCACAATAATTAAAGTATGAGCTATCCTTTGGCAGGGGAAATGCAGTCTTTTGTTAATTTTTCAATTGATATTTTGTGTTTGTTTGGACTTCACACAGAGAATATAGTTTTGTCCTCAGTCACATATAGCGAAGGAATTGAAATAAAATCTACTTCAAATAACTATTGAAATTTTATTTTATTTCCGTCGAAGCTCAAATTGAGACTGTATAAACAAGACAAGATAGTTGTATTTAAAATTTCTCATTAAAACGATAACAATGCTTGATAATATTGACAAAGTTAAATACAACAATACGGTTTTCTGGATTTGTGAGGCCATATTACATTGAAAAGTTGGAACAATGTAACAGGATGCATACATGATTCTGGATATGATATTAAATTATCAAAACTCCATTTACAAGATCTATTAACCTAGTGAAATCATTCATTTAAACATAGCTTCTTTTTTAATGTTTTCTCAATTCACAAGTAAACATTAAATTTACTACTGAATTTATACCTGTATGACATAAAAACAGCTGACATTAGTGATTATTTGGCACCGTACACCTAGGCAATTTGTCATTGAGTTATTGTGTAATCGTTCTGAACATTTTTATTCATTCAAGGATTAAAGAAATCTCTAGGTTGACAACTATCAATACGATTTTCATATTGTTCCGAGTGTGAAATCGTATTAAATATGGCTTACTATGATGGCAACCTGTTCCGTTTAATCTGTTTAGTTTGATATTTTATTACCGATAAGAAGATAACCTAAATATCATTGTAAAGATGTCCCCATTTTATTTTCATTTATGAATGATTGCTTAAAACAGTGATGTATCACTGTAATACCTATGGTCTCTGCAGTTATTATGTATACCTTAGTATGGCAACTGACTTAAAAGAAGAAAGTTTCCTGTATTTTGTTCTATTTTGTTTGTTTGAAGCTACTGGGAAAAATTATTGGATGTTTTCTTGGTGAAATTTTAGGTGTGGTTATTGTGATCCTTTGTTAAATACTGTTCAATTTGTACTTTACTAACAAAAAAGTTTAGCTTTACAAATTTTGCAGTAGTATTGAGGCCATTAAAAATACAAGAATTGGGACATTTTGACAAAACTACTAGAAACAACAGAAAAAGAGTTCACGTTTTCTTTGCTAATAATAATTTTTAATGCTTGTTCAACTTATCCTTGTTTTATTTATATATTCATCAATGAATAAATACTTGTAAGTATTACTTTTCTACAAAAACCAACAACCAAAATTCTTTTGATTTCATGTCAAAACAGTGCAACTGGAGGATCATAATATTCTGTGAGAAAATATTAAGTTAAAAAGAATTAAAAAACCGTAACCACAAAAACTTCCTGCAAAGTTTTATTTACATCTGTTGTTTTCATTACTGATGAAAAAGCAAAAAATTGCAAAATTCTGTAAAACCACATAAAGTGACCAAAACAAGAGAAAAGGTTTAAATCAGAAGCTAATTAGTACTTTTACCATATCTGAGCAAACTTGTCAAGCACTCCATAGAAACCTTAATGTTTGATTTGACCAAACTTGTATGGCCATGAAAACCAAGCTTCGGCATAACGATAATACAAGTGTATAAAATTACAACAATGGAAGCGGGTATTGCATGTCGAGAGTCCATCAGGACGATATAAACGGTTACTTAAAGATTTGACAGTAGTTACAACAATAGAACTGCCATCCATTCGACCAATATTGTTTTCATTAATAACGGGATAAGAATTTGTTAGGTTAATGTCAGCCCTATTGGTGATGCTGCGTTTTATTGGAATGTAATAGACACTGTTGGTAGAGGATTGTATAGTATTGTCACACTGTACTCCCTGACTTGATCCCAATGAGAATTTAAATGTGTAATAAATTCATCAGTAATTCTTGAATAGGTGCAAAGTATGATATTGGTTAATGAGAATTAACTGTACAAACAGCAAACTTATTGATAACAGTTGTGAGGTAATACGGGTGGAGTACCTCTCTAATGTATTTTTATACACAGATAATCATCAAAATTTTATTTTTATGCCGACGTCTTGATCACTTTTGCATGATTTAGTATTTATGTTATAATTTTCAGATAAGAAAATTAAAAAATTTTTAATTTGTTCTGCCCAAAATTCAAATTTTAAAGTTGAGTGTTATCTTCCTGTTTTCTATACTTACAAATTGTTCTTCGCCACATGGAAAGAATTTTTATCTCCGTAATATTGTTCATTTGTTATATTTTATTGGATACTTATTTTTATGGTGACTAATCAAGTATCTATAATGAATTCATATTTCAAATATATGTCTAAAATTTCCCTAAATTTTTCCTAGTTAGTTTCTACCATTTGATTTAAAGTCAGTAACAATAATTCTATGTTTTCTAAATTTTACGTCAATAAACACTTTCATGTACATTAAAATTGAAAGCAAAATCAGCTAGAAAACAAACAAAAAAATTGCAACCAAACAGTTTGTCAGAGTTTGGCCTGTGGCATCAAATGGTTTGTTTTAAATATAAATCTGAGAAATATTGCAAACAACATTTATGAAAGCTTTTTTTGAATTTGAATCAAAATCCTGTCAAGAAAACGCTGTATGTATGTTTCACATTTGTAACCAGTAGAATAAGTATCTCCAAAAATTATTCTTGTCAACTTGTAATTGACTTTTTTTTTTACCTGGCAAAGCTGTAAGTAAATGTAGTAAATGTCTAAATAATTAAGGGACTTTATACTTAAAACTATCAACTTTTTTAAAGAGAACAATGATTATTGGTTTTCTTGCAGAAAATAAATTTAATAGTCATAATTACCAATTCTGGACAGCTAACTTTCCCAGTTTTATATGTAGAATGCTTCCAGACTTCCCATTGGCCAAGATAATTCTAAAGCAGGCAATTTGATGTTGGACTATGCCTTGACCATATGTTAAGAAAATAAACTAAAACTTCATATCTGAAATAAAACAATACTCCAAAAAGAGCACAGAAGCAATTTGTAATATTTGACATACATAAATATAAAGTTTTATATTTGACAAACAAAAATTCCTAAATAGATTTCTGAAATTAAGAAAACATATTGGAATAAAAGTTTATATTCGAAAAAATCCTGAAAAATGATGTACCCATAAATAAAATTCATAATTTTTACATTCTGATTTCTTTCATAAAATGTTATGGTGATATATTGGTAAAATTATATAAGAAATTTAGTAAAAAAAAAAAATTTCATTTTGTAAGAAAAGTTACCGCTTGTTTATTGAAACAGACTTGCACTTCATTTAGTAGATTTTCTGAATGAATTACTACAATGATAAAAAAAGTATAATATTGCAATAATAGATTCAATCAGTACATTAACTTTTAATTTCATTTTGATTTTTTATAACCACAGGTGTTCATTTTTAATAGGTAGCAATTTTTCGGTGTGTTATATTGTAAAGGTTGAACAATCTTCGAGAAAATTTGATAATATAATGGCCAACCTCTAACCGATAATAAGTTCAACGGTGACCATTAGATGAATAATAGCGAAAAAAAATTAAATTGTGGAAAAATTTAAATGATGTATTTCTATACCACACGTTAATAATTTTAGTTGAGTTTTATTAATGTTTAATAATGAATAAAAAGTTCATATGCTAACCACAGATCTAAAGTCACAAGAGTTTAAACTGTATAGGGGGGCTGTTCACACTTCAAGAGCTGAAACGTTGGTATAGAGTGTATTAAATACTAAAAATCTGTTTAAATGTATCGTAATAACAAACTTTGGAATATTGACAATTTGTTGTAAAATTTGTTACTTTAGTATAAGTCTATAGAAGATTTAAGTGATATCTGATTTTTGTAGATGGCCCTACTTTGCACCAAATGACATCCCCAACCATAGTTAAGGGTATCCATCCATGTAATGCTTATATTTAGACAAGCCACTGGGTATCAATAGCTGGGTATCAGGGTGTTAAAACCCTATTCATCCATGAGAACCCTATCATTAATCACTTGCTTACAGTTTGTCAAACTTTGCATTTTGTAACGGTTTTGTGAAATGATATACGTTGACAAGATCTTAGCTCGTCAAAATTTCAAAGACTCATTTTCACCAGCTTTGTTTATGTTGTATTCAGTTACATTTTCTATTTGAAAACAAAAGTAGAAAAAATTACTTTTTTTCTTTTTTTGTAATTTTGTATTTCTGACAAGATCTGACTTATGTCAATTTGTTTGATAAAAATATCGACAGGTTGAAGATTTAAAATTTTGATGGAGAAAACAAAAGGAAAAAGTTAACTTTCCCATGGGTAAATTATTATCAAGATTAACCAAGAATAACATTTACATGAAAATATGCTAGATATAAAAATACATCTGGATTTCTGCAAAGAAAATATTGATCTTAAGAATAATAATATTTTGTAAAAATTAACACTTAAATCCACTCTGCATGTAAAGTTGACTGTTAATTTCTCCAAGTCATCATCAGCTCAGGTCTGAAGATTATATTTACACGTGCTATTCAAAGACCCTGTTACTTTGGACTGTTCTTGACAGTCAAATCAACTTTAAGGTAATTAACAGTCAATTGCATTATCATCATTAAAAAAACTTTTGAACTATTTTTTATGAATAAAAGAGAGAAAAAATTTGTTGAAATCTTTGAAAAAAGAAATAATTTATGATAATTTGTATAAATTTGTATGCAGAATTAATATGTATTACCAATTCAAAATGTTGACAGAATCAATTAACAAATTAAAAATAATGATACTTTATTAAATTGTTTAAGAACAAATATGAAAATTTACGAGCTTGTTTTGTCATATCAAAGTTATCAAATTGATAGATACGTGTACTACTTCAACTGTTTTGGTTATAAAATATAAATCTTGAAAGAAAAGTCACTTGCCCTTTAATAATAAGATGTTAACTTTTGATAATGTAAATTATTTTAATACTTCTACCCCAAAGATATCAACCACTCTCATTTTATTTGAAAATTATTTTCTTTGGGTAAACCAGTTTTGTGTAACCATATGAAGTGAACTCAATAGTGGTTTGGTGTTGAACATGATTTGTGAAAGTCACTAAAGTGAAAGTAGAAAGTAGATAGTTGGGCATGAAAATGGAAAGAAATATTGTTTTTGTTCTGAGGAAGAGCTGAAAAATAAGTAATTATTTTATATACCAACAGAAAATAATAAACTACCTTGAAAATAATACTGCCCTCCCTTCTTATAACTAATTAATTAATGAATACATCAGCTGAAATATTGCTGCCAACATCATCCCTGCCTCTTCTATCTTCTATTTTCAAAAGCTTTCCATTTATAAATGAAAAAAAAAATTATTGTAACATGCCTGAAAGTTTTTCAGAAATTGCTGGAATCCCAGTTTTTAGCTCACCGGGCCTAAAAGGTCTTCTTGTGAAATATTTTTATCTATGACTATGCATTGGATGGACCTCTACAAAACATGTTTTTTTTGTGCCAGTCAGAAATTCAAGATGGTCACCACAACCAGGCTTAGTTTAACATCGGATCCTATGGGGAAATTTGTAGAAAGGTCTTCTTGTCAAAAAATACTAAGCCAATTCAAATGTTTTTGTTGCATGAACATCCTTGGATAAATGTCTGCTACAACAGTTATGTTTTCATGACGTTTTGAATCTAAGCTAGCTGCCACAGCTGGACTTAGTTTATAACATTTAACATTGGACACTGGAAGAATTCTTTACATATCATATCTAGAAGCACTGGACTACTAGTGTCACAGGATTGACATTTTGCTGATTCACACTGTTATTGGAAATAATTTCCCTGAAATTCTCTGGATTTCATCAAAGTATCTGAATACACATTTTCTGATACTGTTTGGTGCCAAATTGTTCAAATAATAGGTCCAATGTAACACTGTTAAACATATTCTTTTTTGCAACCTTTGTTTTTTGATATTTTTGGTGGCTTGTACCCAGCAAACCCTCTAATTATCCCCACTTAACTAACTGCATTTGATGAGTAAAGTTCTGACAAGGAAATCCTGTATTATTTGACACCAGTAACAAATAAATGTTGTTGTCTCTTTGTAGGAGAACAGAAAATTCAAGTGTTGTAATACTTGTCATAGGAAACAGGATCTTAAGATTGTGCTTTATTGTTTAATACTTACTCCCAAGTTGCTTGAAACTTCTTTTAAAAAGTCAGAAATAAGTACATCTGGATATGCATATTTTGTGTAATGCTGAGCCAACTAAATGCTCTGTATTCTTTATTATCGGCAATTCGTAATATTCCTTTGATCTTTTTGCCTAATATTTTCGAGTATTACATACAGGCTGTATCACTGAAAAAATTAGGCAATACATTGTGGGATGTAATGCGGAAGGATCTACTTATCTGACAGTCCAATGAAAATGAATTACGGAAATCAAATAGTCAATATTTTCCTTTCCCATTCACTGTCAAGAATGTGTTCAAAATGATGTCACACACCAACGATTGGTCAATCGCATTACAAACTTTTTCCACTATGAAAAATAGTGCATATTAAAATTAGTTGAAAAAGTGATATTTTCAAGAAAAAAATGAATTACCAATAAACAGAATAATAGGTATTTTCGTTTTTGATACTGACTATATCATGTGGAATATCTAAACTCGCCTTTATATTCAGTATCAAAAACAAAACTACCTATTATTCTATATGTATTAATTTTAAATCGAACAATTTTTTTTGGCCTGGACAATATAAATTAATGTTAAAAAATTGTTCAAGTAGCGTCTTACGTTCTTCATACATTTAAATAAATATATTATGTTCATATAATGCTTGTGTAATGACTGTACAGTATCCTAGTCTTAGATTCCCTTTGGCCATACAAAGACTGTGGCAGTATATATACCTATTTTTTTTAAGGTTTGTGACCATCATCCGTGGGATGCTCTAGATATGTGAGGGGAATCCCTGAGTCTAGTTATAGTATCATTATAAAGTAATTTAACGTTGTGACCAGGAAATCGAAGTCCCTGAGAAAGTATAATTTTTTTATAATGAGTAGAAGTAAAGACCACTTTTGTGCCTCTAGAATTTCACTGAAGTTTGGGTGGATGTTAAATTTACAGATACTGGATATTGTTTTAAGATATCTTTAATTATCCACTTTACATCAGAAATACAGGTGTCCTCTTTAAAAAAGTTGACAGGTCTAATAAAGGAAAAGAAATTACTTGTGTTTACTGTGGAACAAAAAAAGAACTGATAACAAAAATGTGTAAAATAGCTTATTTCACAGGTCATTTAGTTACAATCTACTAGTGGGAAAAGTTGAAGCTGAGAAAATTTTGAATAATTGTTGATTTTTGAAAACAATTTTATCTTAATCTTAATCCCATCATGTAAATTTCAAGCCTCATTGATTGTATATTGCACAAAACCCCACATTTTATACTGGTTGTTAATTTATCATTGATCTTATTTTTGTTATGTCACTCATATGTCGTGTTTTCTTCACATGGTTTCATCAGGTTTTTGGACCTATTCAAATCTCCTGAAACTATATCTGCATCTTTTGATTGAACTTTAATGATAAGCTTTAAAAATACCTGGTCGAATGTGCCAAACTTTTTGTCACAGGGTCAAACTATTACAGTGCTGGTCACTTTTCATTTCTGTTAAGTATGTGTCATTTTCATCATGTTTAATCATGTCTGGGAAAAACAATACAGTTAATATGTATTAATATCAGAAATTTTTATCTAGTGATTAGGAAAAAAATAAACTGTGATGAAGTTACAATCGCACGGTAATCCAACCTACTGTTTCATTCAAAATGAAAATCAGCTAAATGTACTAGATCTTAATCTTAGCAGTAAGTCTGATGGTCACCTTTGATTTAAATATTTTCAAGTACTTTCCTATAAATGTCAGTTAAAATGTCCAAAAAGTTGTGAAATCAGATCTGGGGTTACATATTATTCAATTGATTTGTAATCTATAAAGTACTTCTAACCAACTGATGCAAATCACAATACAAGTTAATCGTAATCAAATCTTAAATATTAAGAGAAAAAAGTAACGGGCGGTACATAATACACAACTTCGTCAACACCTGGACCTGAAACTAGACATTTGTAAATGTGATACAGTTTCATGCCATTTGTTAATATGTACTTTAAAGGTATGGGTAAGGTCATCTTTGAAAGTCTTTGAAACAGAAGAATATATCTACAAGTATTTTAAAAAACAAAGAAGAACACTTGTACACAAGGATCATCACTAAGTACTGCTCTTCTGAAAGACAAATTGCTTAGTTTTTCTGTCGCCTGTTATATTAAGGTGACATACATATAACATAGGAACTTCTATCAATCCTCCGTCCACGTCATCACTCTTCTGCATCCCCCACATCTTTTTAACCATTCAACAGAATATTAATAAACATCCACAAATTCTCATTGATGGTGTTGGATTGCATTTCCTATTTCATCATTTCAGTAGCAGATTGATGTCGTATTAATAGGTAATGAGGGAAGTCGGAAACTTGTGGGCTAATTCTTGATTGCCATGTGAGTGAACTTTTGGAACAAGTTGTATGATAACCTGATTGATGTGCTCTAATAATAAAGTGGACCAAATCCAATAAAACAGTTTGTCTCACTGTGGATATGGTGCTGGCTCACTGTGGATATGGTGCTGCCTGTAGTGCATGTTAAAATTCCACATTTTTGGGGGTGCTATATTATTTTGGATAAAATTTATTTATTATAATGTATTTTTTTTTTGTTGTTGTGTAGAAATTCAGTGTGTATATCAAATTGTTGTGTATTTGGTTTTGTTGTTATATGTTGTAGATATTTATATCTGTATGTTTTATGCCTCTTGTTGGTCCTTGATTTTAACAATTGTGTTTTATATTGGGAATATCTCAAGAATTCTTAGGCCTGGAAATTAAATTTGGGGTTTAAGGGTGGAAAGAGGTAAACTTATATTCTACATTTTCAAGTTATATATTCCTTCATATAGTATGAAGCACAGTTACAATTTAAGTGTCTATTTCTTTTACAGTGATATATTTTTTTTGCAGGTAATGGTATTGATATTAACTGAAGAATAACAAGTTATGTTTATATTCATTTACAAAAAAAGAGGTAAGATGCCAGTCAGAAAATCTTTTGTAAATAAAATTCACTCTTAAAATGAGAGACCTTAGTCGGTTATCTCCCTTTATCAAGTTATCTAGGGGAGATAATTGTAATAGTGTCCGTTTAGTTCTAAGCATTAATAGTAGACTGTTTTATTAACTCCTCTGGGTGGCTTGATTGAGGGAGATAACTTCCAAATGAGCTACAACATATTATATTCTCTTACTTCATGTTTCACTGGAAGCTGTGAAATTTTGTCATTTAAAAAGATGAGAAAATAATGAACCAAGCATTAAAAAATGTTTCATCATGTTATTTAAGGACAGTAATTTTTTTATGTCTGAAATTCTTTTTACCCAGGAACATACTATTGAAATTATATAAAGATGTATTTATTAAGTTAAAAAAATGTATTTATATACAGTTAATGGAATTCAAACTGGAAAAAAGCTTGAAGATCCATATATAAAATTTCTTAGTACTGAAATGAGTATAATATACAAGTGAAAAATAGGGGGCCTCGGTGGCAGAGTGGTCTAGGTAGTTCGTCATGACTACTAATGATCATTAGCCTGTCAACACTGAGGTTGTGAGTTCAAATCTCACTTGTGGGGAGGTGTGTTCGACTCCAATCTTAATTGACAAGGATTGCCAATTTTCCTACCATTGTCTGTGGTTCTTTCCGGGTACTCCGGCTTCCTGCATCAAAAAAAACTGGCCGATGCGAAATAGCCAAATGTGCTGAAAATGGCGTAACACCCCCAACTAAACAAACTAGTAAAAAATAAACATGAGTCATGTGATTATTAACTGGTCGTTTGCCAAGTATAGTATTGTGCTAATAGTAAAAATTTTAAATATTTAATCAATGAAATTATTTAACATTGACTGACTCACTATAAAAACAATAAAGTTACCACATAAGGATGTAAGTCTATATTTTCCCCCCAATAAAAAGATTTGTTGGCGTTTAGAGTATTTAGAACAAAGATTTCACAATACATAACGGGTAGTGCAAACTTAAAGGTGTACAATAACTAATTCAATAGGCTAAAAAATGAAATTGCTTTAAAAAATATTACAAAATTGCATTAGTTTTTCATGTTTTATAGTGAATTAGTCTGCAAAATACTTCTTTTATTAGTTGGGGAGGGGGCAAACAAATAGTCTTTAGCTTAAACCTGACAATGAGCCTGAAATTGTCAAACCCTAGAAAGGCAAAAAATAAAGTTTCACTGGCCAGTGCAAATTAAATTATGTAAATCGGGCTGAATTTGAAAATGTATTTTTTTTTAAGATAGGCTGAAAAACAAATTATAAGTATTTAATGGAGACATAAATGAAGGACATAAAAAAAAACATGGCCAGAGATTATATAACAGCAGTTAAAAAACTTGAGTTCATCCATTTTAATTTAGAAAGAACTAATTAAATAGCTATGCACATTTGTATAGGATTGCAAGGTTGTCTTTGGTTTGACAGCAAAGGTAATCATTGGTGACCTTAATGTTGCATTGACTTTATAGATACACTGATCTGATCTGAACTATCAGCTTGATAATTAACTGTATTCAGTAAAATTGTAGATAATTACCAGTAGTAATACATGTTACCCTATTTGGGAGGTATTGATAAAATATTGAAAATTTTTAAGAACTTGAGATTTTAAGAAAATATGTGGTGAAAATGTTCTGTATATTTAAATGATTGAAATTTAATATCAATTTTCATTTAATTTCCTTCACATTCAGCTGAGGAGTTTTTTAAACAAAGTAATAAGAAATTTTGTATGTAAATTGTTATACAAATTACATACATGAATTCAAAATCTGTATCAAAATAGCATGTGTAAATACAATATCAATACAAGTTGAGCGACCCTCTTAATTTGTTTATGTCATAAATGTAAACAAATAAAAACATGTAGGTGACAACATTGTAGTAATATGTCAGCCAATCTGCTTGGTCACCAATGTTATGAATGGAGGAGGAAAACAATGGTCTCTATTGACAATCCTGTTGTACATGACCAAACAAAACATCATCAAGGCTATTATTATGTCAGCTTCAGGACTCGATGACCACAAAATTGATCACAAAACCGTTATTTTATTTTATGGTTTTAAATATTTAAACATATAAAAACAAAATTATGTCCATAAAATATGAGTTTTTTGAATGACATGAATTCATTGATATGTATGTTATATATACTTAGTTGATATTGATTATTTCCCTTCATTGGGTCAATTGAGAATTAATATGAAATCCTTTCGACTAATTAAACTTATTCATTTTTAATAGCCTGACATTTTAATATTAATGATAAAATTTATCATGTGTAGAATTTTATATTTTGCATATATATTTTGAATTTGAAATATTTAATTGAGCAAAAAAAATTTTTTTTTTCTTATATATCTAAAGTAAAGGATTATTTACAAATGGAAATGCACATATATTTTATTCATATGTTTTTGTTTTAATGATGTAATATTGCAAGGATTTGACATAAGACATACTGCTTGGTCATACCTTATACATTTTGGTTAGACAAAAACAAATGACCATAATATACCAGAATTATATAAATGAGAATTTTAAAGGTCACAAAATATATTAGATTTTTAAGGGGAAATCCACAATATTTAAGCTATGTATAATTATTCATGACTTAAGTAAGCTTGATGGATACAGTTTATTAAGCAGTATAAACCAAATGTATCTGGTTTATGTGCTATGACAAAGTTTTTTTTCCATTTTTCCATTATCTAATTTCAATTGAAAGAAAATAAAATCTTTTAAATATTCAAATAATTCAGAATATACTGAAATGCAAGAGGTTTTTTTTTTCTATGCATACTTTGTAATGTTTTTTATGTAATATTTTGAAATGCAGACATGATTTTATTCAGATTTTGAGCTGATAGCTTTTTTATTCAAATATATTTTTCAAAAGTTGTTTGATTTGTTATAACTTAAAGCTTAACATTTCAGCTTTTTCCTAAAATGACCAAAATCGTGTCTGGAAATGCCAGTTTGATGGTCCATATCTAAGTTCTTACCTGTACTTTTATTTTGCATATCTGGTAAACATATACATGACTGCTCATCAAGAACTGAAAATTAGAAAGATAGAAAAAGGCACATATATTCTACAGAATAATTTTTTTTTTAATAAAGCAAAGAAAAATTTACTTTTTGGCTCCTCTATTCAGTTCAAAACCTTTCATTAACTGGAAATTTAAGATGGACATAAAGGTTTGCTTTTATGTGAGGAATTGACCTGAATGTTATGGGTGCTGTCGTGATAGATGAATTTCTTTTTATGACCCAATTGCTCCCTTTGACTAGGGGTTGATCAGCATAAATCACTTATTAAATTTTATAAGTATATTCCTGTTGTGATGTCAAGAAATTGCAGGAAATAGCACTAACTGGAAATTTGTCTGTTAAGTTAACTACTCTAGTCAGATTTACTAAAGATAAGATTAACAATTGTTGTCCATCAATGGGGTTAAATGTCAAGCATTATTTATAAAATTCCTAACCATTTCCTTATTCAGGTAAAAAATAGCTTTTTTTATTTATTTCCATTACTTGCCAGGGATTTTGTACTGAAATCGAAGTTGAAAATAATATTTTAAGGTATCCGGACCATAAATAACCACGTGATTATTTAAAAGTTCCCGGATGTTCCATACAACGCAATTGAAATGACCTCGTAATTATCTGCAAACTTCGGAAATTCTAATATAACTAACTAATTTTTACAGACTCTGCATATAAGCAACAAAGTGTGTTTCAACTTGAGAAAAATATATATACAAAATTCCAGCTTTAAATTGTTTGGTTCTGCCATTCAGGGTCAAAAGGAGGTATAATTTTTATCATTATCTATTATGGTCCGGATACCTTAACTTGAAACAAGTCAATTGTGTTGATTTCTGATATTTTCAAAACAAGGATGGATGAATTTTTAAAAAAAAAATGATTTAATAACCTTATAAAATAAGTACAAAATAGCTAAATATAAAACTCTTTAAATATACTTACTTTTTTTGTTAAATAATTAAAATTCGGTTAATATACTTAAACAGCAGAGTGTATTGTAATAAACTCACTAAGTATAAAATTTTGTTAATATTAAACTTATAAAATTTTAATAAACAGAACGATTGAAAAATAAAAATTAACCCTTTGCCTTTTTGGTTTCCATATATATCCCATTATAGACTATATTGGATATTTTCTAGAGTTAATGACCATTAAATGATAGAGAAAATAATTTTGTAAGGGATACAATAAGTAGATACTACACAAAACTTTACATGGTGACTTTTGAAGATACATAAATATCAACAAATATCGCCACCAATGTTTGATATCTGACCCCTATAATAGGAGTGAGTACGACCTGTAAGTTATACCACAGGTGATGGTTGGTATTTGAGCCTTGAGCCATCCTCCTTAATGATAGGGTAGTTAACACCTGTTGCAAGTAAATCACAAGTTATTCTTGTTATATTTACTGAAATTAAAGTCACTGACTGAGCATACTGAAGCTTACTCCTTAATTATTTTACTAAATTATAAAAATCAGAAATATTTTAATAACAGTATACATCACTGTATTTGAAATAATATTTTCTCCTCAAGCTTTGTCATGCTTTATTTGTTTTTTTATGGTCACTCATTTTTCATCAATACGAAACTGCACATTTGAATTTGGTTATTAGATAAAGTACTTTCAGCCTGGATTTGAAGGACGTTATTTTTTTGTTTGACAAAAGTACTTTGGAAATTTTTAAAATTGGATATTTTATTGTTTATAGTCTAAGAGTACATTTTTACAATAAAAAATAGCATTTGATATGATGATATTTAATTTTAATAGTACATTTTTATGAATGAAATAGTAAAAATTTCAGTATAAAAATAGGTCTTTGTCATAATTTTGTAGTTTTGTAGGCCATGCATGTAAGTGCAGTTTGTCAGTGAGGGGTAGGCAGAAATCTGCTGCTGTCACTATTACTAGATTAGATCTTGTTAACACCCCAGGTAATATAATAATTAAAAGACAAATGTACATGTTAATAATTAAAATATGATTTACACCAGTATATCTTATCCAGCCATCAGAACACATTACATATTAATTCTATCAGTCTGCAATCTAAAAGTGATCACTTTTTAACTGGGTAGTCATTTATCACTTGTAGAATGTCTATTTTATTCAGACATAGTAATTAAGATGGTTAATTTTACATTAATTTAGACATGAAAAAAATATTATTTATATTTGTATATGAAATTATATATGAATTCATACCTGAACCTATTCATAATTTTGACCTGGGCTGTACAAGTTGCAACATTATGCACAATTTTAAACCAATACCATATCTGATTTTGACATCTGTTTTATCAGGTTTGGATACATAAAGTATAAGGTGTATCATCAGATAATGAGATTTTATCTACCTGGGCAGGTAAAACTGCTTGCCTATCATTTTGCACCAATTATGAAATAAAATCTATTTTGTAAACACCTTTTATGACACTTTAATTCTCATAATTTTTCCATGTTAAAGATTGTTAACTGATAACAACTTATCTTCCTCAAGTTGAGCTATCTTAAGTTTCATTTAATTAATAGGTCTTTTAAACTGTCTTCAAGATGCAGGAATTATGAATGAAATTTTGTAAAACCTATGAAAGTAGATTTGGGTTTAAGGTCATTGTACTTATTCACATTTTGAGGCTGAATGTAAAGTTTTACATCTAAATTTTAATAATTCTAAATTGTCCATCTTAACACATTTTCTACGATAACATTCCTGTATAGAATAAGAGTTATAACTTATTCACATGGAATCTTGGCTTGTTTTTAGACGTTTGTAGAATACATATTTTCAGCAGGGGTAATGTTAAATATATACATAAATCTATATTTTCATATTTTATATTTTTAGTTTGAAGTTGAATTTGAAGTATTGAATATGTATACACAACACTATTATCAATATTCAAAATTGTATTGCCATATCATGAAATCAATTGATTTGCAACAAAAACATATATACAATTACAAAACAAGTGAAACATGGAACAAAGTTTAATAATACAGATAAAAAACAAGTTCACAGGTATTCTGTAAAAGAAACTGTACTTTCAGTTTCTTTGGTGTTGATGGAGTAAGAATATAGAATTTTTTTTCATTTAAATGTAATGTCCCATTTTCTGTTTTTGCTCTTTGAATGTAATATTTTCGTAAATTTTAATATTTTGGGCATTCTAGTAAAAAAATGTCTTTCATCTTCAACTACATTAAGGTTGCAAAATGTACAAAATCTATTTTCTTTTGGTATTTTAAGATATCTTCCTCTTTCAATTTCCAGACAATGATCACTTATTCTTAATCTAGCAATATTCTGCCTATTTCAATCGACTTGTATGGCAGTAAAATTTTTAATATTGAAAAGTGAGTATTATTGCGATAATTCCAGTATGGAATGTGATACTGTATACACATGTACATATATTTCATGCAGAAATTGAATATGTGCATGTGTATTTCAAGCATGATGCTGAACACACATGTACCACCGAATTGCAAATAGTCACGAGATTTAGAATGCACATTATCACATGTATAACTGTATTTGCTGCACCAGAAGGCACATATGCACCTGCAATTTTTGCATAATAATATGAACAATATACATGGTACAAAAAAACCGACAGGCCTTGACCAATTATGCCTGTCTTTGAAGATAATTCAGATGTTTAGGGCATGCCAGTGAAGGAATTTAAAACTAATAATAGACAAGCTTGTACATTAAATGTTTTTAGCCTGTGTTGTAATGAAACTAATCCAAACAGTCCCCATTCTTTACATTTTCTGCATGGTCAAGATAGTTACACAGATTTCTGCAAGAAATAAGAACCATTTATAGTAAAAAAAATATATAGATGCTAACTTCTTTGCAGTACCTTTAAATCATAATGGTAAGACTAAAAATAACTTCATTTCATTTAAAACTTAAAAGATTGTTATTCAAAATTCTCCATGTAAATAGTAAAATTCTTTTGATCATTTTCTGTACACAAGTATGGGTTGTAAGACAATATTGCTGACTCTCTGCTACGCTGGATTTCTCATTAAATTTGTGCAGATGACTTAATTAGAATTGTAAACACCTGATATGGTATAACCTATAGTCCATTACAACGGTTCAGATTTCCACAGTACTGCGTGTGGTAGGTAGCTTGGTGTGTTAATGTGAGCCAACAGGAAAGTACAATCAGAACCACCTCGCATTGTTTTCAGAATAAATTTGACCTGAAATTGAGGGATTAAGTACATTTGACATTTTTTGGAATATCTATAGAAATATTTAATTTCGTTTGATGTGACGAATTGTGTCAAAGACATGCAAGATAGACATTAAATCCATGACATTTTGGTTCAAGGAAAACTTGACATAATATATTTAAGTCCAAAGATTATTTTAGACCAATCAGAAATTAGAGTAAATAGCTGAAAAGTTTGGAAAACTGAATTACATCTTGAATTTGTGGATCTGAAATATTTACTTCTAGACAAAAATGGTCAAACTTAAATTGCAGCTGAAATATTTGGTACCATATTTAGGCTTATATCTAAGTGTTAATCCGGAGTTGAGAATACTACTATTTTATTATCGTATGATGTGGTCTTGAGGTATATATTTAGTCTTATGTAGGTGAAATGATTCAATTTATCACTTCAGTTTGATTTTTGTCATGGTAGTACAGGTAAACAAGACAGTTACCTTGCTGACCACAAAATTTTTCAGGTGTTTTTGCAAACCACAGCATGTAGTTGGTCTCACGATTAAGATATAACTTTTTTCAACCAGCCTGGAGCAATGTAAATTTAACATGACCCCGAAATACAATCGATCTTAGGTTCTGATATGATAAGGTTTCCTCATTAGCAAAGTTTGGTACTTAATTGTCGAAACATACGAGGGCAGGGGGATGCACTCGACTATCACCTGAAGAAGTGTCTTTTAAGGTCAACAAAACGTTCACAATAGCAATGGATATTCTGAAAAGACTACGTTTGTAAGGATTTTGAAATTGTTAAATTATGTGGAAAGGTAAATCAAGGGTATCTGGTATCTCTCGGTATTGTCCCAAACTTTTGTGGATTTGAATTTAATGAAGGGTTATGTTTTAAGGATCACCACCCGTCCATGGTTATTTCAATCAATTAGATGTCTCGTGTAATGTCTCCGGGTTTATCTGTTCGCATACGGTTCAGGTCTATAATTTTAGCATCTATGATGTTCCTCGACTACATTCATATTATATTTCTTTGAAAATGTTAACTGCTGTATATGGACTGCAGATTTAATACCGTATATAATCTGTATCTGTTTAAACTTTGCTCGTGACGCTGCAGTTTTATATGCTTTTTATCTTGGAGGTGTGATTCTAAAACGAGAGCATGTTCGAGTCAATTCTATTGAAATCTAAACGTGATTTTGATAGCCTGTATAACTATCCCATATGCTGAAGGCATGATTATTAAATCCATTCATCTGAAGTTTAGTTTTCAAAGAATTCCAGCTTTTTTGTAACATTTAGAGAAAACTTGCTACGCAAGTCGCACATTTTACAAACAGTGCATCATTGTTCTTGTGTTGTTGGCTTTAGACAAAACAGCATCTTATCTGTAGGGTACATTGACATGTATAAACAATTATGTATAAAACAGATAATAAATTGTTAAATTTAATGTTAACATATGCCCGCAATGATCATGCAATACTCCAAAAATATATCATCATTTGTCAAGAAATATTTTGGTAAATCATGTTGTTCCATGATTGAAATCTTAATATCTTGTTAAGAAATCTTTTTGTAAATCTCGTTTTCTCCGATTCAAATCAACTAATCTTGTCCCTGTTATCTAAATGATGGGAATCTTCGATAGTCAATGTGTTCACTTCCAGTTCAAGACATACAAAATTCGAGAGTAACCACATCTCGAGACGGTTATCACTTAATTGACGTCATCCAATTGACAGACATGGTAAGAAGTTGTCATACTACGATAAGTTTATTTGACTGTTTAAATCGTGGTTTGAATTTATGTAACATTTTCGTTCTTTTTATCTCTTAACAATTCTAAATTTAGTTGTATGATCATATGAATATGCATCATGACGGCATTTGACGTACCGAAATGTTTACAGTGTTAAATTTAAGTTCTTGGATAAAGGGCAATTTATCAACCAAATTTAAGTTATTCCATTTTTTTTCACAGATTTATCAAAATGCAAATGACAAAAGGTATAGAAAACCGTGTGACATTTGCGTAAGACTGACAGAATGACAAATTCCTCATGGTTAAACGTCGAGGAAGCTCTAACAGTATTTGAAAGTACATCCGTGAGCGTCGTGAATTGACGTTTTAAGCCCCCTATAGATGTTGTTATGAAACTGCTCAATACCTGTGGATAGTCTGGTTGTCTTGAATGTTGTCATTGTGATTAGGACAGTTAGATTTTTCCAAATATGAGACCATTTTGGACAGTCTTAGCAGAGCCTCCTTTGAGACAAGAAATATTATTTGAGCCTTCGGTTGTAAGATACATGTAGACTGGCCTCGCAAAGGGATGAAAGATACTATTTTTCTTGCCATGTCTAGTCTAACCCAAATCTTTTTCATGCGATGTTTGAGCGTTTTTTAATCGATTTGAACTTTGAACTTTGAACATGTTAGAAAAAGAATCAGATACCCACAAGACTTGAAAACTGAGAGATTTCAAATCTTGCCCGTGTCAAGATTCTTATGATCCCAAATGATGCATCACATAAGGTCTTTATCAAAATATTTATTATAGTCTAATAAAGATAGTCAATAATACATACATTAAATTCCATACGTTTTTATTGCATGGAGAAGAGACGTGCAGCAATCACGTAACATTTCATAATGTTTATTCCGTCATCATGGCACACAGTGGTAAATGTCAGATCTCACTTACACCCATTTATCACACTTTTTGTTGAATTTTCATTTCCAAAAATAAAAGATTTTGACAAATTCCGACATGCAGAGATGTCGGAAGGGGTAAACGGTACATGGGAAGAGAATTTAATATGCAATTTTTTGCATGCCTGTTTTGCTAATTACTTTGTACTCCGTCTCTTCGATATTATCATACTGAAGAAGCCCAGCATACTGCATGTATCAAATTGAAAGTTTTAGTTTTTTTAATGACATCATTTTCGGTTGGCGTATTGTATTGAATAAATAGAGATCGTTTTCCAAAAGAAATAATGATAATGAAAACCGGAAGTAGCCTGTAAACCTCAATAGCAACGCCCTTATATTTTTGTTTTTAGATGTCGTGCTGGTTGCAGAGATAACACGAATGTAAATCCGTTTGCACAGAACTTGTATATTTACATTATCTGTGTTCTTAAGGAAAATTGTCACGATTTTATTGAGTAATTACATTTTCTGTTATAGTTAGCTTGAAATTCTAGTCCCTCCTCAGCAGTGCTTCTCACTACCGAGTTTTCTTCAATCGATGCTTTAAATATGTTGATACTTTTACCGTGATGTCTGTATATCATTTGTGATAGAATAATCAAAACCCCAAAATACACCGCAATAAATTGCCGAAAACTATGGGGCAACAACTAAATATACCCCTATTGGGCTAACGGCTTCAGGGGTATATCTAACACATTTGTAATATAAAAAGTGCAATACTGCACTGGTGCGATGTGGGTGGGTTTAATTGCATGTTGGACATATCGGTTAATACTTGTGCAGATTCATAGATTGTTGTATATCAGTGGTATAGATATGCAGCAGCTTGTTAGCTTTGTGCATATTGACATGTCATGCAAAGTACGCACTGTATAAGATGGTGAGAAAGTACTAGTGTGTTCAATATCGGTTACAAACATGTATGTAGGACGGTGGTTTTTGTTACGCTGATACTTTTAACCAGGTCTGATGAAGCACATACTATAGTACGCAGTTTCCTAGTTGTACTTCTTGGGGGTTTCCCAAGTTGAAGTTGGTATTTTATGACGCTTGTACATTTTAAATATAGTATTTTGATTGACAGTAATTTTATAATCGGCTGACACCAAGATGTGTTTTGCTTGTAGCGGTTTTGACAGACATGTTGAAATACGAGCGATCGGATCGAAGTGTTTTTGCTGGAGTTTTAAGCCACATTTTGATTCTTGATATTTTTAGGTCATCTATTACTGTCAATTTTGTTTGTCATAGAGTTCACATGCTCGTCACCTTGATTAATGATTTCCTATACACTGCACATTTCACTTGTTATAGTTCATTAATCACAGATGATCAGTCGCGAGTTTCTCACAAACGTCAGAACCTCCTACCTGCATCAAACAACATAGTATATATGTAATAATTACATGTGTCCGTTACAATTGACCGCGGGTAGGATTTCCTTATATAATCCGTCAGAAATTAGTATTATTATGATAAATATATAGATAATGTGTTAGAAAATACAACATAAAAATGACAGTTTTTTATCCTCCCTCTACATGTTTACGGATCAAATAGCACCGATAGTTGTTAAATAAATATATAGCAGCAATAATGTTAGTAAGTGTTAAACCTTACAACTGTATATATAACTTAATTAGCAATTACATATGTTTTAGGATCAATTATAGTGCTTTTTGATTGACTTATGATGAATTATTACAGACACTTTATTTTTACTTATAAAATAAATTTTAGTAAATTGTTAAAACTGTTTTAGGAATTTTGGTGATTTTCGTAATTTCTTGCCCATGTTATCGGTCGTAATCTAATGGCATATTGTCTCACTAACGCAAACCCCACATAATTTAATTTTTATATTAACAACTAAATACAAATTTTCTTCATAATTTTTTTCTGAATCGAGATGTAAGTTACGACACGTCTTCAAAGCCATTGGTTAACCAATTTTCAAAAGGCATATAAACATTAGGTTCGTATGAGACAGAACGTATTAAAAGTTGTAGCTTATTTTAAACTAAATATCATATTGCATAGTGCACCGAGTTTGAATACATCATACCTCGTACGGAATAATGGCATTAAATAAATGTTGTGGCAATGATAAACTTTCAACAAAAGAAATAATAGTTTGACAATAGATGAGTATTAAATTCCTTATGATATAGTGATTCGTGTCACTTAAAGCACTGTTAGTGTCAATGTTACAGGGTATCCTTTTACAGCATACGGAACTGTTGAATGAGGACTTAAATAGCAGTAAAATTTGTAATATCGCTTCCCATATTACAGGCTTGTAACGACCTGTCCATTTATGTAATGAGACATCAGTAAATGTCGTTGAAAAAAGTCTGAAATAAATATCTACATTATCTACATATAAAGTGAAAGTGACGGTGGCTGTAGGCACTAAGAACATACCACAAAATCATGGGCAGATATGCCTCAATTAAACTTTGAAATTATATATTAATCAAATGGACATCTGAATAATAACAATTTTCCCTCAATTTTTTGGAGGGGGGTGATCGAAAATGAGAAAGTGGCCGTGGCCTCAATATTTATAACAGGAAACAAGCATATTGTATAGTAATGTAATTACAAATATTATATCAATAAATAGAGTAAATCCGCTAACAATTTATCTACCATTGTAACATGGGCATAAAAAGTCTTTTCATGGTGTTAGGGACAAGCTAGTATGAAAGGTATAATGGTCCTGTCCTAGAGACTGAGACCATTAATGTCGGCGACGTTATTCAGACAATATGATGTTATCACACGAAGCCATGGGGGCACTATAGAAATAATTATCTTATATTTAGATTTATTACATCCTATGCAATGATGTTGTACAATTCAGATGTAATATGGGTTTCTGTGATTTTTCACGGCGGTTTTACATAATCCTGTGTTTGACGAATGGCAAGATTTTCCAGTTTATTTCTTGTCCAGAGTATTTTTTTCTTTTTAATTTGGTCATTTGTTGATATGTTGTTCTCTATATATCATTTGATTGTTTCAGCATCTGTTTTAACTGGTTTCCTAGAAACAGCAGAAGTCACAGTAACCAGACACCAAGAAAATAGATAAAAGGCGATTGAACGGTTTTCACATTGACTCACAGATAGTATTTAAGTCTGAGATCATTGTGAAAACTGATTTTATGCCTCATAGTCAACAAAAGAGTAGGGAAGAGGAGATTACAGACGGAGAAAGATATACCAGGATAAAGAAGAATCTAAACTGAAATTTAGAATTAAACAGTATATCCGTCTGAAGATGAAACAATAGTATAAGTGATGAAAATATAAATGAAACAGAATGGCAGTATTAACTGTATATCAGTTTGAATATTAAACAATATACGAGTTAAAATCAAAGCACGTAATGAACAATTCAACAAGTATGTAACAGAACAACAGGAGAATGGGTTTTTTTCATCCCCAAGAAATGCCTTTTTCACCGAATCTTTGATGAAAATAACTATGCTCCATAAATCGACTGTATATGACTTAATTTTTAGAAAGTTACCAAGGACGCATTCAAATCCGAAGAGAATGTGAACAAAACTTCTGTTACTAAAATAAATAGATCAAAATTTTAGAATGTTCTAAAGGGAAACTGTTTGATGCCGAAAAAAAAATTCAAAAATACTCTTAAACTGAAAAACAAAACTTAAAGTCTTTAGACATGAGGCAATCAATGCAGGATATTGGCTTTGAATAGACTCATATAAAATGTGGCTGGCGTTGACCTTTATACCTCCCAAATCATTGGTTAGAGCAAAGGCAAGCAAAACACATACATACATATTGTTAACTGAATTACATTTTAGTCTTTAAAACTGAGGCATTCAAACTAAATGACATTAAATTCACACACCCCACAAAAATACAATATGTTTAAACTGGCACTCTTTTAATCATCGTTTATTACATCCGTATATTATACGTTATATTATGGTATACCAATGTACGTTCGTTCGTCAACACTTCGTACCGTAATTCAAATTTGCTTCAACCAATTCTCATGAAATTTTAACACATTAGGATTAACGGAAGAAAGCTCCCTTTCGATTTTGACGATTTTCAATTTTGTCATTCTGGAGTTATGGGACTTGGATTTTTAAACTATAAGCAATTTTTCATGTCACCACTAACCAGAGTATGCCTTGACTGATTTTCTTCAAACTTTAACACATTATTACAAATAATAGTCTGAGGGTCCGTATACTTTTCGACGATTTTAATTTTTGTCGTTCCAAGAGTTATGGGACTTAGATTGTCCAAACATAAGCAGTTTTCCACATGTCGCGGAAGAATCGTGTAATTTTTTATAAGTATAAAATTTCCTGCTTACATAAACTGAAGATGAGCGAGTGTTTGGCAAAGTTTAATGATGGGATTTTTGCACTTCGCTATCCACAAAAATGCACTTCATACTTTGAACTGATGATATTTAGTGGAGACATCAAATGTTTTCAAAAGAAACGAAAGTTTGTCAGTATGCCGCCCAAAACGGATCGGACAAGGACTTACAATTATGACGTAGGTTGTCCATGCACCTTGTAAAGAGATGTTGGGGGATTATTCAGCATGTTTTCTCAGAACTCTGGGGTTTAATTTCAAGCAGCGGGAATTTTTCGCGGCAATCGTCAACTAACTCTAGTCGTGCTTCCTAAACCAGATTTTTAGTGACCTTTTATTAAATTACAATTCCAGTTAAAGTTTTTAAGAAAACGGTTTTATAATATCCCTATAAAACAAATATTGTTTATCTGAATCGGCGAGGTAATTTGTAGTCTTTCGGTATGATATTTTGGTGGAATAGTCCTTCTGTGAACATAAAGTCTCCTTATCCTATTCCTCACGAGTCTTGCTCTGTGTCCCTGATATGTTAGAAAAGTCCTACGAATAAAGAACAGCGATTAACGCCCTAGTTCCAAACATTCATATGACTACGAGACTGGTTCCAGGACATCAACTGAACAAATACATTGAAGGCTGGAAACCTGCACTATTTGTGAAACAAGACCCCATTCCTTTGATCATTTGTCATGTGCTTGTGGATTTTGTGTTCAGATACACCATATCCTTTGAAACTAATTTCACTTCAAATAGTTGGGAAAAATATCCACAAATGTTTGAGTTATAGAGGCAGAGTTTATTGGCAGGTGTCGTCAGTCATTTAAGTATTTTACTACGAATAAAATATTGTCTTGCACATCAATTTAGCCGACGTTTGTCAAAAGCACATAAATGAAAATTACAAAGCCTTTTGTGGTTTTTGCCTAATCCCATCTAGAAAATTCTAAGCTACTTTTTTGCCATAATAGGTTTGGGAGGAGATCCCTCTACCACGTGAGGTACACAGTGATCCCTAACTTATAAGAATGGGGAGACGTTAATAAGTGGATATTGCTTTGTTCATCAATATTTTGGAATAGTATCACATTAAGCTGTATATAAACATTCGCTCTTGTATTGCTAATATTATTTTTGAATCCCCAACATTGGAAGAGTAAGATTTCGAAATATTAATTTCAAGTGCATTAGGATTGGTATCATGTTTATTGCACTAAAGTGGAAGACTTGAGGTCAAATTCGGCAATGCTATGAAAAAAATATTATACTGATTTAAAGTTGCTACTTTTTTCCCAGCTACGGGGTACCACACAATTAAATGTTTGCTGTATCTGCTGTACAATTTTTCTGTCACTATGAAAATAAAAATGTATAAGATATACGTCAACGAGACAACATACCATTACACTGAACGTGGTACAAGATCGGACAAAAATGTGAAAGAGTGATCATGCAAGTTGAACAAAAGCCCAAACCACATGAAAGGTAAGCACATAATTGCTCCAAAAAATCCTTATGTTAAAAACTGAACAAAATCGAGAATCCAAAATAAATCCAGTACATATACTTAGTATACATAGTAACTATGTATTATAATAAAAGCATTTTGCAATAACAGGACAATGCGGCACGACTACAACTACTCTGTTGTAAGATACACACAACGGTATAATCTTAAAATATACGACTAGACATTTCCTTTTCGGTATGATTTAAATAAGCGCGGGAACCAAACTTCCAAACCAGTAAATTATTGAAAAGTAGTTTGTAAAAACATTCAAAAATTACAAAACGTCAGAGCGAAGATATTCCATATAACCAACCTGAAAATAGAACGACAGAACCAAGGGTATTGTGTTCGTTAGACTTGAATATTATAATTAGAAAAACTCGTGGACTGTTTAAAGTAATACCGAGAATATCTTTAAAGTATAATAAAAAGTGTTCATAAAATCATCTATTAATTGGTGTTTTCAAGGGTTTTGCCTTGTTTCGTCTTAAATGCAGTTTAAGTCGTATATAAGCCAAGTAGTTTCGGAATAGGTCATATCAGGGCGACAGAGGAATTGCTGGGTTCGTCAAAGTTCAGAAGTATCTAAAATAATTTTGAAATAGGTAAATGAAAATGGTCCGAGACCAGTATTATTTTAACTTTTATAAAAAGGACAAATATACCTAAGGAGCAATAAAAAAAAACGTAATCCATTCGACAGACAAACACGGGGAGACAAATAAACATCCACAAGCACAACAAATAAACACAGAAAACTAAAAAACAATGAACAACAGGAACTTCTATAAAAACCAGGAGTGAACCCAGGTGCTCCGGAAGGGTAAGCAGTTCCTGCTCCGTATACGGCACCCGTCGTGAAGTTCAACAAAGTCGATCCGGGGGAAGTCACAAATCGGTGGAGGCACATGAAAGGTTACAACAGTGGGAACAGGTCCAACATCATCTTAGATATTGGAACACTGTAATGGTCAATCAATTCGTGATGACGACCGTAAAATTTCCTAAGTGATGACATCAACTTATCCCTGATAAAACCCTGGTTAAGAAGCTTTTGTGACAGCAGTAATCCTCTTTGTCGAAAGTCAGGGTAACTCACGCATGCCCTTGAAAATAAATAAGACCACATTTTTAAAAGTAGCACAATTTCCATGTGTAAAGTCGGAGAATGGTAATGAAGATAAAGTATACTAATTTCCTGTGACAATACTAAACTATAAATTCCATTATCAAAAATAACTCAACAAAATATTTGTGTGTCCAGAAGAACGAAAGAAAACCGTAAATAATTCATAGCCGAACCTTACGGACTTGACTTTTCCGTGTAACTTCCGAATTGCCCAATTTTGATTGGTCCGACTTCATATAACAAATATGAGATAAATAATAATTTACTACATAACCCGTTAGTATAGAACACTACTTAATTAATTCAGAAATATATGTTAATTAGTCTACGGATATTAGGTACAATATTTCGTCAACACTGGTTTTATTGATAATGAAAAAACTCGTTTAATTTATCATAATTTCCTTGATACATGTATGTACTAGTTTTTTCCTCACTTTTTTCTTGGGTATGTTATGAATTATATAGATAGATAGATTTATTTGACTATATATCAATAATGACAATTAAAAATATAATTATACAGCATTAATACATTATAATCAGATATTAAAAATTATACAAAAATTGATAATTCACTCAGGATTCCCCAGGAAAGCTGTGAGGCTTATTTCCAATGGGGTCCTATGTAGTGCATATCATATAAAACTATATAACTCTGATTAAAAAGTAAAAAGTAGTATAATTCAAGACTTTGGCAGGCTTTAATTGATTTAAAACAACATCATCCAAAATTTTAATAAAATATATACTCATTTTCTAAAGTATTGTATTTGAAACTTTCAGTCAAAAATGTTTTAACTTGCTTTTTGAAAAGATCCAAATTTTTAATGCTTTTAAGTTCATTTGGTAACATATTCCAATCTCTAATTCCATTGTAATAAAATATTAGTTTTTGTTTGCCTTTTATAGATGGAACCCAAAAACTGAACTCGCTTGACCTCGTATAATGATGGTGACAATATCTCATCTTGGTAAAATTACTATACATATAAGATGGACTTTTATCATAAGATATCTTATGAACATGATTTAATCTAAGTTGTTTTACTCTGTTTTCGACATTTAAATAATCTACACTTTCCTGCATGTTACAATCAATACTATTACAATCATACAATTTGAAAAATACCCACTTTTGAAAGTTTCCGTTTTGACCCAAAAAGAATGCATCCGTTTTATTTTTAATGGAGTGACAGTTTGTTGTCGACCAGCCACTGACTGCATGACTGAAATTCATGTCCAACTTTTTAGATATAACTTCCGGGCTCCTATGAGAGAATAAAATGGTGCTGTCATCAGCGTATAATAACAGTTTAAGTCAGCACTAATGCTTATATGCATGTCATTAACATAATACAGAAATAAGAGGGGCCTAGAATGCTACCCTGGACAGACAAGTTACATTTTGAAAAGTCAGATTCCAATTTTTCCTACGGTTAATATGATCGTAGAAACCAAATGCTCCAACGGTTTGATAATAATTATAAAACTGACAGAGTCCTGTTTTCGTACGATTTAAGGTTTTAGACGAGGCTGCACTCTAGTATCTGCTGGGCCGTAGCTCTTATAGGGTCTTTTGTTGTTTTCGACATGGTCCTCACATATAAATATAAAAAAATTGGAACTAGACAGTTCAACAGCTAGCCATGCTGCTGAGTGAATCTAGGGATCTTGTGCATTTCTCGAAAAAGGCAAGTTCACATCGTCTAAAGGGTCAAGCAATATGCGTTTTTGACACCTTTAACCCCCTGTATCTCAAGAACTGTAAATCCGACAGTAAAAACTGTTGACCTACTACCGAAAGTACTCATCAAGATGAATTAAAAGAAATCGGACGAAAAATAAAAATTTTATGTTTCCTTCAAAATTACTAACTTTGACCCATTGTATCTCAGAAACAATACTAGACAGAAAAAAATTGTTGACATACTAATGAAAGGTCTCATCAAGGTGAATTAAAAGAAAAAATCTCCATTAAAATTGGATGAAAAATTTTAAAAAAATGCATATTTTTTTTTTGGCCCTTTTATCCCCTTTTATCTCAAAAACCGTAACAGATAGAAGTAATTTGTTGACAAACTACTAGAAACACTCATCAAGATGAATTATAAGAGAAAATCCCAATTAAAATTGGATGAAAAATACACATCTTAGATGTCCTGCAAAATGGCTAATTTTGGTCCCTTTAATCCCTCTTATATAACTCTGCAGCGACAAAAGTAACACAACAATGCATTGAGTTACTTTTGTTGTATTTCTTATGTCGAACTATTTTTTTTAAAAATAATCAAAATCGAATAATAAATAAAAAAAAGTTTCGAAATTTAAGGTATGTCCATTTTTGGCCCCTTATAGCTCTAAAACAGTAAGAGGCAGTAAAAAAAAATGATGAGGTTTTTCATTTTGATCAAGGGACATTATAAACCAAAAATCATAAACATTGGATATAAGTTTTAAAAGTTACAACAAAATTATCAAAAAACCTTCACGACCCCCAGAAAAAAGGGATTGGCCAGATTTCCAAAAATCAATCCCAACCTGTATTTCTTACAGGGAACTATTGTGGTAAAATGTCATAAGGCTACGTTCAATAGATCAAAAGTAAATGAGCAGAAACCTAATTGTCTACGGACGCCGACTACGACAGGCTCATGTATACAATAATACGGCCCCAAAATAAAAATTACTTATATTTGTATCCTGCATATGCTTTTACAAGTTTAGGTTCCATATCACGATCGCTACTAATAAAATGAAAAAACATACAGACTTTACTTTTGCACACTCAGAGTGCATTTCAGTATAAAGGGATGCATTCAAACTTTTTTTAACATCAATAAAGGTGTAAGACAAGGAGATTTCATTAGTCCGACACTCTTCAACATTTGTATTAATAATATAAGTGAAATATTCACTGCAGCAAATTGTATTCCACCAAAACTCATTGATACAAATATTGGCAATTTATTATTTGCAGATAATCTTATAATACTGTCAGAATCAGCCTCTGGATTACCGAACAGTTTAGATTCATTGTCTGATTACTGAAACAATTGGCTGTTAACAGTGAACACCAAAAAGACCAAAACTATGACAACACAAAATCATGCCAACAATAAAACTTATAATTTCATTAGGTATAAGGGCCAACTACTAGAAAATGTAAATGAATATAAGTATTTAGGCTGTATCATTTCATGTAATGGAAGTTTCGTAAATTGTAGTTTAGACCTGGCAAATAAAGCTTGCAATTAAAAGTTACACATCAAATTTCAGTCAAGTTCCTGTTAAAGTGGCTTGCAATTTATTTCAAACATTAGTACGTCCTATATTAACTTATAATTCTGAAATTTGTTTTATGGACTCTTACTTAAAAGTTTATCGAGCAAATATGAGAGCTAGCAAAACCAACTCTGATATTGATATGTTGAGTTTCGCTTGATTGAAACAGGGAAGTACAAAAACATTATAAGGGAACAGAGACTTTGTAAGGAATGTTACATTTTAGATGATGAATCACATTTTTTTCTTCAGTTGTAAGATTAATAGAAAATAGATAGAAACCTTTTTAAACAGTTATATAGGAAATTATCCTAATTTCACTTCCCATAATTATATAGAAAAATTTAAAACTATTTTGAATCTACCAACACCTGGTGATAATAAGACAGTAGCGTCTTTTATACAACAGTCATTAGAACTGAGGAAAGGAGACCCTTAAACTGCGTTAATACACATGTACATATTTTTCCTTTTTTGTGTTATATATGTATATCTGTCTGTATTGCTATGGACCAATGGTTTTTTGGGGGTTTTTTATCATTGAATGCTTCACAACCACAGTTATGAAAGCTCTTTGTACCACTGAAGGTACTTGCTATTCGTTCGATCTTTTTCTATATATAACTGCAAAATATAGAAGAAATATGTGAATTCAAATGTCCTCTAACATTATTGTTCTGATTTATCTATAGTCACACAGACAAATCTTATTACCGAAGGGAGAAAAGTTGTCTGTATAAACATGCAGATTTATGAACCTAAAAAAAATTGAATATTTTTCCAGTTTCAAATGAAAAAAATCATACTTTCAGATTTTAGTGGGCGTCGGATACGTGATGTTCCAACGTTTATTCTTGCAGTGCGCATATTGCACGGCATACTATTGACGGTAGCGATAATAAATGTCCTGTTTTGCCCACCCGTATTGTCGTCATTATTGTCGACTGCGACAATATGTGCCAGAAATGTCATAACATCATTGGTGACAAAACATGCAATGATTCTGGTTGCATAATGTTAACAAAAATTGAAACAAGTCATTTTCATGGTGTAAAATCACCGTTTTCATGGTGTAAAATTAAGTGTGAAATTGTTGTGGTTATTATATAATTCAAATTAATTCTCGTGGTTAAAATTCCATCATGTAACTTTTATGGAAAGTTTTATAAAATGCACTTCCACCGACTCTTCTTCAAGAAACATTATGATCACACTGAGAATAATGATAATGGTCATAATTTGTTCAAAACTACTGTCATTTATTTAACGACTGCAAAGCTAATATGTGACAGGTACAATAATTGCCGTGAATCGGTGGCACAGGCAGAATATATATGCCGTAGCACGCCTCGCAGATATAGAAATATAGAATCTTACATTGTCGCATTTCTACTGTCGAGATAGTTAAACCTTCCAAATTTCGAGCCTTGGCTTCTGATTCTCTAATTTGGAAACCAAAATTTTGGTGTATCCCACATTTACTCCCCGTTGATCATCTAGATGCCTGAATTTGTATCCTTGATGTACGTTTTCGTTAAGAGATACCTTTATTATGCAGAATATTGCTGACGTTGGCGTTACTGTGTTTACGCGTTGCTATTGAATCTTCTAAAAGAATGGGAATTTCAGCGACCGAGAACAGCAAATCACACGTGGATTTTCAAATTTTTATCCAACCGATCGGATGCCCTGAAAACAGATAAAGAATTAGAGAAAACTAAAATCCAATTTCACATACCCTCTTGTACAGCAACATATATTTACCCCCCCCCCCTTTTTTTACATAATATGAAATTCAACCAATCAGAAATTTTCTATGGCTTTTGAAGCAACAGTTTTTTTTTTTTTGGTTTAAGGCTTTAACGCAGATTTATTTTTTAATTTGACGACAATTTTCGAGCAGATTTTTTATTTATTTTTAAATTTGACGACCATTTTAGGGCAGATTTTTTGTTTTAGTTGACCATTTATGGGCCATGTAGTGGTCATGCTAGTTATCAAACTGGGACGACTGAAATTGAAAACGTTATATAAATACCCTTAATTCGGATATTCTGTTTTACAGGATAAATATTGTACGAACTCGATCGTCCGTCTTGTACTTAATACGCAAATATTATACTTTAATTCCCCAGAATTGAACAGATGCTTCATACCTTAAGTTTCAAAAGATACTAAATATGCAAACATTATGGAAACTCTCCAATAGATGCTTTTATCAATTTTTACAGTATCATTGGGGAAGATTTTTGAAATTCGACCATATAGAAGATAGAAATGTCAATGGCGGTCATATTAGCATATTCCTGTTGGCAGCTCATGTCAAGATTCAGTTTATCTGGCGAATCGTATTCTTCCATCTAATATTAATTCATTTAAGCCTACGGTTTTAAATGAAAGGGTTTTTGAATAAAAATAGACCAATCAGATATAAGAATTGTTCAGTGTGGCCATGTTAGATTTCCGATGCGGACGAAATATGAAAAATTTATAAAGTTCATTTCATGGATGCTTTGTAACAAGTATCATTTCATATAATGCCAGGCACTTTCACGGGATACGATGAATCTGTGAAAGTTAACGGACAATATATGACAACAATAGTTCGTTGCTCTCATCGAAATAATTGTTCAAAATTAAAGTAGATTAGTTAGACAGACATTATAAAGGACCCTGATACGATGAAACTGAAAGTTAACATACTCTTGTCAAACTAGAACCATCGAAGTAATTGTTCAGAATTAAAGTAGATTGGACACAAATCATATAGTCTTCTCAACAGTAAATTATTTTCAAAAAGACCTATGTGTGAGAAATTTACTTCTCAATTCCAAAAATTTAACACTTACAATCAGATACAGAATAGTTTACTTGCCGCTCAGACAGATAAATAAATAAACGTATGTACACGGTGTAGTGACAAAAACTACTCCGCCGTCAAATGGCGTTAAGATTGGCATCAATTTAAAGAATGATGGTTAAGGACGTATATACGCAAGACTTTCAAGATAAATTTGAAATCAGCAACTCATTGTTAAATGCCTATTCTCGACAGGAGCATTCTATCCGTCAGCCTTCCTGCATTGCAAGGAGCTGTTTTCACAGTATATCCATCTACGCATTGCAAAATTATGTTAGTATCGTTGCGTTAGCTTCTGTTTTCATATTCAGCTCTTTGGTTTCACGGGGTATAAATTATAACAATGTTTTAATTTCTGTTATTTAACTGTTTTATTCTGATATAAAACAATATTTACAAATATATACAATTATCAAAAAGTAAAAAAAAATGTGATATTAAGCGTTTCATAGCATCTTCATTGAGATCTGTTAACTCATTGAAAACTAATACTAATAAAATTACATTATTTCATAACATATTTATCTTTGGTTTACATCACCTACATCAACAATTTTTGAATGTCTTATCGGCAGTGTATTCTTCGTACATACAAATTAATGTAAAAAAGTTTCAATTCATTGTTCAAATACAGCACCTTACATGTGATTAGCACCAAATTTCCAGTGAAAAAACTAAAGGATTTACAGTTTCATATGATATACAGACATCAAGCCTCACAATTAATATGATTGTGAAATAATAAATACATTTTCGTCTACTTTGTAGAACTTTTCACACACATACGCAACAAAACATTTCACACATTCTTTCCAATTTCAAGAAATCGGAATTTATTGAGACATGCTTTTTCACATCTTATGTTTTGACAAATGTAAAATAAATATTAACAACGGTGAAATTATAAAATGTTAAAATTGTTATATGATTGGGTTTTAATGTCACATGTTTGATCATGTGTATCTATTCCATTGTTGGTCAGCAGGAACGGCTGCAGGAATGGCAGGATTGTACATCTGGCGGGACACATTCAGATACTGGTAGGTGGGCGAACCGGACGTTGTGGTTGCTGGATATGAATTTGGTGAAGCGGATGAATAGTTCGTGTGTTCAACTGGATAACGCGGAGGAGGCGGTGATACGTCATACGTTTCAAAATGTCTCGGATTTTGTCTCTGACGTGGGGGTTCAAGTTTGATTGTCGAGTTCCTGTCATCGTCCGAATACTTGCAATCACCTGCAGGTGCATTTTGGTATGATGGACTATGCATGCTTTGAGAACTATTTGCTGGAGACGGATGATTTGATAAGTCATACGGTGATGGAATATCACTACTCTGAGCCATTGAGTACGACGAAAGAGACAAATTACCGTTCATTCGCTGATAATTTGTAGACCAGGCTGTTGTTGTACAAGGGACGGAAGGTTGACCGTACACCGAACTGTACTGGTCATTTAAATGGCTACTGTTTGGTGGTAAATACTGGTCAAGTTCCTCGTCTGGGAAACTTTCTATTATTGGGACTACTTCTCCATTGTAAGAATTAAAATCTAATGGCTGACCTAAAAAATATTACGATAATTGTGAAATAAATACAAAACATTCAGCGAAAATGAGTTCATGTGATGTACGGTTGAAACAAATATTCTAGAAACTAGAAAAATTATAGTTGAAAACATGATGGGAAAAATATAACGGTTGTTCCCTTACTGGAAAAAAGTTGAAATATGCCACGGTTTGTTCAAATACTTGCACTTTATGGTGATGTATTACTTTACAGAAAATACATTAGATTTAAATTAAAATTCAAAGATGTGTGTAACTGTCAATAATCATGACATTCATGCAAATCTTAAATTATAAGTATATTAACATCGTTTACCTGTCACATGACGTGGTCTCATTCTTTCTGCCATACACTTCATAAACTGGTTGGGCGTTGTCGGTGGTGTTGGTGGTCCATTTGCGTTGTGGGCAGAACAGTCACTCGAACAGTCACCATCGCTGACTCCTCCCGGTGACCCTCCCGTCATACATGTATTACTTTTGAACATTATGCTGGGAGGGACGTTGTTATTTTCTGGCGTCATACCGCTGCCATTAGCACTCTTCAAGGGTTTTCTTCTCCTTGGTTGATATTTGTAGTCTGGATAATCTTTCTTGTGCTGCACTCTAAGTCTCTCTGCTTCATCGACAAATGGTCTTTTTTCCTCTTCATTCAATAACCTAATTCAAAAAATAAGACCTTAAATTTTATTTTGAACACAAACTAAAATCTATATTTAGACTAAATATGTGATATCTCTCTGTACACCCCCTCTAAGCCACCTCAAAGCCCAACACCAAGGTTGAATTCTGTCTACAAAGTAACTAGAAGTATTGCATATCAAAATTTATTGCTGAACGTTATTACACATTTATCATTAGACGACTCTTTAATTGAATATAAAAATTTTAATACATATATTTCTGATTAATTTCTTGTATTAACTTTGCATAAAATGTCAGTAAATGACGTCAAATTTTACATGCAAATTTTTTTTCTTGAAATATATTTTTTGTCAAACAATTTGACATATGTATCGTCTTTGATGATAATTTATCCATCATTTCATTAAGGTATCAAAATATTACCTGACATATTCATGGGAATTTCAGTATAAATTATAATCATTTTGAAAGCGTAAAAAGTGGACGAATATATTTTTCTTAATTGCAATAATTAAAAGGCCTGGGAAAGAAGTTAAGTTTTATTTATATAAATTTGCACGGCTCTTATCTATTACATGTTTTACACTTTCTTTAGTACCGATGTCCGGAAAGTCATTTGTGAAATATGTTATATATACTTCGTGTCCTTTCACTTAATACCGTTTAAAACTAATTCACACAGGCACTTGAAATTAATTATTCCTTTTAACTATTTATAATGAAATTAAGTAGAAATTTTTAAAAAGAAAATCATGACTTCTGTCAGAATATCGTCGAAGGAACGTGGATTTTTGTTCCGGTCAAAAGGCCTTGACATTTGACGATAAAACTGTACAATAAATTAAGAAGGCTATTTCCGTCTGTCATTTGTGGTTTAGTCCCACAATTTAAAAAAAAATAAAAAGTATAAAAAGTCACGATGTGGGAACATTATTTACATCGGAAATAGTCCATAGTAAACATTTCTTACTCCCCCGCAGCGCCAAGTTCCAGGCAAGAAAATACAATTTTGCATCCAAAATATCATGACTTTTAGCAAACTATTTTAGAATAATTTTAAATTAACAGTTTATATGAATGATACGTTTAGAGTTCCCTAATTCGCAAGACCTCATATGCAGCTATATCGGTCATAATTATGTTAGGTAACTCTGTTTAGACTTATTTACTGGTTACCCAATATCGGGAATCTACTGGTCCCGTTCATGCCAGGCATTCATCGTACTTCGATAACTCTGTATTGATTATAGCACGTTCTCCACGTCTTCACTTTAAAAAACTTTTTATTTTAAATATGTAGTAACATTTCACATGGATTATAATTTCAATATATGAAATTGTGACAATAATTAATAATATGAAATTCATCACCAATTTATACAAACTGTCAAAAGTACATAATTAGTGATAAAGGGTAATGGTGCAAGTTTTTTTTTTATTTTTTAAGCCGCGAGAAAAGCGATTTTTTTGGTAAAATTTATTTGAGTTTTATCTGAAGAAATTTATTATGCGCAATTAACATGCTGTCTGTTTCAGGTAATTATAACTAATTAACGATTTGACATGTATATTGTACCTTGACTGTCCGGATGTTTATTGTTCAAACCGTTAATTAAGGTACACAGGTACATTGTATGTATACAGGTAAACCGTTTGCTGACCAAAAACAGCGTGATTTCATTTTTAATGCAACATTTTAATAAAGAGGTGTGTGTGTGTTTAAGGGGGGATCACAAAGAACGCAGTGATGAAATATAATTTCAAATGTCAGATAAGTAACATTTTAATTTATTTTAAATTAATAATTTATCTTTTTGGTATTTATATATTTAACATTTGACATATTATATGAGTAATTCTATTTACTCGTATATATATATATATATCTACTTTGTTATGACAAGGTAGAAGCTGATTAGGCGCCATCTTGAATAATAATAGTAAAAAATAACACATTTCAAAATAGCTAATTTTCAAATCAATTTGGAAGGGACATTATCAAAATTTAAACTATTGCAATTACGATATTTCGAAAAGTTATGAAGGTTTTACTCAAACATATGATATATGAAGACCAAAGAATATACTTTATTAGTTACATCCGAGACATAAAACAATATGTCTCTAGTAATATATCAGTATCTATAGTATGCATATCCCCCCTCTTTATTATAACTTCATCACACAAACATTATATAATAAAATCCTCGATTTAAAAGAAATGATGTCTGTATGAAATGATCCATCATCTGTGTTAGTTTTCATTAATACTGGCAAAGGTACGATTTTTTTCATAATCTATATCGCCCTTGGCGAGGATGAGTTAATATGCAGTGCAATTGGAAACTATACACTTATTAATATGTTATGTCAGCTATTTATATATATATATATACTTTATATTTCAAACATAAGCGTTTGTTTCGATGCAAATATGAAATTGAAAATCATTAAATGTTTGTATTTTCGCGCCTAGTGCCATTTCCAGTCATCGTCACCATCTTGAAAAATAATAACAGATTTTCCGAAAATAGCTAATTTTCAAATCAATTTGGAAGGGATATAATAAAAAATTAAACTGTTGCATTTACGATATTTCAAAAATTTATAAATGTATTAATTAGCACATAGCACCAAAATTGTTTCATCAGTTTTGGTTAAATCGCAATTTTATGTTAAAAACGACAAAAAAGCCAATTTATCGGAGTTAGATGATTTAACAATATGGACTTAATGGGAAAATAAGACAAAATTTTCAAAAGCATTTGGAAGGGATAAGACAAAAATTTAAACGTTTCCAAATAGCATAAATATATTTCTAAATATATGAGGAAGTACTACATAGCACCAAAATTTTTTCAGCACGAACTAAAAGTAGTTTATTTTATCGATTCCTGATCGCCCAAGTGCATTTCTATACAATTTACTTGGGCATGGTATAGGTGATGTGTGACGTCATCAAAGTCACGTGATGACTTCTATAGTTGGATATGTCACACTAATTAAGCCATTTATTTTTTTGAAGACAGACGCGCAAGTGTGAAATATTGTACTTTATCACACATTAGTTGTCAAAAATATTAATCAATCATATGATGATCATTGACTTGGTGCACCATAAATCTTCACATAAAAGGCAATGTAAGCTTACGGCCATTTTGTCCGTTAATATGTCAACATGAACCTTGTCGACTAAATAAATAATAGCTGTGCAATTTTTACAAACATTGATAGATTACAAAATATAATTTTGACACGGATTCTACAAGAAAATTTGCCGAAAACAAACTTCAAATTTTGTGATTTTTGATAAGAAAACCCTTTGTCAACAATGTTAGTTTACTTAATTGATTTCTTATCAGTCAATCCAGTATCAAATGGTCATTTAATGATTAAACTTTGTTTACAGACGGATAATCCAATTCGAATACACTAAACCCATCTAAAACCCATCTTAAACGTTCGTAATAAAATGTAACAGAAGTTACCAAGTCCAGTCCAAATTTCTTATGTATTTATACATGGATTTTTACTGACTTTCTAGATTTTAAAATTTGAATACATTTCAGATACATGTACTTTTACTATCCTTGTAAACTTTTTTTATAACAAGACCTAAAGCACCAGAGTAGAAAAATGGTAAACACAAAGAATAACCAATGAAAACTGCATATTGGATGATAGAATATAGATATATTTGCTTTTAAATAAAGGTCGAACAGGCAAGCTCTTTTGCAGAATTGTGCAGGAATCCAAAGCTAATAAATATTCATTCTGACTAACCTTAATTGTTTAAAGCATTGGTAACGTTTACAGAGGCAAAAGATTTGGATTAGGATTTATTTTCGTTATCGGACGCATTTCAAACTTTTCCGGCGCGATGACGCAAAACAATTTTTACCCTTTGCCTCGAATCTCCCCATATATCACGACGGGACAATCCTTTCCATTTTTATCAACAACAAAAAAACGTGTTTATTTATTCATTCATTATTTTCAGTACTACCATATCAGGTTTAGTGTATTGAAGTGTAACATGTACAAACAAGGAAATAACCGCCAGTGTATAAAATCATCGTGTGTTCAACGTGTTGTGACGTTGATATTCCCTAATCTGCAACAATATGGTAAACCAGTCTATAATGATTGACTGGTATCACCTACTGTTTCCTGGTTCGAGGGATTCTTAATTATCTGTCTAATTAAACCTGACCTTGTCAATCTGTAATCATTAGGTATTAAGAGTACAAAATTTTACCATTCCCTGTGAGTGTTTCGATAATTCTACTTGACAATTTGACAAATAAATAAACAAGTAAATCAACCTGATTTGACTATAAAATGTTCATATTCTTAAAGCACAAATTTTCTTCTGTTCCTCAGAAATAAAAACAAATGGCTTGATTTAAAAAAATACCCAGTGAGACAAGCCACTGAAAAGATTGATCGTTAAGCAATACATGTAACGTCAATTTATTAACTTCACTGAGGAAGGATATTGCTGACATTATATAATAGATTAGAAAAGCAGAGAGCGAAAACAAAAGGTTAATTTTTCGGACGAAAATTTCACTTATTCTAATTGTTGCTATAATTTATAAGGATAAAAACTATGCAATGCGTCTTTTGAATTAGATTTATTCACTCAGTTAAATTTTCAGTGGGATCAATGCAAAATATTCACCTTTTTCTCATTTTATTAATTTTAACAAAATAAGATTTCCTAATTATTAGATCCCATTTTATATTACACGGGTTATTCAGTACGTTCATTAAAATATTTCGTGATAAATTGTCTTGTACAGTTGCGGTTTAAGTCATATTAACATTACTAGAGCGATGACAAATTTAACCACATTTTTGTCGTCTGGAGTAAATACTGCTGACATACAAGTTGCAAACTTGTACATCACTGGAACTAAACCGGTATGCGATGGTACAACGGATGCATCATACACAAGATGTACTAAACAATCATAAAATACTTGTTTTGTTAATTACCTTAGATATGCAACAAAACAATTAAATATAGTTTTACTAATACATTTTGGAAGAAAACTGCATAGATTTTTTGCTGCTAGGAAACTCGGCGTAAAGACTGAATTTGAGAACATTGCTCGAATTTTAGAATATTTATAACTTCTAATATTTAAATAAACCCTGGCATAATATAAATTACTAACCTCCAGAGTTTTCCTAAGGTTTTGCTGAGTTCTGCATTATGGAGATGTGGGTACTGATCTGCCAGCTTCCTACGAGCCGCTTGCGCCCAAACCATGAACGCATTCATTGGTCTCTTTATATGAGGTTTTCGCTTTTCACCATTTGGTCCACGTTGTGGCATTGGTACTAAGGACCAATCGTATCCTTTAAGTACCTGGGACACTGCATCCTGGATTTGTTGGGGAAATTTGACATCAACATTTCCAACTTTTGCATCTGCAGGATCTGCGCCCCTAACTGCATCTAATAACTGTTCAGTGGAGGGTTGCCCCGGAGATCTGCTGTCATCAGAATCACTCATATTACACATTCAGTTTAACTAAATTTGTAAATACAAAATAATGTTCCACGATATATTTAGGTCCAACACTAATTTTTAAGACACTGAACGTCTTGTATTGTTACCCCAATTTATATTGTCCGAACTTAAAATATAAACACAACAGTAGTCTCTTCTTATAGGCCCGAAAGAGTGACAAGTGCATTAAACTCCGCCTACAAATTAATATTTTTTGACGAAATGTCGCGACAAGCCAATCAAATCGTTAACATAGTATGTCATTTTTCAATAATATTTACTTTGCAGAAAGACGGGTTATACAAATTTTTATTTATATAATATATAAAATCCAAAATGTGAAAATCCTGTTTTATTCATTAGTAAAATAATAATTAATTAATGATTATCTACATCAGTTTACATGTATAATTTCAATAAATATGATTAAATTTTTCTGTGTGAGGTTGTAATTTTAATAGGAATCATAACTGGTCAGCGGGATTTAAATTAAAACCAGGTAAATTGTTTAATTTCAATATACTTTGACTATTTTGCTTCCATTTTATTTTCATTTAACGCTTTACTAACAGTTGTCACGAAATGAAACTGAAAAAAACGTAAAATTCATTACATATTATTATAAATTGTTATTTTTACAAACTGTAGCAAAATATTTGAGTAATTGTTGAATTAAGATCCGATTTTTTACGTCTAAACATATACTTTGTTTTATTCAGTTTTTGCACACAATTAAGAGTACTTTTATTCTCGGGTTAATCTTTGTTTGACGTGTCCCACCAAATAAATTTCTGTACTATTACTAAATCTAAAATGCATGCATGTATTAAAATCTCCTATATTGGAGTTGTAAGTACAGAAAAAAAACCCTGCACATTTTTCATAGAATTTTGTAGATTTAGTATACAGAATATAAACGTAATTAGAGAATAAGTATATATATTATTCTATTTTATTTACATTTACGGAAACATTTTTTTTTAACTCATGACGTAAGTGATCCAAAAGAGCACTTTCATAATGAACTTTAAAGAGGTCGTGAATAATGAGTGCTAATTTTTTAGAAGCATTTGAGACGTAGCGAAAAATTGGTAAACTTTGGAAAAATTAATATATTAAATAAGTTAATAGTTAAGTGTAAATAAATAAAATCATCATCAAAATTGGACCATATTTAAAACCAGCATGTAACTACTTTTAATATACCGCTATACACTTCCTATTTGACATTCAGCAGGGGACTTTTACTGAACTTATAACACCATATGATGCCCCTCCCCTGTCTATAACTTTAATACCACACGTCAAGAACCAATATTCGCTTTTGACCATACTTAAAAAATTAACAAAAGGTCTGCTTTCAATTTCTAACGTGTGATATAGAGTAATAAATTAAAAACAAAAATATTGAAATCGAGAAGCTCTCCAACAAACAATCTCTTGTCGTGATCGTCATCATCAGTTTATTTAGATTCCTTGTAAAATTTTAAGTATTTTACCAATGTTTGATGTTAATTTTAAAGCTGTTTGATATCCATGTTTTGTGCATTCGTATATTTTAAGAGTCGTGTAACGAACATATAGATAGTAAATAAAAGAATAAAAATGGCAGATAGATTACAACTTTTGTCTTATAATTGATATTCGCGTTATAACTAAGTTTTGCAATATGTATCAACTTTTTGCAATTTATTATATCAAGAATATTACTACCGGACCTATACTGGGTGAATAACAGGGTTTTCATATCTTCAGAAAAACAGACATATTGGAATAGCCGATCCCCTGGACTATTTATGTATTTGAAAAGTGCTAACCTCTTGTACTGTCACAGTAAGAATCACCCTTGTACCTAAACAGCTTAAAATATTAAGTGGGGTTTTAGCTCCTGCAATATTGAATTTCATATCGTCATTCAAATAGGCTTTAATATAATGAATATAAGTAGCATCCTACGTCTTCACAGAACAAAATTACCGAAGAAAATATCCCGAAAATACAAAATTTGTCATAGACTAGCTAAAGGTCCCCATGTAAATTTTAATTTTTACATATATTTATATATCTGAAAAGGGCTAACCATTTTGTACTGTCACAGTAAGAATCACCCTTGTACCTAAACAACTTAAAATATTAAGTGGGTTTTTAGCTCCCGCAATATTGAATTTCATATCGTCATTCAAATAGGCTTTAATATAATGACTATAAGTAGCATCCTACGTCTTCACAGAACAAAATTACCGAAGAAAATCTCCCGAAAACACAAAATTTGTCATAGACTAGCTACAAGTCCCCATGTAAATTTTAATTTTTACATGAATTATTTATATGAGAAAAGCACTCTTCTACCCACACTTATTAACTATCAGTGTGTGTACACTGTTTGATAGTAAATGAGAAAGGATAGTAGGGGTGTATTTTGTAATAAAAAAGTAACTATAAATGGGACATATTACAGAGAGACTTGTGGCAAGTCTAAATTTGTCACTAAATGTCTAGCAAGATTTGAAATAATATAGAAACTACCATTTGCTTTTAGAACTTTCATACAAACTCTGATGTTAAATCGGCTCAAGAATTAAAGGACTATTAATTCTCTCATAAATGAAAAATTGTCACTCTTTAAGAATAAACTGACTTTAAAAGTTTTTTTTAACTGATTTTAAGATGCAACTTATAATCAATGCCTATGTTAATATTTATTTTATTTATTTTCCATATTATGTCCTGAATTTTATAAAAGCTTCAAATCTATATATATATATACCTTAATTAGAAAAAACAATTAAAAAGTAAAAGCATGTGTTTTAAATTTAAAAAAAAAAACATTTCAGAATGTTTCCCCCTTGAGATGACCGACCAAGCAGCATTTTATTCTATGGACAGTCTAGCTATCTCATATCCCTTCATTTTAATCAGTGGTGATTCTGTCCGGGGGCACTGAAATCAGAGACGTTTTATATGTCTCTGCTGAAATCAACTAGAATTATTTTTCAATAATAGAACTTTAACATCTGTATAGAGACATTGAATTTTTGATAAGTTCTGAATCAGAACCTTCAAAATGCCATTAACTTCATATACATATAATGGAAACTGCAGAAAATATAGAAAAGTTGAAGAAATCTTTTAGTCCGTTGAACAATTGTTTGAAAAATGAACCAAAGATGTCATACGGCTATTAAATTGTCATATTGTAAAAAACTAAACTGAAACAAAAAAAAAGGAGCTAATAAGTGAACAGCTATTTGATTTTTATAGGGGTGGTGGTGGTTGGACAAGAAAGGAATTCGGAAAAAATTAGACTCCAAAAGAGAAAAGGCACGTAATAAAAATATACAGGATTGAATATTAATAAATATCGGCGTGTTTTGAAAATAAAATGGGCGTCGTCAGTAAAGTAATCCATTGTTCCAATATTCTATTTTCCAATATTGTCAACAGTCATCCCGAAATGGTCTTGTGTGCATGTTCGAATGTTCAGGATAACTTCCTACATTAACGCTTTTAATTTCTTTTGTTTAAAAAATCATTTTTGAAAAGTAATTATCTAGGACTCTTGACAGAGATTATCTTTATATTAAATAATAAAATAAATAAATAAATAAATAAATAAATAAATAAATAAATAAATAAATAAAATAAATAAAATTTTGTTTAAGATTATAGATTTCTTTTATTGCACAGTACGGTTTATTCAATCTATCATATATTTATATTTTTAAAGATTGTAAAACTTCGGAGTATTTCATTTCCAAACAACTTCCATAACTTCCATTTTTTGACAAGTCACAATTACTTAATCAGTTTATAGTTGGGACTATGTCCAAGAAGCGCAATGACTGACAAGGATTTAAAAAAAGTTACTAATTTGAAAGTTTTTCAGATTTTTTATTTGCGGCTTCCATGAATAAATTTTAACTTTTTTGGGGAGTTTGCGTTCATTTTTTTTTTCAATTGAACTACTACATGTATTTCATTACAATTATTTTCATATCCAGTCCGTCTTTTTTTTCACCAAATTTTTCAGCCTGCATGCCCTTTTTCAAATTTCTTCATTACCCCTCACTCTCGCTCGATAAAAAACTAATGGCAACACCTTAAAACTGTCACTAACAAACCTGATCGTTCGTATGAAATCCTCTGCATATTAAATGACATTACAAAATGAATAATATTGAAAATACGTAAATAGGAGTATATATATATGTAATTTATCTATCTGTACACATGTAATCTAATGATGGTTTTATTGAGGTGACAATTATGTAAAAATATGACTACTCCTTTTATTGTATATAAGTTGTATCGCGCGACTATATCCAGGACGGAAGGAAATAAAAATGTACAAATATGTATCAGCATCTAATGTGGTATTTTTAGCATTCTAAGTATATCATTGGACAATAACTACCTACGTCATTCGTACACTAACAAATGTATGCTATTAGAACACAGTTTTATTGGTTATATACTGTGTGTTTACATCAATCCTGTTTATCTGTACTTACATGAATATATAAACATTAATTTGTCCTTCAACTGACTTGACACAGAAAAATCTAGGTTGAGTACATGATAAAACAACAGTCATCTGTTAATTAATATGCAATGGACAACGAAAACAACCGGCCCATGTATCGCTCACCCGTTGGACAACGAAAGGAAGAACAGCTAGCCCCTGTACCGCTCACTCGGTGAACAACGAAAACAAGAACCGGCCCCTGTATCGCTCACCCGTTGGACAACGAATCGCTCACCCCGGTTGGACAACGAAAACAAGGACCGGCCCTTGTATCGCTCACCACGTGGACAACGAAAACAAGAACCGGCCTCTGTATCACTCACCCCGTGGACAACGAAAACAAGAACCGTCCTCTGTATCGCTCACCCCGGCCGTGGACAACGAAAACAAGAACCGGCCTCTGTGTCACTCACCCGGTGGACAACAAAAACAAGAACCGGATTTCTGTTTATGTTAAGTAATACTCGGAACTGTTTATACCAATAGTTCTTCCAGAGTATTATTAGTTTTGGTCAAAATACTAATAATAACAGGATTTTCATTAAAGTTTAGGTGTAAAACCACGAATGAAGTATCTTTTTAAGTTAACAATAACGAGATTTATTTTGATTTTCGCAGTTGATTAATCCGCGGCATACGCATGAATTTATATTCTCCTCTGTGGTTGAATTATGTCTACAGTAACTGTTCCACTTACCAACTTGTTATGTGATTCTAAGCAGTGTTATGGTTAGTATATTATTGTCAGAAGCACAAGTGCAGAATAGTTGTGTACTTTTAGTAGTATATCTTTAACTTTGAAGTTTTTGTCCAAACATTTCATGATATATGTGACTGCGGTACGTAATTTGAGTTATCCTCGTGGTATGTGTTATCGTACTATTAAAAATGTTCAGAAATTTGCAAAGCATGTTGGTGTCACAATATTTATTTTTTAAGGTCGAATTGTTTAATCAAGTTTTATCAAAACCATTATGTCATACACCGATATAAACTACCAATTTTCTAGCAAACTTGATAATTGATCCTATTATGCATTAGCTTTCTTCTTTAAGTTTATGAATAAGATATAGACTAGAGAATATAAACGGAGAATGTGTCAAAGAGACAACAATCCGACCAAAGAGCAGAAAACAGCTCAAGGCTACCAATGGGCATTCAACGCAGGGAGAAACTCCCGCATCCGGAGGCGGGCTTTAGCTGGCCCCTAAACAATAAGGTATACCAGTTCAGCAAAATGGACGGCACACTAAACTCCGAAGCATAAAAATGAACCAAATTTTAAAAAAACACACAAAACTAACAAAGGCTAGAGGTTACTGACTTGGGACAGGCGCAAAAATGCGGCGGGGTTCAACATGTTTTGTAAGATCTCAACCCTCCCCCTATACCTCTAGCCAATGTGGAATAAAAAAAAACACAATGCGATACACAGAGTAAAACTCAGTTCAAAAGATGCCAGAGTCCGATGTTAAAAAGGGTAACAGAAGAAACTAAACAACATGACAATGATCAATATATATTAACAAAGGACTATACTAGCAGTTACTAACATGCCAGCTCCGGACCTCAATTAAACTGATCGAAAGATCATGTCTATATCATATAGAATAGCATAGTAGATAATTAAAAAGTAACCTCGAAAGTGTCTATGTTAAAAATTATTCTTTTAACACACATATTAATCTTGAATTATTATAACACTTTTGGTATACAGTTAAAAAAAAGATATATTTTGACTATTAAAATTGTTCCTTACCGCGTTCTTCATGCCTAACTATATCCCATATTTACGCAACACATTTTGTGTGAATATCTGTATTTTGTACAACAAGTTACCAGAAATATCTATATTATTTACTATCGCAAAAAAAAAAAAAAAAAAAAAAAAATTGCTCTTTTTCACCTACCATAATTTTTGTGCCTACCGTATAGTAGTTTTTGGGCTAAATTTTGAAAAAGCACTTATAAAGTCAGAATGTATCTCTTATAAAAACCAGTCAAAAACTTTTGAAAAAACTAATTAGTTATGCTTACGTACCAACCCTAAGAGCATGTTAGCGGAAACACAGGTATTTTTTTTCTTGGCCTAATCCAATCTACACACAGCGGGAGACGTTCGTTCTCCCTCTAACCAGAGTGAATTTCGAACATCAGACGCCGTTTGGAGCTTGATTTCTACGATTTTACTGAATATTGAAGCTGGTTATGAATCATGATAGAAATATAAGATCTATGATTCTACAAAAATCTTCTCTGTGAGTAAAATTATCTTATTAATAACCGAGTATACAATGATATGGGTTTACCCATATCTTTTCTTGTAAATATGCATCAATCAGATGGCCCAATTGCGCTTCTGCTATGATGACATCTAGCGGCAAAAGTTTTAAACATTCTCAACCTAATTATCTTATTTTTAGATATTTTACAACCTACATATATGCATTGTATAATTTAAATTTATGTGGATTAATTGTTCTCAGCAATTCTTGAACCCTTGTCACTGGAAAGGATTGTTTTACAAAACAAAGCTATGCGTTGTCAGTACTTTGGTTATATTTTTGTAACAGCAGGCATTTTGGTCTAAGGTCCAAACCTCGGACATTACTTTGAATGGAGATAAACTAAGGACCATTCCAAGGAAATAAGGTTTCAACTGAAGAAGAATTTTCAGAGGAGATGAATTTTCAAACACAATTTTAATGGGAATCACCCGAGAACCAATTCATCGAAGTTTGATTCACAGTAGATTGTCATCAATTCCTCGACGACAGCATATGCCAAAATTGTCATTTTGTCATCAGCGACAAAATTTGTCCAGCCCCGTCCGTAATAAAAAGGGTGTACAATGTACTTTTGACTAAACATTTATATATCTGGATGTGCATGAAAATAATTATTTTCTTTATTTGGACTTTTTTTTATTTTATTTAATTAATTGATCAATTAAGCAAACATTTGAAATACTAAAAACTAAACACAATAAGTCAATATTTCGTCTACTGTCTGTATCCCCCCTTTACATTGACTATTCCAAAGGCGAAATGTTTTTGTTTTTCTGGAAGACATGAATAAACAGAAGCTGGTAAGTTGAATTGTTTTAGTTACGACTTTACTAATTAAGTCATCTGTCAGCTAAGTGATAATACAATTCAAATTGACTTAGGTTCTAAAATCATGAAAACCCCGTTCCGCGGACTAAGATTTACAGACATTAGGATATCAACCTGTTGGGCACGGAAACTAAACCTAAAACACGGATACAATATTTGGTATTTTGCACTCAAAATTTAGTCTTTCTCTGTGGATTACGTATAGCTTCGTAAAAACTGTTTTATTTTAATTAATTATTTCTTTTTTTACCAAATTATTTGTTTTCCGCAAATAAATCTTGCTGGTTTATATAACATAAATGGTTATGACTGGTATTTGTGAGTCACTTGTATTTCAAATTAAACCCGGAACCACAACAGGACACCGCCATTTGGTATTCTAGGGCTGAGAGAGGCCAGAAGGATTTTTCTTTGCACATGTATTATAAGCTGTCGCTATATGAAAAATTATTTATTTTTTAAAGTCAATGGTACATACAACAATTATTTATTTTTAAAGGCGATGGTGCATGAACAAGCACCACAATTAAAATTCCCAAAACATATGGACGCCACCAAAAAAAAACGGGAGTAGATTTAGGTGCAAAATATATCGGAGCAATATATTTTAATAAAATGACCAAGCCCAGAGCATAGTCATAATTACATACACGTGGAGGCGAGCTATGTTTGTTTAGTTGGGGTTTAACGCCGTTTCCAGCTTCCAGGAAGGGTAAGCAGTTCCTGCTCTGTATACGGCACCCATCGTGAAGTTCAACAAAATCAATCCGGTGGTAGTAAAAAAATCGGTGGAGGTACATGAAATGTTCCGACATTGGGAACAGGTCCAACATCATCATAGATATTGGAATACTGTCACGACCAATCAATTCGTGATGACGACCGTAAAATTTCCTAAGTGATGACATCAACTTATCCCGGATAAAACCCTGGTTAAGAAGCTTTTGCGACATCAGTTATCCTTTTTGTCGAAAGTCATGGTAACTCACGCATTTCCTTGAATATCGGATAAGCTGAGAAACGTAGACGCCATATGCAGACATTCCTAAGTAACCAGAACACCTAGAAATCGTATACTTCCGGTTAATTGATGTGCACGTACATCAAAATCTTCCTTGGAGCCATGAGTATGTAAAATTTGACCTAACAACGAGCAACGCTGATAAATGCAGGAATAGGAAATCCAGGTAGATAGATATATATATATTTAGTTGTACATATAACTGATTGACTTTTATTGATTTTCATTCATGGATTGCCTTTAACATGATATATATTACTCAAAATAAATAAACTATTAATGATCGTACGGAAGGAAGTTCTGCTCCAAGTTCACCATCTCCCAAAAATATAGGGAAACCCCAGAGATTTAACTAAGAGCGATTTTCCTGCTCTTGAGTTTCCAGTTTTACCCGGATTATCCAAAGTCAATAGTTTGGCGATGTACGACCATCGGACGGCTCCAAACAGTGATATGTTAATATGCGGTTAGCATGGCCAATGATGCGAGCACAGCAATAGTCCTTTCCAGAAACTTATTTCCGATATCACGATTCTGACTCTAAAATTAAAATTAAAATTTGAAGCAAGTTATTTCTTTACCATATATATCTGATATTAGTATCTTTGGATTGTTATTTTTTACCTACTTCCGTTTCTGGCTAACGAAACTTTTTCTAGCCTTAGTATGTAGCACAATATGGCTGCCCCCATTAAACAAAGACTTTTCTAAATGACCCATATGTAAAAAAAATGCATATGCTCCTATAGCACTCGCTGCGCTCGCTATAAAAGCATTAATACAATACTAGTAATAAAATATCTGTTGATCTATTCTCTCGGGCATATGGTAGCAGTAAGATATACTAAATGAATGAAAAAAGGAATACTGTCATCTCCGATTATTCGCCGGAATCTACGTTTTTGTAATTCTATTCTGCTTACCTGGACATTGGTGCACAAACATGAAATCGTTAAAAAAAATAATCCAATAAAGATTGTTGCAAAATGAACCATTATCAAATTAAGACAAATTAAGTGAAACTCATAAACGTAAATAATATAGAAACCGGACACGTAAGTATCCTGGATTGGATATTGCTTACAAATTAATTCTTTTCAGGTATCATATAACACACACCTCTCTTGTATTTTTTATTAACGAGAAAAATTCATAAGCATTTTTATCTGTTTTCCAAAAAAAAAAAAAAAAGAAATCGATTCTGAGTAGTATGCATGTACTTGTAATGGACCAGCTTGATATAAACTTCGGAACTATTTTCTGGTTTTTGCGCTCAGTCCGGAAAAAAAACTACGCACAGGTTTCGGAAATCAAAGCGTCATTGCTATCATATCTATTTACTTGTAAGCTATATTATTGACATAAGAATGTGTCATAAAGCTTTTAAGTTTTTATCTTCATTAAAATTGCCTTTTCTGCCCTTCAACGGACGCGTATAAGTTTTATTTTCACTGACTAATTTAAGTATACTTGCATGAAATATAGACTAAATTATGGTCCTGCCCCGCCATTAATACCACCCCCCCTCCCCCCACTTTTATTCAGTTATATAACAATAAAATAATAATAAATTTATTTATTTTAAGAGGGTTACTCAATTAGAACAAGTCTAATTTTCATTGAGGCCCTCAGAGAAACATAATAAATACAATATATATATATATATACACACATGCATATTACAATGTAAATTATCAAATTATGTTCATATATAAATAAATATATCAACTTGTACACTGTCTGTAAAGTCACACTTGATGTCATCAATTTACGCAGTACTATTTTGTTTGAATGAAAAATGATGACTAAATTCAACAACCTATAATTAATGATAATAGAAATATTTTTGTATGCAAAATTTAATATGTGTACAATCATCCAGCGAAATAAAAACTTTTTAACTTGAAAACTGTAAAGGGGTTATCAGGAAAACACCCATATTTCAACTAGAAAACGAAAATATATTAGAGTATGCACACCTTAAATAGGTATAAAATCATCCTGCATAATAAAATTTAAAATTTCTACCTTGAAAACAGTAGGTCTGGAGGAGTAATTCGGACAATTCCCATCATATAACATTTATGTGAACCGAAGGATGGACGGGGGTAGGTTTCAAAACATGGAACTCCAAACTGGCAAATCCGAGAGATACGCAAATACCAAGAACAACTGGAAAGCAACAGTCATGCCTTGGTACATGCATTTCCTAATGAAAATGGTGTAAAACAATGTATGCCACCGCCCTCCCCAATTCTCGTCGCAGGTGCATAAAATATAAATTGTAACATTGGTTTTCTGTTAATAGTCCTTTGTTGGGAGAGATTTCATTTCTCACCATAAAGAGGTGTTTATCAAGCCGAAGGCACTTTTTATACGACCGCAAAATTTTTGCGGTCGTATATTGGTATGACGTTGGCGTCGTCGTCGTCGTCGTCGTCGTCGTCCGAAGACATTTGGTTTTCGCACTATAACTTTAGTATAAGTTAATAGAAATTTAAACACAAGGTTTATGACCACAAAAGGAAGGTTGGGATTGATTTTGGGAGTTTTGGTCCCAACGGTTCAAGAATTAGGTTCCAAAAAAGGGCCCAATAAGCATTTTTCTTGGTTTTCGCGCAATAACTCTATAAGTAAATAGAAATCTATGAAATTTTAACACAAGGTTTATGACCACAAAAGGAAGGTTGGGATTGTTTTTGGGAGTTTTGGTCTCAACAGTTTAGGAATTAGGGGCTAAAAAAGGGCCCAAATAAGCATTTTTCTTGGTTTTTGCACAATAACTTTAGTATAAGTAAATAGAAATCTATGAAATTTAAACACAAGGTTTATGACCACAAAAGGAAGGTTGGGATTGATATTGGGAGTTTTGGTCCCAACAGTTTAGGAATTAGGGGCCAAAAGGGTCCAAAATTAAACTTTGTTTGATTTCATCGAAAATTGAACTATTGGGGTTCTTTGATATGCCGAATCTAACCGTGTATTTAGATTCTTAATTTTTGGCCCCGTTTTCAAATTGGTCTACATTAAGGTCCAAAGGGTCCAAAAATAAACTTAGTTTGATTTTAACAAAAATTGAATTCTTGGGGTTCTTTGATATGCTGAATCTAAACATGTACTTAGTTTTTTTATTATGGGCCCAGTTTTCAAGTTGGCCCAAATCAGGGTCCAAAATTAAACTTTGTTTGATCCATGACTATGATGTCATTTTCTATTTTAATACGTTTATGGTGTATTTAAATGGGCTGTTATGGTTGCAAAGTATAAAGAAATGGGGGGGGGATTTGAAAAATAAAATTTAGGGGGTAAATGAGAAATTGGGGAGGGGGCAATTTTTTCTCATTTCATATTTCATAAATTAAAAAGAAAATTTCAATTTTTTTTTAGCAAAAAAAGGGTGGGGTGCGGTTACAATAAATTTTATTGTTTTTTGGGGTTTTTTTTGGGAGGGGGGGGGTCAATGTGCAACTTCAAAGTGTATTGCACAAAAGCTAAAAAACGGGTAAATTATTTTTTTTTTTTTGGGGGGGGGCAGTTCTTTACAGCATATTGTATTGCACAAGAAGCAAAAAATTGAATATAAATTGAAATCATATTCTAAGTTCTTTGTTTTCAGTTATTCTGTGTCAGAAACCTATTATTTGTCAAATATTTCAAGAAATTTTCAATTGCACAGTATTGCGCAATAGCAAGAAATTGATATGTGTGCCCTGTTATGAAAACTTTATTATTAACAAATTCCATTGGAAATTTGACAGTAACTTTAGTTTAATGAACTTCATTGGAAAATTGCCAATATAAAATGTGCTGATGAAGCTTTTTTGTTTATCTCATCTAAACTGCTTTTAAAGTATGTATATTTAAAATTTTCCATCCATGACTATGATGTCATTTTCTATTTTAATACGTTATGGTGTATTTAAATGGGCTGTTATGGTTGCAAAGTATAAAGAAATGGGGGGGGATTTTAAAACAAAATTTAGGGGGGGTAAATGAGAAATTGGGGAGGGGGCAATTTTTTCTCATTTAATATTTCATAAATTAAAAAGAAAATTTCAATTTTTTTTTAGCAAAAAAAAGGGGGAGGGTTACAATAAATTTTATTGTTTTTTGGTTTTTTTTTGTGGGGGGGGGGGTGTCAATGTGCAACTTCATAGTGCTAAAAAAGGGGTAATGTTTTTTTTTTTGGGGGGGGGGGGGGCAATTCTCCACAGCATATTGTATTGCACAAGAAGCAAAAAATTGAATATAAATTGAAATCATATGACCAGTTCCAAGTTCTTTGATTTCAGTTATTCTGTGTCAGAAACCTATTATGTGTCAAATATTTCAAGAAATTTTCAATTGCACAGTATTGCGCAATAGCAAGAAGTCTTCAATTGCACAGTATTGCGCAATAGCAAGAAATTGATATGTGTGCCCAATTTTAAATTTTAAATTGGTTATTTCTGATTTATATATAAAAACAAATAATACTGATATGGTTTGAATAGGTAAATTAAAAATTTTTAAGTTCTTAGACAACATTCATTCTGTGTCAGAAACCTATGCTGTGTCAAATATTTATTCACAATCCAAATTCAGTATTGTATCAAGCTTGAATGTTGTGTTCATAATTGCCCCAACTATTCAGGGTTCGACATCGGCGGTCGTATCTAGCTGCGCCCAGCGGAGCATTTTATTACCTTTACAAAGAATTTGTGCGATACAACCACAATAGTTGATTACAACAATTATGACAATTTTGTACCCTGCAATAGGCCGGACCATCTTGATTTTTGAATGAAGTGACGTTTACCAGTAAGTCTGTGAAACATGTGTTTTAGACCATAATAAATTGATCTTTAGTTCTTTGGATTTCACCGCTCCGACTTTTTGACTATGTAAATTTTTAGACAAATTTTTTTTGCCTCTTCATTTTGCCAAAATGCCAAAAATTGGTCCCAAATTCTTCATTTTTGGCTTAAACAATATTTTATTGAACTAATCAATTGCAATTACAAAACTATAATGCATTAGGATTCAGAAACAAGCAAATCTGCTTTTATAAATCTGTCTCCTAATCATTTAAAATAAAAAGAAAACAAAATTTCTTCATATATCAAGAAATAAAAAATAAAAATTGGTCGCCCTCTCCCAAAATTTTGTAAATTTTTTGCCCCATTTTTTTGCAATATTTTGGTTCAAAAAATTTGTCCCGCACGTAAATGTGATCTTTTCCCGAAAAAAAAATTGTCCTCAAGAAATTGAAATTAAAATTAAATTTCCCTCGCTCGCACCTATTTTTGACATCCCGAGAAGAATCTAAAGAACTAAAAATCAATTTGGTGTTACCTTATTGATTTTTCTTATGTAAATGATGAATTATACAAATTGAATGTGAAAATGGTTATCTTAGGAAAATAGTTTTATTCAGAATATGCTTTTAAAGGGACAGATTGCAGCATATTAATCGTAAGAAAAATGGAACAGCCAAACATTTCAAATGATCAAAATAAGCGTATGTGTCGTATTACATTGGGGTTATAGAGTTATGTCGCTATCGCTATGTATAAAATATTCTAACATAAAGACCAAGCCCTAGTGTAAATGACTACAACTCTATTACCCCAAGAATTATTTCTTAAAGAACCAATGCATCTACGGAATTATAAATATTATAGTCAATGGTATATTCGATAAAACAAGTGTGGAATTTATTCGATAAAATCTGAAGGGCATGTATGTCAGTTTATTACATATAAGAATCTAGACTTCCAGGGACAGTTTTAAAATTATTTACCAGGAGAGCGCACTTTGCCTAGTCTCAAAAACTAGAAATTTGACACTAATTTTGATATGTTTTTAGAGCTAAAAAACCTTTTTTTCAAGACTTCACAAAAAACTGCCTAACTTTTAAACGACAAAAAAAATTTCATTGAGTCTTTGTAATATATTCCAAATACATATTGTTCTCTGATAAATAGACAGTGGCAAGTATCAGAAACTGTATATGATAGTATTATATGATCCCTGCAAGTATCAATAAAATAATGAGAAAATTATGCAAATTTTTGTTAAATAAACCGGTTTTTTAAGATCATTTGGTATTCTTAATTTTGAATTTTAGGATAGATATCTTGAAGTAATAGAAAACTGTTTGTAAAAGAATAAAGTTGGGAGTCCATTGTGTTATTACGGAGATATTTGAGAAAAAAAATTAAATATAGAGATGCTATCACTGCATATTTTATAGGGGTACTACAGCGTCACAATGTGTTTATCTTGGCAAAGTTATTGCCTCCTGTTGGTATTGTATAATATGTTTAGCTATTTGCTTCGCATCACGGTGCGGAGCTATTAGTTTCAGTAGACATACACGCCATCTTGAAATAATTACTGATCGCTGATTGGTTACTTCATGGTGCATCTGAGATACAGCAACAGCCATTGGTTTAAATGAGATAAAGAATTACAGACTTTACTCGTTCAGGATAAGTCATCAAAAGGCGGAAAATTAACTATGTGTATATCAGTTCCGATCAACTGTCATTACATGTTTTTGTAATATTCATATATTCTGAAATTCATTATTGGGACAAAAATAAAGAAAATTTATTCAACACTAATATTAAATCCACTGACTTTGGAAAATTAAATAATGAGATAAAAGAGATGTTGGAGCTAGACAGTAGTAAAAAGAGTAAAGTAGATAATGAGAAGGTAGAGTATGTTATAAATAATTTTACTGAAACTTTATATAATGCTGTTGCATTGGGTCATAAAGACCGGATAAATCCTAATAGAAATATAAGACAAAGACGTAAGAAAAAGTCATGGATTGATGCAGAATGCGAAACATATTATAAAGAAATAAAAAATCTTTCTAGATCATTAGGACAAAGTCCTTGGGATAACCAGTTGCGTCAGAAAGTTTTATATCTGAAGAAAAAATTTAATAGATTAACAAGAAAAAAACAGAGAATATACAAAAACAAAATTCTGAATCACATACTAGATTCAGAGCAAGGTAATCCAGCAGAATTCTGGAAATCGATAGACAAACTGAAAAAGAAAGTTACTGATCTCTGACCAGCAGTGGGTACAATATTTCAAGGATTTAATGAATATTAATTATACAAATAAAACAAGTGAAATAACTGGTCAAAATATGGATTTTGACTCAAGGGCTTTGAATTGTGACATCACGGCCGAGGAAGTATTGAAGGCAATTAAGTCCTTAAAAAGTCACAAGGCTTGTGGGTTAGATGGAATAAATAATGAGATGTTAAAATTGTCATGTTCTTTGAATATTGATGTATATCTACAGATATTTAATTTGATTCTTAAATCTGAGTATTATCCTAGTATATGGAGAAATAATTATATAAAACCTATATTTAAAGGAGGCTGTTTTAATAATCCTTCAAACTATAGAGAAGTAGCCATTTCTAGTTGCTTTGGAAAATCTTTTGCTAAGATATTGCATAACAGATTAGATAGTCATTTGGAGGACAATAATATTATTCATAGAACTCAAATAGGCTTTAGAAAAGGCTGTCGCACTAGTGATCATATTTTGACATTAAAGACTGTTATAGATAAGGCTTTCAAGGCTTCAAAGCAGTTGTATGCTTGTTTTGTTGACCTGAAGAAAGCCTTTGACACAGTTAATAGAAATGCATTATTAGTTAAATTGTCACGATATGGCTTAACAGACAATTTTTTTAATTATTTTGAAAAATATGTACAAGGAAGTTCAGTACTCGATAAAGTTAGATGAAGGAGAAACTGAGTTATTTAGCTCTAATGTTGGAGTAAAACAAGGGTGTATTGTCAGTCCTACTCTTTTTTCTATTTATTTGAATGATTTTGTAAGCTTTGTCAATGTAAAGACATGTTGTTCACCCTCATTAGATAGGGAAAATATTCCATGTTTATTATATGCTGATGATATTGTTTTATTATCGGAGTCAGCTGAAGGTCTTCAAAATAGTCTACAGAATCTCCATCAGTATTGTAATAGATGGGACCTAAAGGTTAATATAGAGAAAACCAAAATAATTATTTTTAACAAATCTGGGAGATTGTTCAAAAACATGAAATTCTACTATGATGGGGACTTGATTGAGTGCTCATTGGAATATAAATATTTAGGGGTAATTTTTAAACCGTCTGGCAGTTTTTCTGCTGCATATGAACTCTTATGTAAAAAAACATCTAAGGCCATATTCAGTATAAGGAAGTTACTCTTGTCCCCCCTTATGAATGTTAAAATTCATCTAAAGTTATTTGACTCATGGGTTAAACCCATTTTGCTTTATTGTAGTGAAATATTGTCGTTGGATTTTTTAGGTAAGGATAAATGCAATTTGGAAGAAAGGTTTATGTCTTTTCCACCTGTTAAAGTTCAATTAAAGTTCTATAAATATATGTTAGGAGTCAATAGAGGAGCCACGAATTTAGCAGTATTTTCTGAATTATTTCAGCTTCCGCTACACAGATGATGTTTTATCACACAACAATTCACGTTTTGGGAATTTCTTACATCTCATCTATCCCAATGAGCTCGAAATTAAAGATACCACAGACACTGCCAAGTCTGCATCTTATCTTGACCTTCACCTCGAAATTGACACCAGAGGAAGGTTGAATACAAAACTTTACGACAAACGGGATGACTTTGACTTTCCAATCGTCAACTTTCCATTTTTGAGCTGCAATATTCCAGAAGCGCCGGCGTATGGAGTATATATTTCACAACTCATACGTTATTCCTGAGCTTGTGACATATACATTGACTTCCTGGACAAAGCCCGGCTCCTGACAGAAAAGTTTCTCAGACAAGGGTACGTTACTCCTAAGCTGAAGTCATCCTTATTAAAGTTTTATGGGCGTCATCATGACTTGGTTGACAGGTATGAAAAAACCGTTTCCCAAATGAAAATGGACCTGTTCCATTGATATTATCCCTTCCTCATACCGGATTTGACATGGGCAGCATGGCGGGTGTCCTGCAGGAAGCAGAGACTGCTTACTCTTCCGGAGCACCTGAGTCTACCCCCGGTTTTTTGGTGGGGTCCATGTTGTTCATACGTTTTTAGTTTTTAATTGTAGTGCATGTATTGTTTTGGTCTTGTCTTCGTTATTCTCCGGAGTTTGTCAGTTGTAACGATTTTTCTCTCCTTGAATATCCCTTTGGTATTTCTTGACTTTACTTATAAGACCATAATAGAAGGGAGATAATACTTTGCAGCCAGACATTTATTGTAAATTTGAAAAACAGCCGGAAAAATTTAGAATGACAGGTAGCCTACATTTTATTATCACCTCATCCAAAGAGCCTAGAAAGGGATCTAGTGTTTTGTCCGTGAAGATGAATTTTATGAACTCCGGGGCGTTCCAGGAGTACAGTAGGAACGATTAATCCTTTCAGTTTCACTGCCAAGGCATTTTTGGAAAGACTACCTTTGACTGCCAAGAGATCGGCCCTGATATTCCAATCTGGTTGCCAGGCAGCGTTCTATGCAACAGTAAATAACGTCACGGTGACTGGGCTTGTTAGGCACGGACCTATTGATTTTCGGGGGGGGGGGGGGGTTGCTGGGATCTGGCCTATTCAGTTGTGAAGAAAGTTTCTGGCTTCATCTTCAGCAAGCGCAGGAGCTTGTTTAAATTGACACAGTATGTCATAGCTCTGTGAATGATCTCGCCCCGATCTATAATACTACGACAAAAGGGAGGTATCAATTCCAAGAGCACCAAATTTCAAATCATCAGAATATGTTTTCTGTTCTCCATCCAGTCTGCTTTTTTGCTCATTTCTGCAGTAAAATGATTATATTTCAACATAATGTCTACGTTTGAGCCACCAAACGGTTGTATTGGCTCATTTTAGTGCCATTTCTGATGAAATCAGAATTCCCTTGTCCGGAAGTGACAAACATTTGTATAATTTCTGCCAAATTTGACGTATCCATTCCGGAGATAACTTGGAACTAATTTTTTTATTGGAATACCTTTGGGGTCAAGTATGTGAGGTTAGGAAAACTCTGGAAAGTTCAAAATTATCTCCGGAATGGATACATGTGTACATGTATGTCAAATTTGGCGGAAATTATACAAATGTTTGTCATAATGAGCAGAGGGAAGGAAATTTTTAACAAGATATTCTTCTTATTTTGCTTTGGTGGTGTCCGAGTGAATTTAAGTTGTTTTAGAATAGAGCATGGAAATGGGGAATTTGTCAAAGAGACAACAACCCGACCATAGAGCAGAAAAAAGCTCAAGGCTACCAATGGGTCTTCAACGGATCGAGAAACTCCCGCATCCGGAATCGGGCTTTAGCTGGCCCCTAAACGATAATGTATACAATTTCAGCAAAATGGACGGCACACTAAACTCCGAAACATAAAAATGAACCAAAATTCAAAAACATACAAGACTACTAGAGGTTCCTGACTTGGGACAGGTGCAAAAATATGGCGGGGTTAAACATGTTTTGTGAGATCTCAACCACCCCCGTATACATCTAGCCAATGTGGAATAAACAAACACACAGCAATACACACATAGTTTATGTGTGTTTTGTGTCGTGTTGTCCCAATCCTGTCTTTGTTCCAACTTTTGAGCTTAAATGATATTCGAAACACGGTTTCCCGTGACTTATCTCCATATATTTCCATTTACTTGCTGCAAAAAATAAAGTGTGTAGACAATTTTTAAAAAATTCTTCCATGCAAATTTTGATACAATCTTTGATCTACTACATTTGTAGTATTGTAATTTTCAAATACTGGTGTATCAATATACCCGTTGAATATTATTTTTTCAAAAGGTACCGGGGATAAATGCCAGTGAAAGGGAGAATTTTGACCTTTGGTAATTTTTTAACGTAGAAAATTCATTCCAAAACCACTGAATTTTGATCCGCTCGGTTTTCCAATGGTTGCTAGCCAAATTTCAACAGAATATGTTTTAAATTTTAAGTCCTGTTCATGGAATACTGACTATCGTTGAAAAATGAACAAATTTTTTAAGGATTCAAAATTAGTATCAATTTTTAGAACCTACAGTTCAGTACAAAAACTTTCTTTTTCAAATATTTTGGATTCTTTCACAATAAAAATAAAATTAGAAAGGGAGTTAACATGCAGATGAAATTAAAATAATTGCAGTCAATGCCTTCAGTGAAAAAAATCGAACAGCGTTCCGAAGTCCCCCGCCGCTAGAGCAACAGAAACCCTTGGACAAGTGAAACATAACAAAATTTTCTCAAAGAGAGAGAATAGAAGAACAAACAATTTGTGGTTATTGCTAAAGTTTTTTACAAGTTAATTATACAATATGGGTATAGTGTTGAAATCTTATTTTACCATGTGTATTGAGAATTTATACAAATGTACATTTACTCCTTTTCAATAAACAGAAATGCTTTGATCAAAAGTATTCCGCCTAACAAACTCTTAAAGACAGTATTTTTCAATTTTATAAGTTTCGATAGGAGTTTATGTATAGGTCCAAGTGTATAAATATTATTCCAATGCAAGGAGAATATAAATTTTCTAGAACACTTAGATGAACATTTTGTCAATTTTCAAAGTTATTAAGGGGCATAACTCCTACAAAAATATTTCGACATGACTCATCTTCGAACTCCCTTGAGGTATCATTGAGTTAAAGCTACTGTATAAATATTATCCAAATCAATCAAGAAATAAATTTGCTAGAGCGCTTACATGAAAATTTTGGCAATTTTCTAAGTTATTAAGGGGCATAACTCCTACAAAAATATTTCGACATGACTCATCTTCGAACTCCCTTGAGGTATCATTGAGTTAAAGCTACTGTATAAATATTATCCAAATCGGTCAAGAAATAAATTTGCTAGAGCGCTTACATGAAAATTTTGTCAATTTTCTAAGTTATTAAGGGGCATAACTCCTACAAAAATATTTCGACATGACTCATCTTCGAACTCCCTTGAGGTATCATTGAGTTAAAGCTACTGTATAAATATTATCCAAATCAATCAAGAAATAAATTTGCTAGAGCGCTTACATGAAAATTTTGGCAATTTTCTAAGTTATTAAGGGGCATAACTCCTACAAAAATATTTCGACATGACTCATCTTCGAACTCCCTTGAGGTATCATTGAGTTAAAGCTACTGTATAAATATTATCCAAATCGGTCAAGAAATAAATTTGCTACAGCGCTTACATGAAAATTTTGTCAATTTTCTAAGTTATTAAGGGACATAACTCCTACAAAAATATTTCGACATGACTCATCTTTGAACTCCCTTGAGGTATCATTGAGTTAAAGCTACTGTATAAATATTATCCAAATCGGTCAAGAAATACATTTGCTAGAGCGCTTACATGAAAATTTTGTCAATTTTCTAAGTTATTAAGGGGCATAACTCCTACAAAAATATTTCGACATGACTCATCTTCGAACTCCCTTGAGGTATCATTGAGTTAAAGCTGCTGTATAAATATTATCCAAATCGGTCAAGAAATAAATTTGCTAGAGCGCTTACAAGGTGGACGGACGGACGGAAGCACGGACGGACAGACGGAAGCACGGACGGACGGACGGAAGCACGGCACGACGGACGGACGGACGGACGGACGGACGCCCGGCATTACCATATCCCCCGCATCGCGTTGCGGCGGGGGACAAAAAAAAGATTTCCTGAGAATGGTGTTAGTTCTGATAAGCTTCAATATGCCCATTGCCTACGTATTTCTGTAGAAGCAGTGCAAGATTTGAAACTACATGCAAGAATTGATCAACTTTAACAGCCTTTTAATGTTAAAAAATAACTAGTGGATGAATACTCAACGTTGAAAAATGACAGCAAAGTCCATTCTCAATATCCCTTCAGTGTGAAAAGTAATTAGCAGGTCAGCAAACAGACAAGTCAATTTTCAACGATCTTTCAGTGTTTAAAAGTGACCGGCAGGTCAGTATTTGTTGAAAAATGACAAACAAGTCAATTTTCAACAAACCATTCAATGTTAAAAGTATACAGAGAGTCAATATTCAACGTTGAAAGATGACCAGTGGGTCAATAAACCAGAGGCTCCCAGGAGCCTGTAATCGCTCACCTGGCATACAGTTGCCAAAGTTGACATTAAAATTCATCTTGTTTGGCGGGTGGGGTCATCGGATACAATTCTGAAAGAGACCTACCTAATGATCATTCCACCAAAGTTTGGTTCCATTTGAGCAAGTAGTTCCAGACGAGAAGATTTTTTAATGAATTTCCCATAGGGTCCTATGTTAAACTAAGTTCGGCTGAAGCAGCCATCTTGGTTGGTGGGCGGGGTCATTGGATACAATTCTGAAAGAGGATCATCTAAGGACCATTCCATCAAAGTTTGATTCAAATTGAGCATGTGGTTCCAGACAAAAAGATTTTTTAATGAATTTCCCATAGGGTCCTATGTTAAACTAAGTTCGGCTGTGGCAGCCATCTTGATTGGCGGGTGGAGTCATCGGATACAATTCTGAAAGAGGATCATCTAAGGACCATTCCACTTAAGTTTGACATAAATTGGTTGAGTAGTTTTGGAGGAGAAGATTTTTTAAGAAACCACCCCCTTTTTTCTATTTTTAGTAACGGCAGCCATGTTTGTTGGTGGATTGCGACCCCTGATACAATTCTGGAAGGGGACCACCCAAGGACCATTCCTGCAAAGTTTGGTTGAAATTGGTCCAGTGGTTTCAGAGGAGAAGATTAAAATGTGAATTGTGGACGGACGGACGGACGGACAGACGGACGGACGGACGGACAGACGACGGACGCCAAGTGATGACAAAAGCTCACATGGCCTTTCAGGCCAGGTGAGCTAAAAATTGCAAAAGTACCGTTCTTCAAGTTTTTAATTGTAGACCAGGGTTTCTGTTCTTTAAATTAATTTTGATCAGTATACCAGCATTAATTTTCAACAATGAAAGATGACCGGTGAGTCAGTTTTCTACAGCAAATATAACCAAAATATATTTTAGTTCTTTTAGATCGGTCATCTCAAATTGAAGTAAGAGGTATGGCTACTTTTCACTGTATTAATTTCATTTTTTTTTTAATGCTTGGATTTGAGTAAACACAAAAATTTATTCTAAGATTTTGAATTTTCAGAAAAAAGACAAACAGCTGATGACAGTCATTTACCTTCAGAAGTGAAGAGAATGAAGTCATCTTTTGTAAAACAGGGTCTGTGTTTAATTGTTGAGGGAGAAAAAATCTATACAATAAAGCTGAACTGATGGAAAAATCTCCAGTATTTGATAAAATGTTTACATCTGATTTCAAAGAGAAAAACATGGATGAGATAGAGTTGCCAGATAAAATGTTGGAACCTTTTTTGATGTTTCTCAGATGTCTACTTTCTGGATATAATGATGAAATAACTGGTAAGATAGACTGTACATAGAAAAAAAATGCAACATGTAGGCCTTTTGTTTTTAATTAATTGGTTTACGGATTTTTTTAAAAAAAAGTAAGGTCGGTCGGTCGGGAAAAAAAAGAGGGAAAATCATGTACTTTTGAACAATCTTGGTTATACTGCCAAATGTACAAAGGTCGCAAAAGATCAGTTAATTCCCTTTTGAATCCCAAATGTCAGAACATCTATCTTGAAAGATGTTGTTCAGTAGACCGTTCCCTTTTTAAGGGATCCGACTCGTCAACTACAACATAAAATGAGTGCATTCGATATCTTACGGAATCAAGATATTCATACAAAACGAACTTAAAAGCCGCATGGATTCTATTAAGAAATTCGTTTCATAAAACTTTGTTTCGGAAATTGGCATCAACTAACGTCTATAAATAGATTTTTTTTTGGATCATGTTTACAAGTATTTTTTGATGGATAATCTATTTTTAGACGAATTGGAATATAATCTTTTATGAAATTTTGATGCAAAAAGGATTTTAATTTATTTTTATTTTTGGGATGGCTGATTTCAGAGGGTCGGCGGCAATAAAAATCCAAAATTTTCAATTTTATTTTTTTTCTTCAAATCGGCAAAATCGGGTCGGCGGATCCGTAAACCAACTAATTAAAAATAAATGGCCGTATCAAAACAGTTAACATTTTCCTTGACCAATTTCTGTTTTTATCCTGCGAGTTGTTACCTTCTTATCCCAACACAACAAAATCCTATGCTTCTGGTAACATGTTCTGAAAATTATGGTAGGCAGGTAGGTTCTATTCTACATGTTTGCAATAATTCATACTGATCAGATGCTTAGTAAAAAATCACTTTCACACACGTGTCAATTGTTTTTTAGTTAACTCCAGAAAGGAAAACTCATTCTAATGGAGGGGGTTCAGAGACCTAATTTGTTAATATCAAAAACATTTTTTTTAAACAATGAAGAAAGTGATTTATCCAAAAATAGTGGATGAAAGATAGTTACTTGTACTTCACATTATTATACCCCCCGCAAACGAAGTTTGTGGGGGTATATAGGTTTCTGTCTATCTGTCCGTCCATCCGTCTGTCTGAATAACGTTTGTCCGCAACTCCTCCTACATAACTTGCATGATTCTCATGAAACTTAATGGAGTGTTAGATCACTATATGGAGATGTGCATATTATCAGGAATTTCTGTTTGGACAAGAAATGTTAAAGATATTGCTGTTTGGACTTAGGCATTTTTTAACAAAACTTTGTTCCATTTGTTGTCCACAACTCCTCCTACATTTCTTCTTGCAGGATTCTCATTAAACTTTATGAATTGTTAGATCACATTATGGAGATGTCCAGGATTTTCTGTTTGGGCAAGTAATTTGAAAAATATGATGATTTGAACTTTGTGTATTCTTCAAAAGAGACATGTTGCTGCTGGGGGTATTAGTCCCTTTCAGGAAAGTTCTAGTTATCAGCTGTAACTAAATTAAGATTTACAAACATACATGTAACACACATATAAACTTCTCAATGTACAGTATTTTTTTGTAGCAAAAAATGTTTACAAGGTGTTACCCTTAGCACATGAATATTAGGCAGAGTGTTTACTTCAAAGGTTGGATACCTCATTATCAGGGATATACAAAAAACACTGGTTACCAGAGTTACAGTAGCGAAGACATTATTAGAGGAATACTGGAGGCACAACATTATAATCTTACAGAAACATTTGATGTGCTCATAGATTTTGCATCAAGAAAAATGTATACATACTTTTCCCAGGCTTCAAAATTTGACGAATCATCAGAAGATGTTATTACAATAATAGCTTTACATAGATGGAAGGAAAATGTTGATTCAAGAACTGGAAGGTCAAATAACAACAGCTCATGTGCTGTCCAATAAATACTCATGAGATATGCATTTGTTGAAAGTGATATTATTCAGTTGTATCGCATTTAAACTAGATGATATTTGGAATCACTATTGTTCAGCAGAACTAAATATACTTTAACAGAGCTAGCATAGAACAAACACTATTTCAGTTCGTCAATTTTTAATCATTGGAGGTAATTGTGATTGAGGATTTGGAATTTTTTTACCAACTTTTGAGCCTGCTTTTTCCAACTGATCCTGCATTAAAAATCAAATGGTTATTGCCAAATTTTCCTGTATCCTTTCTTTGTGATGGCACTATTAATGGCAGATGGGATCAGCTTGGTATTTTATTATATTTGACCAAATTGGACTCTTGAGTATTAAGATTGGGTTGCATTTAAGTGATACACAAATTACACACAAAAATTTTATATCAATAGGCTTCATTGTGACCGCCTTGGTGGTCTCGTGGTAGCGTGCTCACTCCGAGTGCGGAAGTTCATCGGTTCGATCCTCGGTCGGATCAAATCAAAGACATTGATATTGGTGTTTGCTGCTTCTCTGCCAAGCACGCGGCATATAGCAGTAAGAGCAGACTGGCGACTCGGAGTCAGTATAATGTGTCCGAGTGGGGTGATATGCCTTCCTGCGGACAGTTACCTCATGAGCTAGCACATTAAAAATCCGGCCCAGCGTGTCGGTCTGGTACAAAGCAGGGATCATTCATTATCATATCAACATTGTTATGATATTGTAATTATCATATTATTTATCTTGGCCTAATTTGTTTTGTGTGGCCTTATAACATGTATAATATGCTTACATAATAGTTATAGTTGTTTACCAAATAATGTTATAACTGCGCAGTTTAGAAATCACTGGAACAATAATAGATACTGATGGAATGATTAGAACTTTCTATTCTACTTACGTAAAAATTCTGGAGTGATCATAATATGCGATGTGTGATTCGAACTTCTACCCGGCATATTCTAGAAGTTTCTGTTCTAGAGTTACTACGACTTTACCGTCTACAGTCTTCTAGACATTTCCGTGACAACTGTATATATATGCGGGCACTAAAGTTAGACTTTCAGAACGATTCAGATCAGGCATTGACATTCTTGTGTTCTCAGATGTTGGATTGACACACTTTTATTTACGTTACACACATCATACTAGATTGTGACTTATTGGACATAGTATTCTGTTTGGATTCCCGCAACAGTGACGAGAAGAATTCCGGATAAAGATTAGACAAAAGGATCGGACTTATATTTTAACAGTTAAGTTAACATTTCAATTGTATAATATTTTTTTGTAAACTTGCATATAATAAATCTTGTTAAATTTTATTATTGATTTGTGTCTTTTGTTGGCTACAATTCAACGGTGATTTCTGGCCGTAACAACATCATGTCGTCCTGATGTGCACCTGGTTGCCACTGGACGTTAAGCAATAATTATACCCCTCGCAAACAAAGACTGGGGAGCGGGGGGTATATAGGAATCAGTCTGTCCGTCTGTCTGTGTGTCCAGAATTTTTTTGTCCCGCAGTTTCTCAAACATGCCTTATCAGTGGTTAATTAAACTTTGCATACTGTTAGATCCTTGTACCTAGATGTGCGCATGCGAAGTATGTCCTGGTCCAATAATTTTTCCCATAATTTTATACCCTTTTTTCCCTCTGTTATACCCAGTTGGACATAGAAATTGTGAGACAATTCACCATTATTTGGATGCCCTAGTCCATTAAATTAACAGCAGCGGGGGGTATATTTAATGAGGTCCCCTCACAGTTCTAGTTCATCCATCCATCATCATTAAAATTGTGTGCATGTATCTATTGAGTCTTTAAATGAACCTTGTGGGATCCAATGCAGTCATACTGTGCAAAGATTCACTGTTGGCTTTAACTATGGATTATTTATTACTGTCTGTGTTGCATTTTTACCTATTTCTGTGATACTATTTCAATAATTTGTATAAAATGTTAATTACAATGATATAGACAGGTTATTTTAAACTAAACATTTAATGGGAATGTTGTTTTGCAAAGTCCAGTTCTCCCTGAATTATAGAGCTGCTATTGCAGATTTTCCATGTTATTCACTCGCACATCAGTTTATTTCAAAATGAACCTTATGAGAGAGGGATTTCAATAATCCAGAGATATGGTTTTACTGTGTGTACAAATGTTTTTAAGGACATAGGTATTTGTATGAATAATTGCCATGGAGGCTTACACAGTTTCCTTACATTCTCATCTTAATATTTGATTAGTTTTTCCTTTGGGCAACTTTACAAGAACCACAAAAAAGTAGGGTACTTTATCTCTATCACCAGGGCTTGATTCAGGGGAAATAATGCTGAAATGAGCAGATTCTTATTTCTTTAAGACCTTGTTAGAGTGGATTAAAGCTCTATGGTCTAGTATTAAAAAAAGAACACATAATCTAAGAGGTTCCTTGAGCACTAAGGGGTGTGGATGCATCCCTTTTCAACGGATAGTCGGTATTCCAATGGGTACATAATGTGCACCTCTTCTTGCCGATTTGTTTTTTTACTCGTATGAAGCGGTGTTTGTTCAGAACCTTTAAGGAGACAAAAAGAGTAAGAAGCTCACCAAATCCTTCAACAATAGATGATGTCCTTTCTATAAATAAACATCAGTTCAAGGATTATTTACATCTAATAGACCCTGACGAACTAAAGGAAACCACTGAAACCAGATGGTCTGCTTCATACCTCGACCTTCATCTCGGAAATGATGATGAATTAAGATCTATTACAAGCGGGATGATTTCAGTTTACAAATAGTCGACTTCCCATTTTTGAATAGCAATATTCCGTTCTGTTCAAGCCTACGGTGTCTTCGTATCACAATTAATAAGATACTCTAGGGCTTCCTCTGACTATGAATATTTTGTAACTAGAGGTATTTACCTAACTATTTACTCAGTCAGGGGTATGTTTTTGCGAGAGACTGAATAAACAACAAAATGGATAACAGGAAACGTCAACAATGACATACTAATCAACCAAAGCAACTCAATTGACATAATAATATAAAAGAGAAAAAAAGAAACATGAACACAATAGAGTCAGGCGGGGTTAAACCGGTTTTATGGGTACCCAAAGCGCTCCCTTATCTATCCTGATACTCTGGTGTATAAAACACACAATACAAACCAATACAGTATGAACGCTTGCTAAAACTACAAGATTAGACTGTACGGTACATAATTTACATATCAGGATCAGAATGTGTTCGCTTTAACTGTAAAACTAGCTAAGACTCTCATAGCTGCAGGTCAGATACTGTCGCTCTACTAAACGAAAAAGTCTGAAATAACACTCCCATATAGGGTTTAATGCTATCTCGTCATATAGTTCAATAGAAATCGGCAGTATTTGTGAGAGGCCAGTATGAATTCTAAAGTCTTCAAATCATTGGGCCAAAGAGCAATTGCTACTGAATTGCACATAATTTCATATTTGTAGCCCTTACTGTGAAAAGATCTTAAGCAACTACCAAGTTTCTGTGGGTTGTTAGCTAGACTTTTGCATTTATCCACGATATTACAATAAAAAGAAAAACCCGTTCACACTAAGTGCTTTTCTGGAAGCCCGGTATATAGATAAAAAATGTTGATATCTAATTATAAAACTTGCAGAGCCAGTAATAGTTTTTTAGTAATCGTATGGTTTCGCTCGTTTGAATCTTGAAATTATCGCTGAAAGTTCTTCGCACGACATCAGGAGTTGGTTAATCGAGATACTGTTTCTGTATCTCAACTTACATGTCACTTCTTCGTTTTGGCTTACGTTCATCTGTGATATCATCGACCCGACTTTTCTCCTGTGGATGGATCACAATTTACATAGTATGTCATCTGTGACTGATCCGGCCCCGATCTATAATACCACCTGTGGTTCATGTCAAGGCTACAAACATTACGAACGTATATTGACCCATGGTACTCTGTGCTGTGTGGTTTCGGATTCGAATACTGCCTCACAAACAAACACACACATATGTCTTGGCAATAATATTGGGTTAGCTTGATGACATTGTTGACTTGAATTTACACCTACTGTTGTTCTCTCTGACATTTCATTTTCTGAATATTGGTAACTATTTCTTTTATTAAATCATATCATTAATTCAAACTATTGTACATGGATGGTAGTCTTGTTGAAAATAATAGTAGTGAATCTGCAGGTGCAACACGGGAATTTTTTTACGACGGCAAATACGAATTACGAGCTTGTTGGCTTTATCGTTGTCGTCGCCGTCCGTGGATCGACAGTTAGGTTTCCGCTCTATTTTGAACTATTGAACTTATCCTTATTACATTTTTCCACAATAATCCCCGATACGAATTACTGATTGGGATTGATTTTGGGACATCTGGCCCCTCCCGTTTTTTTCTGACTGTCATTAAGGGTTTTTTTTTTTATAATTTTAGTGTAACTTTATATTTTTATCCGATTTTTCTGATTTTTGGTTTTTAATGCCCCTTGATGAAAATTTCAAAACTTGTTTAAGATCTGTTTTTCACTATATTTTACCGTTTTAGAGATATAAGGGGCCGAAAAAGGGACACACTTTAATTCCAAAAACTTTTTTATTTCTTATCCGGTCTTAATGATTAAAAAAGTACAATAAAAGTTTCTTAGGGCATTTTTGTGTAAATTTCGTCGTTGCAGAGATAAGAAGAATTAAAGGGACCAAAATTAGTCATTTTGTAGGAGTCCTAAATTAATATTTTTCATCGGATTTTAATGGGAATTTTTTATTTTAATTCATCTTGATGAGTGCTTTCAATAGTATCCCAACTTTATTCTGTCCCTTAGATTTTTAGCTCACATGGCCTATAGGAACCAAAAGTGTGAAAAGTTTACGGACGATTGACTCCGCTGCACGACGGACGCAAAGTGATGACATGGTTCCGGTTGGATGAACAACAAGGCCGCCAGAGGCTATCTTTAATTTTGATTTGCCAATTTTCAAAAATAATCTCCTCTTTCTAAAAATACATTATGAAATGATCTGAAACTTTGCAGAATTGATGACAGGAATACCTTCTACAGACGTTCCACTTTTGGTTGAGATTCATCTTCCCACTCAACGGCTACGGTTGCTCAAAGTTTCCATGGAAACCAAAGATTATAACCAAAGTTGGTAGGAATGATGCATGGAAGAACCTCTACAAATTTTTTACCGTTGGTTCATGTTGGATGAACAACATGGCCGCCAGAGGCCATTTATTATTTAAATGGGCCAATTTTCAAAAATCTCCTCTGAAACTAAATTATAAAATGTTCTGAAACTTTGCAGGATTGATGACAACAATATCCTCTACAAACTCCATACTTTTGGTTGAGATCCATCCGCTTACCCAACGGCTGCTGCTCTGTGGGGAAAGTTATTTTTTTTTGTCATTTGCTCAGAAACTAATGAGCAGATTGTAACTAAAGTTGGCAGGACTGATGTATGGAAGGACCTCTACAAACTTTATACCTTTGGTCCTGGCGGGATGAAAAAAATTTTAATTTTGATTGGCCAATTTTCAAAATTCTTATCCTCTGAAAGTAAATTATGAAATATTTTGAAATCTCGCAGGATTGATGAAAACAATACCCTCTACAAACGATACAAGTTTGGTTGAGATCCATCCGCTCATCCAACAGCTGCAGCTGCTCAAAGTCTCCATGGAATCGATATGGGAAATGACTTTCTTTCTATTTTCTAATCGGAAGTAGTGGGCAGATTGCAAACAATGTTGGCAGGAATCGAACATGGAAGGACAGATGCAAATGATCCACCCTTTTAGGTCAAAGGACAAATGCCAAGGTCACTTTGACATTTTGCATTTATTTAACAGCATTGTGGATACATTTTAAAATGGGGTAATAGAAGCCAGGTTGGCAGATTCCAAGAAATCAGGCACGGGGACCCCAACCATTTTTATATCATCAGAAAGCTCGTGACTGAGGCAACATAATATTAGTTTTTCCCGAAACTGTAGGATTATCGATGGTTTTTATAGATTTTTCGAGAGAAATATTTGAAATTTTACCTTTTCCCTGTATGTATAACTTATGTAAAAAGTTGATTTTAGAACGTATTTTAAAGGGTTATAGCAAAAGAAATAAGCACGTGTACCCCCTTTTTGTCTTCATATTCCAATGTATATCGATAAGCTCTACATACTGACAAAAAATCAGAAAACTGTAGGATACTTTCAATTACTTCGACTTGACCTCAAAATGTTTGAAAATTGAACACCCCCCCCCCCCCCCCTTTCTAGTGTGCGTTTAGTTAACTTGTGAAAAATGTTGACAGCTGTGGATGACCCCTTATAAAAGATTATTTTTGAGTTCGATCCACTTTGAAAAAGTTTTTTTTTTTTAAATTATTTTGCAAGAATTAAACGTTATTAAGAAATGGTAAATGTAATAAATAAACGTTACATTTTGCGGTTAGGTAAAAAGTAAATTTAAGGAAGTGAAATTCATAAAGTTAATTTTTTCATCAGGAAATAAATGTAAATTTATTCGATATTGTATGTATGATTGACTCTACATGACATTCTCATCAATAAAGTGTCACCGAAATCATCGCGGATAAACAATGAATATTTTAAAATGTAGGAAGTTAAGCTTATAACGTTTTCTGATTAGGAGCTTTCTCAATGCACCATAATGCATCTACGAAAAGCACAACGTTGTTTAGCAAAGTTAGACGTATGTATGTATGTATGATCGCCACCGCTGATGAAAGTAAAACTTCGCCAAACAAGCTCCTATGATAAAAATCAGCATAAATTCAGTTCCTCCAGATATCATTGGAATATGCTCGGCAAGATTACCGCCAGAAACAGATGCTTTAGTTCCTTCAGATTTTGGACATAATGGCTTGAGGAATTTTTCTATAAGACATAGCCGTGAATCATAAGCTGCTTCAACTTTCCGTCCAACCTTTTGCCAATTTCCTGTCAAACTGTTTTTGGATCAAATCAAGCTAAAGTATATTAGTATACATGCTTAAAGAATGGTCTTTGTTTCTACTGTTCATATAAATTTATTTGTATTTAAATTATTTGATTCATTACAGAATTGTAAAAAGTGACGTTGCCATTAGAAATAATAATGGTATAATTAACACCCAAATAGGTGTTTTAATACAATAAAAATATCTTTTTTTTAAAAAAAAATGAAAAATTGATAGATATGTTAAAACTTTGAAGCAACAGAAAAAAGATTGCATTTCTAACTCAGCAGTCCGAAAAATGTATATATCCATTTTTAGCTCACCTGGCCAGAAAAGCCACGTGAACTAGTGCCATCACTTGGCGACTGTTGTCGTCTTTCCTTTAAAGATCTTTTTGTCTGAAACCACTTAGCCAATTGGAACCTAACATGGCAGCAATGGTCCGTAGGTGGTTCTCTTTCAGAATATATCCGACCAAGATGGGGGCTAAAGGCGAACTTTTATAACATAGAACTTAGAGATCTTCTTGTCTGAAACCAGTTAGTCAATTGGAACGCAATTTAGCGGCAATAATTCTTGGTCCTTTTTCAGAATTATATCCGATGGTCCGGACCGCCAATCAAAATAGTCGGCACAGGCGAACTCAGTTTAACATAGATCCTTTTAGGAAAATTCACCTAAAGATTTTGTCTCAAAGCACTTAGAAAGTTAGAACCAAATTTTGCAGCAGTGGACCTCTTTCATCATTTTATTCCATGATGCGGGCAGCCTACCCAAGATGATTGCCCACAGGCGAATTTAGTTTAGCATAGAATTGTGGTAAAACTCACTTAAAGATCTTCAAGTCTGAAAGTATTGAGCCAACTGGAACCAGATTTGGCAGCAATGGTCTTTGGGTGGTCCTTTTTCAGAAATATATGCAATGACCCTGACCGTCATCCAAGATGGCCATCAGAGTGGAAAATACTTTAACATAGGACCCAATGGGAAAATTCACTTATTATTCTTCTTGTTCGAAGCCAGGGAAGTAATTGGAACCCAACTGGACAGCAATTGTCCTCTTTCAGAAATAAATCTAATAACCCTGCCCACCACCCAAGATGGCCACCAGAGCCGAACATTGTTTAATTGGGAATATTGACGTAAAAGATCCTGTTGTCTAAAATAGATGAGAAATTTGGAACCTAATTTGGCAAAACCATGGAGCAAATTGAAACCCAACTTGACTTCACTGTCAACCAAGATGGACATAGTCAAACAATTTATTATGTTTTAAGTCTGCAAATGATATCCATGTGAGCAATACAGGCATTTAGCTAATCATATCATATTGTAGTTAATTTGGCATAACGCATGTTATTAGTACTACTGAGAGAAATTGCAAACTTAATACGGACTCTACCACAGAGTTTCAATTTTTGTATCCGCTTATAGATGTCTCTACCGCATTCATTACAGAAAGGACGTCTCTAGAACCCTTCTGTATGATTTGTTTTCTGAATGTCGTTTCCACCGGAAGCGGTTGTTGTACACCGTCTTTGGATTACTTTTATTTAATGATCTTTAATTTCGTATGAAGCTATATGTAAGTTCTTTCGGGGGCTAATAAAGAAGATAAAGAAGAGTTTTTGGCCAATACTTCAATTTTAAGTTTTCGTTTTCCCCAACTTTAAGGATTACATGAATACAGTACATAAAACTGTAGCGAACTTAAAATTACCAATTCTAATTTAAATCTAGACTTCCACCTACATATATGTAGAAATTGTAGGTGACATTGATCAACTTTATCCTAAAATATTTATACTATACTTAAGGGCGCCGTTGTGTAGTTGTTAGCGCATCGCCAAAGGTCGTTAACGACCACTCTGTAGATGTCGAAAAAGATTAGACTGAAATGCCGCTACAGGGGCTGCTCTCGCACCCGTCAAGTGGAGTAGGATTATACAGCCTTACAATAACTTCCGACAAACAAAGGTTTTTAATTTGAAAACAGGTAATAAGCATTGAAATACAAATAAAAATGAAAAATTGATAGATATGTTTTTGCAAGTTAATAAATTTTTAGGCGAAAGTTGGACTTTTGAGTGAAAATTTTAATAAAAAGTTGAACTACGAAAGATATCTGCAATATCAGCAACAATATAACTGACACTTTTCGCGGAATATGAATTCTCATCTAAGAGTTTGCAGAAGGAAAATAAATAGTCAGCTAAATTACTTTTGTCTAAAGATAGAAATTTTTAATCTTATGTGACAAATATATCTTTTGATCACCAACATGTGCCCCAACATACCTGTTCATTTATGAAATTGGCTAACCCGCTTAATTTTTATGTAGAATGGCCAATTGAAACCATGTTTTCATTGTATTTAAATTGTTGTCCCCGCCGCAACGCAGGGGGTATAGAAATGCCGATGTCGGCCCGTCACACTTTGTAAGCGCCCTTACGTCTACAGTTCGCAACAGATTTTACTGAAATTGACATCAAAGGTTTACATCAGCATTCTCTCGGACGAGTTTGACAAGCAGCACCAACGGGTTTATTTTTTCAGAGTTATTGTCCTTGAATAGTAAAAATATGGTAAAAATGTATGGGGGGCCCTCATGTATTTGTAAGCGCTCTCATGTCTACATTTCTTAAATTTTAATTCATGTCAAAAGTTTAGATTAAAATTCTCCTGGAGCGAGTTCGAAAATCAGCACCGACGAGCTATACTTCGAATAGTATAAATATGGGAAATTGACCTCGTGGGCACTCATATCCACGTTTCTCAAATGGTTTTAATGAAATTTATCTTTCAAATTAATTTCAGCATTCTCTCCGACAAGTTCAAAAATCAGCTTTGGCGAATTTAGTTTCTGAGAATTATTCCACTCAGAAAATAAAAAAAAAGGAAAATAGACTTTTAAACAGTTTGACATTTACATATCTCTACGATTGTAATAAATGTAATGTGTACCTATGCATGAAAGTAATCAATCATGAAATAGCAGTTGCTTGGAAAACGTATTGGATTTCAAACAACAATTTTCATATTTGGTAAATATCCTTGAAGACACTTAGACCTTTATTTTTTGGAATTCCTAGCATCCATATATTAAATCAGACAGCTGGGAACGATTGAATTTCAAACACTGCAGTTCCATCTTTGGTAAATATCGTGGAAGACTCTCAGACCTTTAAATTTTTGGAGAAGTGACTAGCAACCATATAATAAAGTATTCAGGAGTTAAACAACAATTGCTTGGAATAATTCAGTTTGAAACATTGTAATTCCATCTTTGGTTAACATCCTGGAAGACTCTCAGACCTTTAAAGTTTTTTTTAAAAGTACCTAGCAACCACATTTAGGAGTGAAACAGCAATAAATTTAATTTCAAACACTGCAATTCCATCTTTTCTACATATATTGGAAGACTCTCAGACCTTCATAATACGTTGGGAAAGTACCCAGTAACCGTATATTAAAGTAAAAAGTGAAATTTTAATTCATATCTCACACATTTTAATAAAATTTATGTCAAAGGATTAGATCAGCACTGTATCGTACGACTTTATTTCAGTAATTTTGCAACTTTCTGTCTTGTTATTTATGTTATTGTACTATTATTGGTGGGAGACTTCGGCTATTCTATAGCCATCTTGTTTACCAAGTGATATAAGGGGAATCCAAGATGAAGCAATTTTCTGATAATAAGTTTTTATTATTTAACAACAGGCTCTCAAGAGACTAAATCGCTCACCTGTTATCTTTTGAGTACCAGTAGATCTTGCATCAATGATTATTTTTACTATTTAATGTATACCGTCACAATTTTCTCCTTAATATCGACCTGTACAGCTAAAATATAGAATCCTGAATAGATATGGTTGCTAGGGACTTTTTCATCGGTTTCTATGGACTTTTTCAATGGCATTGACTCTTTGACCTTCAATTTTGACTTGAACAGGTAAATTGTAGGGTCCTGAACCGAAATATATATGTTTGCTAGGGACTTTTTCATCGAATGCTATGGACTTTTTCAATGACCTTGACCTTTGACCTTTCTCTTTGACTTGTACAGGTAAATTATAATGCCCTTAATCCAAATATATATGGTTGCTAGGGACTTTTTCATCGGTTGCTATGGAATTTTTCAATGACCTTGACCCTTGACGCTCGATTTTACTTGTACTGCTACCATTTAATTTATTTCAAGTAACGCCCTAAACATCTGTGACAATGTCAGACCACTATTTTCTGTTTCAACATGTAAATAATCTTTAAAGGGCAAAAACTCCTATAAGGGGTCAATTGACGATTTTGGTCACGTTAACATATTTGTAGATCTTACTTTGCTGAACATTTTTGTTGTTTACAGTTTGTCTTTATCTATTATTATATTCAAGAGAACAACCGAAAACTGCAAAATTTCCTTAACATTAACAATTCCGAGGCAATAACCCAACAAAGGGTTGTTCGATTCATCTGAAGATTTCATGGCTGGTAGATCTTGACCTGTTGAACATTTTTACCATATGTCAATTTTGCTCTAAATGCTTTGGTTTTTGAGATATAAGCCAAAAACTGCATTTGACCCCTATTTTGCCCAGTAGTTTCAGAGAAGAGTCTTGAAATAGTTTACGACGACGACGACGACGGACGCCAAGTGATAACATAAGCTCACATGGCCCTTTGGGACATGTGAGCTAAAAAAGAGATCCCTTTATTGCCAAAGTTTACAAAGTAAAGGTTCATATTATAGTGCAAATATTCAAGTAGATTCAAGAGGAAATCCGCCTTGGCTATAGAGAAATTGTGAAATCCTAATTTTACGCTAAATACAAACGGTTAAATTAAGCATTGGAAAACGATTTTTTCTCATTTTCCATACAAATACAATACGGTTTGAATTCTTATAATCTCAGCTTCCATATTTCATTACGATCTACGTCTTCATTTATAACCTGTATTTTTTTTACAGTCACGATAGTTGACCCTAGGTTGTAACTTTTTGTAAGTGTCTACAGCAGAAGTTGGTATAACTTGTTTCCCAATGCACTATAAATAAATAAGTTTTAAAACTAATACATAGATATATGTGTAATGATATTAATATGTATATCTGTATCAGTTATTTATTGGCGGAAAAAGCCGGACTACCAGGAGAGACCTACCAACATGCGACAGGAAGTACAATCAAGACAGGAGTCAAACGCACCTCGCCAAGAGCAACCTCACTGATATCTAAGGATCACCAGTAGCTAAGACGAACTACATAGATTGTTCGGCCACTGTGGTCCCTGTATGTACGTAATTTACGTATATATCACGTTATCCTGTAATATGTAAGTCTAATTGTGCCTAGATATCGCTCGAAACGATATATCTTTGAAATGTGTGTATTTTAAGAGAGCATTAAAACAATTTGACTTTTGTAGCCACTGAAAACCTCTGACTCTCTTAAAGTGCATTGAAAAAACAGGTCAAAGTAAAATTCCCAAAGGGAAAAACTTCGTTACAGTTACGTAGATAGTTTACTTGCAACACTGGGAAAGAAATGATTGACTTTAATGAACTTATCAATCATACATAATATGTAAATCACTGTACTTTAATGTAAAATCTAAGTTAAAAAATACATGAATTGTTATATTAACATTTAAAATGATATTTCGGTTTGAAATTATGATTTCGAAATAGCAACAGATATATTAAAGTTTATCAAATATGAATTTCTGGATATGGGGATTTTGCGAGATTGGAATATTTTAGGGACATAATTTAAAAAACTGCAGTGATAAATTAAATTGAAACATAGGTTCGTTAATGTTATTAGGTGCATATAGTTATTTTCTTTATTCAATATTTTTTCCTCAAATTCTTTATCCATTTTTAAATTATTCTTTATATTGTTGAAAGTCACTAATTTTTATTCTTTATTTTTAGGCCATTTTTCTCTGTTCTATAAATCCCATTGGTTCATTGGGCGCATTACGTTTCCGTAAAATTTTTTAAATTTCAAATATTACGTTTCCTTAAATTTCCTTATATTACCTTTCCGAAAATTTGCCTGAGGGTTACCTGTAATTCAGCTTAGAGTCCGTGTCCTTCACAACTCCAGTGATATATCTCAACGTCCTTCAAAGGTCATTCGAGGTGAGCTTCAAAAACTGGATGAAAGTTTATTGAATTGTCGTGACTTGAAAAATGCAGCAATGTCCATTTAAAGAGAAAGGGAAAAAGCTCACGAGGATTAAATTTGCAGACCAATAAAACTGAAAGCTTCACTTTAGTTAATAATGCGGAGTCAGGAATTGTGATATTTTCATGTAATACAAACTTTTAAATATTATCCAAAATTCTTCTTTCAACTTTACTCAATTCAAGGGTGCAAAAATTGTAACTACACACCAATTGTCTTTGTGTTACTTCCATTGAAGACTGAGGAATGTTACAACAAAATGTGGGATCTTTTTATTGATGCTTGTACTACGCAATTGACAAAAAATTTGATAATAAAAATTTAGATTTTCGGAAACGTGATTATTTTTTATGGAAACGTAATATTTTTTTTTTTTTGGAAACTTGATATTTTTTTCTGGAAAAGTAATGCCAATATCTGGAAACGTAAAACGCCGGATTCATTCCCATTTATCCAACCTTTTGAAAAAAAGGGAAAACAGGTAAAAAGTCAAAGTTGGATAGATGAGATCAAATGTAATCAAGAACTAGAAATTGGTGCCGTCATAAACAATGTCCATCCCCGCACTGCACAAGTAAAAAACAATTAACAGTGAAAAATTAGCAATTTCACAATTTCAGTCCGAAAATTGGAACCCTAAATAAAATTTCAAAATTAAAAACGTTTTTGCACATCTACAGATAATAAAGAATAATATTATATACAAATAAATTTGCTAAATCTAAATGAACTAGAGTACTGTCCTAGACGACAGTTATACCCGCACCCCCACATTTGTTTCATCCAAGTGATGATTTTGATGCAAATTTAGTGTTAAGGACAAAACTTACCCATGCAAAGTTTATTTTAGGATCGATCAAAGATCCTTATGTTAATCCCCTACATTCTTTAGTTGATCAACATATTAAATTAAATACTTTCTGAACTAACGATGTGGATTCATGTGTCTCAATAGAGCTGGGACTAACATCTTTAAAACAAAATTAAAGTGATTAACTAACAATGTCTCATTAGAGCTGGGATCAACATAAATTGTTAAAATATGCAAGTATAAAAATATATACAAATATATAAAAATATTTATAAAAAAATCCCCCTCCCCCCCACAAAAAAAACAGTACCCTGGTGGACTCGTATAATCTATGCGAGTTTGAGGTTCAATTCCTCTAGTCTGTATACATATTTAAATTTTTTAAAATAAGAAAATAGTTTTAAAACACTTTATAAATAACAAATTCAAAAGGAATTCCGCAGAACCCAGTGCCACATTTTTTTTTAGCAAAAACCATTTCAGTCCATCCCACATAACCCAATAAGGGGATGACCATATGAATTTCAGGGGAGGGGGTGTAGGTTGCTGGCTGATTTGATGAGGTCCGAAAATTTATTTACATTTTTGATCAAAATCGAAAAAAATCAACTACATATTTTAATAATTATAATACTTCCTATATGCCATGGGTCTAAAATTGTGTATTGAGCATCTTTTTTGCATCTGTCCATCATGGACAATCTACCTATGAAGAAACCAGAAGTCTAGCATAAAAAATGCCTCAGAAATTAATGTTTTAATCATATTTTTAAAATTCGCTCATTTTCGGTCCCAATTTTCGCTCCATGAATGAAATCAAAATTTTAAAACCTTATTGCGCATCTACATCATATGTACAATGATTCTATAATCAAAGTAGAAGCCTAGCATCAATATTCAATAAGGAGTTGATGTCCCATTCATATTTTGTCAATTTGCTGATTTCGTCCATTAAGCGAAAATGAAAATTTTGAACTCTGTCTTTCCATCTTTACACCATGAACAATTTACCTATAAAGAAACCAGAAGCTTAGAATAAAAAATGCTTCAAAAATTGATGTTTTTAGCATATTTTGAAAATTCGCTCATTTCGGTCCCAAATTTCGCTCCACGAACGAAATTAAAATCAAAACCTTATTGCCCATCTACATCACATGTACAATCATTCTATAATGAATGTAGAAGCCTTGCATCAATAATGAATGAGGAGTTGATGTCCCAAGCATATTATGATAATTCACTCGTTTTCGGTCTCACATTTCACCCGTTGAGCGAAATAAAAAATTTTAAAACCTCATTGCGCATCTACAGGATATATGCAACACTACTGTGAAGGAATTAAAATGCTATACCCAAAACTGAATGAGGAGTTGATGTCGCAAGAAAGTGTGACTGACGGACGGAGACAACGACAATATGCCCGCAATGCATGAATAAGGAGTTAATCACAAGCTTAAACTTCCAATTTTCGAAATTAGAACCCTATGGCCCCCAATTTTTGAAAATCAAAATTCTAAAACCTTATTGCGCATCTACTTACAGTAAGTAACAATACTATATAGAAATTAAAAGCAACAAATGAAAAATGAATGAGGAGTTTAAAGTCACAAGCTTGAATTTCTAATTTTCAAAATTCGACCCCTGTGGGCCTCAATTTTTGAAAATCAAAATTTAAAAACCTTACTGCGTATCTACATATAGTATGTGACAATACTGTATAGAAATTAAATGCATGAAGTTAAAAATGAATGAGGAGTTGAAGTCACAAGCTTAAATTTCCAATTTTCGAAATTCGACCCTTGTGGGCACCAATTTTTGAAAATCAAAATTCTAAAACTTTATTGCACATCTACATATAGTATCTGATAATATTGTATCGAAATTAAATAACGAATGAGGAGTTCAGGTCACAAGCTTAAATTTCCAATTTTTGAAAATCAAAATTCTAAAACCTTATTACACATCTACATACAGTGTGTGACAATACTGTATAGAAATTAAAAGCAAAAAATGAAAAATGTATAAGGAGTTTAGGTCACAAGTTTAAATTTACTAGTTTCGAAATTCGACCCCTGTGGCCCCCAATTTTTGAAAATCAAAATTCTAAAACCTTATTGCGCATCTACATACAGTTTGTGACAATACTATATAGAAATTTCATGAAGTGAAAAATGAACGAGTAGTTTTGGAGACAAAGTTATCTAACGGACGGACAGACGGATGATCAGACGGACCGATTACAAATATTCCCGAACTTCATCCGAAGTGCCGGGATAACAAAGGACATTTAATTACAGCTTGGGTTGTGTGATAGGTGAAATAAAGTACTTAAATTTTTACCAGGACAATATTAATTGTTTATATGCCATGTAAACAGATGTACCAAAAATTACTGTACAAGTGACATTAAAAGAAACCTGGGGACTTAGTTACAGTGTAATGTATTATCTTATGGCACAACACAGTAAAAAGCATCTCTCGTTTCAATGAAATACAAAAAAATATCAAATTCATTATTTATTTATTTTTCAATAAAAGCAGGCATACATATATGTAATAACAATTATATCAGAACTACGTAGAAATTTCATATCAGAAATGGTCATAAAAACACACATATATTTAATCACAAAACAAATTGAAGCACAATAATATCAGCACTACACAGCAAGTTTATATGATAAATTTTCACAAAAACAGACATATATGTAATAACAAAACACATTTCAGCACTACACAGAAACTTTATATAAGAAATGTTCGTAACAGCTCAATCAAGTTTCATAAGAATTGTATAGTGTTAAACGTCGATTTCACCACGTTGTAATCTCTGTTTCAGCTGGTCGAGTCTAGCATCGATGGTTCTGTATTTGAGTTTACGGGTCTTGCGTTTTCCACCTGCAGCATACTGGATGAGTCTGATCTCGTTGGCGGCCTGAATATTCTGAAGTTTCTGTATGATGAGGTACATATGTGTAACTGGTTGTTGAGATTGTGGTGCCATTCTTCTACATGATTAGTAGTTCTTGGTCTAACTGTTGTGTAGTGGTTTCATCTTTCTACATCTTCTTCAATCAGTTGAGTAGTTACATAGAATCTGGTGATGTTGGTGTCATCAGTCTGGAAGTCGTCAAGTGCGTGAAACCATACATCCCCGACTTGGTCATTGGGTACTAAAGGCAGACATAATGCATGTCTGACGTGTTGATGTACTGTCAGGTTGTTTTGGTACTGTTGAGTTAGTCTCTGCACGAAGCCGCAGGGCCGATAAACTTGCGAGATCGAGGACATAATGGCATCCCTCACCAACCATTAATTACATATAACATAACATGTTATTGAACCAATCAAGGACCCTCGTGGGGCGTGGGGCATATTATATACAAACAAATATATATATAGCAGAATTTATACCGTCAGGCACGCCATTAATACAGGGCTAATGCAGAATAAAGCGGTATTAACACTATTTGCGTTGAATTAAGTCGACAGATTTTAATGGTAAATCAGGTTCGATACATATTGTAATATACAACCTGAAATTTTATTGGGAAAAATTTTGAGATTTGAACTTGGGTTTAATGTGCCTAGTAGTTTGTGGAAAGACCTACAACTTGGAAAGCAATCAGTGGTCGAGGCAATTCCATTTTAGAAACCAGCCAGTTCATTGATTGTTATTTTGCTGCAAAAAACCCAGAGTTTGTGCAACCGGTCCTGTAGTTTACGCTTTCATTAAAAAGCATGCCATCCAATTAATTAGCCATGATAGGTACTAGCCCTGCAAAAAAACTCGTAGCCGTATAGAGGATCATTCAGCATTCATTTGCGGTTCTTTTTTCTCTAGTTTTCTCTGTCCTAAGCCACAGAGGGACTCAAGTGAGTGATTTTTAATACTAGAATTTTTTCCCCAAATTATACCATTATTTGATTCCAGGTGATATCAAATCCTGACTTTTTTCACCACATAATTGAGCTTGCCGTTTTACCTTAAGATGAGGAGCCTGCCTTTTTTCATGTTCCTTTCTTGTCTCCCTCTTCTTCCTAATAACAACGAGATGTCTGAGCAATCCTGAAAACAGGAAAGGTAAGATAAAAGTTAGATAAGAAACCACAGAAGAACAGAGCTATAATTGTGACCGGGGGAGGGGGGTCGGTTCTCCTTAATTTCATTTTTTTTGCAATTTTCTTTCACATTAATTGTTATTTATTGAGTCTTAAATAAGATAACTTAATGACTTGTTGATCTTCAATACCATATCTTTATTCTCACAAAGTTCATCCTGAAAATTCAAAACGTATTTAAATCAGACAGAGAACTGAACATAAATATGCCTTATGTAAAATATCAAGTTATTCTTGGATGACATTTCATTGTAATCTAGGTTACACAATATATTTCTATATGTCGTTGTCGCTCGCTAAAAGGGAGAAATTTTTTTTTAAAATACATGTATAACACTTTGCTTCTGGCATGTACAAGAAGAAAAAAAAATGAGATCTTGAAATATAATTATTGATCCCCCCCAAACGAAATTTCGTACGAAACATTTCTTCTTCACCATATGCTGTGTCATGTTCATTAAAAAGGGAGGGGGAGAAAAAGGTAAAGAAAATTAAATGACGCTTGTTATCTTCAATAATTTTAGCAATGAAACAGAAAAGGAAACCAAATTTGTGTGGCCTACGGGCATTTCTTTGACTTGGTGTTAACATTTCATATCTTAACGATTTTATTAAATAATGAAAAATAATATTTTCCGAAAAGTCTACTTATAAGTTCTAAAATCACATATATATGTGTGGAACGGAAAATAAACAGAAAAAATTGAACAGGAAACAAATTTCTTGTATATTCTAATTGAAATTGACTGACATATTGACAGAATGCTGTAAATTATATGACATCTTTTAATGTTTTTAAATTTGAATTTTACTGTACAGTAAAAAGGGAATTTTACTTTGTACATTCTTACATTAACATCAGTTCTGTATATTTCCCCTATTATCTAAGACAAAAAGTGACAATAATATTTTTGCATGTCTGTTACATTCTGTAAGCTTTCCAACCGTTTTTTGCAAACCCTTTGTGACAATATTTTTTTATGTTTTTGTAGAAATACTTCTACATCATTTGGGATTGTGATGGTCCGATGAGATACAGAGCAGAAACGAGAACATTTTCATATTTTCCGTTCGAGATTTGTGTGCCGCCATCATTACAAGAGTATTTTACCAAAGGTTTTTTGGGTCAAAATTTGTGGTGAAGAAAAAGAAATTACAACTAGTGCCCGCGATTTAAAAACTCAGTGCCATGATTTATTATCTCTTGGCTTTAATTTTTTTACGATTTATCAACTCATTGGTAAGATGGAGTGGCCATAAGTACAAAAATGGACCCAAGTCTCGCTTGTCTATCTTTGTTATTATCTCGTTGAAATTTTTTTCTCGGAATCTGAAAGTCCCTTACCTAACATTATTAAAGTTTATATTGATGATATATTTCAGACTTCGATTTCTAATTAGTAGGAACTCTTTTTACAAGGATGGCTATCCGTAGTATAGCCCGAATCTTAAACCGACAAGCTGACCAACTTCCGCTAGAATCTATGTTGGCTCACTTCGAAGAGAGAAAAACCAGTCTATTCAGATCGTGCTCTGGGTTTTTTTTAACACGCAATTACTCATTTTTTATTGTGTGAATACGCTGAAATTATCTAGTGCAAAATAGATTTCTTTATCAACTCATATATTTGAATCTTACTATTAAAACAATTTCATGAATATATTTATTATGACATGTTTTTTCTATATCAGCATGTTTTGTACAGAGAATAATATATATTAATAAACGCGGATGGATTCCTGAATTGGTGATGCATATCAGTTTCAGCAGTCAAAGGTTAGACGAAGAGGAAATGATAGGTGATCAGTAACTATTTTAACACAAGAAAGGTAAATATATTATACATGATAGAATTTTATCGTTTTAGCATCAATCATAGTTTAATATAATATATATTAACGAGGTATTCTCGAAGGAGAGCAGTAATTATTGAATCGGGTAATTATTTAATCAGAAAAATATAAATATTTTTGTATGAGGCCAAGAAACTTGGGAAGGGCGAGTTTTGCCCTTGTACGGATTCGCGCCGAATTCAAAAAAAGTTTATATTTTACTGACATTGACCTAATATTGTTTTTATACTGCAACTCAGATTGATACATAGATAGCCATATATATGGTAACACAAATTTCACTACAGTTTTTGCCTTGCCTCACAAAAGTCAAAATGATGTGCTGATTCGTACGACAACATCATCAATTTGTTAATAGTTGGTGATTATGTCAGTTAATGGGGAACCACATATAGACAGTCAATGAATTTGGTATGCAGTTGTATTAGCATTCGCATGGCAATTTTTTGGCTTGGCCCCCCTCCCCCCCCCCCCCCAGTTATATTCTAGTGACTAGGAATCTTCACTATACTGCACATGTACATGTTGTGAAAGTCTATGGGGAATTGTAAACATTTGAACGTTTTGCATTATTCACATGTTTAAGAGATGCCTTATTCATTTCAGCATTTGAATTATACTTTCAAAGTGGATACAGGTGAAACATATCTCCCTGTTAACAGTTTGTACCATATATACAGTTAGGTTTAAATCGCTATCATTAATTCATCAGCCATCAGATCATGAGGCCATCCGAGTAAACAATACTTCAGTACTTTGATTTTACTTTGTCTCTACACCTTACTATCAAATACCTCTGGTCATCCCGATTTCAAAAAGCAGACTCTCAGATTTTAGATTTCCCCGACTTTTTAATTATGACTTTAAAACTCAGTTCCAGAATATGTGCAATCTCTTCTTAAAATTAAATATCCAAGGTCTATCTTGACATCGCTCTGAATTTTGTATATATATACAGTGTATATAACCAGAGGAGGCTACGACTCTAAATCCCGTTCTGAGAGCAAACAATGTTCCATCCGTAACAGTTTCCAAAAAAAAAAAAAAAAAACTTCAGGACCATTGCGTTGAAAGATACCAAAAATGGGTCCATTCGTAATTCATCACAATGTTGGAATTTTATTGGGTGGAAGGGGTTGGAGAGCTTATGACAGAATTTATTCAGCAATATAAAGTTAGAGCTGACTTTATTAACTAGCAAACCAACACCCCATAAAACACTGAATAACAAGTGGACATTATCTGACAGGAGTAACAAGCGAGACAGTATCACGAGTAATAATCAACCATGAGTTACCAACTGTACAACTCATCAAACATGGAACCGTCTTTCAAACTTGATCTTACAAATGTCAAAATATTTGATCAAACATGAGTAACCAGTGAGAAAACACCCCATCAAACACGAGTAACCAGTGAGAAAACATCCCATCAAACATGAGTAACTGATTGAACAGAATCCCAACAAATGGGGCAGATGTACAAAATATAAAGTATAAGTAACCAATGTAAAACATGAATAATATATAAGACAATATCACAGTAAAATGTCCAGTGAGACAATATCCTCTAACATGAGATAAAATATTTATATAACCAGTGATAAGATCCAAGTTTACCACTTGTCGAACAAATACTTTCCTAGCTGAACCCAATATGAAATGTGTTTCAAACACAGATGTCTTAAGAATATCTGGTATTTATAAGCAGGTTTACAATAAAAAGTTAGAATACAGACACAAGAATCCTCAAGATGTTTTGTGATTTGTAAGAAATGAGTAGAAAAAAGAAAAGCGCAATAAAAAAAATTAATATATAAGATATATTCTATTTTTTCTTTTCTTTTTACGCATTACAGCGAAATTTAAGCACTAAAATTTTGTCTGTACATGTGTTATTAAAATATGCACGCAAATTCCTCCTTATTTACATTTAATTAGAATATGTATCAAATAAAATTGATATCAAAATTACAGTTTCATTATTTTTTGAATGCCTGTTGTGACAGTATATGCATTTCATTTCAATTATTTCCATGTGTATGTAATGTAATTATTTTGATTCCATGTTTACCTGTGTATCGTGACGCTGAAATCAGAATTCTGCTGGGATTTGTACATTTCCATAAACTATTATCTGCGCATGTCTTTTTAGGATATTAAAACCAAGATAAGGATCCAAACTTCAAATATCTATCCCGTCTCTTTAATACTTTGATCAAATTTAAAAACTATAAAAATTGACGAGTTTAAAATGATTTTATCAAGGTTGCTTGCCCAGAAAACTGTAATTACGTGACATATCATATCTCAGTATGGTGCTGGCGTTGGTCGTGTAAACAGGAAAATGCCATTTTACTTTTATTGAGGAATAATTGATTCTCTAAGTATATACAATCATGATAATAAAAAAGCGGGTACAGAAAATTTTAAATATGCAAAAATTATAAAAAAAAAATCGGGTTTCATCAATTTGTGCCAAATAAAGATATGCTCGACTGAAGGGTTGAGAAACCCCTGTATCTATCAATGCATACCTTTAAAAGTTTTCTGTTTACTTATTTCTTTTCCGTCATTTTTCAGCATCACTATTAGAATATCTATGTAACAAGATATTTGCGTACGGTGACTTCAATGTAAAATCATACACATATTTTTTTTTCTGGAACGGGTGCCAACATGTTAAATTCCTTTGCCTTCCATATATATATAGATACAACGTAATCAACATTTAGCGAAGAATGCGTTCAGACCTGTGCCAGGGCCGTCTTGATCCTGAAATGGAGTGATGAAGGCGTCTCTGTATGTGATTTTAAGATGAAGAACAACAATAAAGTGGGATTCCCATAACTGAAACTTATGGCATGTATATTTAAGGAATTTTTGTTTAATTAATCCATTATATTTCTTATTTCTTTCCTATTATGTTGCATCATTTTCGAGAAATTGGCAGGACTTAACTGTTTATATTGTCAAGAACGAAATAGAACAAATATTATTGTAGAAAAAATACCATTGTAGAAAGTATGTTAAAGCGTAAATCTTGAAATTCCGTTTTTGTTTTTTAAACGTAAGTAGGTTTCAAATACGGAATGTTTTTTTTCAAGTGATCAAAGATATTGAATAAAGCCCTCAAATATTCAGGCTTTTAAATTACTTTATTTGGAAGTCTAAAATTAATATTTCAACCTAAACTTATTCCTCGAAGCTTAAATTTGCAAGCGTACAATGTGTTCAAAGGTATTAGAAAACTAAGCGAGCCACGATAATAGAAAACTTTTTTTTTAATTTTCTTCAAAATATAGTGTTTAAATTATTTTAATGATCAAACTAAGAAAGATAACCAAAACAGAATGCATGAAAAAAGTGTTTCTGCAATAGGATGGGTGGATTACTTCCCTTATTAATAAATAAGAGATTGTAAAACTATGTTTTTAACAGGAATTTATTCATAACATAAATGATAAAGTGTTCATATATTTATTTTTTTTTGTGTGGATTTATATTAAACTAATGTGTAAGAAAATTTCACTGAGGCATTATTGACAAAGAAATTCGTTGTGTTGTGGTGTACGTTATTAGTCAGTTTAAAGTTTAAAACGAAAGCCTGTGATTATTGGATACCGGTAGTGGTAATCTTTAAAGTATCCTATTTACATTTAAAGCCAGTGGAAGGAAACGAAAATGTATGCCACTTGAACGTGTGCAAGATTTTTAGTCAACCTGGTAAAAACGGCTAATGTGAGCTATTAGCTGACGTCTGCCGCGTGTCGTCAACTTTCCTTCATAGATCTTCGGCGTGGAACCGCTGGAACAATTCGGATCACAATTTAATGGAACAATTCTTCTGTTAAATTTATCTGATTACCTTAACCACCAACCAAGATGGTCGCCATAGCGGATCTTAGATCATGGCAAAATTCATTTAAAGGTGTTTTTGTCTGAAACCACTGGACCAATTGGAAACAGAGTTAAGGGAGCAACCATTTGATTTTTATAGGGGAGCTAGGATCAAATGTTTGATCCTGCCTATTTTTTTTCGTCGAAATGTTGGTCCTGGATATTTTTATTTTCATTTAAACCTAAAAATTTCCTATGACACAGGTCCTGCATTTTTTTTCACATCTGAAGTGATCCTGTCTTTATGCCAAATCTGGTTCCAACTAGAATAGTGGTTTCAGGTATGATTTTTAAAAGAATTTCCCATTGTGTCCTATGTTAAACTAAGTCAGTCTGTGGCAGCCATCTTGTTTGACAGTCTGTGTCATCGGACACGCTTCTGAAAGAGAACCATCTAATAAAATAGAGAATGGAGAAAACAACCCGACCAAAGAGCAGAAAACAGCTCAAGGCTACTAATGGGTCTTCAACGCAGCGAGAAAATCCCGCACCCGTAGGGGGGCTTCAGCTGGCCCATAAACAATAATGCATACTAGTTCAGCGAAATGGACGGCACACTAAACTCCGAAACATACAAATGAACCAAAATTAAAAAAAAAAAAAAACACAAGACTAACAAAGGCTAGAGGTTCCTGACTTGCAGTGGGTTAAACATGTTTTGTGAGATCTCAATGACCATTACTACCAGGTCTGGTTCCACTTGGTGAGTTGGTTTCGGACAAGAAGATTTAAAATTTTCCCATGGGGTCCTATGTTAAACTATGTTTGGCTGTGGTGGCCATCTTTGTCGATAATCCAGGTTATCAGACATAAGTCTGAAAGAGGACCATCTAAGGAGCATTGCTGCCAAGTCTGGTTTCATACAAGAAGATGTTTAGCTGAATTGTCCAATAGGGTCCCATGTTTCACTAAGTTCGGTTGTGTGGCCATCTTGGCATCTTGGAATGGTAGACAGTCACGGTCAATGGACACTGTTCTGAAAGAGGACCATCTAAAAAAGACAATTGCTGCCAAGTTTAGTTCCGAATAGCCAAGTGGTTTTAGACAAGAAAATGTTTTGAATGAATTTTCCCATAGGGTCCTATTTTAAACTAAGTTCGGCTATGACAGTCATCTTTAATTCCGATCGGCACCAAAGTAACAACACTTGGTAAGGACCTTTGTGAAAACATTTTTGTTTATTGTTTTTGAGCAGAACTTATAAATTAGAATAGGCACTGGCGACCAATCGGCACCAAAGTAACATCAGTAGGAAAGGACCTTATAAAGAATATTTCAGCCAACTTTGGTCAAATCCTGTTCAATGGTTCTCAAAAGGATCAAAATGTGAAAAGCTAGCAGACATCGGACGACGGACGCCAAGTGATGGAAAAGGTTCACACTGGTCTTTGGCCAGGTGGGCTAATAATTAAATATATAAATTAAAGTTTCTAACGTTAGAATGGGGAGTAACGGGAAAATTTTTATAATTTTGAATTTTTTGCACGACATAATTTTCTGTTAAAGTATGTTCTAACGTCAACAAAACTGAAAAATACCATTTTAGAAATAGCTTACTTTCAATTTTCAATTTTTTAAATACCAAGAAGGAAAAATACTGATGCAGTAAAATTCTCTTAATAAAAGAATTAGTATGCATGGATTCGGTTACAGTAATATATGCAGTCTACCCCTGATTGAGACTGTTTAGCTATTTCAGAAGTGATGAGTACTCCGGTGCAGCATATGGCACAAAATGGTATGAAAAAAGCCTCAAGACATCCTGGTAGAGACATATCAATGAGAGTCTTTTGATAAAACCATGAAATATTAATGATATAAGGCATCTACGAATATACTCTATAAGTGAATCTTAATACCACTAGTTTTATTTACTTACGGCGGATTTCGAATCCAATTGTCCCTGTTTCGATTCACGTTCGGGGACCCCGAACATTTCTGGGATGAAATTTGCGATGATGGCCTCAATAAAAGATGCCAGTCCGTCGGATGGGGACGAAAAATAGCTCTCCCATGTAAAGGGAGGGCAACACTCTTAGCACGTTAAAGACTTCCGTGTAGATGTAGAAAAAAGTAGGCTAAAATGTAGGCTTTTTACTTAACGTTTGTCATTTAGTGAATGGTAAACTTCATTAAATTAAAACACAAAATAGGAGTTGAAGCTATATGTTTAGCATTGATTAGCAGTTGACCATTAAAAGATAATTATCTTAACAAAGTATTTTTCAAATTTTAACAAGATATATTGAGCACATCGAAGTCGACACGATTTTTAATTTACCCAAAAATTGATAATTTTGTGATTTTTCGTGCACATTTGATTTTTTTATGGACAAGGCGACATAACTCTAGAACAACATCTGACTTTAATAAGGTAATAGTATAGACATAATAGAGGAGCCTAAGCAAATTTCAGTCTAGTGAGTCTTTTTAGCAACTTCAAACTTTGATCACAGATACAAAGAACTTGGTAATATTTTGTAACCATTTTTCACCATTTTAGTAAGGATGATTTAAGTTTTTTAGAATAATTATGAATATTTACACTGGAAACAATAAGAAAAATGTTTTCATGTACTTAAGTTTCATTTTTTAAGTAGAAAGGCTATAAAACGCCGCCCTTGCACCCGAAAAGAAGAGTTATTAGCGCAAGTTGGTATAATTTGTTTCCAATCCACTATAAATAAATGTTAGTATAATTCGTTTCCCAATCCACTATAAATAAATGTTGGTATAACTTGTTTCCCAATCCACTATAAATAAATGTTGGTATAACTTGTTTCCCAATCCACTATAAATAAATGCTGGTATAATTCGTTTCCCAATCCACTATAAATAAATGTTGGTATAACTTGTTTCCCAATCCATTATATGTAAATAAGTTTAGTAGTTATTATTTAGAGATAGTTTATTTTGATATATGTCTAATTCACCATCAACAGACATTGAAAACACGAAGTATACAAAAACTCAAATTATTGTACACCATGGGTACCTTCAATAATTCATAGTGACCAAGGGCCAAATTCCGAGGTTAATATGATGAAAAGACTTTAAAAAAACAGAGTAAAACACCAAAGAAAACCATTATCGTCTTCTCTACCATGGAATGAATTACAGATTCAATCAAACTAAAAAATAACTGCAAAATATATAGCTCCATTAGTGTATGCCTATATAATATATGTATGTAAATAAAATTCATGGTTGACGTCTGTGATGTGTGGGCCAAAATATACACCCCTAGTTTGTGATGAAACTAAGTACAGTTCATATATGTTAGTCATGTTACAGATAACGTTTAATTATTTCGGATTCGCCCTCCATCTTGTGCATTGTCTTGTCAAAGTCCACAATTTGTTCATCTGTAAACTTGTTTTTCCAGTCACCCACAATTCCTGTAATAAAAAAAACCCATTAAGCTCCATGTGTAAAAGCTACCTACGGAATTTAACTCCAATGAGCCTGTATAGCTCACTTGGAACCTTTACTCAAATCTTACTTATCTAGCTGCAATGAAAACATTCATGAACCATTCCACCAAAGAGTGTCTCTACTGTCCTCGTAGTTTAGATTTTATCCGAGTACTGGATCTTCTCTTTTGTTCTAGCTAGAATCACCTTCTTGATAATCATACGATTCCATTTTTATGACTCTATCAGTTGAAACTATCCTTGACTCAGTTTTGTGTATTTATTTACATCACGTTATTTTTCTGAGCTGATGGATATTGTTTGTTGATGTTTTCCGAGATAACTTGTTTTGAATAGTATACATATTTCCATTTTTTGCATTTACCTTTAATGGTGTAAATAAATGTATTTGGTTGAGTCTATTAACTATATAATTGTTTCGCCAATGATTTTAGGGGAACACTGAAATAAACTTATAATTAATGTAGGTCTTATTAGTCTCAGTATATTATGTTTCCATATTTAAAAATCGTATTTTCTTATGCAATACGGATAGAAAGTCGTTTCTGTAAGAAAGTCATAACATTACCAGAAAACTTGTGACTTGTCTTTATTTATGGATAATACAAAGTGCGATTAATTTCAGCAAATGTTGAAAATACATCAGAACGCCGGTTTTCATATTTTTTTCCCAAATACGCTCCAACCCTTTAAAGTATCAATTTATACGTTTTCGGCCCAAATCATCGGTTTGTTTATTTGTTCTCCACCTAACTATACGGATGAAACAGTGTACACAAGACGTTAAATAACAAGTATGGAATAGAATTGGTATTGTACCTTTTCTGAAGTATGGATCTGAACCATCATTGCTTATAGCTTTAAACTTCTGACCAACACTTTTCATCTTCTCTGCTTTGAACTTTTCAAACTGTGTATTTTTAACAATTTCATGGATTATATCGTTGCCAGTGTCTAACTCCAGAAATTCTGAAATCTTTTTAACCTCTTTGAAACAGTCCTGTAAAAGGAACAATTACATTGTATCATACTTTTTTTTTAAAGCTACTGTTAAAAAGCTCACATTTATAAGTTGTTTTTCTATGAAAGATAGTCAGAAAGTTTAAAATTGAATTAATCAATTAAATAATTTTTATTTCTTTATCAATATCTTGTGTTCGGCGAGTCGTTTCAAAGGATGGCAGTAAGATACAATATACAAATGTAACTATGAGTCTGTATTGTCACTCTAGAATGAATACAATCTCTAAATAGCCACGCCATTTCATTGCATTTATTACGTTACGAATACGTTACGAATAGCAATCCCTTGAGCAATGCTGAGTATACGATGAGGAACAATATCTTACTCTATGCAAGTCTTCATAGAAGATAAATAGGACAGGACACCCTTCTTGTTCTCTTTTGAGTTTCTCCCAACTTCTAACATGATGAAACCATGATCCATATCCGACTATAAAAAAAAATATGATAAACAAAATTTTTTATTGGAATTTAAACATTTTTGTAAAGCGTTTAAAGTTCCCGATCACAAAAAATATGAACATTGTCAATACTACGCTCAAATTGATTTTGCTTGAAGGGGAGTTAAAAGTATCACAGTCATGTTTAAAGCTACTGTTGTGAATTGTATACGTCTGTGTATATATGCGTGTGTGTGTTTGTCTGCTATTTGCTCACAGTTATTTTTTTTAAGTTATAAGTTGTCCATGTATCTATTAGGGGCCTAATTTTAGAGAATTAGATTGATACATTTATGACGAAAGCAGTTTTTTTCAAAGTATACACCTCCCGCTTGACTATATCAGTGTATCACGCCTTCAAATAGGAGTAATTGATATAATTTTAATTTGTACATGTCTAAAATCAGCTGAGATCATCTGTATGTACAGGTACTTGTTCATCAAATTAAACTATAATATACCTGTCCCTTGAAGGAACGTTTTCAAAAAATTTTCCCAGGATCCTTTGTAAGTAGACCAACGATCATCCAACTTCAGCATAAAAGAATGCGTGGATACGGCAACATCTTTTGGGTTCCTTACTCCATAAATAATCTTATTTTTCTTTTGAAGGAAAGACTTTGGTAGAAATTCAGGACACATATGAGACTGAAGAACTCTTGGTGATGGAAGCTCGTCTAATTTTTCTAACCCATTCAGTTCCAAGTTAGACGTGTCGAAGACTCTATCCAACACCTCTGTCTGGTTACTAATTAACAAAGAAACTATGTCCCAGAGCCATAAAGTACCTGTAAAAAGAATCCTGCATGTTATACTTTTATTACTATGTATATATCTAAATTGGCAACGAGGAAAATGTTTCGGTATATATTAATCTCCTACTTATTTCGTATGTGAATTTCAGCTGCACCCAAACGAAAAGAGATAATCGTCACTACAATCAAGGAAACAATTAAGACGAGTAAAAAGAAATTTAAAAAAATACATAGTGGTATTAACTAATTTCAATGCTCATTTGGTGACCGAAGTAGGTCATTGGCGAAATGGTTATTATATTTTAAACTAGAGGCTCCCAGGAGCCTGTATCGCTCACCTGGATTCAATTTGCCCATCAATAGCCATAAAAGCATATTACAAACAAAACTATTGGTTGATTGATTGATTGATTGTTGCTTAACGTCCAGTGGCAAATATTTCATGGTTCTTCAGGACGAGAACCAGTTCAATTTATCAAACAATTCAATTAGGGGTGGGATGGGACACAAAGGGGAACCAATTTTGGCTGCCACTGTAAAAGGAGAATGGTTGGGTAGGGTCGGATAATTTAGCCTTCTGTAGCGGCCATTAGCCTACTCTTTTTCGAAAACTACAGAAGGGGTCTTTAGCGTGCAGGGAGTGTGGCATTCTCCAAACACGTTACCCACTATGGTCCGCAGTCAGGCTTTCCGTATTATGACCCGACAACCCCCAACGAGAGGGTCTCCCCTATCCGCCAACTGGGGACGCGCTAGACAGCTCTATGGGTTGATCCATCACAGGTGCCTAGCAAAACTATTGGACATAATTCTGAAAGGGGACAATCTAATAACCATGGCTGCCAAGTCTGCTTCTAATTGACCAGTCCTTGACAGTCCAGGTCATCAGACACAATTACGAAAGAGGACCACATAAGGACCATTTAACCAAGTTTGGTTCAAATTGGCTCAGTTGCTTCGGACAAGAAAATTTTGTAAATGAATTATTCCACAGAGTCCAGTGTTAAAATAAGTTCGGCTATGATGGCAATCGTTGATGACAGTTCGAGTCATCGAACAGAATTCTGAAAGAGGACCATCTAAGGACCATTGCTGGCAATTCTTGTTCTATTTGGCCAAGTGGTTTCAGACAAGAAGATTTTTAGATGAATTTATACAAAGGTTCCTACCTAAAATTAAGTTCGGATTTGATGGCCATTTTGGTTGACTTTTCACATCATCGGACACAATTAAGAAATAGGACCATCTAAGGGCCATTTCTGGCAAGTCTGGTTATAATCGGCTTCGTGGTTTCAGATAAGAAGGTTTCTCGATGAATTTTTGCATATGGTCCTATGTTAAACTTCGTTCGGCTGTGGCAGCCATCTTGGTAGACATTCCGGATCATCGGACATAATTCTGAAAGAGGACAATTCAAGGACCATTACTGCAAAGTCTTGTTCAAACTGGTCCAGTGGTTTCAGACAAGACTTTTTAAATAGAGTCCTAAGTTAAAAAAGTTCGGTATTAGCGGCCATCTTTGTAAGAACACAATTCTGAAAAAAAAACCACCTAAGGACCGTTTCTGCCAAGTCTTGTTCCCATTGGCTCAGTGGTTTAAGACAAGAAGATATTTAAATGCATTTTCCCATAGGGTCCCATGTTAAACTAAGTTAGGCTGTGGTGGCCATCTTGGTTCACAGTCCAGGTCATCGGACACAATTCCGAAAGAGAAAACTTAAGGACCATTTCTGCCAAGTTTGGTTGCAATTGGCTTCATGGTTTCAAACCAGAATATTTTTCGATACATTTTCCTATAGGGTCCTTTGTTAAACTAAGTTCGGTTGTGGCAGCCATCTTGGTTAACTTTCCGGGTCATCGGACACACATCTGAAAGATCACCACCCAAGGACTATTTCGCAAAGTCTTGTTCAAACTGGTCGAGTGCTTTCAGACAAGAAGGCTTTTACATGAATTTTCACATAGGGTCCTATGTTAAAGTAAGTTCGGTATTGGAGTCCATCTTTGACAGTTCGTGTCATTGGAAAAAATTCTGAAAGAAAATCACCTAAGGACTATTTCTGCCAAGTCTGGTTCCAATTGACTCAGTGGTTTAAGACAAGAAGATTTTGAAATGAATTTTCTCATAAGGTCCTATGTTAAACTTAGTTCAGCTGTGACGGCCATCTTGGTTCACAGTCCAGTCTATAAGACGACCACCTAAGGACCATTTCTGTCAAGTTTGGTTCCAATTGGCTCAGTGGTTTAAGACAAGATGACTTTTAAATGAATTTTCCCATAGGGTCCTATGTTCGGCTGGCGGCCATCTTGGTTCCTAGTCTGGGTCATCGGACACAATTCTGAAAGAGGACCGCCAAGGACCATTGCTACAGAGTCTAGTTCTTATTGTCTCAGTGACTTCAGACAAGAGGATTTTTAAATTAATTTTCCCATAGGGTCCAATGTTAAACTTAGTTCGGCTGTGGCGGCCATCTTGGTTCACATTCCGGGTCATCGGAAATGATTCTGAAAGAGGACCTCATAAAGACCACTGCTGCCAAGTTTGGTTCCGATTGGACGTGTAGTTTCATAGAAGATTTTTTAAATTCATCTCCTTTTTTTCTATTTTTAGTGACAGCAGCCATGTCGGATGGAAGTCGGGGATTCCGGAAATAATTTGGAAGGGGGCCACCGAAGGACCATTCCACCAATGTTTGGTCCCAATTGGCGAAGTAGTTTTAGAGGAGAAGATCTATAAAGGAAAGTTAATGCCACAATAAAGTATCGGGCGCTAGCTATGCGGAAATATTGACATTCGATCATTCTTGTATATCAAGTCGGTATTAGTTTTGATTTTGCCCTTTGACCTTATAGGTAATAGGATGGGCGTTGTTAATTATCTTTTCTGTGATTGGACCAAAATGTTGTCATATTTGATGTTCGGAAAAAGTCTTTGGTTAATAAGTTGATTCGATTACTAGGTGAAAAAATTAAATCTTCGCAATACAATAATTGAAAATAGTTTTTTTTAAATATTTTTTTTCCCTACAACTGTAGATGATTACAATTTAAACACCAACTATCATTTAAGCTATATACACGAATGCACTCGTTAATACATGGAGGGAATCAGTTGGCGGGGTTTTTAGCAATGATAGAGTAAACAAACAAATAAACGAGAAGTACGTAGAAAAATGCGTCAGGTATCTTTTAGGCTCACCTGGCCCATAGGGCCACATGAGCTATTGTCATCACTTGGCGTCCATCGTCCGTCGTCGTAAACATTCATTTAAAGATCTTTTCCTCTGAAACAACTGGGCCAATTGAAACAAAATTCCATGGACTGTGCTTGCCATCCAAAGATGACCAGCAGAGTTGAACATAGTTTAACATAGGACCCGATGGGAAGATTGACTTAAACATCTTCTTGTATGAAATCAGTAAGCCAATAGGAATCCAATTTGGCAGCAATGGTTGTTAGATGGTCGTATATGCGATGACCCAAATCCATCCAATATGGCTGCCAAAAGTGAAGTTAGTTTAACATGGGACCCTGTATGAAATTCATTTTAAGATCTACTTGTCTAAAACAAACTATCCAACTGAAATCAAACTTGGCAGCAATGGTCCTTAGGTGGTCCTCTTTCGGAATTATATCCAATGAACCGACCTGTCATCCAAGATTGCTGCCTCAGGTAAACATAGTTTCACATAGGACCCTATCGGAAAATTCACTTAGTCTGTATAACCACTTAGCCAATTGGTACCAAACTTGGCAGCATTGGTCCATAAACTCCTCTTTTTTTTATTTTATGTATTTGATTTCTACACAGTATTGCCACATATAATATGTAGATGTGCAAAAAGGGGGTTTTCGAATTTTGATTTTCAAACATTTTGGCCTTTAGGGATCGAATTTAAAAAATTGGGAATTATAAGCTGGTGACTGAAACTTTTCTTTCATTTTTCATTTTAAACATTTTATTTCTATACTGTATTGTCATACACTGTATGCAGATGTGCAATAAGGTTTTAGAATTTTAATTTTCCAAAATTTGGTCCTGTATTCAAAGGTATGATCGTGCAAAAGGTGGAGAGGGGCACAACGTGTGGGGAGTGAACCCGGGGAGTGAAGAGAAATATCGGTTAAGGGTAAAACTTGAATCTGAATAATAGTTATTTACTGAATTCCAGATTAAACTCTGCATATAAGTACATTTAAACTATACGAATGAAATATATACCCGCCCGAGATGGACTACGTTTGAATGAAACAATCAAGTGCCTGTGATATGACCATATATTAGTCCTCACCTGATTTCGGGTATGTACAAACTAGAACATCGTCTTCCCTAGTCTCCCAGCTCCGTAGTTCCTTAAGATGATCAGGGGTTGATGCCAAAACTTGTGGAAAATAATGACCATTGTCTACCCATAAAGTAAATTTCTGATGGTCAGTATCTTCAAATTCTTGTAAAGACATATCGTTCATTTTATTTCTCTAAAATATAAATACAAAACAGTAATTAATGACTAGATCTAGAGATATTTTTATACAACACGTATATCATCTCCAAAGCTGGCAAAGCACACACTTATAAAGACAATGAATCACCACAAAAATTCTTTTTCGAAACCATTCAGTGTTTGTTCTGTTGTGTGGGTTGTTGCTTATTGTTGAAGACCCCCCCCCCCCCACGGCTGAGCCAAGGTGTTTTTGATCTTTTACTTGTTCAGTCTCATGGGATACTTTAGCACTGGAGTATACCCAGTATCATAACATTTTCATATTCATTTAAATTGTATGAACATACAAGTAGCCATACAAATTTTTATATAGGGAACTTTACGTGTTTTATAAAAAAAAAACCCAATAAATTCAGGGACAAAACAGTTATTAACATGGAATTCACATGTGTAAGTGAAAAAATTATGTATTTTTCCTAATTAGTTTTAATGTTTTTTGTATTGAAGCCAAAATAAAAAAAAGGAATCATAAGTTATATTAATTAAAGCATTATTAAATTCTATGAAAATTACACTTAACACCACTCTTTTAATATTGATGAATATTGTCCCTGGGGAAAATACTAGTAATATATTGCACGACATTCAAGTGAGATTTACTACTTTGGAAGGGACAATATTCCTCAATAGTAATGCAATTAGCCTTTCATTATAACATATTTTAAATATCAATCTTAAAGCAATACTGTATACAGCGTAGAATATTGAACGCTAAATTTTGGTTATGTTCTTGCTATAAAAAGGAACATCTATATCGACTTGAGATTAACATGTAAATTAACAAAAATAAGTAAATTAATAAAAGTTATTGAAATTATGTGTAAATCTACGTTAATTAAAATATTGCATCAGTTAAATTAAGTAAAAAAACAACAATGAAATGAAATAAAATAAAAAAGAATTGACCTGGTTGTTTTGCTAGAAGAAAAACATAAATTATTTCGTGTTTCGTGTCATTTTAGTTAAAAAAAAGAAAGAAAAACAATAGAAAAAAATTAAATCGATATTAATATTTTTTATTAATAAATAAATAAATTATAACTAATAAGAAAATAAAAAAATTAATTAATTAATTAACTGTGAAAATTGTTATTACCTTGTGAAAGTTTCCTATCCAAGAAGTAGTTTATAAACACACAGAAGAAAAAAATCTTTGGTTAGGGAATGAAACATTAGTGTTTTTATATATAAATGTAACCCCCTCTCACGTGGTGTGTCTGAAAAGTTCCTATCGAGGTTCCTATACAGTACGTAGTGACCGATTCTCCTGCCCCAGATATATAACCAGTATTTTGATATGATCCGGGATATCAGTAAAGAGAAACTACCGAATGAACCTGATTAGTGTCAATCAGTTCAAGTTATTATTATTATGAATGGATCTACAAGGAAAAACACGCACAGATTTCTCATTACATTTATAAATAAATAAACATTTAATATATATATCAAAGGATAAATAGTTCCAAAGAAATGCATTTAAATAAAAGTGCAGGTCTATAATAAATGCTATAAGGAAGGAATCGACTGATTGAACATTTGCGTCTCTTTTTATGCATCAAGCATCTCTATAACCCATGGTTACTTTCTCACTTGTGGCTATTCCACTACCACCGTTATCACAAATCATTGGTCTGGTGTGCCTCTTGGAATCGTGGTTCCAATCCTCACAATTAAAAAGTCATATGCCTTTGGAGTTGTGGTTCCAATCCTCACAAGTAAAAGGTCATGGGCCTCTTGGAGTCGTGGTTCCAATCCTCACTTGTAAAAGGTCATGTGACCCTCTTCGATCGCAAACGTGTTCCTGTGCTCGAACACAGGACCTCTCTTTTGTAACAGATGACCTCTGACTTCAGGAGTTGAAATTTTATGAAGACAACTGACTAGCCCCAGGCATTTTCGGTATATAAAAGGTACTAGATCGCTAGGTCAAAGCACTAGCAAAGAAATTATATTGTACGGAAATTTATCATCTTGGGCATATACAATTGATCAACAGCATTATTCCTATTGTCGAGATTATATTAGCGTCAAAGACAATTCCAAGATAGAAAGAAATAAGCAAGAGATGAAAATCCCTCGGGCCGCCTTTATCACGAAATATGATAGCCCGCAAATAAAAAAAATAGTCCCGGACGTTTGGCTAGTGCTATTTTCAACCCCTGCAAGAGATTCGTGTGGCCTGAAAGGTGACCAAATCCGCACCTATCCCTTCTAAAAAGACCCCCCCCCCCCCGAAAAAAAAAAACTAGAAATATTTACTGACGGAATCGACAGTGATCCCCGCACACCCTGTAAGTAGTTGGGCCACTTACCTATAGTCAAAAATATAAATCATCATTCCCATCCAAAAATAGTATGCAATCATTATATAAAGATATTAAATCAATAAACCTAATGAAAAATAAAAAAAAAAACAGTTTTCAAGCTTAAACTTACAATTTTTGAAATTTGACCTGGCTGGTTTAAAAATCTATATTCTAAATCCGTATTGTGCAACTACATATATTGTAGGACAAAACTATATATATAAGCAAAATGCATATAATTGCAAATTGAAAGAGAAGTTTAGGTCACAAGCTTAAATTGAAAATTTCAAATTTCTACCCCTTTGGGCCCAAATTTGACAATACTGTTTAGAAATAAAATGCCTATATTGAAAATCAAAAGACAAGTTTACGTCCCAAGCTTAAATTGATAGTTTTTCAAAATTCGACCCCTTACTGCGCATCTGCATATGGTGTAAGAAATGAAATGCATAAATTGCGCATCTACAGGTGGAATGCAACCATCCTATATAGAACTTAAATTCCTGAACCCAAAAGTGAAGGAGAAGTTGATGTCACAAGAGAGTGTGACGGACGGCACGACGGACAGACAGGTGGACGGGCGGACGGAGACAATCGCTATATCCCCAAACTTTCTTCGAACGTGCAGGGATAAAAATGCATTACTTTTAAGGCACCTGTTAACTTCGTTCGAACGCGAACTTTACTTACTTAGTATGAACCAGCAGAACTGGCTGACGTCGTGAAAATATTGAACTAACTGTAGGTTATTTTTATCTGCATAAGTTGACTTAGTTATTTAAATGCCTTATCATCGTTCTACTTTACTATAAATTAATGTTTTCTAGTTATATATTTACAAATGTACTGGTGGAATGTTAACCTAACGACGATAGCACGATTGATAGTGATATAATGTACTAAATGAGATCAAAGTGCACTATATACTACCGTTTGTATGATGAAAGTATTCCTGGTGCAAAATTTTGTGAATGAATTCAAACAATTCAGAATTTTTTTGTTTCTCCTGGACCTCCAACTCAGACAACAACAATTCCGAAAATACAGATCTTGAAAGGTAGCAACAAGAAAACACAGAAACTAAAATGTTTCCACATCTTGCAGGCTCTCATTTCATACACTTTGAGGCATAGTTTGGGGGATAAATCAACAGATATGTTATAAATTAACAATGAATATTTACAATTAATAAAAAACTTAGTTTTATAGAAGTCAAGTACTTGAACAGTTGGAATCTGATACATGTTAGAAAAAAACATTTTTTTTATCAAATGACCCTTTGACAGATGTTTAATGATACTGATTTACTTAGAAATTTGTATATTACTTTATGATTTCACCAGAGTGCATTTAATTGTCTTGTTTGAATATATCAAAGAAAAGAACTTTCATTGGTACGTTTAACTTTTTGTAGGTCGTTTCTTCGCAGTATTTTACGGTTGTGATGGTTGTATTGGAGCATTATGGATTATAGTGTACACGAGACAAACATACAGGTAAAATGCATATAATTTGTACAGTAATAGAAATGCATTTAGATGATAAAAATTCAGTGTCTCGCCTGCTTTCGCTGTTGTCTATGTTTTCAGTGTAATAGTTGAATGTACATATTTTTTCTCCACATGTTATTTATTGATCATGATGAAGCTCCTGTCAAAGTTTGGTAAAAATCCAGGATGGTTTAAGAAAGTAATTAATATTTTAAAAAATTAACTGCAGACTGTATGTAATGTTAACTGGAAGAAAAACAGCTAAGTCCAATTATAAGTAAAATACGGAAATGTGGGACAAAAATTATTACAAATTTTCCTCAAGATACTATCTTTTCCAAGTCTGGTAAAAATCCAGCGTGGTTTAAGAAAGTAATTAATGTTTTAAAAACTAATAACTGCAGACTGTATGTAATGTTAACTGGGAGAAAAACTCACTTCATATATAAGTAAAATACGGAAAAATGGAGAATAAATTTATTACAAAATTTTCCTCTAGATACTATCTTTTGATCATGAACAAGCTTATGTCCAAGTTTGGGAAAAATCCAGGATGTTTTAAGAAAGTAATTAATGTTTAAAAACCTTTAACCACAGGGTGAATGTAAATGTTGACGCCCCCGACAACGACGTAGTGTAGGATCGCTATGTCGCTTTCGCCACAAAAGTCGCAGGCTCGACAATAAAAAGGATAAGCATAAAGTTTCATAGTTGTTATAAGTATTAATGGGAATTAGCTCTTCAGTCTAACTAGATGATTACTGTTCCCATGAATTGCCGGCCATTTGTTAAGTTATGTTTGTATGTTTGTTAATTTTTTACACATCCTCCTATTGCATGCTAATATACTGAAATAGTAAATTTAGTGAAATATCTGAGAAATAATCTAGGGTGACTTAAAAATATCCTGATTTTTATCATGAATAGGCCATTTATCCCAAATATTTTGGCATAAAGGGCCTACCCGTAGTAAAATCAGTATATTTTCAAACCACCATGAATTAATTCCATTCTAATAGGACAGTAATGAGAAATCTTGTTTTCCGTATAGTAACTAGGCACCTATGGTGGATCACCCATAGAGCTGCCTAGCGTGTCCCCAGGTGGCAGATAGGGGAGACCCTCTCGTTGGGGGGTTGTGAGGTCATAATACGGAAAGCCTGACCGCTGACCATAGTGGGTAACGTGTTTGGAGAATGCCACACTCCCTTCACGCTAAAGACCCCTTCTGTAGTTTTCGAAAGAGTAGGCTGATGACCGCTACAGAAGGCTTAATCATCCGACGCTACCAAACCATCCTCCATTAACAGTGACACTCAAAATTGGTTCCCCTTTATGTCCCATCCCACCCCTAGTTGAATTGTTTGATAAATTGAACTGGTTCTCGTCCTGAAGAACCATAATATTTGCCACTGGACGTTAAGCAACAATCAATCAATCAATCAATCAATCAATCAACCGTATAGTTACAAACTGCTGTATATATAAATGGGCTTCTATGCTCTGGATAGAAAATATGAGGATGTTCGGTAAAGATTTTTAAAGATTATCAGAGAATTCGAAATCACTTTAGTTTATAAGAAATTGGGTGACCCCAACCTTGGTGTTCCCTTTCCCAAAGAAGCAATTTTGGTTGAGATGTGACTATCGTTCAAAATAGTATGATTATTTATAGAAACTAAAGATGTCAGTGATTTGAAAATCCAGGGATAACAGGTCACTATTAATCAAATTCTCTTCGAGACAATCGGCTAAAAATATAGATTCATTAAGAGAACTTCGTCTTAAATTTTTTTGATGAAAAAAAAAACATTTGATGGACATTTTGCAGAATATCATTTGGATAGCTTATGTACATATATAACAAACTTATGTTTTGACTTTGTTTTATGAAATACCAATACCCACCACGTCCCTTTCACTCCTGAGATACCAACCTACATTCAAAATAATAAGAAAATGAATAAGGTGCTTATTGTTAATTGATAATTGTTTGTCGGTAAATATTGAAATACAACATTTTTATCTCCATTCTAACGCACATGTAAACATTTAAAGAATTACAAGAACATTTTTAAAGATCTAGAAGTGACACCGACGCAGAATATCTGCGAGAAGATTGAATGTTCAATGTTACAAAATCGATCTTTCATGCAATGACGCATTGGAATGTTTACTGTTCTCTTATGGATTATTTTCTTCAAACTGAAAGCGAATTCCAGAAATTTTCATTATCTGAACCCTTTTAAAATTTCAACAGGTTTCCGCAAATCGTCTGATTATAGGCTATTCTTAAATTTTGCTTGAAATGAGGAACATTTGTTATTTTTTTTTATCTGGTACCAAAACTGTTTTTTGCCCTTAAAGCCCCTGCTCCTTTGTCAATTTTACAAAAAACTCGACGCATTATATCCGGTAAACATAGACCTTTTAAACTTTTAAATGATCAAAGTTAGGTACACTAGAAATGTACTTGAAATCGAGTAAAAAGTAATGCGAATTTTAAAATATTTTGTATTGTAAACGCAGTCAGAAAATAGAATATATTTATATAAATTACTATCTTGTACTTGTTGACCTTTCAATACAACACTTGAATGATCTTTACTATCTCCTCCAATTATCTTTTTGGTGAATTTTTATACCTCGTTACTTTGTGAGTTCTGCACTTAAAGTATTAACAATCAGTTTACAGACAAGCAGGTTTTCGAAGAAATATAAACGTTCACAAAATATATATCCTGGTACAATGCACATTTAGTAAAAAATATGAAAAGGAGGAACCAACCTCCTACTCTGTTTCGTTCATACAAAACAAAAGTATGACGGAATATGGATAATGCGTCAACTAGTTTCTTTCATTACTATCGTTTGAAAATGACAAGATTTACAACTGTGCAATAGCGATGAAATTAAGCAAAATATCAAAGCAGACTGAAGCTCGTACATATCTGAACTCTGAAATTAACCTAACATTTGGGATGAATAAGTCTAGATATCTTTCAGATTCACATAAATAAAATTTTAACTTTATGTTGGACGTTACCAAAATGAACATATTTAAATCTGCCAATTTTTGGCATACATGTAGCTACTATTGAGTTTCATTCAATTATGAAATAAAAAATATGGGTCACAGTCCTTATCTTCTCTGAAAGTAACATAGACGCAAGTTTTAGCTTTCTAAAAAGCTGTGGACTGCTTCGCTGTATCTTAATTTATGGTAATATGTGAGCATGTGGTTGTTGATTTAGTATTGGAATTCTCTGTTGACCAGTAAAATTTTCCGCGCGAAAACAACAAATAGACACGACTCTGGAGGTGTGCCTAGATTGGCAGAAGTTATAAAGTAGAGATCATGCATTTTTTGTTGTAAACATAGGATTATAGTGTATACGATTAAGCAAAACAAACCGTGTGTATTGCAGATTAATAAAGCAAATATACACGTATTAATAATTGATTTCAATAATGAATTTCAGAATATATGAATATTACAAAAACATGTAATGACAGTTGATCGGAACTGATATACACATAGTTAATTTTCCGGTTTTTGATGACTTATCCGGAACCAGTAAAGTCTGTAATTCTTTATCTCATTTAATCCAATGGCTGTTGCTGTATCTCAGCCGCATCATAAAGTAACCAATCAGCGATCAATAATTATTTCAAGATGGCGTGTATGTCTACTGAAACTAATAGCTCCGCACCGTGATGCGAAGCAATAACGATTTATTACCTTTTAATCAAGGAAATGACAGGCTAAATATTTAAATATTTATATAATGGCCAAAAACTATTATATATTCTTACGGTATTTCTGAATCCGTTGGTATGAAGAAAAAACTAATACTTGTAAATGGTATTGACGAGTAAAATGAGTACGTTTTAACGCTTTCATATTCTGACTTTACTGCGTATTGACTTAACGTCAAATTATAGAGGTATATCTATTATCAGTAAAATTTGTTAATTATCATTTGAAATATTAAATTCTGAATATAATCAATTAAAACTGAATTAATTATTTTAAATCTTTATTTAGTGAAGTATTCGAAGACACGTTGAATAACTGCACGCCGCTTTGTATAACATCATTATTGCATGATAAGCTTAAAACGTCATGAAGGCTATATAGCCACTTCTATTATATGCAGATTTAAGATGAATGAGAGTCAACCCACTTGCTCCAGCAAATTCCTTGTCATACATTTCCAAAGGATCAATCCATTGACTCCTTTTTGAATCCAAAAGTTTTCAGAGATTTTTTAATTTTTTTTTTATTTTCATTTAAACCCAAATATTTCCTGATTGACACAGGTCCTATATTTTTTCACACCTAAAGTGATCCTGTCTTTTTATTTTGGCAAAATCCTGGTCCTGCCTTTTTATTTCAAATTTGATCCTAGCCCCTCCCCCCGTAAAAATCAAATGGTTGCTTCCTATATCAGATACTGGAGAACCTTGGCAATAAGACTTCTTATTTGGGTATTTAAAGGTATTTCTCTATAACGTTTGATTTTTGTCGTTTTTTTTCCTTTTATTTATTTTCTTTTTGCAAACATGACACCTGAACGCCATTTTTGAATCAAGTAATATTTTCTACACATTTATCTACAAAAATCATGGAAATACAGAAATTTGGCAATAAAAATCGAGAACACCTCCCACTATTCAGAAAGAATTATTACATCGATAGACAGAATAATTACATTTGGTATAGGCTTAATTTCAACTCTGAATCTGACAGAATTCGCTTTTATGAATGAAACAGTTTTTGCATGCAAATTTTCCTGGAAATTAAATGATATATATATATATGTATTTTTTCAATTCTTTGTAGAAAAGGTATGAGGGAGCGAGGAGTATCTTCTTGTGTTTTTTATTCTTTTTACCTTGTCTACTTTTTTCTTTTATCTTATTTGTCTGATTTAATTCTTAGTTCATTTTTTGGTTTTAGAACTATATTTTTATCCGGAAATTTAGATTTATTATCGCTGGTTTTTTTTCTAGATACAGAGAGATGTTGTTTGATCCAGTTTCTATATATACGAAGATTTCTTCATGCATATGTATCTAGAGGAATGCATACTATCGGCAAATAAATAAGGTAATGAATTGCAGCGTATATTTTTTCATATATTTTTATCTTTAAAATAAACTTGCATAATGCTCTATTTATACAATCACTGCATCAAATTTAAAAAAAAAACGATAAAACATGAGTGATTCATATTTCGTTATGATAGCGTCAAGACCGATAAATCTTGGCGAACGTCATTTGGTAACGTCCTACGGAAAAAAATTTTGCAGTCTGAAACCAATTAGTCAGTTGGCACCAAACTTGGCAGCAATGGTTCTTAGGTGGTCCGCTTTCAAAATTCAATCCAAAGACCTGCATCACCAGCCAAGTTGTTCCACAGACGATCTTCATTTTTGACTCTCAGAATGCCTGCAGACTCCATACCACGAGAAGACGTGCAGCAGTTTTGCCACTGGTATCAGCAGCATATATATTGAAAATGTATTGAAAATACAAGAAAGTGAAAACAAGACATGTACCATCCACTCTGCCGATGCAGCTTTACTCTTCTCTTCATTTACAGTGAAAAAAACGTATGTAATTCATTGACAATCGTTGGCAAAATAAAACACACCAGAACTGCATAAATTTGTATTTTTACTTTCATATTAGTGCTATTATTAATGATATATATATGATAAAAGACACGTTAAAATTCTAATGCGATTTCAATCTAATTACAATTAGTTCTCCGCACTTGCTCCTTATTTCGTTCGATGGTTTATAAGTCACGCATGGAAGCCCCTTATTTTCGTTCGTTTGTTTATATGTCAAGCGTGGGAGCTACTAATTAACTACAGGATAATTCACAGTTTGTCGTGTGGGTCGAAATATACACCCCTAGCTTGTGACCAACTGTTTTACTGGTGGTTATTAGCGAAGTTCATATTTGCCACTCACATTTACGATAAGGTTTAATTATTTCGGATTCGTCCTTCATCTTGTGCATTGTCTTGTTAAATTCCACAATTTGTTCATCTGTAAACTTGTTTTTCCGGTCGCCCACAATTCCTGTAAAGCTTACCTGGAATCTTCATATCTAGTTGCTATAAAAAAAAAAAAACATCACGAACCACTCAATCAAAGTGTTGCCTCTACTGCCCTCTTAGTTTAGATAAGAAAACTCTTAATATGAAGAATAAAGATCTACAGTATTTACCAATTTCTTATGTTTTGTTCTAGCTTGGTAATGTCTATATACCCTAGGATAGATACATGTATAGTCGGGGGATTTGGTGCCGACATGACCAATGACTTTTTAGGCCTATATAAATTCAGAGTATCCTTGATTACCTTTTGTGTATATGTTTGTATTTGTTCACTTTATGTCATTTTTCTGAGCTGGTGGATATTGTTTGTTGACTGATGTGTCACTGTTGACGTTTTCTGAGAACACTTGTTTTGAATAGTTTATTTCCATTTTTGAAATTACCTCTTATAACAATAATAAATAAGTTTTTTTTTTTTATAAATGTGTTCCTTCATATATAATTGTTGATTTTCGTTAAATCTCTTGGCGGGAACATTAATTCTAAAAAGTCTCATTATAAGTTTCCATATTTAAAAACTTTCTTTTCTTATTCATTATGAATACATAGTAGTTTTTGTTAGAAAGTCATAATTATTTCATATGAAATTATAAGAAAAGTTGTATCTGTAAAAAATACGCCAGGAGACTGGTTTACCAAAATTTTTCCCGATTTCAGTCAATAAATACGCCCCAACCATTTTTGTTGTTTTCTGCCCAATTCGCGTGTTTATTTATTTATTCTCGACCTAACTATTCGGAAAGGGTGTACACAAGACCTTAAACAACAAAAAACATCTTGAAGAAACAACAACCTCTTAAAGTATGAAAAGAGTTGATATTGTACCTTTTCTTAAGTAAGGATCTGAACCACCATTGCTTATAGCTTTAAACGTCTGACCAACGCTTTTAAGCTTCTCTGCTTTGAACTTTTCAAACTGTGTATTTGTAATAATTCCATGGATTATATCGTTGCCAGTGTCCAACTCTAGAAATTCTGAAATCTTTTCAACTTCTTTGAAACAGTCCTGTAAAAGGAACAATTACATTGTATCAAACATTATCATGAAAACTACAGGATTGCTTATCATAGTTCGGGATTCAGTGGGCAAGTTTTGTTCTTGACACGCGATTGTTAAAAAGTTTACACATGTATAAATTGTTTAACTATGAAAGATATAAACTGGGAGAGATACGGACTATACACAATTATCAATATATATACGATGTAATAATTCTACCCCGTTTACCATATTAAATAATTAAAATAACATGAAATTACCTCACAACTTCATTTTCCGTCGAGGATGAAAATTTTAATGATATAAAAACAAGATAAGAGTCTTGGCATACTTTATTCGGATACTCGCGGAAATCTTCTCATAGTTCAACGAGAATATGAGAAAAGAACTCGGATGAAACCAAGCTTTCACCAATAGGTTTAAACAACTTGGATGTTGCACAAGAAATAACCTGAAAACATGGTTTCGAACCAGAGAACCTGGATGGAACCAAGGTTTGGAACCAAAGAACCCGGATAGAACCAAATTACATTCGGAAATTTCATAACTTTTTATCCCTTTAACGTATTTCGAAAATCATATATTTAGTTAGTGTATTTATATATAATATAATTAATATATAATTTACATTTTTATTTATATATCTATCTATCAATTGCACGTGATCAGCGAGTCGTTTCAAAGGATGGCAGTAAGATAAAATATAAAAAGAAGCAGTAATACTTACAGAGCTTCGTGACAATAAATTACGACAAACAAAACTTTTTAATTTGACAAACAAAATTTAAAAATTGACATACAGTGTTATGGGTGCTCAATTCAAATACTTTTTTAAAGTAATGTTTAACATTCAAATAAATGATGAAAAATTGATAATGTTTTTGCAGGTTAATAAATTTTTAGGCGAAAGTTGGACTTCTAAGTGGAAGTTTAGGGAAAAGCTGTACTATGAAAGATATTTGCAATATTAGCAAAGATATAATTGTCACTTTTCGCAGAAATTGAAATTGAAAGGGCAGAGACAAATGCTCACTATTTTTTTTGTACCAAAACTGTTTCTGCCCTTAAAACCCCTGCTCTTTTGTCTATCTTTTACAAAAAAACCCTCATTTTTCGATATACATATATATACACCCTTTAAACTTTTTTCAGAAAGGTTCAAAGTTAGGTACACTAAGAAATGTACTTGAAATCCAGTAAAAAGTAATGCGAATTTTAAAATATTTTGTATTGTAAAGGCAGTAAGAAAATAGAAGATATTTTATATAAATTACTATTTTGTACTTGTTGACCTTACAAGACAAGACTTGAATGGTCTTTACTATCTCCTCCAATTATCTTTTTGGTGAATTTTTATACCTCGTTACTTTGTGAGTTCTGCACTTAAAGTATTAACAATCAATTTGCAGACAAGCAGGTTTTCGAAGTAAATATAAACGTTCGCAAAATATATATCCTGGTACAGTGTACATGTAATAAAAAATATGATAATGGTAGGAAACCCAACCGAATTCTCTGTACTGTATGTACAAAATGTAAAAAATACGAAGGGCTGTGGATTATGCATCGGCTAATTTCTTTCACGGCTATCGTTTTTAGTTGACAATATTTACATCTGTAGAATGGTATTAACAAACTGCGGCTCATACACAATCTGTACAAGAAAATTTACGTATCAGTTGGCATTAGAGAGTCCAGATACTTTGAGATTAGCGTCAATAAATTTTAGCTTAACGGAGAGTATTGATACATCTACTAATATTTTTTGTTATTGTATAGCCTGTACGTATATGAATTGAGAGCATCTTAAATATACTTAATAGAAGCGAGAATTGGAAATACACACAAAATGATACTTTTACACTCGTAGAAAAGGTTGAATGTTGACAATATCTTTTCATGTTTAAGAAAATGTCAAAGAAATTTGTGTCCTTGCTTCAAAACTACATTTGTACTTACATTTTCAAATTATTTGAAAATAGCCACTTTTAATCCATGTTTTCATATTACAGAAACATAGTATATATCCTTTGAAGATCTTCTCTGAAATCACAGAGCCAATTGGTACCAGACTTTGTTGGAATGGTCCTTTCAAAAAATTATTCGATGACCCAGACCGTCAACCAATAGCCATCAAAGCCGAAATTACTTTAAAATAACACCTTATTTGACAATCTGAGTAGAAAGTAACCAAGACTAGCATCGATGGTCTTTCTGTTATACTCTTTCAAAATTATGCCCAGGACCCGGACTGTCCGCCAAGACTCAATGGCCAACAACGCGGAATTTAGTTTAACGTAGGACCCTAGGTGGGTTTGCAAGAATCGTCTATCAGAGCTCAAGATACATTTGTCATCCCCGGCAGGAGAATTCAATCAAAATGTCATATTTATATCTATTTGCCAAAGAAGATATAACGTATAATTTACGACTAAATATAATTTCTTATGAATTCATAAATCTATTTATCTTTTGGGATTATAAGATATATTAAATTAAAAAGTTGAATAAATTATCTAATAAACGTTATCTAGCACCGGTTTCATAAAAATTCTCGAACTGAGTTTTACTCAAAAGTCTGATTTTTCTTTAAACGGAATTTTCACCAATTTGGTCAACATTTGAGTTGAAGATAAGTGGGGAAATTCTGAAAATTAAGGTGTATTGTGAACTCAGGCCTTGTATCTTATAGCATAAACGCTATCTCGTTAAAATTATCCAATTATTACACCTGATATTTCGTAACTTTTAAAAACAATTTATTTAAAATAATAAATCACCAATTAGTGTAGATTCGCAGTAACCTTTCCACGGATATATCATCTTCGGTCCATAAACAAAAAAAGAACGCTCGACTTTATACATCTAGGTTCGATTATATGTTTCAATTTCGTACGGTTCAATATGTAGTCTATCTTTTTTGCATTTGGTCATGAATAATAATTGAGCATTTTATGGAAATAAACTTTTACAACAGTTCAGTACATTATAAAATGCATTATTACACACCGATATAATTTATCAAATCATCAAGGACACAGCTGAAGGTTTTACTGGTATATCCAATTGGGTTTGGGGATGTATGTAAAATTGGTTGATGGACTACACGGTATCAACATGGATTTTAGCACTCAGTTGCTTGTATTTCGAAATACAGTCGTGAAACTTTAAGGATTACAATACTTCATGCATTATTCTATTCTTTGATATTTTTTCCACATACTTGGTCATTTTGGCATTTGAATGATTTTCAACAGTTTGCGTTCTTGTTTCTACTAAATTTACCATCGAATTTATATGTAAATTGTTTTTTAGCGGGAAGGTTGAATTTACCGCGCCAGCCTGGGTTCATGAAAACCCCAAATCACGCCTCGCATTGGATTCGCCCATGCTTCTCATGTGTTTGCGCTTTTTCGGCTAATGGCTACACAACCAAAGTTTTTGCTCGCTTTTCCCACCCACCCTCCCAGTAGCATTACCGAGGGTGTTAAGCTCCATTTCCACAAATTGCGTTGTGGACTTTTACGTTACTTCCTGTTATTATTTCGGATATGTATGTTTGTAATTTGGAGGGTTTGTTTGCTTGGGGGTACCAAGCGTTAATAAATTTTGCCACATCTCTTGTTGTATATATATATATTCATACCCAGTGAGGTAAAAAATTTAACAAGTATACATTGACTTCCCTTTAATTAAGCCGCTTCCATATGTAGTATAGGCAATCGACATGCACTTGAAGTTGACACCATTTTCCGTTTTATAATACTATTTATCATTATTACAAAGTTTAATACAATCAAAGTCTCTATTTCTATTTCTATTATATGTAAATCCAAACATTACGAATATTTTTTTTTCTCAGTTTTTTAAGTATTCGCCCGTAATCAATGTGCCGTTAAGTGTAACGCTTTTTCCGCCTGTTATTGTGTAATTAAGAAGTTTGAGCCAAATAATATGAAAACTGGAAATATAGGGACCACTAACTACAGGTCCAGCTGAATTCCACACATTTCCACATTTAAGCGGCACTTTCGGGTCAGCATTTCGAATTTGTTTTTTTTCTGATTTTTTCTTTCTTTTTTCTATTTTTTGTCCGTACGCGTTTAAAACATGTTCTTAACTGCATGTAGAATTCAAATGCCTGTGGCCTGTCTGGAAGATACCGATAGGGTCGTCATTGGAAATAATTTGTACTCTAATAAACTAGACTTTCTTTCATTCAGAAACAACAACAAATGATGATAAAAATAAAGAAATACATATTTAACAAAGTAAGACCAGTTTTTTTCAAAACAACCGAAAAATGCCTCAGTATATAGTAATGGTAAATCTTCACGCCAACTTGTCTGGTTATAATTTTTTTTACAATATACTGAGAAATTTCAAAATTTGTGGGATGTGATTTGATGAAGTTATTCCCGTTTGGGATACACACAATCATGGATGCAAAATCTGTTCGAACAAATATTGTCTATGAAAGAGATTGAAAATTAGTTCAGAGCGGATTGTGCAGATATACTCGTATGGAAATTGACTAGATTCAGGTATTTCACATCCCATCTTTTATGGTAATATTCTATACAAAGCACCAAAATGTCATCATTCACTTGAAAAGCTAACCAAACCTTTAAACAGACTTACCCACAAAGGATATAGATACGATACTGTTGTCAATTCGTTAAAGATGACATTTTTTGGAATTAATATTGATTCAGTCATAGGGTCTTTGCATCGGAAAAAAACACATTTATTCTAAAATCAGTTGGTGGCAGATACGGGTTATGTTCTTTTCATATAATTTATTATGGCATGATACTAAACCGCTACCGGGAGGTGTGGCTGATTTTCTATATGATAAAGACATACTCTTTCGATCAGTTTAATTGAGGTCTGGAGCTGGCATGTCAGTTATTGCTAGTAGTCCTTTGTTATATATATTGATCATTGTAATTTTTCTTAGTTTCTTCTGTTACCTTATTTAACATCGGACTCGGACATCTTTTGAAGTGAGTTTTACTGTGCGTATCGCTGTGGGTTTGTTTATTCCACATTGAGATCTCACAAAATATGTTTAACACTGCTGCATTTTTGTGGTTGTCCCAAGTCAGGAACCTATAGTCTTGTGTGTTTTTTGAATTTTGGTTCATTTGTATGTTTCGGAGCTTAGTGTGACGTCCATTTTGCTGAACTAGTATGCATTATTGTTTAGGGGCCAACTGAAGTGCTGGATTTTCTCGTCACGTTGAAGACCCATTTGTAGCTTTGAGCTGTTTTCTGCTCTTTGGTCGGGTTGTTGTTTCTTTGAAACATTCCACGTTTCCATTCTGTATTCTAGAATTGAAAAAACTCCCTAAGGAAATAATAGTACATCGAATCACATTCCTGGAATTTTTAAATAAAGCAGAATAATGTGAACTTTTCACATTTTCAATTGTTACGCATGAGAGAGATATAAGCAGTTACGCATGAGAGAGATAAGCAGTAACGCATGAGAGAGATATAAGCAGTAACGCATGAGAGAGTTAAGCAGTTAGGCACGAGAGGGATAAGCAGGCGTGATATTGTGTGCGAGAGTAACAAATACCTACGCACGGGGGGTCAGGTCCGTAATTTGTCCCTTGTCCGGGAAGAGACAGTAAATCGGGCGGAGATTTGAATATCGCAAAATAATTCCGTCGCGATAAGAAATATGGGGAAAGTCTATAAGACCGAATTCAAAACTAATGGCAAACTCGTAACAATTTTACAGAGTAACAATAGACACAAAAAAGAAACAACCAAAAAAAGAATAGACAGTAACCTATAAAAAATAATTGGAACAAGACAGCACAAACATAACTAATCTATGATTACAAAGTTCGCCTCGTTTCCCCAATTTGCTCCGTAAACCTAATACAAAAATTACACTTCTAAACATTTCAAACAAATATGATTTAAATACAACAAATACAAAAAACATAAGATCCTTTCACCAAGTATTGAACTCGGACCTATTTAACAAGTATACATTGACTTCCCTTTAATAATGCCGCTTCCATATGAAGCCAATGAAGCGCGATAAGTAGGTCTGAGTGACCTAATTTTGATGGGAGGCTGTATTACTCCCCGAGATGCATCTTACAACAAGTAATATTATTGTAGGTCGCTTGGTATCGGAGAACTGAACTCGGACTTAAGACTTAACCTAAGTCAAAGAAGCGAGATAAGTAGGTCAGATTGACCTAGTTTTGGTGGGAGGCTGTGCGGTTACTCCCCGAGATGCACCCTGACACACCAAGTAATAATATTGTAGGTCCCTTGGTATCGGAGAACTGAACTCGGACCTAAAACTTAACCTAAGTCAATGAAGCGCGATAAGTAGGTCTGCGTGACCTAATTTTGGTGGGAGGCTGTGCTACTCCTCGAGATGCATCCTCGCGACTAGTAATATGATTTTAGGTCACTTTGTATGTTAAAACTGATTTTTGGCATTAAACTTAAAAGCCAGTCAACCGTGTAATATGGGTCATGTGACCTTCATCTTATGTCACATGGTCAGTCCATTAAACGTCCTCCTGAACACAAAGATATATCACCCTATGTCAACCAGTAACTGAGAACTTGCTGTGGACGCGCGGATGCGCACGCGGGCGTGGACACCGGGGTACTCCATAAGGTTACAATGTACAATTAGAAGGTTAAGGGACGAGATCAAAAGTTCAATGTAGGATAAAAAACTTAATTCAAGTAGTTTGGGGGGGGGGGGTAAAAATCGCTGTTTTGTTATCCGACATTGATTTTCGGATTGAAAAACACGGATTCAAGTGATGTCTCAGTCAGTATACAGAACAAACATACATTGTTGAGGAAAAACAGGACCCATGATACAAAAAGTATACTCTCAAAGCATATGCCAATATTGGTCAATAAATTTTTCCAAAATTAAGGTAAGAGGAAGGGGGGGGGGGGGGGTGGGGGTCAGTGAAAAAACTATGTGAATTAAGTTTTTTATCCTACATTGAACTTTTGATCTCGTCCCTAACTGGGCGCATATGAAGAGATAATTGAACCACAAAATGAATATCACACTCGCTTCCGATTAGTCAATATCATATTAATTTGTAAATGATTTAAAACGAGAGTGGGTCTTTATTCGAAATTAATATTCTAAATCTAACTATTTCAAATGAATGTGTAAAAATGTGTGAAAATTTAAGATTTAAATGGTGGACTCCCGGATTTTCGGGAAATTACATTCCCCCTTTTCAAGCTTATTTTCAGGCAAGAAAAGCAACGGGAACATAATTATATTTTAAATTGTTCTACATTATTCCGTTACACTTCCACTACAACGAAATGCTATAATTTTTCTATAAATGTATATGGAAATTTATTAAATTTTATTGCATATTGGGAAACAACATTGAACGGCTAACTGTTGTTTGTAACCATTGGGCCCCTCAACTCTGATGTTGCGGCCTTAATTTTTATTTTCATTTAAACCAATTAAAAATCATGATTGACACAGATCCTGCATTTTTTTCACACCTTAAGTGATCTTGTCTTTATTTTGCCAAAATCCCGGTCGTGCCTTTTTATGTCAAATTCGATCCTAGACCCCCCCCCCCATAAAAATCAAATTGTATGCAACGCACCTGCTAGAGTTGCCTCCCGTGCTTTGATTATTAAAATGAATACACAAATACATACGCGATAAATTATTTATGCATAAGAAATGGTTATGCATATAAAGTACTTACTATTATTGAAAATTTTAATCTCTATTTTTGTATGAAATTTAAAAGGGTAATTTTGAATAGTTGCAAAATGTTAAGGTATTGAATGACGAATTATTTTTTGTGTCGAACGTACTTCCGCTGTTGACGTGGGTTGTTGTAAGTCACATTGTAATCTACCTGTAAACAATTGGGCTAAGTGTAGGTAAATTCATTACTCAGTGGGTGTATTTCGTTCAGAATGGAGGAGGACGTTCGAGATAAAATGAGAACAATATTCGATGTCTGTGATGAGAATAATGAAGGATTTATAACTATCGATCATTTTAAGAATTTAGCCAAGGAACATTTCGGGACAGAATCCGATGGACAGGTAATGGATGGTTTAGTCAATATTGACAGGTGATGAAGTCATTATTGACAACCATAAAGTCATTTAAAACACCAGCTGCTATTTGTTTACCTCATTTTTGATATGGTTGTTTTACTACTTCTTATTTTTGGTAGTTTCAACCCGGTAAATTTCTTAGATTGATAGCTTCCTGGTTGTGTTATGTACATGAAAAAATATGTTCCCAAATTAAAGTACCAGCATGTGTTCCAATGATTTGGCCATATTCTTAACACAAAAATTAATCAATCTTCTTCCACTTAATTTTTAATAAAAAATTTGAGACGACTTGAAATTTATACAAGCTTTCAGTGATTTACATTTTGACAATGTTTTTATGTTCAGGCAGGGATCATACAATACTATCTTCATATACAGTTCCTGGTTCAGGCAAAAGAAATTGGGAAGTCTTTTGCTTTTGGTTTTCTTTTCAAGAGAGATTTTGTGGGTTTTGTATTAAAATATCCAATGATAAAAACTCTCTGAATTATTATAGTTACATATAATTGGATTTTGTAGTTGACAATAAACATGTTATAAAGGTCAGGGTAAATATTGTTTTTTTGTAGGGATAAATTAAAGGACAATTAGAATTTATATCTCCACAATATATATACTTAAATGTCAAGCATTGCCTCAAGCCTATTGTAAGATTATCTTTCTATTGAAAATATGTTATGCCTGTTTTATATGGTCTTTAATGCTGCTATTCTATTCATTAAATGTTACAATTAAAACACCATTGTACTATACTGTAAATAGAACACCCTTAAAATACTGTCACTTCCATATGTACAAAAAGTTTGAAAATAAATACTTCATGTTTGTTTGCACCTTGATTGTATTGTGAAATTATAAAACTTATGGTGTGCCAAAAACATCAAATGAAAAAGAATTTATATAAATTAATGCTACAAAAATGTGTTTAATATCTATGGACCTTTTCTTGGGTGACATTTTTTTCATTTTTAAAAATCACAAAGAATAATGTAATACACAAAATTTAATCAAATTTAACTGTATGTGGAGATAATTTTTTTTTGTTGGTCTGTTAAGATATACATGTTGATGTGGCAGAAATTTGTTTGTTCAGTAAAAGCATTTTTATAAATATTTACTATTTTCTTTGTTATGCTATATTAGCTAGGTTCTTTTTAACTAGCTAGCTGAAGTGAAAATTTAATTTTCGATTAACGCCATACCCAGAAATATACAAGTTTGGAAGGATTACAAATGACATATAGTAAGATTAGAATTTCAATACTTTTCTTCGTATAAATATAAAGCCGAAACCCAAAAAATTAATTGTATAAAAGACTGTGCCAAAAATAAGAATAGTTTCTGTTCTTTAATGCTTGGAAATGAATTAAAAATCCAAAACTTATTGCACCTCTGTTTAAAACTACAAAGATAAAATTAAAAGAATTCTGTAACATACTAGTCAAAACCTCAGTTCCTTTTGCAGTCCTTGTTATGACCTGTTGACCTAATCAAAATTCCAGAAACAACTTATTTTCGTCTAAAAAAACAGATAGGGGAGGAGTTTTAGAGAAATTTTAAATATAATAGGTGAATAGATGGATTGGGGTGATGACAGTAACCAAGAATGTAAAAAAAAGAAAGAAAGGGCAAAGTTGCCTTGAAATGAATTATTTTAAATGAATGTATAATATCCATGGTATCTGAACCTCTTATTCCTTATTAAAAGTAATATTTCAGGACTTCTAACAGTAGTGATGAAATTGGCTATATGTTATTAATGTACATTAAATCTACCTGATATTAGAATGGTATGGAATGGAGAATCTGAAAGTCTTTTTTATCTGGCTTTCCGTATTTTCATTAATTGAGTCACCCTGGCGTCCACATGCCTGTGCTCTCAATTACTAGTTGACATAGGGTCATGTATTTTTGTGTGCAGGTGCATGTTGCAGAGATCGACATAAAGTGAAGATCACATGATCCATGGTTGACTTGCTTTTAAGTTTTATGTCAGAAATCAGTTTTAACGTACAAAGTGACCTACAATCATATTACTTAGTGTGAGGATGTATTTTGGGGAGTACCACAGCCTTCCACCAAAATTAGGTCACTCTGACCTGCATATATCATGCTTTATTGACTTAGTTTTACGTCCAAGTTCAGTTCTTCGATACCAAGGGACCTACAATCATGTTACTTGGTGTGAGGGTTCATCTCGGGGAGTAACATAGCTTCCCACCAAAATTATTACACACTGACCTACTTATCACACTTCATTGACTTAGGTTAAGTTTTATGTTCAAGTTCACAAGTTCAGTTCTCTGATACCAAGGGACCTACAATCATATTACTTGGTGTGGGGTTGCAACAGTCTCCCACCAAAATAAGGTCATTCTGGCCTACTTATCACACTTCATTGAGTTAGGTTAAGTTTTACGTCTGAGTTCAGTTCTCCAATACCAAGGGACCTACAATCATGTTACTTAGTGTGAGAGTGCATCTTGGGGAGTAACACAGCCTCCCACCAAAATAAGGTCATTCTGACCTACTTATTGCACTTCATTGAGTTAGGTTAAGTTTTACGTCTGAATTCAGTTCTCTGATACCAAAGGACATACAGTCATATACTAGGTGTCATGGTGCATCTTGGGGAGTATAACAGCCTCCCACCAAAATTAGGTCACTCTGACCTACTTATTGCACTTCATTGACTTAGATTAAGTTTTATGTAGGAGTTCAGTTCTCTAATACCAAGCGACCTACAATCATATAACTTGGTGTGAGGATGCATCTCGGGGAGTAACACAGCCTCCCACAAAATTAGATCACTCTGACCTATTTATCGCGCTTCATTCACATTTGTACTTAGGTTAAGTTTTACGTCAGAGTTCAGTTCTTTGATACCAAGCAACCTACAGTCATATAACTTGGTGTCAGGGTGCATCTTTGGGGGTAATACAGCCTCCCACCAAAATTATGTCACTCTGACCTACTTATTGCACTTCATTGCCTTAGTTTAAGTTTGACGTCAGAGTTCAGTTCTCGGATACCAAGTGACTTTCAATCATATTACTTGCTGTAAGGGTGCATCTCGGGGAGCTACAAAGCCAGGCACCAAAATTATTGGGGGAACGAGTTGACTTTGTAATCGTAGATTTCTGGTTTTTACAGGTACACTGAACAATATTAGTAAATACATAATGTATTGGTACTTACTTGTTGGTGTGTAAAGTAAAACTATTCAAGAAGTTTTTTTCATTCACTTTTAATATATTTCAAGTTTAAGTGGATTGTCCAAAAATCATGTTATTAGTTAGGCCAAATATTTGTGTTTAAGGTTACCCTATCTCCCCTAACCCATTTTCTTCCCATTTTAGGACAAAAATGTCGCTGATATAATTATTTCCCTAATAAAATATCTGCTGACCATTTTTTTCTCCCATAGGGGTCTATGTAAAATGATTTTTCAAAATAAAATGATTTTCCTACCTACCTGCCCTATTTTTTGTCACAATTTAGCCTTAAACAGACGTATATTTTGTTTTGGCCTTATAAAAAAGAGATATTAAAAAATATGGAGACAACAATCCTGAAACAGAATCCAAAAAGCAGAAAAGCATTCTGGAAATGAATTTATGTGGATCTTAACAGGTTTTTTTTACCTGTTGTGTTACCAGTTGTAACTATTTGTGATCTTGACCCCAACAGCAGAATTTAGGTGCTCTATTTACTTACCTTTTTTATGTGACAGGACATATATATATATATAAAAGAACTCTACAAATTTTCAGGAGATTATTGGTATAATCCAGCTTTTGGACCCAGATGGAAAAGGAAAAATAAATTTTGAAGAATTTTGTAGTGGCGTTCAACAAATAACAGATTTACGTTCTCCGACCAGTACACCAGGTAAGGCCAAGTAAACTTAATAAGTAGATTATCATTCAGATTCCCCAAAAAAATATGGGGTGGATGGGAGGACTTTATTTCTTATTTTGTAATAAAAATATAACATTCAGAAAACGAATTGAAATTATATGTTTTTGGACTTAAGGGGGTAGGCCTGGGGTATGGGAGATAACTCCTATTTATGTTTTTTTTCTTTGACGTCAAACAATAGGAATGACGTGGCATTACTATGACGTACAAAATTTCCTCGCATTAGACGAAGTGAAGAGGTTCGGTAAGGGGCATCTCCGTAACGAATCTAAAACTTTCTCGAAATATATTTGCAAAATCGATAATTACGTAGGATTTGATATATTGATGAATTATTGTTTAACATCTCTCCGACCAGTACACCAGGTAAGGCCAAGTAAACTTAATAAGTAGATTATCATTCAGATTCCCCAAAAAAATATGGGGTGGATGGGAGGACTTTATTTCTTATTTTGTAATAAAAATATAACATTCAGAAAACGAATTGAAATTATATGTTTTTGGACTTAAGGGGGTAGGCCTGGGGTATGGGAGATAACTCCTATTTATGTTTTTTTTCTTTGACGTCAAACAATAGGAATGACGTGGCATTACTATGACGTACAAAATTTCCTCGCATTAGACGAAGTGAAGAGGTTCGGTAAGGGGCATCTCCGTAACGAATCTAAAACTTTCTCGAAATATATTTGCAAAATCGATAATTACGTAGGATTTGATATATTGATGAATTATTGTTTAACATCCAGTGGCAATTATGAAATGCATATCACGAAGAACGTAGTATTTGAACAACTGTACGTTCGGTGTCCAGGGATTACGCTAATCTATTTACTTACCAGTTATAAACAGACAAAGTTCCAAGACATGTTTTATTCCAAATAAAAATCAGATATACCCGAGCATTACCATAATAATTGCGTTATTAAATAACATGGATTATTTACCCCCACCCTTATGGAATGGTCTATCTTTTTTATTTATTTTTGTAAATAATCAAAATTTTATGAAATCGATTTTTTTTTCTTTTGAACATTTGGTCAAAATGTTCTACTGGATATATTGAACATCGAAATATGTTGGCTTATCAAAGTGAATGAGGAAAACTGGACTAAATTAAATCATATTAAATTGAAGATATATAATTGTCAGGTATATTTATATTTTACACCACACCGGCAATACTTACCCTTGCAAATCATTTTTTTTAAATAATAATAATAAAAAAAAAACGAATTGTAATACAAATGAAAAATAATACATAATAATAGATTATTTATTGGTAAAAAGTTTTGCTGGTAAATTCGTCTATGTGACACAGGGTTCCATTTTAATGTGCAGCTTTTGCGAACGAGCTCGTAGAAAGCCCGTGCGGATTTTATCTCTTTTAAAGCCAGTCAAGATGGGAACAATAAACAGAAAATTCAAAACTTTTAGAAAAATTTATAGAACTATACCTGTTGTTTACTTCCGCGGCTTTCGGATGTATTGACTACCCCGGGAGAATAAATTTTTCGAAGAAATTTGTCTTTGGTTCATGATTTTTCGATATAACGCGATTTCAGGGTTTTTTTCTTTTTTTGCTCTCATTCTTCTCTTTTCCTCTCGCAGCTTTACCTTTCCTATTTTGTATTTATAAAAACTTTTAGTCACTGGCGATTTAACCATCATATTTTGTAATTTGTTAGATTTAGGAGAATATCAAGTCTTTCATGAGAGTCTATATTTTTTCTGTAATGTTTTTTAGATCATGTATTTTATAAACAAAACCCAGTTTTGACAAATAAAAGTAAACTTACAAAACTATCGCCGTGGGCGCCGTGGTTTAGTGGTCAGCGCATCGGACTACGAAGCCGAAGGTCCCTAGTTCGATTCCCGTTCGATATAAAAATTTCAAGGATCAAATTTGCGACTGGACTTATCGACACCATTTGCGAGGATGGTTTCGGTATACGATGCTAATCCGTCAGATTGGGACGAAAATTTCTGTCCCGTGTTAAGGAAGGGAAACACCATTAGCACGTTAAAAACTCCTGTGTACATGTCGAAAAAGAGTATGCTAAAATGCCGCTACAGGGGCCTCTCTCGCACCCGCCAAGTGGAGAGGGATTGGTATAAGTTGGTATCACTTGTTTCCCAATCCACTATAAAGAAATAAGTTTAAAAGTATCACAGGACTTAAGAGAGAATGCTTGGTTTTCAGACATAATAATTATATTTTCTTTAAATTTATTTCCGTTTATAATATAAGTCATCATCGTCTTCTATTCAATCTTCTTCGCGTTCTTTGAACATATAGAATAGGTTTATACTCGATAACGTTAGGAACGATAACTCTTATCGTAACGTCGTATTGTAACGTAATGACGTCCTACCTTAAAAATTGATCGAGTATTTTGTGAAAACTTGTGGTTAGAATTTCATAATTTTTTGTCATATGACACACATATATATGATATTTTTTGTAACAGTTTTTTGTAAAAATTAAACGACAGGATTTTTTTACAGCAGTGTTTGAATATTGAATGAGGCAACTGAAAATGAACGAAATTCCTAACATGTCTGGTACTTTTTACCTTTGGATTTTGATATAAAGAGTGAATTTTACGATCATATTTCATTTTTGATTAAGACTATATCCCTGTTCTTCAGTTCAACAATTATAACTATTTTTCATCAAACATATGTGCTATGAGAGATAGTAATATTAATTAACTTGTGTCATCTCCTAGAATGAAGGGTACCCCTTAAATGCCCATTTTCAATGAACCTTGTGAAGGAAACGTGTGGTTGAATTTCAACAAAATTTTCTCAGGTGGTGTATTGAGACATATATAATGCATTACGAAAATATGAAAAAAATTAAACGAGTGGAAATTTTTGGCCTAACCCAGGCCTACCCCCTTAAGATGCAAGGTATTTTAATTGATACATGTATATAGATAGAAGTGAAACAACACAAAAACAGTCATGAAAACCATGTTTACAAATGAATGGATGTTGAAGTGATAGTGTAAGAATACGTTCAGGTCAGGGGCAGACACGAAAAAATTAGGGAAACGATTTATGTAAAAAAAAATTAAAAATTGTGGCAGCTGGATTTTTGAGGGGTAGGCAGGGATGATAATCTATTAATTAATTTCAATTGGCCTAAAGTAAATGTTTTAGCTTGGTTTTGATTTATTGGGGTTTTGAATGTACATGTATGTCATATGTTTTGTTCTTATTATGAATGTTGTATTGTACTCTATATGTTTGTACATATATATGCTTTCAACCCTTACGGGTACAATTATGCATTTCTAAATAAAGTTATAAGCCAAATTATCCTTAGCATGTAAGTTAGATGTTTTAACTTGAATAGTCTTGGGCCTCTCAGAATTATATGTTTTCATAGCTTGTACTTTTCTTTATATTTTTGATTTGGGTGAAGTAATTAATATATACAAGTCTGAATACTGTATTAAGGGTTTTATAATCTGACAAATATTATCTTTCTGTTCATAATTGATTACAGTATGGTTAACTGATAAAACCAAGGACACATATATCCATTTAAGATTTCACACAAATTGGCAACATATGCATAAAAATGCATAGTCTCCATTAGAACCCTAAAGTTTGATATGTTGAAGAACAGTGAGGATATATTTTTTTAACTCTGTTTTTTATTTTCACTGATTTTGAAGAAGTTATCAAATTTCTGAAATAAGTGAAATTTTAAAAAATTGAAGATTTTCACATTCACTATAGTTATAGTATTCAATTAATACTTACCATCTGTAAAGTCTAATTGGTTTACATCTGTGACTGTTTTAACAATTAATTAGATTTAAACAGCAGGTGCCCCCAGTCTCAGGTTTGTTAGCACTGTTAATAAGGATGTTTAATCTGACACACCCTAAGGGAAATCCTATAGAGACTAATTGATTATACAACAATGGTAGATAAAGTATTATTTCTTGACCTTAAACCAGTGGGAAAAGATTTTTAGACCAATCAGCTTTAAGGTTGTGAATTGTACTCATGCAAGTGAGTTGATGTTCACTGAAGTTTTTGTTTCAAATTTCCATGTTGGAAGTTGTATTAGTTTAACTGCTGTTTTGATCCTGAAAAAAATTAAGTGATGATGACCTGTCCTGGGTCAGTTTGTCACTTTGTCAAGCTTCTTGTGGACAAATTCCTAAAACTTCTCAAAAGAAAGTTTGGCTATGGGACCAAAAAGACAGATATTCATATAGAACAGTCTACACAAACACTGAAGAGGAATTTTTATCCTCGTCAGAAACGGAGAAAAGTTTCAAACAGTGTGAAAACTGGAGTTTTTACATCATCGTGTAATTGTCATAATAAATGTGTGGTTGTTCATGTTAACGATCAAAAGAAAGTCGGAGGAAAAATTCCAATTCAAAACAAAGGTAAAATATTATAGCCCTTTATAGAATTGAAGAGACACATAAACAGCAATTTTCACAAACAAATTTTGTGTTAAAAGTATGATAATAACTCAAGTTTAATTGGTAGAAATGGTTCCAGTGTAAAGTATTGTAAAATTGTTGACTCAAGACAGAAACTTACTGGGCTATATTGTATACATTCATTGCCCCTGCAGTGATATATCTATCTTATGTTCTATATTTAAACATGATTTGTATTAATTTTAATTTTCAGTTCAGAAAAAAGACCCATTTTCGACATTAAATTTCGATCTTTTAGGAGATGTATCACCCACTGAGGTAAGTTTTTGTTCATATAAAAGTTATTCAATCGTTTATGGTAGATAGTAATTGGCATTTTGCATTTATATCAAACATTTCATTGGCACTAGCATACATGTATATATAATAACTGCATACAATGTGAGTAGCAATATCTACTGTCCCAGTGAGTTATTTTTTTTCCGATAAAATATATTTTAAAATTTTAAATTGTCTTAAGTATAATTCTTTCGTTCAATATTGCTTTTTATGTTGTATATATCCATACATATATTGTGAACAAAATATACATTTTGTGGAAAAAATAATAATTTGTTGACAGTTGGCATTACTCACTGCATCAGACTAACCCAAAAATTGAATAAACATTATTAATTATTAAATAATTGTCTAGTATATAAGTCAAAAATTAGACTTAAAATACAACAATATACATAGCATGTCATTTCTCAGAATTGTCATTTATTTTCTAGTTAATCCCATCTTCTAAGACCTAATTACCACTTCAAACTCCAGGTATAATCTCTAATTCCACTTTTCTTCACACTGTGAAAAAGACAGTTTCATAATATTTCAGTTGATCTCCATTCCATGTTAAAAATTAATCTTAAGCTAGTGCAGGAAATGTATGGACATAGTCCAAGTAAATTGGCATGGTTCCATTGTCTATTTGGTAATTTATACATGTATGACCTACATGTATTTCAGGAGTATACCATTTGTGACATAAAAAGATTATTTCAAAGCTTATTGTTTCTATTGACCTACATGTATTTGAAGAGTGATATAAAGATCATTTAAATTCTGTATATGCCAAATATTTAGTTTGTTTGTATGACAAAAGGTGATAAAAATCTCTAATATTTTTGTCCTTGTTTAAAGACTTGGTGTGGGTATGATGATTATGTGATAGGAGAATATCCTTGATCTATAGTAAACTGGATTAACATACTTTATAGATAAGAGTCAGTTATTAAGTGACCACAATTATTATAATGGATTGTATATGTAACAAAACAGATATTAGATCAAAAACATGTATCATTGTTTATGTATGGGATAAAACCTGATTTGTAAACAATGCTTTCATGTAATGGATGAATAAATACTTAAAAAATTTCTAATGAGTCCTGAATATGTAATTTTTGTTGTTAAAAGGTGTCGACTATTTTCAAGTTAGTTATTGCATTTTTTTTGTAATGCACATTCATTAGTTCAAATACTTATACATGTTGTCTGATCTCAAACAAAATTGATAAAAATTTGTCTTATCCTGATTCTTTGATTGGAAGCTAGATCACACTGGCCGGAGTTCACAACACATACACATGTAAGAAAATGCCAGTCTTTTAGTTATTGGTTCATCAAGTTATCTTCTACATTATGCACCTTCTTACATTTAAAGTTTCAAATATTGTTCCTGATTCAGTAACTACTAGGTCACTAGACATTCAATTTTTTAACGTATGCAGAGAAGATTGTACTGCAGTTGTACAAGTAGGATGTCTTGTGACCCATATTTCATGCATCACTGGCTTTGACTAAAGTTGAGAATGCAGATATTAGATTAGGTCACCCTGGTCAACTAGTCTGCATCATAAGATTTGTGTCAAGTTCATGTTGCTAAATTACCCCATTCTTTATATAAGCTACACAAAGACTCAGGTTTATAAAACATAAAGATATATTAATTTTTTTTATTGTGTAATTACTGTTTTCATTTATTTGAATAAACTATTGACAGGTGATAACGAGATAACATTAATCTGTACTTTTGCTGATTATTTAATTAAAATTAAGGCTATCATTTATCAAATTTAACAATATTTGTTTGTGAATAGAATATAAGGTCATTTGGAGGTTCATTTTACCTTTTGTTTTCTTTGTTTATCCAAATCATTATGACATGATTGTACTGATTGACAGAAATGATATTTGATATATATATTATTACTCCACTTTTTATTGTAATAATGGGAATCAAATTACTACATGTAAATAATTAATTGTACAGGTACAGAAATATAACATATGACTATAAATAGGAGATAAAGTTTTATTACCAGTTCCTTCTCCTTGTGGGATTCCAGATCTGAATAAATCATGTCTCAGATGTCTGTTATATCAGAAAATTTTTATTTTCTTATTTCATTTTTTTGTTCTGGAAAAGACCACCAGTGGCAAAAATTACTTATGGTTAAAATTGGTATATTTTCACACTTTTTGTTAAAATAATTTGGAGGTGAAGGAGAGAATATTTTTATGATTAACATATCCTGTGGTGGAGAATATTATAGGATGCTCCTAGTTCACATTTCGCAGTAATTAAAATATATTATTTTATGTTCTTTGTTAATTTTTTTTGGAAGGGGTTAGGGGGGTGGAGGATTAGAATTTCTTATATGCTCTGTTAATATTTCTTGGAACAGAAATATAGTTGTTTTGTTTGTACAACTATGTTGTCCTGAAGTAAAGTTGTACATTTAATGTTGTGGATGAGTATTTGAGAAAAAAAAGAAAGTCGGTAGTTTCTAGATAGATATAAAGAGTGCTAGATATTAGTTTCTAGATAGATATTAAGATTGCTAGATATTAGTGCACTATGTGTACCTTGACCTCATTTTCTTGGTCCATTAAGCAACAGCAAGTTTTTGTCAATGAGTGATATTTTGTATGATATTTGGTCCAATCAATTTACCAAGTTATTATTCAGCCTTGATATCTGACTAATATCTTGTTGATTTCCTAATACTCATTAATACTAATAGCATTTATTCTGTCTTGGAATGTTATGGTTAATATGTTTTTTGTTGACCTAAAATTTGATAATGACAGAGGAAATAAATGTCCTATTGCCTTAACTGGTCCACGTAAAACAAAAATATACTCATGTTAGGAACAATCCTCTTCAATTTGGATTCATCATTCCAGCTTATTTCGATGTTTGCCCTTGTAATTTTTTGTATCAAAAATTTTACAAATGTCAGAAATTCATGTATATCACAACAACATGTGTAGATATAACTTGGCAACAGAAATGAAATACAGGTATATAAATTCAGGAAGTGAAATATAGCTGTTTTGTCTCACTGAGCATTATTTCAGTTTCTCTCAGACATGAATTTAAATTTGACATTTCTTTTGTAAGGATCTAGCATTAAACCAATCAATCAAAAGTTAAATATTCAACAAATCATGAGTCATAAATTGTCATACATGTGGATCGAATTTTGAACTGTTCATAATAAAGGGCTGAAATATATGAAACTTGTCTTAGCTCATATTTGTCACTAACAATGTTTCATGTCATTTTTAGCTCACATGACCCAAAGGGCCATGTGAGCTTTTGTCATCACTTGGTGTCTGTTGTCTGTACGTCTGTCTGTCTGTTAACTTTTACATTTTGATCTTCTCCCCTAGGCCAAATAAACTGAAACTTGGTGTGAAGCATCTATGGAAGGACTTTTATAAAATTTGCGTATTTTGTTCCTGTTGGATGACTAGTATGGCCACCATGATGCGTTCTTATTTCTGATTGGTCAAAATTTCAAAAATCTTAGGGGCCTCGGTGGCCGAGTGGTCTAGGTAGTTCGTCATGACCACTAATGATCACTAGTCTGTCAATGCTGAGGTTGTGAGTTCGATTCTCACCTGTGGCGGGATGTGTTTGACTCCGATCTTAATTGACAAGGATTGCTAATTTTCCTACCGAAGGTCGGTGGTTCTCTCTGGGTGCTCCGGCTTCCTCCACCAATAAAAACTGGCTGCCGCGAAATGGCCAAATGTGCTGAAAACGGCGTTAAACCCCAACTAAACAAAAACAAAACAAACAAAAACCTCCTCTGAAACCGAAAAGCCAACTGAACTGTAACTTTGTATGAAGCATCTATGGAAGGACCTTTATAAAGTTTGCATATTTTGTTCCAGTCGGACAACTAATATGGCTCCCATGATGAATTCTTATTTCTGATTCAATAAATTTTAAAAATCTTCTCCTCTGAAACCCCTAACCTAAATGAGCTTAAACTTTGTATGAAGCATCCATGGAAAGACCTTTTTACATTTTGCATATTTAGTTCCGGTCAAAGAACTTATATGGCCACCATGATGAATTCTTATTTCTGATTGGTCAAAATTTCAAAAATAAAATTTTCTGAAACCACAAAGCCAAATGAACTGTAACTTGACATGAAGCATCTGTGGAAGTACCTTTATAAAGTTTATATTTCGTCCTGGTCGGACAACTTATATGGCAGCTATGATGAATTCTTATTTTTGATTGTTCAAAATTTCAGAAATCTCCTCCTCTGAAACCATATAGCCAAATTAACTATACTTGGTATGAAACATATATGGAAGGTCCATGACAATTTTCACTTGAAATAAAATGGATTGATTGTGGGACTGTCAAGTAAGCGATACTAGCTCAATTCTCTTGAGGCTCTTGTTTAATTAAAAATAATTATTTGGAATGAACACTATTCATAATTTATCTGCAGTATTTATAGTAAGGAACAATATTTATACTTATTTTCTAATTACATGCAGTATGTTTTAGATATATATTCTTTTTGTATGGTATTTGTAATTTGTCAATCAAAGTTTGAAATCTGTAAGTAAATGATAAAGTTGTCATGTAATTTGTTCAGAATTTTTTAAATATACCTAGTTTGTATGAAATATATATGATTTATGTTTTATGAGAATTTGAAATTCCACACTAGATATTATACATTTTATACCTGAAATAAACACACAATTTCTTTTAGATATAACCATTAAAAACATAAATACATCCGCTTTACAAATTTGATCTTGTTTAGCCTTGTTGTAATTTGACTTTTTGACAGAACTTGATTTAAAGGCATTTAACCTAAAATTTTACCTTTTCAAAAGATTTAATGGTGAAATTTTCATACGTGTCATAAACATGACTTGGGGAAAATCTTCATAAGTTTAGGTACATACTATTTCCCATTGGGCACAGTAATACATTTCAACTTAAGGCTGGTATTACGTGTACATGTAACAAATCTGTGATAGCATTATTTATCAAGGTATGAAATACTGATATAAATTGTAATTGATTTGTCTTAATTGAAAGAAAGGTGTGTATGACTTGTAGTTAACTTATATACCTGTGGGTATGGGGTTTTGTTCAACTTGTCATTGACGCCCTTTTGCAAACTAATGATGATTATACTATGGTAAAAATCTACACATTGGCTGTATTGCATGTTTAAAACATTTTGAGAAGTTTTTTAGATTGTACATGTAGGTAGTGTGTTTATTGAAATTATGTGAGCAGGTAGACCTCCAATAAAGCTATCAATGCATATGTAATAAACTATTACCTGTTTTTACAGTGCCAAGAAACATCTGAGGCCAGTGCTTATACATTTAATGAATATGATACAAACACAGACGAAGACAATGGTGTGTTAATAGACCTTTCTACACCAGAACCTATTCGACGAAATAACACACATAACACATATAATGGGTATGTAAAATAGTGGCATAGTCTATTTTCACATGTATTAAAATAATTATTGCAAAACAGTTTGTATATACACTATAAAAACAATACAATGTACAATATTCACTCGTACTTTAAAAAGAAAATTGTTTTTACCTCTATTTTGTTTGAGTGAATTCTTTTTACCTGTTTTTTCATCTTCAATCATATTTATTCTATATAAATACAAAATTTATACTCAAATATAAAAATGTAGGAAAATATTATGTGCACTATTAATATTTTTTCTTTATGGTTTAAGGCCTTTATTTAAGTTGCCCAAAAATAAGATAAGTAAATTTGGTAAGAAGTAAAAATTGTGTAAAATATTAAGAAAGCCTAATAGTGATAATTTTATTCCATTGTAGTATACATAACTATACAGATTATGGTGAAGAAGATATAGAATCTGATACATCTGATCCTTCCCATAATAAGTAAGTTATCTCCCTTTATTGTTAAGAAAGGTCACATGCCACATGCACTGGCGCTTGAGTGGATGACTTCGCTTTATTAAAGGCAATTATAAACATTTGTTTGGCATACTTGGTAGGGGAATTCGAAAGTCTTATCTTTAAAAATTCTTACTACACATTTGATTTATTCCACGTAATTTTTGAGCAAGAATCAATCTTTTTTCACTGATTTTGACTTGGTAATTCTCATTCACCAAAACAATCAGTCTAAAAATGATTTGGGGCAAGGTAATAGATTGAAGTGAACTGCAGTGACTAGCTTTTTTTTTTATAAAGTAGAGCTATTTCATGCTTTAACTAACAACTTAGTGTGAAAACTTCTTTGAAAGTCATTTCTATACTGGTTAATTGGGAAATTCTTTGATGTCACAAATTGTAATTTTGATTTTTGACAGTCATAGGTAAAATTGTAATAATTTCCTATTTACAGGAGTTGCGAAACTTGTCATAAAATTAGAAGTAAACGGGGCGTCCATTATAGAGAAAAACATAACCGCAGGAGTTCAGGGTACACACTGTTTTTAATAACATTTGGTGATGGCTTTTATCTAAGTTTTGCAGAAAGTAATAATACAACACCTATTTTTTTTATAGATTTGATTATTGACAATATTAAAAAATAAAAAAATAAAAAATTATATATATTTTGTTTGAAATCTTTAAAAGCAGATTTTAGTAGCATTTGCAGTTACTTGTAGAAAATGAACTATTCTGCAAAACCTAAAAAAAGAAATATTTTGTTCTGAACTCAACAACTTGTGCCACCAACTTAGTTTAATACTGAGTGGCAATTGAAATAAATCGGAAAAGACAGGAAGTAATCTGGTATGGCACAAAGGATATTGAATAAACATCAAGTAATAGGCAATTTTACTGTGCTGCACATACAATGTTTTTTTCTTTTTTATAATTTTAAAAATTTATGTAGTAATTGTTGTTGTTCTTTTTTTTACCAAAATTTTTTTCAGAACAAAATATTTTTTTTATCTGCATGTATTTATTTGAATTATAAATATTCTTTAACAGTTGAATACAGATTATGATTAATGAATGAATAATCAAATTAATTTTCTGAATATTGTTTAGCATTAGAACTTTGAATGCACAAACCAAAACAGTTTAAAATATAGAGAAGTTCAAGTAATTATAGTCTTGAATAATTGATGAATGGATGGATTATTGTTTAATGTCCAGTGGCAGTTATATAACATGCATATCAGGACAACCTAAATGATAGAAATTTGTGTTGAGGAATTATAAAATATGAATGAAAAGACACAAAATAATTCAGCATACCAATATAATGTTCAAGTACTTTGAGTTTGAGCAATCAGTGTTCCATTGTACCTTTTTGCATGTCACAAAATGAGAAACATTATTCAATTTATGTCCCATAACTAAGTTACCATAGGTAAATAATAAAATAGGCCCCTTCTAGCCGTTAGGAGTAAAGGGAGATAATCAATGATTCTATCTGATGAATGACTTTGTTAAGGGAGATAACTAAGACTAATGTTTCTCATTATTCAGAAAAGTTTTTGTTCTTCACCTTTTGCATGTTGATTATTATTTTGACTTTACTTTATTTATTGATCAGCTGTATTTACTTAGGCAGTTTGCATAGCTGGCAGCTGAGTGCTAAAATCAAGTGTAATATTATTTATACGAGACTGCTGCAGTATTTTATTGTTTGGAATGTAGATCTAAACCCTAGCGTACTTCTTTATGCGAGTAGTTTTTGCTTTTGTGTATTGATATTTTGCATGCTGCTAATTAGAGCTTTTATATTGATAGGCCTTTTTTGTAGCACATTATTTTTACATATAAATTTCAGTGGTTAAAATCATTTGGAATTTGGAAATATCAGAAATTCCATTTTGTCAGATGTACACAACAGAGAGTCCATGTCTACACAATTTTCATGAAATTCCTTACCCTTACATTGTGACGTTCTCTGCCTATGCCTCTGTGCATGTATATCCAGGGCTCAAGCTACTTGAGTATGATGACAATACAGTGGAGCCTCTGTTCACCGAACAGCTGTGGGATCATAGAAATTGGCCAGTTTACGTAGGTGCCGGTTTTGAGAGGTTCTGGACTAAATCTCATCTGTACTAAAATCTGTCCAGTAGTAAAGATAAACTGAAATATTGAAAGGCATGAAAATTACATATATACTACAGAGGTTTCCCTAAACCAATTTAACATGGTGCTGCACCATGCCTCCATCTTCAAGCAATGCTGCCCTCATCGTAAACTTTACAATGTACCTCTAGATAACCAAACCTAATCTTCAATTTTTAGTTTAATCTTATCTTTTTAAAACTGATTTGCATTTAATCATGTACCCCTGTTGTGTTGACACACTTTTACACCATCACACTAGGGTGAAGGCTGTTTATTGCAGATTTTGATAACTATACTGCCCTCATGTCAAGGTGGGATGCCCCCAATATTATCTTTTTTTTACCATTGAGTGCTCAAATACACAATTTACCATGCCTTCACAAATTTCTGAGAAAGCACTATACTACATTTGCATTGTCTTTTCTTTAACTGTTACTAATCTCAGTCTTTTAGCTTCGTCATTATTTTGTAGAAAGTGGAGTTTTTCCTATACACTTTAATGAGACTTTGTATAAAATGAAATTCTCAATGAAGAGCATGAGAGTTTGGCCAGTTTTAGAAGTGTATTTGACAGGAATATATATGTTTTGGAACGTAAATTATCTCCAGTTTTTCAGAGGGGCCAATTTGGGGGGATATTTTTTACTTGAAAATATAGGTGTAAATTCAGGACCTAAAGAAAACATTTGCAGAAGAATCCGGTTTTCAGAAGAGTGCTACTGTATAATATTTTTTTTTAAATTAAATACATCTAAGAGTCATTGTGGGGCATTCAGCAAGGGGCATCACCCCTGCCTCAAGACCAGCTCTAAAGTTCAAAATGTGGATACAATTCAACAAAAGTAACCACTAAATAGACAGAATATTCCACACAGAAAACATAGGACAATTTGTAGACAAAAGATGTACAGCCATTGAAAACACAGGGTCATTATGTAACATCAACTAATGGATTTTATTCATGAGGAAACATTTCACAGTTATTGTCTGTAAAATTTCCTCATCAATTTACAAATAAACTTCATAGTACATGTACATGGTTTCAAGAGTGAATGTTTCCTGTATAATGTCAGTAGTTACAAAAACTTCAGAAATTTTATTTTAAGTTAGAGCTTATCTGTGTAAATACCTAATTGTGGAAACTTTCCTGTGAATGAAAAGGAAATGTAATTACTTATGTCCTGTAAATGAAAAATGTTATTTTATTTTCCTCATGAAGGAATCATAATGTATTGTTCCTTTAATAGGTGCTTTTTGAAAAAAATGTGGGAATTTGCTTTTCAGTCATTCCCGATAATAACTTTATGAAATTAAAACTAATACAAATAAAAGGAAAAGGGAAGGAGAATTTGTTGATTTTCAGGTCTGTGGTTTAAAGGAAAGGTGAATATTACAAAAAATAGAAATTTATCATTTCTGGATGATTTTTTTTGGCTTGCCTTGCCCCATAAATTAAGGAAAGGTACATAGCTGGAAAGAATTATAATGGGGACAAACCCTATATTGATTTTCAGGTCAGTAGTTCAGGAGTAAATATCACTATACTTAAAGCATTAACTTTGTTTTTCTTTATAATTTCTTGAATTTGCTTAGCTCATTTGGAATGAAAATTATGCAGAAGGAAGGAATAAGTAAGGAGAACCCTTTTAATTTTCAGGTCAGTAGGTTAGAGGTCAAGGTCACTGCTACTAACAAATGGATATTTATTTCAAATTATTTCTTGAGTTTGCTTTGCTGATTGGGAGGAAACTCATAGAGACAAATGCACTTGGAAGGGGAAGCAATTGACTTCAGATCTGTAAGTCAAAGGTCAAGACCACTATTACAAAAAATTGAAATTTTTTTTGTGGATGACTTTTTGAGCTTCAATTGCCTGCTTGGGAGGAAGCCTATGATGAAGGAAGTTATAAGGAAGGGAAGGGTCAAAGGTCAAGATTACTGCTAATAAGCTTTTGAATTTTTTTCCCTAAATCCCATGATCTTGGACATCACTTTGTTTATTTTTCCCCTGTTATATCAGAAGGACTTGTAATTTCATAAGAACTAAGGTTATTTTATGATGATTGAGAAAGCCTCTTATAGGCAGATGAATATGTCTTATTTTGATTAATTCTTGTACATATCTGTGTATTGATTACCTGATGTATGTAACATAAGGAGAAGGTCAGTCTCTGAGTCAGGAATATGAAATTTGTCAAGATGGTTGCAGGGAATAGTATACTGGTTCCATCATTGGTACTTTGTGTGTTTCTCATACAGTCCTCTCTGTGCACACCTTTTATCTGTTTGCTGTTTGTATTTCTGCCTAGGTAAGGATAAGTAAAACTATTTGATGAATCAGAAAATTTAGCAGCATCTGTTGTCAGATTTGATATTGATTTAGTTTGGACCAGCTATTTACTTTCATAAATCACTTTTATTTTTCTTTTTATGATTAATTTGTGCTGACTTAAAAGATTATATAAATTTGTTATATACATTAGAAAAGTAAACAGACACTTAAACTTCATCTTGATTGTGATGACAAACATCACAGTATTAGAAAACATGATTTTGTAAGAGAATAAAATGAGGGGTCCTGGTATAAAAATTATGTCTTTCCTTTAAAGTTGAAGGTAAAGAGTATACACGGTACTATTAAAGAACAAAACTTAAAAGCTTGTATAAATTATGGGTTTACTGCGATATAAATTGTTTTTAGTATACTTATAGCCTTTTTCAGGAAATATCTACTTCTGTTAAGAAAAATAACATTTCAGTTTGTATATCCGTACAATATCCTGTAGATAAATCAATCACTGTCATCATTACATTCAAAAAATTATTAAATGGAGAAAACAGATAACGTCGGATAGGTTACTTTTGTAGAGTTGTTTCACTTTTTTTTCACCTTTCTAATCTATTTTGTTACCTGTATCCTTGTACAAGCAGTAAAACTGTGAACTATTATAATTTTACATATTTAATAAACATTTGAAAAGAAACAAATTCAGAAATGTGTAAATATTTTGGCATACATTAATGTTTTTTCTTCATCATTTTGCTTGCAGTGCTTATTATTTTGGAAATTATGGAGAAATACAACAAACGTAAGATCTCTGTTGTAAAATTGTTGTTATTACAACACAAATAACAAATATTGAAAAATATCTCCCCTTTTTGTTTTCCACCCATATATAAGTATGTATGCTTTCTTGCTTATATAAATTCTTGGATTTTGTTTCAATGATTCTGTTCAATAAACAATATATGTACATTGTCAGAAAATATACATTTTATTTGCACAACCCTAAGAACCGCTAGAAATGCGAGGTTTACTGAGCATTACTTACCTGTTTCGCAGCAAGTACAAATAAGATGTACATTTTCCTACAATGTACGTATATTGTTTTTATCCTGCAACAATAAATTTTCATCTTTTCTGGGGAAAATGATATAAGTGGAACATTTCTAACTTATTTTAGGCAGTAAGTTTTGGGACATAATCTAGGGAGAACATGAAGTCATAAATGCTGTACGTGAAACAGAACACAATACAAACTGTCATTACAAGTGCAGACAATGATGGTATTATGCTACTAGACTATCCAAAAAAATATTTCACATCCTGTACTTACCTTATAAAATGAATATGTAAAAAGTCAGGAAAAAATAGAAGTTAAATTCAGGGAGTGATGGCCATGCATATGCAATAGCTAACAACTTAAACTTAAATGGCAACTCCAATCCCATGATGCATAGTATTTATATAGTGATAAAATGAAAATGGATAATCATATAACTTGTACGTACTTTTGTTACTTTGGATAAATGAGTACGGATTATAAATTGGGATATTGTCCTAATTTATACAATAAACAAAAAATATGAAATTTGTAAACTGTCAAAATAAATTTTGTAACTTTATTGTTTTGATTTCGCTCAGATTCTTCCAGCTTTCGGCATTTTATTTTATCAGAAAGATTTCATGATGGTAAATAAGTGATGCAATTTTAAGTATATATGTACAAGATAAGTGTGTGTGTATTTTGTTACCATAAGATATTGTAATATATGGGTTTTTCAATTGATATTTTATTATATGTTTATAATTAACGTTATTACAATAATGTTTTTTTATTGTTTATTATTTTAAATTACTCAACATAGAAAAACTATTCAATATTGAATATATTTTTTTTTCAGTGCAAGAAAGTTAACGTCAACTGCTTATGCTGCGTAAGTCTTTAATATTGGTAAAGTAATTGTATATTTTTCTAGAAGTTAACTAAATTAGTCTTTAAATAACCCTCTGTGATAAGCTTTTAAAACATTTTGAATTTTTTATTATGTCCAGAATGATAACAGGGTTTTCTATTATTAATTGATTTTGGTGGTATTTTATTAGTGTTGTTGCTAATCCCTGGGTGTCATCAGAATGTACAATGTACACACTAAATATCTCTGTTGTATATTTGTGTTGTTATTTTAAAGTTATTTATAATCATTTAATGAAAAATGAATGCGAAATATTTTCCTGGTCTTAAAAGGAAATTGTGATTGAACAGAAATCTATAATACTAAATTTACGAATTAGCCGAATAGGCGGCAAAACGCGTGGTTCAAAATAAACGATGTATGGTTCAGATTATAAAGGTTATTATTTGACAGTCTGCATTTATAAATTTAAACTGCAGTTTTGTTTATGTGCAAATGGAATCTGCATGGACTTTTCCGGTATGAATTCTCCCAACATATCCCTTAGAAGGTTCTCGAATGCATCATTTTAACACATTCATTTAAATAAACAATTATGCACATATTTTAAATGTGTTTTTGTTTGAAATTACGGAAGAAGAATAAAACAAATTAAAAACATTCTCCTTCGAGTGGGATGTTTCCGCTTTATGTATTCAGGATTGTTTTTTCTACAATAACGCAATTTCTCCTAACTATAAACATTATGAACTTTGAAGATTATGAAGAAGTAAGGCAAAGTTCAGAGGATTCCTAACTCAGTTGTTTTTTGGATTGCTCGGATGTTTACTTTGCACAAAGTGATAAAACCAGCCATTTTTACATTATTTGTCATGTGACCTGTCTAAATATATCTCTACCGTACAATTCCATGTAAGCCCTAGATAAAAATATTTTTAACAAATGGTCATCTTTATCATTAATGACGAAATTTATCTCGGACATCTTTATAAACGTGGACAGCACACTCAGCCACACACTAAAAATGCTTTTATCGTCTATTGGATTTATTTGTGAAATTAAGCCTCGCTTGCCCTGCCCATGATGACAATGAACAATTGGAACAAATATTTTCCAAAAATATGCTCTACTTAACTCACGGCATCTTTTGAAAAATTCATCCGTCACTAAGAAAATGTTTATTCACATTCTTTTTCATATTTATTCTGAATGAAAAAGGTAATGGATTATGAAATGTGTATTTAATGAAAGCTTTTCATCAAGTTCCAGTTCAGAATTAATTGTAACATAAACATATTGACAATTTATGTGGTTGTATTTTCGTCATAGATTTTGACTATGATGGAACCTTAAGGTCCATTTTGGTAATTCTACGTGGCATACAGTCCACTTCATGTATCATCAGTAAATACATCTTCGGTAGTAACGAACAACCATATGACAATTAGGTCACGTTGACCTACATTTCACGCTTCATTGACTTTGGTTAAAGTTTGTATTAACATCCATTTCTGGAATACTACAGCATATATAGTCATGAAACTATCAGTTGATACCACCTACTTGACAGGAAAGTTTATGGGAAGCCTGCCACAACATCCACATTGAGTTCCTGTTCCACGAATGCCATGGCCGCAAAACCTTTTTAAAGTCAGTATGGCCACCACAAAAAAATGCTTATTTTCCCACGCTCGCGCGGGTTCAATGTCTAGTTTGTAACTAAATTTGAAACTAATTCTACCTATATCAAACTTTGAAGATCAATGACATCTGACTTAATTTATATCAACAGGACATAACATTTCCAAATAAATTATCTGTTCTATTCCACATGTCATGTAAAACAAAATTTTCCTAGAGATATGTGTTGAAAGGTTTTAATCTAAACGAAGCAAAGAATGTGAGCATTCATATTTGAAACCAGTCAAGATATTTTTTTTTGCGAAAACATTTGAGAGTTGTCACTGCACGACATGTATATGTAACGAAGAAATGCGTTTGCGCCCCCCCCCCCCCCCCCCCCCCTTTATTGAGTATTTATTAGTTATCTCCCCTTATTGTGTAACATACTATCACCTCTTTTTAGCCAAAGGGCCAGGTGAGCTATTGTCATAACTTGGCGTCCGTTGTCATCGTCGTTAACTTTCCTATAAAGATCTTCTCTCCCTGAAACCACTGGAACAAAACATTGCAGCAATGGTACTTAGGTGGTCCTATTTCAGAATTGTATCCGATTACCCCACCCACCATGCAAGATGAACACCAGAACCGAACATAGATGTATAATGCAAACAACAGTTTCGTATAACATTCTAAGGCTTTTTCCAAATGTTATAAATAATGGGTAGGGAATTCCTACTTTGTTAAGAAAATGCATTCTGAGTTTTGATTACTTTTGTGTTTTATTATCTTAATAAAAACTTGAACTTTTAGTTGTATAAACAGATCAGAAATGTGAAAAGTAAAAGATTTAAGAGAATATTAACCAATGGAAGGCAACTCTGTAAATATCCTGATTTTAGCACAGCGAAAATCCAACATTTTTATGTCGGGTAATGTAGCATCTTCGGAAGCCGGCGAATGGTATATATTCGCTTTCAAATGCCTTTAATATTATACCTCTAAATTCTGCACATATTATCACTAGATTGGACTAAAATTGACCAATGTTTGGTATTTTGGTTGGGGGGGGGGGGGGGGGTTCAATGGCTTGTATTTGGATATAATGACAGAATTGCCAACCTTTTGTTCTGTGTCTGTGTAATGTGAAACTTGGATGATTTTTTATTGCAGGCATTTACATTCCAAATCACGGAGTCCTGCACCAGATGAAGTGTTTGACGACATTGATGGAAATTTCCAACATTTAAATGATAGGGTAGGTGTTGGTAAATAATTAGATGTTGCTTTGTCATTGAGTATCTTCAGTTACACTTAGTCATTTATGTCAGAAAACAAATTATGTTGAAAATAACTAATCTGAAGAACATCTCCAGGCAGTTAATTTTATAGTGACAGTGTTAATTTATACTCTAAAATAATTGGCATGGTTAGTTATTTTTTATTTTTTTATTTTCAGGTTCAGTTTCTTGAAAAACAGTTAATAAATATATCTGAAGAGAAAAGTAATACTGATGGTGCTCACTCCAAACTAAAAGATGAAAATTCAGTTTTGATGGAAAGGTATGTTCTGTTTACTGCTTTTTTTATGTGCAGATATGATTATGGATAAATAGTGACTTGTGTGGCTTATGGCAAAAGGGTGCAAGCTTTAACAGAATGCTTGTCTTATGAAAATATATTTGTGACAATAAGCTGCTCAGTGAGAAGAAATAATAAAAGTACCCGGTATATGGAACTGTTTTAGGATCCTAGAGTAAATGGAAATACAGTCAAACCTGCTTTAAAGGGCACCTCTATATAGCAAATCACTGTCTATAAAGGGCACAGTGAAAAAATCCCATTCATGAACAAAGCTGGTAAAATCAACCTCTATATACAGGGCACCTGCTCGTGAAGAGACTTTTTTCTGGTCCCTTGGGTGCCTTTTATAGACCAGTTTGACCTAGAAGATGAAACTTTGATCATCCTGACAAGAGGTTCTGTTGAATTGTTTTGTTTGTTTTTTTCACTTTACTCTGTCAACAATGAGGCTCAAAAAAGTTGATTTAACTATGATTTTACATTTGGAAGACTGATGAAAAAAAAATGTTGGAACGCCAATGAATCAAGCAGAAAGATTTAATTTTAGTGTTGTTATTTTTCAGTCAAATGTTGAAATGCAAAACCTATATGGATCCCAATTTTTTTTTTGCAAACTGAAGATTTGGCATATGTGTCAGGAGTGAAATTGTTTCCCTTCTGCTGATAAATTCTGGAGTCATCTTGATGTATTGTGAATTCTTTTATTTTTTTGTGCTTGCTAAATAATGGTAAAAGATTTTTTAATGTTGTGAATTTTCAAGAATGAAAATGAAAGAGTACATATTTATGTTAGATTTGTTAAATATTTGCTGATGTCTGACAAACCCCACAAAAATTTAAGAAAAATTAATGATTACAATATTAAAGAAAATAATTTTGTGACAGGTTCATAACGAGAAAGTTTAATACAAGGTAAAATTAATGATATACATGTGTATTGGAGACTATGATATATAACCTTTCTATGTTAGTACTGTTGTTCTCTTCGGTAAAGTTAATATGAATTCTTCTTCCATTTAGGCAAATGCCTGCCATACTGGAGATATATTTTATTTTTTCTTCTGAATTAAATTGGCCCAAAAACATTAGATAAGAACTAAATAACAACAGAAACTTTATTTTAGTAATCAGTCAAATGGGAAAAATTGACCTCCCTTATTATTCATAAGTTACAGAGGGAGATAATTATAATTTTCTGAACATTAATTATCTCCACCTGGCTACTGTAGTTAAAGGCAGATTCTCATTGACAATGTTGGTAGCTGATGATATTCCCATTCTTTTTTTACTGGTTTTTGTATTCATATTAATTCATGATTTCTTCAGATATGTTTTAGTTTAAACACTTCAGAATTCTTCAAAAGAAATCCAAAATGACCTTCATTTTATATCTAAAAATAAGAAAAGGCTAAATTATGGAAATATAATTATGAAATTATTTTCATATATTGAAAAGTGAACACAGGCAAAAAAAAAGATAAGCTAATGAAATTTCAAACAGGAGAACTTTGATGAAATTAACAAACTCACTGTTCTATAAAAATAATTAACATGTTAATTTAACATATACATTTTATATCCCTCTTCATTCGAAAATTTTTCTGATTAGTATATTCTTATATAACCAATCTAAATATTTTGATTTTTCTGATGTATGTACTTCTAGGCATGTCAACAAAAACTTAGCTCATATGTAAGTTGACAGTAGCCTATGTGTTGGGTATTATATACAAAATTGTGTTGCTTATGTTGGGTACATTATATTGTGTCCTATATTCTCTGTCACATTTATTTTCTAGTATCGTTGACAGGTAAGGAACACATGTATTTATGTAGTGGTAAATGGTAGAATTAATACATGTAGTTGTGCTAATTTTAACACAGTTGATTTTATACCAGGTTTTCCAAAGGAAATATCTGGTAATTGATTTGGTGATGTATTATGGGTGGGTGGGTGTCTCCAAACAGTTATTAAGGAAGACCTGGTTTTCTGTCAGTTCTGCAGCTCATTTATTGTTTAATTTGCATTCAGGTAGTAATGAAAGTTTAATGAAATAATGAAATTAAAAAATGTATCTATATTTTATTACCATTCACACAGTAAACAAAGTGTAAAAGTCCAAAATAAGGACATGTATTATTCCCATGTTGAGATTTGGTCTACGTCCAAATTTATTTAAGATAGAGTTCATTTAAAATAAAACCATCTTTAAAGTTATCACATAAGTATCAATATTTGATTCAGGAAATTAAACAAATATGTCAGCATGCATCAAAGTTTCTGTAGTACAAGGAATGTTTTCACAAAATTTTAAATTTATGCATAAAATTTAAAGGATGTAAAATTAAATATACATAAATAAAATGTTTTGAAGTTCACTATATTTGGTCTATAGATAATTCTTGGTGGGTACATGCCAGTCAGGCCCATGTCACCTGACCTTTGGCCTTAATTTCATTCTTGACTTGCATCTCGTTCTGTAATTAAGTTCATTTCTCAGCAACTGTAATACGAAGACCCACCATAGATAGTTCTTGGTGGGTACATGCCCGTCTGACACCTTGACCTTAATCTCACACTTGAGTGATTTACATCAAATTTTCATGATTTCGTTCATTTCTCTGTAGGTGTAATACCTATACACACCAAATATGGTCTTAAATACTTCTTGGCAAGACTACATCAGTCTGATGCCTGTCACCTGACCTTTACCTCAATTTCATGCTTGAGTGACTTGTCACATTTTCACTGAGAAGTTCATCTCTCAGCAAATGTAATATGTAGACCCAGTAATTTTTGTCCATAAATACTTCTTGGTTTGTACATACCAGCCTGGGACCTGTCATCTGACCTTGAACACAAATTTAGGCTTGAATTACTTGCACCAGATTTTCAGAGAAATTTACATGACCATAACTATTTCTTTTAATGTATTCCATTTGAGTTACATTGTCTGGTATCAGAAAATCTTTATCCTATGTCCATGTTCCTACTCAGGCAAGACATTTAGTGTGTCCACTCTTGTTAGAATATTATGGCCCTTGAAAGAAATAAAACTGAAGCATTTACATTTTAAGTTTTATATATTTTTTTAGTACATTGTATTTTGCCAATTTTTGCATACAAATATATTTCATCTAACACTTCATTTTCATGGGAGCTGTGTAAAAATAAATTTATGGTAATAATTTTTATACTATAATTCATTCTAATGCTTCACTTTTTTGGCTGTAGAAAATTTTCACTGAATATGTATTTTAAACAAATCAAATGCTATTAGGATATATATATATGTGTGTGTGGAAATTAAGTAAAAATTTTAACCCAAAATAAAACTTAAGATATAAGAATTATTTACATGTATAATAGGATAGATGCTCAATGAATTAATAAGATAAATTATTCAAATTGTTAATGATCAACAAATTAATTGGATAAAAAGTAACAACTGGCAAATTTGTTAAAAGATTAGCTTTAAGATGAAGGCACTGTAGTCCAACAAATTACTTTCCTTTTTCTCAGTTGCATATGCATGTAGATCTTGAGTTTCTATATGTAAGCTTGACTATGCTTTATATTGATTTTTTTCATTTATAACATATCTTCTACATGCTTGTTGCTGTATGATAACAAATGTTATTGATATTTTCATTATTTGCTTTCTTCAGCATTTTAGAGTATAGTTTGTATAATATCGTTTACATGTCACATTAATTATTCACAAGTCATGACTTTATTGATTTCAAATTGGAGTAATATTAAAAAAGGTATATAATTTACTCCAATTATCACAGTTGAAAACACAATAATATATAGGTAAAGCCATTCCAGTACAGGAATACTCCATGTTTTCTTGTTTTCGTGTTACAGTACAATGTGATTAGAATTCAATCATTAATTCATAAAGTGTACAACACTTACCTAATATAGTCAAATGTTGTTAAGTGAACTATCTATATTTGATGATAATGTAAATCAAACACCAAAAGTAGTGTTATACTTCCCAGATTTTTATTTTTATATATAAAAGTAATAATGTTGTATATTTACAGAATTCATATGTTAGAGGAACAAGTGAAAGATGTAGAAGTGAAATCAGATGAACGAGTAACAAATGAACAAAAGAAATATAAGGAAATATTGGTAAAATTACATTTTATGTATATAGAAAAACTAAAATATATTACATAAAAATGAAAACTAAGTATAGTATGGGGAGACTGAAAAGAAATATCTGATGTTATGAGTTACTGTTTGTGAAAAAATTCCTAATTTATTTTGACTGACATTGTGTTGATTTACTAGAATTTTTTAAAAATTTAATGCTATAAAGAATACTGTTTATTAATTAACTTAGATATATTGAAGTCAATAACTAAAAAACTGCCAATAAAATAAATGCACAAACTCTATATTAGATTTGGGCCATATTGGACTGGGTACGACCAATGCCTGGTATGAGTGAACTCCTTTGATTTATCCTATCCCTCTATGAAAACATCGGAGATCTGTTAATTAGTAACGGTATCATTGCCTAATGTTGGCATAGTTATAGGTCCTCAGTAAGCCATTTTGGCCCTCGGCTTCACCTTGAGCCAATATTGCTTACATGGGACCTATAACTTATAAATGAAAAACATTAAGCAATTATACTATATTATCAAACACTTTTATTTTAGAATACGATCTTTTAACCTGTTGTGTGTGTCTAGTAAACAGTGTCACTATATCATACAGTAGTGTTGATTGTTATTCAGAATAAAATTGTATAAATGCTATTATCTGTTTTACTTTACCAGGAAATATTAATAGAAATTTTCTCATCAATTTACACAACATTTAATCAGGTAGTGAATTCTACCTGTCAGATCAATAAAATCAATTATCTCACCTGTCTGAAACTATTTGATTGATTGGTAATGGAATTCTGTTTACATTGTAGACTCGTCAAGAAAGGGAAAAGTCAGAACAAATGGAATATTTTACACAAAGGTTTGTCAATATATAGTATTTTTTATGAAGACCAGGAAATATTCATTTCTTGTCTCATAGCATGCTTATTTAACACAGAATAATTCTAACATAATCAGAAACATGTAACAAATGTGTTGCTTACTCTGTGTGATAAACACACACAGTGTGGCTGCAAGCCTCACTGAGACAAAATGTTATTTAATATGAAAATAATGGATATTATTAGTTATATACATTCATCTTCATAGATATGGAGATTTAACACCCTAAGTTCCTAAATACCTAAGTGCCTGAGGATAGATATATATGTCTTGGTTAAGGGAATTGACATGTTTTTGATTTTTAGATATTCCTGTATTATATAGAAGGGAAAAGGGGAGTCAGACAAGTCCTTGTTAAAAAAACCCCCAAAAAACCTGTATAGGGGTAGTTTCAGATTATATATATATACTCTAAGCTTGTTTTTTTCATTTAAAATTATTTTATGTATTAGTCGCAATTAAATATGTTAAAAAACATTCTCCAGTAAAAATCTAATGCTTGAAAGCATTTTCCATGTATTTTGATGCTATTACTCACTAAAATGTGAATTAAAATTAAAATACCCCTTGTTTTTTTTCAAAGTTCAGGGGAAGAAAACAATTAAATGCCTTGTGAGCAAATGCTTGAAATCTTAACTTCATGCAAGGATGATTCTACCATACCATTTAGCGCCAACAATTTGTCAGCAGCCCCAAATATTTTGATGAAAATTTTAAATACCCAAAGGGACAAAACAATGTTTTGCCAGATGTTACAAACTGGAAATGAGTATGTAATCGATTCTTCCAATTTTGAAGATATGACTGTTGTCAGTACACTTTAAATCACTGTTTTATTAGCAGCTGATTAGAATAACCCTGAATGATAACATGTGTTCTTAGCAATGATCTCAGTGACTTGGAACTGATGGGAGTGATGTTTAGTGAAAGTCATATTGAAGTTATCTAGATGTGGCAAAAGTCTGCTGTAAAAATATCCCAATAGGGTTGAAAATTAAGGGGACCCATTTTAATATGTGTGGAATCATCTCTGCCATGTGTATTGCTCATCCAAGGGTGTTAGATTCTGTCAACTGGACAGGTATTATTTTTCTATCTTAAGCATATTTTATAGTGTATATGTATGTCTTTTTAATTAGTACAGTAGTTCTTGATAAATTTAATTTTTTTTCAGATTACAAAACTTAGAAAAAGAAAATGAACTTTTAAAAATGGAAAATCCCAAACTGAGGTCTGATGTAGATCATCTTAAAATTGTAAGTATAGGCTCTTTGATTATAAAGTGTGATACAAGCCTATATATGGAATTTGTCACATTTAATGATTTGTAAAGTTGGACTTAAGGTATCCTCAAAATTCACTCAAACTTTAATATTACACCCTGAGGGGAGACTTTTATTAGAATGATGCCTTTAATTTCATAGCAAGAGTAAGATAGTATACATGTACAATGACATTTAGTCAATGATAAACATTTTATATTCAGTAGATTAATGTTTCTCCTTGAGAACCTCTTTCTCACATGAATGTGAGTAGATTAACGTTACCCCTTGAGAACCTCTTTCTCACATGAATGTGGGTAGATTAACGTTACCCCTTGAGAACCTCTTTCTCACATGAATGTGAGTAGATTAACATTACCCCTTGAGAACCTCTTTCTCACATGAATGAATTATTATGTGAAAAAACCCAGATTGTATCCTAATGAAAAATAATTCTGAAGTAATCTCATTAATTTGTAGGAGAAGTTAGCACTACAAGACAAACTTACTGAATTACAAGTAGAATATAATGCAGTCATGAATGAAAATTCTGATTTAAAGTTAAAATTTGATAGAGAAAGAGATTCAACAGGCCAGGTAGGTTGCTTACTTTCTTATGTATGGACTGTTCAAAATTTAAACCAGCCCAGCAATACTATCCATCAGATACCTGCATATTACAGGCTAGTACAGGATTATTTTCCATCAGTTATACCTGCATATTAAAAAATAATTTATTGAAATTATTAATAGAAAATATTTTTATATTCTTGAATATGAGATCTTGAAAAACAAAATTGTTATCAGCTTGTTTTTTGTTTCTTTTATGATTTAAGCTTCTTGATGAATTAGGTAAAGAGTTGGGTGAACTTCGTCAGTATAAAATAGAAACGGAAATGAGACCAAGGCGAGATAGTCAGATACAGATACAAGGCAAATATCAGAATCTTCAAGTAGAAGTTAATAGACTCAAAGAGGTAATTCTATAGTTTGTTTGATGTAGAATGATGTTCTGTTTGCAGGGGCTTGATGCTGAAGCACAACTGAAGCAGCATTTTACTCATCATTTTTCATGCCATAGATCTCTAGATATCTTACTTCATTTTGTGTATCGTGTATTATTTTTATAACAAAGCTCAAAATCTAAAACAAAATGCTACAACAAAATTGCAAATTAGTTTCTAATACTACATAAACAAATGATATATCAAATGTCTGAAGGTGAATAAATAAAAGGTACTGGTAAAATATTTTATCTATTCTATCATACTCATTTTGATGCACACACTATTCATATTTTGTTAAATAAACTGACCAATAAAAAAAGTTAACCACAATAAAATGTAAACGAAAAAACCCATATATTTCAATTAGCCTGTCTTGCACAAAAAAAGGACTTGAAAGTCCTACAAATTACTGAACCATGTCTGTCATATAGCTCTAAACTGTATTTCAGTTTACCTTTATAAAACACTGTCACAGCACTGATTGTCATTTTTTTTATTAATTTTGTTGACTTACTTTATAGTAGTTTAATCTGTTGAGATAAACAATTTATTATATGAATTAATATAATTTAGGGGCCTCGGTGGCCGAGTGGTCTAGGTAGTTTGTTATGACTACTAATGATCACTAGCCTGTCAACGCTGGGGTTGTGAGTTCGAATCTCACCTGTGCCAGGGTGTGTTTGACTCCGATCTTAATTGACAAGGATTGCCAATTTTCCTACCAAAGGTCCGTGGTTCTCTCCGGGTACTCCGGTTTCCTCCACCAATAAAAACTGGCCGCCGCGAAATAGCCAAATGTGCTGAAAACGGCGTTAAACCCCAACTAAACAAACAATAATATAATTTAAAGCTTTTTAGTGTCAAAAACTTAGTTTCCAAAACTATAAAATTTTGTGCATAATTTTTCATCGAACTTACCACTGAAATAAACACAGATATATGTATAAATATTTCATTTAATATTTAGTTTTTTTAAAAGTGCAATTCATAATATTGTAAATGATTCATTCAATCAGGCATTAACAGTGGAATGGAATTCGATATCCCAGGTTTGTATGTGTTTGCAGTGGTATGCTTTGTCACTTTTCACCCAGCATGTATTTTACATATCTTTAGTTCTGTTTACTTTTATGATGGACATGGTCCCTGTATAATTAATTACCTTCTTAGAAACCAGTGAAACAAACTGTACTTATTTTCAGCACGGTATGGGAAAAACTTTTGTGGAAAGGATTAAATAGGAAAAAAACCCAAACATACATGTACTCTTTGAAATGCACAAATCTAAATGAAAAATTACTCATTATAAAATATCGCAATTCAATATATTTTTACTTAATTTTTAACATACAAAAGAAAACTTTTAACATGCTAGCTGATAGAACAGGTGTTGTATGCAAATTCATAGATCTAACAGACTCAAATTTATGACATAATGGGCAATATATGTCTTTTTATTTTAACAAGAGTCCAATAATCTTAGTATTCATTACATTGAATGCTTTGCATGAAAAGCTTGTGAACAATTTTAAAGATGCTTGAAAGTATAATGCTTTGACTGTTTGTATTTACTTTTTTTTAATATATACATGTATATATTTGTGCATTCAGTGTTGTAATTATGTTTTTAAGTAGACTTTAGGTGCTTAGATAGTTGTGCTTTCTACAATTCTCAGCAATTAGGAAAAATTAATATTTGATCTATGTAATTATAATGAGTATTTTGTTTTTATTTTTGAAATAGTCAGATTGATAAAAAAATGTTAATTCACTTTTAAGAACAATTATCTACACCTAAATAGAAAACTTGTATCATAACAAAAAATCAAAATTCATACTTCTTTTTATAAGGTATAGATGTTATTTCACTTGGTTTTACTTTTACCCTTAAAAATCTGTGATTTGTATTTTTATATTCTGAGCAAAAGAAATAACACAAATAATTTTTTTCTGCAGGAAAACAGAGGTTTGCATGAAATGAACGAAGATTTGAATGCTCAGTTACTGTCACGGTGTATAACTGAAGGTAGAAATTTGACAGAGGGCAGTCAGGAGAAATCCTTGGCATCAGAGTTAGAACATCTCACAAAGACAGAGGTAATATTATTGCATTCTGTTGGGTATGGTTTTCCAGTTTGTTTCTTTGGGTTCCAGAAGGTTTCCATTCAATGGAAAAGATTTGAAACAATGTGACTCACACCAGAAAATACAGAAAAATCATATGCTGCAAATACTACAAAATAGAGAAGAAAATTTACATTATAATAAGATTTGACACCAGAAAATACAGAAAAATCATATGCTGCAGATACTACAAAATAGAGAAAATTTACATTATAAAAAGATTTGACACCAGAAAATACAGAAAAATCATATGCTGCAGATACTACAAAATAGAGAAGAAAATTTACATTATAATAAGATTTGACTCTACCTTTTTTTATTTGAATTATAGATAAAGGTTTTGTAGAAAAACTTTGTTTAAAGGAAGATAATATTTTGTAAGTTTTCTTTTACAGTTGATGGGCAGAGTTCAAGAACAGGAAGTTGAAATAATTAGACTGAAACAATATGTAGACAAAATACTATTGGCCATCTTAGAGAAAAATCCATCAATATTAGAAATAAATCACTGATAAAGGGCATTGTCAGTGCTTAAGTTATTGTGACAAAAACATTCTGTGATAAAATGCTCAGGTCTCAGTTACCATTGGAAATGGTGGCCTTTAAAAGGTGACAGAAAAATTACTGTGTTGGACTCTTCATATAATTACGCTGGAGGATATAAATCCAGGTTGCTCATGTGACAGAGCTACTACTAAATTGTGGGGATGTTTATTTGTTATATTGTCAATGCTGTTTAGATGGACACAATAGATTTTCTATTTTTGTAAGCATGCAAGAATGTTAAAAAAATAATCAAGATTCTTTTTTAAAGATATGTATTGTAAAACTATCATTATTTCAATTTTTTATCATGTTTTAACAAAAATATATAAAAAAAAATCGTAACAATAAAAAATTTTAATAAATAAATTTTTTTTTATGAAGACAGAAGATGCTATTTCATGTATGATATAATATCTTTGTACAGACAAGTTATGTAGTATTGGTACACATAAATATTGGACAGATAGTTTTGTTTGGTATAAAAAGCAAAGCATTCATTGCAATAAGAGTTTCATTTTGTAGTGTATATGAGAAGGGAGATAACTCTTACATATGGTCAAAATTATGCATTCTATTGTAATCTTTTGACAATTAGCATCAGTAGTTTGTAAATGTCCAGGTTTTTTTTATGGTATGTCATGTACAGACTGTCTGATATTACATATACTAGTACTTAAACAGACTATGATATTAATAAGACTTAATTGAGTCTGTTCTTGCCAGAACTATTCATTTGTACCCAAAAGTTGAAGATACCAAGTAATAATACTCACACAGAATGTAATCATTAATTCCTGGATCTTATTAAGTAGGAAATACTTAACTGATGTGGAAAAAAACAGTATCAATGAATTATGTATATTGATTTATTTTTAGATATTTCTGATGAATTTTATATTTTTTATTTGTCTTAAAGAGAAATTGGTTATCTGACCTTTTTCAGGTTAAAAAAGGGAGATAATTAATAGTCTACATAACCAAAGGGAGGTTATAAAAGTTATTCATATAAAGCAGTTTTGTTCTTCACATGTTTATATTGTAAAAACAAAAAAAGAAACTGCAACTGTATGCATATATAGTGCTTATAATTGAATGCAAATCTAAATATTTTATGTTTTTGTTTAAATGGCCAAATATGGCTCATATTCATTTTTTGCTTGAAAATACATAATAATTACAATTTAATTGTAAAGCTTTCCACTGTTAATATTTTGTTTTATTGTTTTAACATCTTTTATCATAAAATCATATCTTCAGCTTGTATTTCTCATTGTGTCTAGAGATATTCTAGTCATGTGGACTTATATTGAAAATTTGCAAATTATACAAGGAAGTAATTTTCAGTTGTATTCTCCAATAATGTATTTATTTCACTGATCCATCTAGTCAGATAATACTTTTGTCTCCGCTGAAGGTAAAATTCTCTGGCACTTGTTGTAAGAGAGCTTTTCACCAAGGTTTTGTACTTGCAATGAAAATTATTTCAATATTTTAATTTATTTTTGTGTAGTTTTTATAACTTTTATATGTTTGTGTCAAGCTGCAATAATATAACCATGAATTGTTACAATATTTAGTTTTTTACATGTACATGGAAAGCAAAGCTTCTACAAATTTACAGAGCTTGTTCCTAATGAAACGACAGGGTACTAAATGTTAGTTTGCTAAGAAGCTTGGATAGTTGATTTTCTCTATTATTTTATTGACCAGATACATCAGTTTTGTTAAAGTTCTTGTTTAAAAAAATATGAAAAAAGCACACAATCAGTGATATTTTGAAAACAACCTTTTCAGTGTCAGGTACATCGCATTGAATTATTATTATCTGTATGACATCATTGAGAATGCTATTATGTATTAAAATAAGAGTAATGTATGTTGCTTCTTAATACAGTTCATCACTATTTACACATGCATGCACAAAAAAGATGTATTAAATGATATGTAAAAAAATATTTCATTTTCATGTCTTGTCATAAACATTCCATTAACAAAATGTTGTTCATGAGAAATTTAAAAAAAATCTTTTCCATTTTTCTTATATGATTTATATTTTGTTAAATACATATATCATAAAGCTTACTGTGATTAAAGTGATAACGAAACCCTTTTTTGAAACCCAGAAATAATTGGGGCAATTTGCATTGCAAAAGATGTTCAAGTTTCATTTGTTTATATTCAAATAGCAATGAGTTGTTATATCATATTCTACATCATTACAAGGCTAAAAATTTAATTTTTACACTTGCATCAAATGTGAAAAATGGTAGTTTATCTTAATGGAAATTCATCTGATGTTGTTATTGTAAAATTTAAAAAGGACATGCTGGAAAACTTTGATTCTGACGATAGCATATCAGATTACATAAGCTAAATGTAGTTTGCTATATTAGGATAATTTCAAACTGCTATATACTAGATAATTGGGTTTTGTGCATATTGCATGCTCCTTCAGAAAATTGCATATCAAGTAATATATTATTACTTGAAAAAATTGAAATTACTTGTTGAATTTGGACTTTTGTGTAAATGTTTGGTCATCTGGATGCTAAACAGCTATAAAAGTCAATAAAAGTATAAATGAACAAGATATTTGCTGTCTTTTTAACTAAAAAAAACTAATGTAAGATGAAAGAAGGGATGTTTTTGATAAATTTTGACAAAAAAATCCTTACATGTACATAATAAAAGTTCAGGCAAAAGGGGCTTTGCTTTTATTGGTGTTCTTCATCTTACTTCATCACAGAGAAAAATGCCAGACCATAAGTTGAAGATGGATGTTAAGCTTAAATATTGTGTGTTGAAGCCTCAACAAATTAGTTTATTGCTCTTTTGAATTGCATGCTCACAAAAGTTTCAATTGTTATACCGTTGCTGCTTTTTGTCTCTACTGCGACAAAAGTCGCAGAGTGAGACATTGGTATTACTATCTGGCGGCGGCTGGGCGGCAGCCTAAACTATTTGTATAAAGCTTTATATTTCAGAAGATAGATACTATAAGAGGTATGTCAACTATGACCTCATTTTCAATTTTCATTGGTCAATGTTAAGTTTTTCAAATACCATAAGCAATAGGTCAACTATATTTGGTGTATGGATCATTGTAAGGTGTACATGTCTGATATCATTTGTCCTTGACCTCACTTTCATGGTTCATTGGTCAATGTTAAGTTTCTATTTTTTGGTCCTCTTTTCAGATACTATAAGTTATAGGTCAGCTATATGTGGTGTATGAAATGATTGTGTGCATGCCTGTCTGGCAGGTTTCATCTGACCTTGACCTCATTTTCATGGTTCATTGGGCAATGTTAAGTTTCTCTTGTTTGGTCTTCTCGGATGCTATAAGTAATAGATCAACTATATTTGCTGTATGGAATATATTTTATTATTTAACTGCTGATTACTTATATTGAAATTGTCTCATTATTTTATAAAAAATCTTTAAATAACATAAATAATGATAATAAATAATAAAAAGTTTTAAGGGATCATTACTAAACAGTGTTTAACAAAAATATTGGAAGGTGTGATAATTTTAAAATAAGGTCACTCATACGTGAATGTTTAACATAGAATACAGTTCACTCCAGTCCCTTCATAAAGGTTAATTGGGTGAATATGTACAGATTGAAGAACTTTTGAAATTTTGTTTGCACAGCAGAATCAAATTTACTGATTTTTTTTTTATAAAAAATTAAAAATTAAATAAGATAAGTATTGAGATAAGTAAAACTATTTTAGCATAGCAACATAATTAGATAATATGAAAATATGACTTATTTTGATCAAAGATTGAAGATAAATTTATTTTTTTTTTCGTCTCAAAGAAATTGACAAATATTATCCAGTTCCTGCAATGCCTTAAAACTTTTCCTTGTGCACAGGTTTGTCTGTACTCAAGAGTAATTTTTAAAAAAAATTGCCAAATTTGTCAATCCCTTCTGAACCTTAAATCAAAAATGAAAATTATTTCATAAAAAATTTCAGTTTTCTTTTTGTAGTCATTTTACTTAATGTGTCAAAAAATGGCCATCTTTGTCAATCCTTGTCTGACTGGCAGGTGTCATCTTACCTTGACCCCATTTTATGGTTTATTGGTCAAAGTTCAGTTTTCTCTTTGTTTCTAAGATACTTTTAGCAATAGGATAACTAAATGTGGTGTATGGAATGATTGTACAGCCTACATGTTTGTCTGATAGGGTTTATCATACCTTGACTTTAAATTCATTCATCATTAAAATGTTAATTTAATGTAAAGCTTATATAAACTTATTTTTTTTAACTTTCAACATAAATTCCATTATGAACACTAAATCAGGTGAGACCTTTCAGTGTGTCAACTCTTGTTGACTCATTTAAAACAGTCTAAAAATGAAATTTCATCGAAGAAAAAATCTGAATTTTCAAGAAGAAAAACAGAAATTAAAATATCTGTCACAGAAACTCATTTTACAAGGGTTAACAATGGTCAAGTGTTCTAGGTAGTTTGTCTAACTAATAATCACTAGTGTATCCACACAGAGGTTGTGAGTTCAAATTCAGATTATAGAGAGATGAGTTCAGCTCTGATCTTACAAATATAACTGACAAGGATTACCAGTTTTTGTCTCGCCTGCGACGAAAATTCGAGAAGGCCAGATAAATGTATTACTTTCTGGCAGCGGCGTAAACTTTTTAAAAACTTTAATAACTTTGCACATATAATACCTACAATTAAGATTTATGGTCCACAGATAGCTTATTTTACGAGGTTTGCCGCAGTATACCTGACTTGTGACCCTTACCTCATTTTCATGGTTCGCCGACTTCATAAACATAAATTTTAAATTTGCGTCAAAAGTTTCGTGGTTTAATCCATTTCTCAGCAACCTAAGCCAACCATATTTGGTCTATAGATAGTTCTTAATGGATACATGCCAGTCTGACACTTGGCTTGGGGCCTTGACCTCAATTTCATGCTTGAGTTACTGTCACATTTACGTGGTTAAGTCCATTTCTCAGCAACTTAAATACCTAGACCCACCATAATTGGTCAATAGATAGTTCTTGGTGGGTACATGTCAGTCTGACACCTGCCTTTGGACCTTGACCTCAATTTCATGGTTGAGTGACTTTCCTCCAAGTTTTTGATTAAGTCCATTTTTCAGCAACTGTAATACCTAGACCTGTTTGGTCTACAGATAGTTCTTGGTGGGTTCTTGCAAGTCTGTCACCTGTCTCTGGACTTTGACCTCAATTTCATGCTTGAGTGACTTTGTCACATTTTCAAGATTATGTCCATTTCTCAGCAACTTTAAAACCTAGACCCACCATATTTGGTCAATAGATAGTTCTTAGTGGGTACATGTTGGTCTAACACCCGTCAGCTGAACTTGACCTGAATTTTATGCTTTAATATACATTTTCATGATTTAGTCGATTTCTCAGCAACTGTACTACAGTTGTAACTAGACCCAAAGTATTTGGTTGATAGAAGTTCTTAGTATATACCAATTTAACATCTGAAACCTTACCTTTGACCTCTATTTCATGCTTGACTGACTTGTTTCAAGTTTTGGGATAATATCCGTTTCTCAGCAAACTGCAATACATAGACCAACCATATTTAGTGTATAGATAGTGCTTGGTAGGTACATACCAGTCTGAGACCTGTCAGCATGCCTTGGACACAGTTTTGGCTTGAATGACATGCAAGAATTTTAAGACAAATTATTGCCTGACCATTACTATTTCTTTTAACGCATTTTCCTTTGACTTGCAGTGTCGGGTATCAGATAATCATTATTCTGTGTCCATGTGCATACTCAGGTGAGACATGTAGTGTGTCCACTCTTGTTTTTGGAATGAACTAAAACTTGCTCCAAAGCATCAATGGTATTAGCTAGATACCAACATAAAGTTTTCATATTTGCCCTATATAATCTAAATGACCTCTTACACTGCATTCCAAATTTAGTGGAATTGGTTGTAACTCAACTTTATGCAAGTCTGTATATTAATTATTTTGCCTAAGTTGAGGCAACTAGCACCACTGCCATAGATGAAGGATTTTCTAGTTTCTGATTGTCTTCAAAATCATAAGATCATGATGGCCTAGGTATAACAGTTTCTGAGAAATGGACTTAACCACGAAGAAATGACAAAGTCACTCAAGCATGAAACTGAGGTCAAGGTCCCAAGCCAGATGTCAGACTGACATGTACCCACCAAGAACTATCTATTGACCAAATATGGTGGGTCTAGGTATTCTAGTTTCTGAGAAATGGACTTAACCACCAAAAAATGACAAAGTTATTCAAACATATAAGCCAAAAACTGCAGTTTACCTCTATGTTCTATTTTTAGCCATGGCGGCCATGTTTCTCGACGGACAAGAAATAAAACATAAACTTTATTCTAGATACCCTAAGGATCATTCAGACTAAGTATATCTGTAATTGTTTCAGTGGTTTCAGAGAAGATCTTTGAAAAAGTTTACGACCGACGGACGGACGACGGACGCCAAGTGATGGCAAAAGCTCACATATGTTATACGACAGGTGAGCTAATCAGAGTGATGGAAATCACCACTGGAAAGATTTTGCAACTGTATTTGTAATTTCAAATGGAATTTTATCACAGATTTTTTCTCTGCTATGTGAGATTTAATACAATGAATGTATTCCTTTTTTCCTGAAATATTATTTTTTTAAAATTTAAAATCGATGTACATTCCGGGGTACATGTACGAAGATAGTTTTCAATAAGAGTTCAATGTGGTTAAGTTATAAATTTTAGAAAAAAATTTTTTTATTGGATCGTTATTTTACTTGAAATGACTTAAAAAATTTAGATTCACGTTGCGTCTGAGTTAACAGATAATCTATGTAAATCTAAATAAGATATCTTATAAAAATTAAAGATATCTTAATACTTAATAAGATATCTTGTTAAATAAATAAGATATCTTGGAATTTGAATAAATATAAAAAACGGCGTGCCATAATAATCGTAAGGTTTTTCTCCAATAATGGGTCCATTAAAGAAATAATTGTCACATTAGTAAATGCACAATTAATTTTGACAATAAATTAATTTAAAAGTAATGTTCCCAAGAACGGATGACAACTCGCTACCCTATTATATATGGCACGCCGTTTTTATATTTATTCAAATTCCAAGATATCTTATTTATTTAACAAGATATCTTATTAAGTATTAAGATATCTTTAATTTTTGTAAGATATCTTATTTAATTTGAAAGTAAATAAGATATCTCTATAAGTTAATAAGATATCTCTATTAGTTAATAAGATATCTTATAAAGTATATAAGATATCTTACTTCTTTATAAAGATATCTTTTAAACACATACTTTATTAGATATCTTATAAAGTTTATAAGATATTTTATAAACTAATAGATATCTTATTAACTTAAAGAGATATCTTATATATTTAATAAGATATCTTTATAACCAGTTAAATAAGATATCTCTATAAGTTAATAAGATATCTCTATAAGTTTATAAGATATCTCTATTAGTTAATAAGATATCTTATAAAGTATATAAGATATCTTACTTCTTTATAAAGATATCTTTTAAACACATACTTTATTAGATATCTTATAAAGTTTATAAGATATTTTATAAACTAATAGAGATATCTTATTAACTTAAAGAGATATCTTATATATTTAATAAGATATCTTTATAACCAGTTAAATAAGATATCTCTATAAGTTAATAAGTTATCTCTATAAGTTTATAAGATATCTCTATTAGTTTATAAGATATCTCTATTATTAACTATATAAAAAATATCCTATATAGTTAAAAAGATATCTTATAAATTAATAGAGATATCTTATTAACTTATAGAGATATCTTATATATTAAATAAGATATCTTTATAACCAATTAAATAAGATACCTCTATAAGTTAATAAGATATCTCTATAAGGTTATAACATATCTTATTAAGTAAACAAGATATCTCTTTTATTAACTATATAAAAGATATCTTATATAGTTAATAAGATATCTTATAAATTAATAGAGATGTCTTATTAACTTATAGTTAAATAAACTTTAAACTTAAAGTTAAATAAGATACCTCTATAAGTTAATAAGATATCTCTATAAGTTTATAAGATATCTTATAAATTAATAGAGATATCTTATATCTTAAATAAGATATCTTATATATTTAATAAGATATCTTTATAAACATTTTAATAAGATATCTTATTTAATATATAAGATATCTTATTTAATAAATCAGATATCTTATTTAATAAATCAGATATCTTATTTAATATATAAGATATCTCATTTTATTATTAAGATATCTCAATTAGTTTATAAGATATCTAATTTAACTAAATAAGATATCTCGAAATTGAATAAATATAACAACGGCGTGCCATAATTATACGTGAATGGAACAGAAGGTAAACAATCTAAATGGCATCATTTTCAAAACATGCATGGAAATGTGTAAAAAAATGTTAGTTTTAATGTATTTGGGACCAACTTCAGGATGACAGGGAGAAATGACTTTTCTCTCTGAAGATAACAAGAAGTGGAGGGAGACAGGCAGAAGTCATTACGTGACCTTCTAAAGCACCAATCGGCACTAATTATGTTTTTATTTGAAGACCTAGTCTTATTCTAATGTTTTTTTAAAGAAATTAAGATTCATTCTCCGATTTACAATATTTTGATCTCGAGCACTGCTGATGAGTTGGCAGTCAATGAAATGGCCATACAGTGCATCAAATTTATTTCGTGATACGTTTTATTACAGTTCAACTGGGTTATGGCAAATTTAACTTGCATGCCTTCTAAGACAGTCTACAAATAAGTAAAGTCAAGAAATACCAAAGGGATATTCGAAGGAGGGAAAAATTGAAACAGTTGCAAACTCCGGAGAACAACGAAGACAGGAACAAAACAATACATGCACTACCATTAAAAACTAAAAAAAAACATGAGTAACATGGACCCCCCCCCCTCCCCCGAAAAAAAAAAACGGGATAGATTCAAGTGCTCAGAAAGAGTAAGCAGTCTCTGCTTCCTGCAGGACACCCACCATGCTGCCCATGTCAAATCCGGTATGAGGAAGGGATAACATTGGTCCATTTTCTTTGGTAAACGGTTTTTTCATACCTGTAAACCAAGTCATGATGACGTCCATAAAACTTTAATAAGGATGACTCCAACTTATTAGGAGCAACATACCCCTATCTGAGCAACTGTTCTGTCAGGAGCCGGGCTCTGTCCAGGAAGTCAATGTATATGTCACAAACTCTTGAATAACGTACGAGTTGTGAAATATATACTCCATATGCCGACGCTTCTGGAATATTGTAACTCAAAAATGGGAAGTTGACGATTGGAAAGTCAAAGTCATCCCGTTTGTCGTAGTTTTGTATTCAACCTTCCTCTGGTGTCAATTTCGAGTGAAGGTCATTTTAGATAAGACCCAGACTTGGCAGTGTTTGTGGTATCCTTAATTTCGAGCTCATTGGGATAGATGAGATGCAAGAAATTCCCAAAACAATTGTTGATTGATAAAACATCATCTATGTGGCAGAAGCTGAAATTAAAGGTATGGGCTTACTTCTTCTGTTTTTCCAATGACAAGGTATGTGTATCTGCTGTTGCCATTTGTGTACAACAGAGTCAACATAAAGAAGTTCATAAAATCGAATAATTATTTCATTCACAGTATCTCTCTCATTGTTTTTAAATTATGCTTTTCCGGTCCGACTTACAGCGGTCCGAGTAAATTTACCCGCATTTTTCTTATTTCCCTTTGATTACGGATTGAAAAAAAGGGCGGCATGGATTTTATTTTCACTACACGAGTCGGAGTCACTACACGAATGGACCAGGCGAGTAATTAAATTTACAGTCAACCCAACTTGAACTTTGCTTTTGACATGAGTTCAGGCGACTTCAACTTTGATTTTGACATATTTTAATATTCGTTAACATTTATAAAAGCAACATAATACTTTTTATTAAATGCCTTCTATATCTGTATATACACGTACATGTATGAACTCAGTGAAAATGTAACAGGAAGCTGTATCTTTGTAGATTCGTTTTGATACATTCATCCGCCGCACGTCATGCCTTTGAAATAATGTTCGGAAATTCATTTTATTTTCTTGGAAATTTCAGTAAATAACAAAGATTTTGTTAGTTAAAAATATTAGTTCAGATATTATCAACAAGAATAAGTACTATTAATTTAATAAATACTGTCATCATCAGAACTACATTTTATGTACTAATGTCTAATGGTATAGAAGAGGCAACACTTCTGGTTTTGGAGACTGATGCCATAGGAACGATGTTCAATCTTTCCAAAAAACGGCGGGGGTTTGAAGTTTAGCAAACAACAGAAACAAAATTGTCTACGGCAGGCTAATTCCGTTGTTGTGCATGGACAAATTATGGATACACTGTATGTTCCTACAGATGCCTGATATCAGATTTGGGTTGTTTTGGACAAGAAGTTTTAGAGAATATTTGGCAATCAGACCCTTGAATTGTGGCCATTTTAACCATCTTGTTTGTCAATCTGAGAACACTGTTGTAATTATGGTCAACTTAAACTAAAGATTAGAAATAAACTGTTGTAATTAAATAAAAACACAATCTTTAAAGGACTGAAAACTTAAGAGGAAAAACATATCCAACCTCCTAGGCCAAAGACAGAAAATATCATAAATAGTTGCCAATCCTTGCAAGGATCAGTGATTTTGTATTATCGATAAGGGTAAGATAATTTCACCTGAGTTATGTCCCTTTGGATATATAGCTTTCAATTTTGAATCTGTCCAATCTTGCATAAAGTTTATCCATTGTATAAAGAATGATTAGATATTTTGTCATTGAGTTTTTCCAGAACTTGAGTTATGTCCCTTTGTACCAAGAAAATTTTTGACTCTCTACAGTTTGCCTCTTGTCATTACAATGCCCCACTTATATGTACATGTATGGTTTATTATAAATACAAGCAAAATTAATAACATGTGCATTTCTTTCCAAATTTATGTCTCTTTTGACATATAAATGTACATAATGATTCTGAATGGAATCAATACAACAAATTGTAGCACATTAATACAGTTACTTTAAAAGGTACCAGTTTTGCAAACATTCAAAAAATTATGATCAAGACTGGTTCCAGAACATCAATAGATCTTAGACTTTGAAGACCAAAATCAGATCACTCTTAAAGCTAATCGTAGATTTACAAATTTTTGTGAAACAGTATATACATTAGGTTACTGCCTGCTGCCTTATCTACAGAAATTATACATTGTATTTCCACTTAATACTCAAAAACAAAATACTGGTAATTTGTGCCAAACATGAATTGGATCAGTTTTTAGAACAATGTTCCAGCTAGCTTAAAATAGAAGGGTGCAGCATCCTGCCCTTTTCCAATGCACCCCTCTGTCCTTTGCAATAAGTATAATATAAAATACAACATATCATTTTTTTTATTCTATATTTATAAACAATACTGAATTAATTGAAACTGAATACATTTTGTAAATGAGTGCAGAGAAACTAACAACTCCTAAAAGGGCATTAGATAAATGAAAAATTGATTACATTAAAAAAGCAGTATCTTTACTACATTAACATATATTTTATGCAGAACAACAGTATTTTAAGAAATACATATTATATAATACTATTGTAAAATACTATATATATAAGATTTCAAAGCCATAGGAACTGGAAGAATATTAACACTGTCAATGGAACGATGTCTTAAATGTTTTAATATACAAATACAACAGATTTTCTGAAGTGTTTTTGGGTTTGATGCACAAAATTTAAGTTCTGACACTAACTGAAGATTATTTGCCAAAGCTAATGGAAATCTGCCATCATGAATCCACATTTCTTCACTACAATTGTATCCAGATTTGATTAATAATCTAATAATATCATGACCATCATAAGAACATGCTGCACTGAACAGTAAAGAATCTTCACACTCATTTTTTGTATGTAGATTTCCTCCTAAACGAATCAAACATTTCACATTGTCATAAATATTATGTAAGCATGCAATATGCAGCGGGGTGTTACCACACCCATCCTTTTCGTTCACGGAAACTTTATTTTCCACCAAAAACTGTAGTAATTCAACTTTATTTTTACCAGGAGTACATGCTGCAATATGTAAAACATTATCATTCACTGGAGTTTTTGCTATCAGTGATGCTCCAGCTTTATGTAGGGTTTTTATTACGGAAAAGTGACCATATGCTGCAGCGTGATGAACAGTGGTCCAGCCATTTTCATCAGTTATATTTGGATTAGCACCTTTCGACAGAAGCAATTCACAAGCAGTGTTTTGATTAAGTGCCACAGTATAATGTAATGGTGTAAAGCCATCAATTTGAGGAGCGTTGATATTGGCACCTGCTGAAATTAGATATTCTATTACAGAAACATGTCCGTATGATGCTGCCCAATGTAACGGTGCTTTTTGTTCCAAGTCTAAACTGTTTACATGAACTCCATTTTCAACAAGTTTTCTAACAAATCTGGTGTATCCTTTAGCTGATGCAATATGTATTGGATGCATTCTCCATGTGTCATCTGTGTAGTCTGGTGTATTTAGATCACATTGACTTTGTATTAAAATTTCAAGCACCTGTTCCCTTCCATGAGAAGCTGCCATAACAACTGGACTTTGTCCATTAAGTACAAAATTTGGACAAACCTGATGTCCAAATATAAGAAATTCAACAGCAGCAGCATCATTGTTCCCTACAGCATCCAGAAGTAACAGCTGATCATTCAGTAATACACTCATCTTTCTTCAGTATCTAAAAGTATGATCAAAAAGATTTAAATAAAACATGATTGCTACTTGGTAATACTACTACCCTGTCTTGAAACAGAATTATTCACAAGAAGCTATTTCATTGACAGCAAACTGGATTTTTTCATCACACTTCGAAGCCACCCCTCTGCCCATCCATTCAACTGCCATACATTACCAAAAAACTAATCAAATTTATTCCATTGTAAAACATAATTAAAAATACAGTAGATTGTGACTTCTTAAAAACATAAAGGACAAATAAAAATTCATTCAATTATAGGTGAATTGGACTTATAACATCTAAACAAATATAAAAGTACTGTGAATTCAGTTTTCTTTGATGTCAATTTTCGTGTATTGGAGAAAAAAGTGCATATTTGAAAGGGTCTTAATTTCAGTGATTTAAAAATTTTACATAAAGGAAAAGTTGTGGTCCTTGGACAAAAAGGTTTGAAACTCAATAAATTAATAATTATTGATCTGACAATTTTACTTTGAAGTGTCATCAATGCTTTATTCATAATAGAAAATAATACTGTACATGCTTGCTGCCCATGTGCCAGTTTAATGTGCATAATCTTCAAATGCAAACATGTTTCTTGCATTTTTAGTATAGACTTCAACCCTAAAGATTTGATACTTCCTTTTAGTAAAGTTACCTGAAAATTAATATTTAATTGGGTTCTTAAATTTCTGGAATGTTTGTCCACAAAATCCTTGAATTTTTTTTTACAAAAATGACGTTTATTACATGTACCTATGTCAGATACCAAAATTCTGTATTAACATGTATCATCAAAAGACATAACATAAACCACACAAGGAAGTAATAATAAAGACACATAAATAAACTATATCCAAATCTAAACATGACTTTTTTTAAAAATCATAAACTATGCTGCTTGAAACGCACAACAGGGCTCACCACACTTGAAAATAACAGGGAGACTCAGAGTCTCAGGGTAGCAACAGGGAGACTTCAGGGCATGACAGGGAGACTTCCAAGTCTACCAGATAGACTGTGTTTTTTCCCCCAATTTGTCGCCTGTCGAGTAAATACCTGTTATTTTGTGTCTTATAATGTATACTATACATTCCTTTATTGTGTTTTATCCTGTATTGTTTGAGATTTTATCTACATTTACTCCATATCCTTCCATTTTAGTCATAATCTGAGATTTTGTCTCATGTGCATTTAATCAATATCCTTTGGGAATTTTTCATGATGAGTCCTGGGACTCATCATTTTTCAGAATGGTGAGTCCCAGCTGATTTTGATGAGTCCCAGTCCCAGGACTCATCACCACTTTTTTAACGTACATTGCTGCATGATTTTGACCATGGTAGGCCTATTGTACTATTGTTAAAGTTTAATCAAAATCATGTGCTGCCTTAAAATACTGACGAATATAATTTGAAATAAAAAAAATTAAAAAAATGAAATTATGCAGTGGTGCCCCGAACTTGGAAGGAAATTTCTGTTACAGATATGAGCAAAAATATTTGTACCTTTTGACACAATTTATTTATTATTGCCATTTTATTTTTTAATATTTATTTATATATACTCTTTACTATTATTTTTTCTCAAACATACTCTTCAAATCCTCCCATTCACCTTGCTTGAACACCTTAACAATCAATACATGTATTGACAAAATTTTCATTTGTGCATAGATTATAATGTCAAAATCCGCTAACTTTATTTTTAAATAAGGTCTACATATTACCGGTCGGTAAAAAACGCCGTGACCAATGAAAAATCATGAGAATTCCGATTGCCGCTATTTTCTAGCTTACTTTTTGTCGTTTCTTTCCCCTTCCTCCAAGAAAACAAAAAATGGCGGCTCGAGATTTTTAATGAAAATAACGGTCTTCAGACGCAGCTGATTACGTACGTTGTTCGGAGGCGCCTTACTTAAAAACACAGGGCGACTCATTTGTCGCTCTGGAGCCGATGACAGGGCGACATTGGCGAGCATTAGGCGACTTAATCGCCAAGTTTGGTGAGCCCTGCACAATTTACATTGAATACTAATATTTCTAACTCCAATCTTGACTGACAAGGATTACCAATTCTTCTGCAAGAGGTTTGGAATTCCCTCTGTTCTTCAATAAAAAACATTATCATATGTTAGATTTAATTTATTTTGTGTGTTTTATTAATTTATTAATTCATATTTTAATTGAGGACCTCAGGGAAGATTAGCTTATTAATGCTAACTGTATTATCCTCTTGGGTACTACTAAAAGAAGCCTGCCAAGGTAAATGAAGCCTGCAGAAGCCTGCAAAAGCCTGCATGTTAATGGCTATAGGTACGTGGAATATTTTTACATATTATGGTAGATGAAAGTATATTTTTTGATAATATCGAAAAAAAATTGATTTTGATAAGTTTTTCGACTCTTAATCGATAATTTTCTATTGTCGTATTTGAAGCCTGCAAGAATGCGACGCCATCTTGTTTTACGTGAGATTCGAGTTGACATGTATAGTTAATTAGCCAGTGTATATTGTAGAATAAACAATTTTATTAAGTTTAATGTTAATTAAATGTAATAAAAATGTAAAACTTTTTTTCTTAAAGATGTTGTTATTTTGTATATAGTTTTTCATTATGAAAAAAGTAAAAGTAAATAAATAATTTACAAAAAAAAAAAAAAAAAAAAAAATGGACCCAGAAGTAGAACCACGTCCTCGTCGTTGGGTCTGGTAACATATTCATTTATGAATATGCAGAGAGTTCTACATTTTTATTACATTCAATTAACATTAAACTTAATAAAATTGTTTATTCTACAATATACACTGGCTAATTAACTATACATGTCAACTCGAATCTCAGGTAAAACAAGATGGCGTCGCATTCTTGCAGGCTTCAAATACGACAATAAAAAATCATCGATTAAGAGTCGAAAAACTTATCAAAATCAATTTTTTTTCGATATTATCAAATAATATACTTTTATCTACCATAATATGTAAAAATATTCCACGTACCTATAGCCAATAACCTGCAGGCTTTTCCAGGCTTCATTTACCTTGGCAGGCTTCTTTTAGTAGGACCGATCCTCTTTAAATAGAGACATACTTACATAATAAAGCCAATGTTGAAAGCAGTGTAAAACTCCAATAAAACAAATGAGGAAACAACACTCATTTTTAAAATCTACTGGGATTATATCCGCCTTTTTTCATATAACATTTACATTTCTATTTCTGTTATGATGATTCTTACATATATTTGGAAAAATTACTATGTAATTTTTGTGTTCAATCTGTAATTATTTTTATCAAAATTCGTGATGGAATTCATCATAATTTTAGCTATAATGAACAGATCATCAGATGCATACCATTAAGGCCCCTTTCATGGTCTATGGCACACACATGTTTTATAGAAAAAAAACAGCCTCATACACTGTTTTGTGTATTAGTATATGGGGCTGTTTTTGTATACAACAAATGCCTGTGGTTTATGGTTATGTAGAATGAAACTTGCTGTATCAGTAATGTTCAGTGTTGTTTGTTTTTGTTTTGCTTTTTATTACCTTTCAAACAGAACATTTGCTCTGCCTTCTAGTTTGACAGGTATAAACGCTGTTAGTGCGTTTTATAAATAAATCGGTCTTGTCTATGTCTGTCCTGGTTATCTTCCCTGTTAAAAAATAAAGGCTAAACCAATTACGGGTAATCTTTTTTCGACGTAGTTAGTTAGTAACCAGTAGGTACGTGAAGTTAAAAATTCGAATTAATGGGCGTCGACTGGTATACTATCAGTCGACGCCCATATATCACAAACCCCGTCCGTCAGTATTTCCCCATTATTGTCCATCAAATATAGCCAGAAAAAAAACCAAAATAAAAAAATAACCCGGTAGGCTCCGCCCAACACAGGGGCACCATAGGTGATCCTGTACACACGTACCTGTGTTAGAGCCTGGAAATTTTGGTACGTTAGAAGGGCATTTTTCACCCTCTTGCACACACCTCTGTTACTCGGACCGGAGTATTAAACTAGTCTGAGTATGTTGGGGCCTCAGTTGGTCAAAGTTAGTCCCGACTTTGACCTGGAGATCAATCTGCTAGTAAGGTATGCCTACTAAATCACTGAAATACTGTGGTAGATAGTGATTTTGGTTGATATCTCTTAGGTTTGTCTGTTCCCTCCGAGATGTCCGGTAGTTTTCGCCGATAGATAATTTTTTCAATAAAATATCAACATGTTATAAGACTATAAAACAATATGCAGTAATAGAACATGTATATGCATACGTCTGTATAACAATTAAAAGTTGACATCTTATTAGGATGACCCATAAAAGCCCAAAGAGCTTATTTCCAGTGGGGTCCCATAATGTAAACCTCTTAAAGTTAAACATACAATAATTATATACTTCCTACCATCACCACTCTATAAAATATATAGAAACTTTAAAATGATAAATGTAATATCAATAGTATATATATGGCTGAGATGAAGTACAGCTAGAGTTTTCCATGAGATGCTCTTTAACACTGGTTTTAAAACTATTTATATTTTTTATACCTTTTATATTATTAGGTAATGAATTCCAGTTTAATATACCATTGTAATAAAAAGTGTCAGCTTGCTGACTTTTAACTGGTGGAACCCAGAAGTTATACTGGCTATTTCTTGTGACATGATGATGTACATGTCTTACTTTTGTAAAATGTTGGTACATATAATTAGGACATTTATGGTAAAAAATGCTATGCACACGATTAAGTCTTAATTGCTTAACACGATTTTCAATATTAACATAACCAATACTTTTTAGTACATCATCATCTATTCTAGATCTATTTCCATAATTTTTTATAAATCTAACACATTTGTTTTGTAAAACTTGTAATTTGTCCTTATATTTTTTATTAATACCAGCATACCATGCCGAGCAGGCATAATCAAAGTGGCATTGAATTAATGCTGTTACCAATGTGATTCTTGAGTTCTCAGATAGACACTTTGCCTGTCTGTAAAGGAACTTTAATCTTGAGTTAACTTTTTGTATTATATTATCTACAATTTTTTCTCCAGATAAGGAGTTATCAATATTTAAACCCAAATACTTCACACAATTTTGAGAACAGATTGTGTGGTTATTACAAGTAACATTAAAGTTTCGAACTTTAGAAAGTTTGCGTTTTGACCCAAACAGAATTGCTTCTGTTTTCCCCAAATGTAAAGAAAGTTTATTATCAATTAACCACTTACTGCAAGATTGCAGATCCATACCAAGTTTCTGAGCTATAACTTATGGATTTTTATGTGAAAATAAAATAGTGCTATCATCTGCATATAATAACACTTTGCAGTCATTACTTATACTTATAGTCATGTCATTTACATAGCACAAGAACAGTAAATGTCCCAATATGCTACCCTGTGGGACTCCACATGTTATGTATTTTAAGTCAGACTCAGTACCATTAATACTAACTTTTTGTTGTCTATCACATAGATATGATTCGAACCATTCAGTACATTTGACACCCATTATTTTGAGCTTTTGACAAAGGATGTTATGGTCGACTGTGTCGAATGCCTTTTGTAGATCTAACATTATCATTCCTGTATAAAGACCTTTAGATGATTCATTCTTAATGTGATCTATCAGATGTATAAGACATGTGTCAGTAGAATAGGCTGATCTGAAGCCAGATTGTAAATTATACAGTAGATTGTAAATTATACAGTAAATTATTATCAACAAGATATTTCTCAAATTGAGAGTACATAGATCTTTCCAAAAATTTTGACACAACAACTAAAATACTGACTGGTCGATAGTTACTAAAATCTAGTCGATTATTTTTCTTAAAAATAGGACAAACTCTAGCTGTCTTCATCTCATCAGGAACTATACCTGAAGTTAAGGATAAATTTACAATATATGTGATGGGTTTAGCTAGAATATCTGATCCATCTTTTAAAAATCTTGATGGTAACCCATCCAAACCAGTGCTCTTACTAGGATTCAGTTGATTTAACTGTTTAAAAATATATTCTTCACTGACTGGTTCTAATTTAAATTTCGAATTATTAACACTGACATTTTTATAAAAATCTTTAAAAATATTTGTGGTGGTATCAAACAACCTTGGTACAGGAGGCAATTGCGAGACAAGTTTAGCTGCAACAGTTGTAACTTGAAAAATTATTAAAGTGTTTAGCAACTGTATTATTGCCATGACAATTTTCATTATCTATTTTTAAAACAACTTTATTCTTCTCTTTTAGCTTAGTACTATAACCCATGCTTTTAAATTGTTTCCAAATATTTCTAGGGTTATTTTTATTTTCTTCGATTTTATTTTCAAAGTATGCTGACTTAGATTTATTGACCTCTCTTTGTGTTTTATTTCTATATTTGCAAAATTCTTGATAAAAATATTTGCTGTTTGTTTTGTTATACATGTTCAAAAAATAATCTCTTTTCTGAATAAGCTCAAGAATCTGTGAAGACATCCATTGTTCAGTATGCTTTTTAATCTTAATTTCTCTTTTTGGAGCTACTTCATTTAAAATTGATGTAAAAATTTCTTTGAAAATTATCCAAGCTCCATTTATATCTCTACATAAATACAATTCGGACCATGCCGTAGACTTTAATTTCTGACAAAAAATTTCTTTGTCGTAGTTTTTTGTTGATCTAATTTTAATTATATTGTCTGTATTAAAACAGTTTGCTTTTCTCTCTAACTTTCTAGAAAAATAAGTTAAACAATGATCACTCAGACCAATAGGAATTACACCTGACAGTTTTACTCTATCTTCATAATTTAAAATATGATCTAGCAGTGTTTTGCTATTATCAGTAATTCTAGTAGGTTCTAACAAAATTTGCTTAAAATTGAGTATTTGTAGAATATCTATATATTTTTTCTGCAAAGATGATTTATGCAATAAACATATATTAAAATCTCCTACAATATAAACTTCATTTATAGGATTTATTTTATTTAAAATAACTTCAAAGATTTTAAAAAATTCTGTCTCTTTCGGTGGTCTGTAAATAGTCCCAACTGTGATCGGCTTCGTCTTGGGTACTTCGGCCGCTTCTTCAACCATAATAACAGACTCCAAACTAGTGTCCTAACACTCTTTTGGTGTTGGGTTGGGGATTGTCCTGGTGATAGGTTGTAAACAGTTAGTGACACATCTCCATTAACCCTATAGGGAGTGTACATGGATCGCAAACATGGATTCGCTGTACCCTTGCAGTCAATCGAGGAGCGCGCCTTGAATGGCGGAATTTCAGTACATACATTGGCTTTTACGATTACGTGGTTTTAAGGATATTCCATGTACGGACATTTTAATAATTGTTTCTCTTTTTAAGTTTGTGGACGCTGCGTTTCTATTTATATATACTATATTGACGCTATACTTCTAAATTTACATCTGGACTTCGTCCTCTGTCAATATAATCTGAACAGGTCCATATATAACGTATTGACCTCGTCAAAAGTCCATAATTGATAAATATTCAATTATCCTTAATCTACTTGGCGCTGTATACTTCATCCTCATCACTGATCCTCATAAGCTATAATGCCAAATCGAGGCTTTGGACAGAGAATTAATGACATTTACAATCCGTTTTTCCTGGCGTCTTAGAACTGTTTTAAACTGTTTCTGTTTAATTTACCGTGCAAAATTCGTGAAGGATGGTGTCCCACGATCTTGCACATACACAAATGAAGAAATGGAAAATTAATGTGACCTCAACGCCTTCATATCATTTACATGACTGAGATGTGGTTGCTCTCCGTTTACTCTTTTGTCACATGCTTTTGGTTACGATCATGTCTCACTGTTTTGGTTCAGCTCGATGCTAAGTCTGAATATCGGTCTTTGTTTCGCTGCATGATCTTATTCTTCCACCACTTTAATCTAGCTGTTCTTTTTCGCTGTTTTATTTATCTCTCTTAATCTTGTTTTCAATCATTATAGAAAACAAGGAAACGAACTATGAGAGAAGGACCATGGTCAGACCAGAAATAAAAATAGAGCGTATCATTGGATTTAGGGAGAATATAGGCGATGGAACAATTGTTATAGGTAGCATTAACATGATTGAGTAGAGGGTATAGTCGGAATCGAATAGGAGGCATTGGCAATTAAATTGTGCAAGCGATGACATTTGTCTTGCCTCATTTGGTAGAGAATTCCATACTCTCGCTGCCTCATACCTAAATGACTTTTAAAGTCGTTTAGGTATGAGGCAGTAAGAGTATACGGTAATTTAAGTACCATTCTTGTACTAGTTCTGGGCTAGGGTAAGTCATTTAGGTATGAGGCAGCAAGAGTATACGGTAATTTAAGTACCATTCTGGGCTAGGGTACCACAGCTGTGTTAACATACCATATGAGTTATTTTTAATGACAATCAAATCTTGTATGAAAAAAGGACTAATTTTATTGATGATTTTGAAGGAGTCCAAGGCAATTGTGCGTATGCATCCTATATGGTTTTCAATGTTGGCATTTTCGATTATTCCAAAAGAGAATCATCAATCGTTATTTGCATTTTACACCCATACGGGTCAAGCAATTAACAAATGAACAACATAAGAACAACACAAATTAAACAGAATCATGACAATATCAATATTAGTGATTATAGCCTTTGGCCGACACTGACGTCATTTGCACAATTCTAAAAACTGCTTTATAAAGTCATAAATCTCAGACAAAACTTTGCCCAGTTTGGAAGACAAAGAATAGTTCTTAATTCCATTAACGCTTGATCCTTAATGAAGTTCGAAATGATTTTTTAAATATTACAAAACAACTGTTTCCAGAAATTTAAATTCAGTTTGCAATGTAGAAAAAAAATGCTGTTCATCATCCACATCCTCCCAAGTCAGGGTTTTGTATCCACGTCCCCTGACATCACACATTCATATTTTGCGGGTCGGAAGTGAACGATTTTCATTAGTTCTTCTCAAGGTCACATGAGAATCCATTTGCGTCGTAGGTAGAATTTTCTAGGTCATACACCAGGGCCCAGTTGTTCAAAAGTTAATCATTTTTTTCGCTTTCAATTATTTCGATTGTTAAGTAATATTCCTTTACAGAATTTTGCATGGACACACAAAGTCATAAATTTAACCCATCAGAAAATTTTCAGTCATCAGGCATAATCAAGAAAGCGAAAATTTGAAAATGAAAATTGTGGTTAACTTTTGAACAACTGGGCCCAGGCGGCGATATGTTCGACCCGCAAAATATGAATGTGTGATGTCAGGGGTTTGTAGGGAAGAACGTAGATACAAAACCATGACTTGGGAGGATGATCATACACTGCAAGTTGTACATAATCTATTCTCTCTTTGAATATGTTAATATCTAGCCGTTTCTATCTCTAGACTATGGTCCCACTATAAATCCCATCTAAAGTTTTCAAAAATTTATTCTTTAGGTTGTTTTTTTATATTGTTAAATGTTTTGTCAAAGATACAAAATCATTAATTTTTAAATTTTGCTTCTTTGAAAATGTTCGAAATGAAACTGTTTCAGCTATAAATACGATGTTCCTCTAATGTTTTACAGGGTTGAAAAGCTTCTTTGAGAAGAGGGTTAATGTCTTTTGTATTAAACCTTCAAAAATATAATAAAACTTGCTTTTTAATAAATGATTTTATTCAGAAAAGAGCATTAAGATACAAATTACAGCAAAAAGGGGGATTGGAAAAACAAGCGATGCAGCGCTTATGTTAGAGATTCCTTACCCGTGTAATAGAATGGTACAGTGGTTTCAAATAAGTAAAATAATGAAAAAAATAAGAAGTACTAAATATATATGAGATTTTATTTCATTGGAAAAATCACGTGCCACATATGGAGTCATACAAAGCGATTGCTTCTTACAATGAAATTCTGCACTATTTTGAAATTGTTCACATTGTCAGTAACTGAAATATTCTCATTACCATACAAAAGGGTATTTATATTTCCAATAAGATTTATAATGAGTGTTTCTCGTAACAGGCGATATATCGGGCAGTGAAGTAGAAAATGTTCACATCCCTATTATTACAGGTAGAATAAGGATTATCTACTAAGTCTTTTGGTACCAATATAATAATATTTAGGCAATGTCGTTTTTGCTTAGGTAGGCTTTAAGTGATCTGCCTTTACGTTACTCGGAAGCGCATTAATATAACCTAATCGTACTTGGCAAAAAAACTATTTCGATAAAGAAAGGATGTACGCGAGGGAACTTGAATAAAATCTGAAGCGCACATCGCACTGTATCGATGGATATTCGTGAACTGCTCAGTTATGATACTAGATAAATATTCCGGTGTCTTTCCGTAAACAATATTGTGAAAAAGAAGGAACTTGTGCTTATCTCTGCGGTGCAAGCCACTTTCTTGCAAGAGCGATCTTTGTCGCGCCGGTTATGATTCGTGCAGCCTCAAAATTAAGCTGCTCTAATTTGTCCGATAAGTATTCCGGGAAATTATCCTACACAAGGTCGGCATATTCAAGTAGTGGACGTATGTGACTAATGTACAAAATATCGAGTGATTTCCTGTTCAACTTGAATTTAAGGCTGCACAAAATATTCAATGGGGGAATGGTTTTAGATATATAAGATCAATATGTGTGTTCCAAGTACCGTCCTTAGAAAAAAACAAGTCCCAAATGTATATGAGTATCAACTCGTTTAAATTCAACATTATTCATGTTTAATGGTGGGTGAAACGCTGGTTCCCTCTTTCGTGAAATAACTAGTGATTCGGTTTTTGACGGGTTAAAGTTAACCAACCACTTCTAGTATCATCGGCAAATAGTTGATTTTGCTGACGATATCATTGATAACGAGTAATAACAGTAACAGTGAACTGTTACGAAGTCTCACAAACGAAGTAGCTGATATCTCGAATGCCTTATATTGTATTCAATAAATTATTTGTTTTTCAGAGACTAAAATGGGGAAATTAGTTTATGCATACTTAATGGAGAGGTTACTTGAAAATCGTGATGTGGGTATTTTTTGTGCCCGAATTTTACAGTCATACAATGTCACACTTGATCAACTTTTGCTTGTCGACATGCTGCATTGACAGAGATATATCCCAATATTTCTGAACCGTTTACGAGAACTGATTTTATTTTATGGTGTAATAAATTGCATTCTGCAGTTTCATTAAAGAGAAATAATAAAAAAGACTTCTTACCTGTCGTGATAAGTCCTCCCAACATCAGGTCAGTGTAATTTGAATCATATCTATATAAAACTATACAATTGCAACACAACAAGATTTTTTTTTAATTTATGACCAAGCAAATGAAATAAGGATTATCTACTAAGTCTTTTGGTACCAATATAATAATATTTAGGCAATGTCGTTTTTGCTTAGGTAGGCTTTAAGTGATCTGCCTTTACGTTACTCGGAAGCGCATTAATATAACCTAATCGTACTTGGCAAAAAAACTATTTCGATAAAGAAAGGATGTACGCGAGGGAACTTGAATAAAATCTGAAGCGCACATCGCACTGTATCGATGGATATTCGTGAACTGCTCAGTTATGATACTAGATAAATATTCCGGTGTCTTTCCGTAAACAATATTGTGAAAAAGAAGGAACTTGTGCTTATCTCTGCGGTGCAAGCCACTTTCTTGCAAGAGCGATCTTTGTCGCGCCGGTTATGATTCGTGCAGCCTCAAAATTAAGCTGCTCTAATTTGTCCGATAAGTATTCCGGGAAATTATCCTACACAAGGTCGGCATATTCAAGTAGTGGACGTATGTGACTAATGTACAAAATATCGAGTGATTTCCTGTTCAACTTGAATTTAAGGCTGCACAAAATATTCAATGGGGGAATGGTTTTAGATATATAAGATCAATATGTGTGTTCCAAGTACCGTCCTTAGAAAAAAACAAGTCCCAAATGTATATGAGTATCAACTCGTTTAAATTCAACATTATTCATGTTTAATGGTGGGTGAAACGCTGGTTCCCTCTTTCGTGAAATAACTAGTGATTCGGTTTTTGACGGGTTAAAGTTAACCAACCACTTCTAGTATCATCGGCAAATAGTTGATTTTGCTGACGATATCATTGATAACGAGTAATAACAGTAACAGTGAACTGTTACGAAGTCTCACAAACGAAGTAGCTGATATCTCGAATGCCTTATATTGTATTCAATAAATTATTTGTTTTTCAGAGACTAAAATGGGGAAATTAGTTTATGCATACTTAATGGAGAGGTTACTTGAAAATCGTGATGTGGGTATTTTTTGTGCCCGAATTTTACAGTCATACAATGTCACACTTGATCAACTTTTGCTTGTCGACATGCTGCATTGACAGAGATATATCCCAATATTTCTGAACCGTTTACGAGAACTGATTTTATTTTATGGTGTAATAAATTGCATTCTGCAGTTTCATTAAAGAGAAATAATAAAAAAGACTTCTTACCTGTCGTGATAAGTCCTCCCAACATCAGGTCAGTGTAATTTGAATCATATCTATATAAAACTATACAATTGCAACACAACAAGATTTTTTTTTAATTTATGACCAAGCAAATGAAATAAGGATTATCTACTAAGTCTTTTGGTACCAATATAATAATATTTAGGCAATGTCGTTTTTGCTTAGGTAGGCTTTAAGTGATCTGCCTTTACGTTACTCGGAAGCGCATTAATATAACCTAATCGTACTTGGCAAAAAAACTATTTCGATAAAGAAAGGATGTACGCGAGGGAACTTGAATAAAATCTGAAGCGCACATCGCACTGTATCGATGGATATTCGTGAACTGCTCAGTTATGATACTAGATAAATATTCCGGTGTCTTTCCGTAAACAATATTGTGAAAAAGAAGGAACTTGTGCTTATCTCTGCGGTGCAAGCCACTTTCTTGCAAGAGCGATCTTTGTCGCGCCGGTTATGATTCGTGCAGCCTCAAAATTAAGCTGCTCTAATTTGTCCGATAAGTATTCCGGGAAATTATCCTACACAAGGTCGGCATATTCAAGTAGTGGACGTATGTGACTAATGTACAAAATATCGAGTGATTTCCTGTTCAACTTGAATTTAAGGCTGCACAAAATATTCAATGGGGGAATGGTTTTAGATATATAAGATCAATATGTGTGTTCCAAGTACCGTCCTTAGAAAAAAACAAGTCCCAAATGTATATGAGTATCAACTCGTTTAAATTCAACATTATTCATGTTTAATGGTGGGTGAAACGCTGGTTCCCTCTTTCGTGAAATAACTAGTGATTCGGTTTTTGACGGGTTAAAGTTAACCAACCACTTCTAGTATCATCGGCAAATAGTTGATTTTGCTGACGATATCATTGATAACGAGTAATAACAGTAACAGTGAACTGTTACGAAGTCTCACAAACGAAGTAGCTGATATCTCGAATGCCTTATATTGTATTCAATAAATTATTTGTTTTTCAGAGACTAAAATGGGGAAATTAGTTTATGCATACTTAATGGAGAGGTTACTTGAAAATCGTGATGTGGGTATTTTTTGTACCCGAATTTTACAGTCATACAATGTCACACTTGATCAACTTTTGCTTGTCGACATGCTGCATTGACAGAGATATATCCCAATATTTCTGAACCGTTTACGAGAACTGATTTTATTTTATGGTGTAATAAATTGCATTCTGCAGTTTCATTAAAGAGAAATAATAAAAAAGACTTCTTACCTGTCGTGATAAGTCCTCCCAACATCAGGTCAGTGTAATTTGAATCATATCTATATAAAACTATACAATTGCAACACAACAAGATTTTTTTTTAATTTATGACCAAGCAAATGAAATAATATATATTATTACATATTATGTGTGATACATTGATGTCTTCCTTGTATCAATATTATATTAAATCTACAATATGATGTAAGGACAGAAAATAAAATAATTAAAAGACAAAACACCACATTAATAATAAAAAAATACCCGAGTTGTTTATCTATAAAGAAAGGACATTGGTACTTTTAAATTTCTTTTTAACACAAGAACAACTACAAAAAAAAGAGAAAAAAACAACAGCTGCATGGACAGGCATGATCCCCGGCGAGAAGCATTACCCTGCGAAAATGCATTTAACGGGTGAACGAAAAAAATATACCGCCTCCGAGTGCGTGGTTTTCTCGCTGCGTTGAAGACCCATTGGTAGCCTTGAGCTGTGTTATGCTCTTTGGTCGGGTTGTTGTCTCTTTGGTGTCTTTCACACATTCTCCGTTTCCATTCTTTATTCTATGTATTTACATTTAAATTTAAGATGGACGGATTTACAGTTTTAAAAATCAGCGTCATCTTTTGATAGATATCATCCTGAAACAAAATTTCTTCTCTTAGTAAGTGACCTTGTCGACCTTTTACCCACTGGAGTCAATAACAACGGGGTTTTTCTCATTCATTTTCATTCATTTAAGTAATACATATAAAAATGTAAGGATATGGGGTAAGCACCAATGAACTTAACTATAATGGCCCCTTTGACCCTTTTATTTTGGAAAGAATGAAATATACAAAAAAAAAATCTGCAGTAACTTTTGTTGGGTTTTTCGTGAGGAATCATTTTTTAAAAATTCATCAAATCCGATGAAGAATTAAAAAGTTTCAAAAATTAACGCGTCACCTTATATCTCAAAAAACGACAACAGATATAGACAAAAACGGATCGAAAGTGATTTTTTCCAGCAAGGAACATAATAAACAAGCCCCATAAAAAAATCAGACATAAAATAAAAAAGTTAGACCAATACGATAGCGTAAAATATTATTGGAGAATTTATTTATGATATATAACAATTTATTATCTTCCGGGATAGTAAATTATCTCCGAGAACAATACCAATTGTGCATTCACTAGGTCTTGTCATGGGCATAATGATTATCCCGGCCAGCAGTTTCGAATCTATTCAGAAACACTGATGATACATCCAGTGTTTACAGATTTTCATTTGGTGCATCTTACCATGGGCAATAAGAAAATATATGTTTTAGGGTGGGGATTTCAACGGTTTATGAGATAATTGGAAATTATTGATTTGATGGGAGTGGTGATAACCCCCTGGGGAAGCAAGGTATGTGTCATATGGTACGTCTTACCGTGGAGAATAAGAAACTTTATTGTTTAGGGGTGGGGATTTTAACGGTTTATGAGATAATTGGACATTATTGATTTATGAAAGTTTTCAAAATTGTCGACTTTGGAGGGTGGGGATGACCCCCTCCCTACAAGAACAAGGTATATGTCATTTAATAGGTGTTGTCACGGTGTATAATGAAATACATGTATAGGATATGAGATGGTTATTGGTCACACTATAGAGATTTTCGATGAAAAAATATTCCCCATAGGGTCCTAAAGTAAACCCCTAGCCTCTTTGAACTGCTCATTACACGTCTCAGTGAACCCCGTCAAAAAATGAATAGTATTATCCACATCTTGAAACATTGATCATTTTGGGGGACTTGAATATAAGAAATAAAAGAAGCCCTAAAATCGAACCTTGCGGTACACCCGTGGTAATGGACAACCAGGACTTAACTCACTTTAAGCAGCAGTATTACATGCTGTTCTTTTCAAACCAAGTACTCATTTACAAATATCTGTTATGGACAATTTCATAACATGATATTTTCTCTAGAGAAAGAGTATCACAATTAGAACCATGTTTTTCAGCACGATTAACCGACTTCAAGATAGAAAAATAATCATCCATGAACCACAGTTTACTGTTGTATAACAATATAGATCTTATAAGTACATCAAATAGTTTACATGAAAGATTAACTGGTATGGATTGAAAATTGGAAAATCTTCCTTTTAAAGCAAAATGTGCTTTTAATTCCTGCATAGCTTTTTTAAAGGTTCCCCTGTAAGATATAATGTTCCCTAAAAATGTATATTATTTAGTTTCATTTAAAGGACAGTTTTTAACATAAAGTGTTGGGGTTGAAGTAAAAATATTTTGAAAAGTCAGTACCTAATTTTTTTTACATTAACAATCAATTGCCAATCATAACAGTACTTCTCAAGTTTATATATTTTGCATTTTGGAGACCTAGCTGTTTCTGTTTTGGAGAATACAACTAAACCACCAGCAAAACTTAAACTAGCAATTTTCGAGTCTATTATAGTTCCAGAGGACAACAAGACTGGTCAAATATTTGATGTAAATCATTTATAAAGTAATTATTTAGTTAATTAGTTGTTTAACTTCCCTTTTTATTTCAAGCAAACTGGATACATGTGATTATTAAACTTAATTGCAGATCTAGTAAGGCCTTACATCACATTAATTACATTATATAATTTCTTTCCCAATCCATTTTGAACCAGCTTATACTTTAACCCATTATGCCAAACAGAATCAAAACGCTTTCCGCAAATCCTATTTTACCTTTCCCCTTGTTAACATATTTATTAACAAGAGATTTTAGTATGAATATATACTTATCTGTAGTTCTGTGATTAGTTCTAAACCCAAACTATTGGTTTGCAAATAAATTTTCGTAATGTTTTATAAGTCTGGCATTCACAACAGAACTAAACAATTTAGCTATGCACCTTCGAAGTGAAATACCTCTATAATTGTTCAAATCCATTCAATCTCCAGATTTATGTATCAGAATACTATATGAATTTCTCTAGATATCACGATAATTTCCTGTAGAATTAAATTGAAAAGTTAAATTGATGGATTTACATGTAACAGCACTACTGAATTTTATTACTTCATTTGAAATATGATCTTGTCCGGTACTTTTAGACTTGCTAAAAGTCCCCGGCTGGCTCCCTTTTTATTTTGTCTCTCGTTTTCTATTTAATATGTTGCTATCAGAGAGACATTAATATATGTATATTTAGTGATTAACTCCCTGCAATTATCAATACCTTATGTCTATCTGATAGCAACTGTTACAATGAACACAGGATAGAAATGACAATAGAAAAGAAAGGGACTTGTGGCAAGTCTACGGTACTTTTACCAGTCCTGTGTCATTATAAGTGCCCAAAGTCGTCATAAATAGAACATGTATATAAAATGGAGTCCACCTTCTTGAATTTTATCTTTTTTTTTTTACTTTTTCTCACTACAAAAATGCCATGTTAATGAGCAGTAGTTGAAATTTGACATGATGAAAGAATAGTAGTTTCCCAAGTCTTGTAAGGTTTTTATATATCCGCTTAAGAACTATGCCATCTAATCAAGCAGCCTTCTCGCAATATATAATACATGTATCTGGAATATGAGAATTAACATTTAATTTGAAATTCCGAGTTACACCAAGTAATTTGACTTCATCATCACATGAAATAGAGATACCATTTAGATCAGAAACAATATTTTTATGATGAGTCTTTTTACCAACTGAGCATGGCCTGAAATTTTTCAGGATTGGCCTGCATTTTATTATCAGAAAACCTTACAAATCTTGTTCTAGTTACTTTTGATCATTTTTTTATAAAACGAAAATACGACCTATGGTTTTTTCATTAAATTATTTTAAAAAAAAACCCAGGTTTTTGTTAATTAGACTGATCATCATTGGCAAAATTTATCTAGTAGTATAGTCTGGTAGTCCTAATTTCGCCACATTTAACTATACCTGTTGTTGGTTATTGGACGTACCATAACACTTAACACTGTACAAAATAGTTCGCTACTTAAAAACAATTTTTTAATTTTGAACTTCAGTGACGGATTAAATAACTTGTTATTCGTGGCAAAAATAATGTCTAATAAATAAGTAAAGAAATAAACTCAAATGCTAGATATACCATTGTTGTGTTTGGTCTTCGCATTAATATCACCATAAAGTTTAATTAAGGTCACTTGACTGAGGTTACGCCAAGCTTGGCGCGGGATTGAATAGTACCGGCGAGTGTGAAAACTAATATAAAATAGGAAATTTCTTAGTGTACAGGTAAGTAGTTGTTCTCCTGAAAAATGCTGTTAATTTTCCCCACGCAGTCTTTCTTATTTTTATTTAGCATACTAATAGTTATAAAACCCCAGGTTAACCTATTTTCGCTTTCATTTCCCTCATTTGCATTTTTCAGGTAAGACAACATGTTCAAGTTTTTAAAGAAGCATCCTCCAAAAGAGAGCGAGGAGAGAGAAAAGCTTAAGAAAGAGTTATTTGCATTCAGAAGGGTAAGTAGTAAACTGTAGTAAATTATCTTTTTGTGTGCAGCCATATTGAATGAAGTTTTATAAATGAATGACAGATGATGACTCATAAAATGATAAACATTTTAAGGGGCTACTTAAGGATGCGACATTGTCACCAAATATTAGAGGCTAAGAGCTGGCAATGTTGTAATAGTTGAAGAGCATGTCAGTGTTTGATTATCAGTGATATTTATAAGGAAACAAAATTAGTTAATACATATATGCAACTATAGTTTATACACAAATATACTTATTCATCTTTTGGGTGATTTTGATATTATATTGATCTGACCATGCACATATGATAAGTTATGACCCACAAAGGAAATTTGGACTGCAGACAAAATTGTCGTGTAGACCTTAGTGTAAAAATATACTACTTGTATCACAATATAATCTGCAAACCTTTTTGGCTATTGCCATCACTTGGCTTCTGTCATCCTTCCGTAAACTTTTCACACTTTTATCTCCTGGGAACCACTGAACAAACTTTGCAGAGATGTTAGAAATTCGTAACAAGGCCCTTCCCAAATATTTGTTACTTTGGTGCCAATGGGTCAAGAAACATGGCCACCAGAGCTTATCCTAATTTCTGATTGGCTGAACTCTGAAAAACTTTTCAAAACTCACAGATATGTTTCTTTTAAGGTCTTAAACAAGTGTTGTTACTTTGGTGCTGATTAGAAATCCTATATGGTCGCCAGCCCGGGGAGGGGGGTGTAACATGGCCTAAATATGTCTGTTTACGGTTACCCGACAGATCCTAATTTGAGCGCTGTAAAGTGAAAATTAACTGAACTTGTGTCAAAAGTGAAGTTAGAGTTGCCAATAAATTTTATCAATTGTCTGATACCTTCCAATGTTCACAATCGCAAATATGACAGCCGTTTTAAGGAACCTTACGACGAGTTAAATTATGAATTTTTTATAACAAACTCATATCAAAATTCTTAATCACTATTCCAGTTTAGACTAGGAACAAAAAACACCGTTACATTGGGCAGCATCATATGGACATGTTTCTGTAATAGAATATCTAATTTCAGCAGCTGCTAATATGAACGCTCCTCAAATTGATGGCTTTACATCATTACATTATACTGTGGCACTTAATCAGAACACTGCTTGTGAATTGCTTGTCTAAAGGTGCTAGTCCAAATATAACTGATAAAAATGGCTGGACCTCTATTCATCACGCAGCAGCAAATGGTCACTTTTCTTAATATAAAGCCTACATAAAGCTGGAGGATCACTGATAGCAAAAACTCCAGTGAATGATAATGCTTTACAAATTGCAGCATGTACTCCTGGTAAAAATAAAGTTGAATTACTACAGTTTCGGTGAACGAAGAAGATGGGTGTGTTAAACATTCCACATTGTCATAAATATTATGTAAGCATGCAATTTGCAGTGGGGTGAAGACAATCTGACACTTCTTCCCCCACAGATTTGAAACTTGTCATGAATGATCATTGAACAGTATTGCCCATATGTTGTTACTTTGGTGCTGAGACCAAGGATTGTCAACATCAGACTTGGTGTTAACTTTGACATTATAGGAAATGTGTTTAAATTATTCTTCTGATGAACAATTAAATAGATTATACCAAACTTGATACTTTATATGGGTACTCAAATAATTTTTGTAACCTTGGTATCGTTCTGTTAATAATCGTGGGTGACATGAGTTTTTTCCTGATTGGTTAAATTTCCAAGATTTGTCCCCACTTGACTCATGAGTTAAAACTTATCAAGAATGTCAGATCACTGCAAGGTACCACCCAAATATTGTTAAATTTGTGCCAGTTGGAAATCCAAGATGCCTGCCAGTGTTGGTTTGATATCAATCTTTCTTGCTTTGGTGCTGTTCTGCTAACAAACATTGGTACATGTACCAGGCTCAAAACAGTAAGCATGGTTTTTCTTTTATAATTGTCTAAAAATCCAAGTGAGCAATACTGGCTCCTGTGAGCCTCTGATTTAAAATCAGAAGGATTTAAACTTTTTTGTTGTTGATAAGAATATGTAATACTCTACCAGCTGCTGTTACATGTAATTTAAAATTATTTAGATATTTGCATCATATGAGAACATTATGGTAAACATAGGATTGTGCAGGATTATTGTAGAGTACAATATCAGTCCTAATTTGTATACTCATACCCAAAATATATATTGCAGTTTATTAGAATATACTGTGAAAGTTAAGATTTTTTCACAAAGAGGCATATATTAAGTATCTGTGAGGACAAACATCCTTTGGTATACACACCCTTTAAAACCAATGTCAGAATAAAATACATTTGTAAGTCTTTTCTAAACTGCTTTCTTGTTAATAAGCATGGATGGTTCTACACATTTTAAAATAGGTTGTCCTACAAACAAGTTGGGAATTTTTTGTACAAAACTTGAGTAACTTATATATGACTTCTGACTTTAGTCTTCACGAAGTTCTTAGTTCGGTCCTTTAGACATTTTCGACAAGATCAGGATTGGTCAGCCAGGATTTTGAACATTCCTGGTTCGAAAATTAAAATGGCAATCGAAACATCGGGTTTATTCATATGTTTGTAAATATTAGCTTTTTTTTTTTCTGTCCGGCAAACCTAACGTCCTTGTTTTATCTCTTTAGAAATTCTGATTCTCATTAAAGAGGGTCTTGTCTAGACTTGAGGTTTTGGGAGAAGTTATTTCTCCCTCCAAGACAGAATATGGAAAAGTGGGGACTCATTTTGAGAAGTAATTATATCTCAGCTTATTATGAAATAAATTACTTTCGTATAACAATGCAGAAAGACAGATTCTAATCTCATATTTGTCAGTCATAGTTTTCTTGACTCACTATTTACTTTAAACTTTCTTGGTTCTTCATTTTTGTGAGATTCAATCTCATCTGTTTTTCATTTACTATGTTTTGGAGACTCACAATCAATGTGATCATGTTAATTCCTCCTGGTGACATACACATGTATATATTCTGATATTTATTTCCTAATAAAATATTCTTATGAAGGCATTTGCATTAATTTTGTATGAAATGTTATTTATCACATGGCTCCATCTTAATTTGAAGTACTTATCAAAACTGAAGTAACGAAACGACTGATGAAACTATAGCAACTACATCCATTTTGTTTTATTTTGCTGGCTAATAATAAAAAATGCTTTTCTCTGCCACTACTGAAGAGTGAAGTGAATGCAGTTAGAAAATGCAGCTCGGAATGATGGGAACCAGATTGGAGAAGCTTACTTTCATATACCAGTAATGGCTGCTTTGTATTTATAAATGTACGATATTTTACTGCAGAGTAAAATTACCTAAAGCTGAGCTTATTCATTTAGTGGCTTGTCAGAATAGTTGCCTATACCCTGAACTTCTGTAAAAAGAAAGACAATCAGCAAGCTGTTGGTTGCATGCAACCTGCATAAAAGACATTAGCTGATGACTAGGAATTGTTTTTGTGAGCAATTTTACACTTTTACATGTATTACCAATTGCACAGGTATATAACACTTCAGTTCAATAAGATTATTGAAAGGTGATATAAATTTTCATTTTTACATACTATATCTTTTTTTCAGTGCACTGAACATGGATTTATCAATAAACCTTCTTGCATGGACTATGATCCTAAACTTAGATTACTGGCCATAGGAAACAAGCAAGGTTATATCAAAATGTATCCTTTATTTACAGACATGTAATTGAGAAATGAGTTTAAACGTTGCGTCTTTCAGTTTGGTGCAAGAGAGAATTTTTTTTGTAAACATGAATATGAAAAATGCCACTAATGATAAATCCTCTCCGTTATGCCTGAATCTTTTGTTCAGAGGATGTTACATTAGTAAATAAATGAAATAAAAATTGAAAGCCTTATGTTAAAAGATAGTCATCTGGCCTAGTAATAAAATTCAGGATGATACAGTATGGTTAATATATAATAACTGTATGAACATGTATCATTGGCCTACACATATTTCAGTCAGCTCAGGTCTTTAAAATTTCTGGTATTGTGGCACTGTGAGTTTGAAATTGAACTGATTTAAACAATCTTAATAACCTGAATATATCCCTTGTAACAGTTTATTCCAGTGTTGATCCAAATACACACATGTATATCAGGATTACTTCTGTTAGCTTAAAATCCACCCAAAAGCAATGAATTTAGTAAAAAAAAAATTCATCCCTTGGTTGTATATCTGTAGTGTCCCACAAAATCTCGGAGACAGTACTGTCAGTAGAAGATAGCAACTTGGCAGCAGTAAGATGAGAATGAAAGTTTGAAAATTTAAATTTGTTAACCTTGGTCCAGTATGAGCCAAAAACAAAACATGAATGTTTTAGATTACATAGCAGATTTCAGTGAAGCTGGTATAGTGATTCGTGTTTGTTAATAGTGATGAAATTTTCATACTACCTCTTGCTGGTCTGAAAATTAACAAAACTATTGCCCAAAAAGTTTCACTTTTCACCACTGGAGAATAAAATTAGATGCATCAGTAAAAAGACAATGTATGGGAATTATAGGTTTCAGAATTTGCATAGATGCCCTTGGTGAAAAATGTATTTCAAGATATCCAGTAATAGTGAAATGTTTTTAAGATGTGTTTTTAAACTGGTAGTTCTATGATACTGGTAGTTCTATATCATAGAACTACCACTTAAGTAAGGTAAAGTAAATTTATGCAAATGTTAATGATACCTAGCAGGAAACATTGGGATCTGCAGTTTATGATTGTTTTGTTTTGTTTTTTTTTTTTTTATTGAACACATGGTGTCATGTTTTGTTCACAGTCACAGATATTGGGAAATAACAGCCACATGACACAATACATTCTTTAAGCTTGCTTGCATAAAATGCAATGTTACCCTCTCTGGCAGCTATCTTTTTGTGATACAAGTCTGCAGAAAACACGAAAGTATATACATGTACAAATGTATCCATGTCAGACAAGATAATTGGGGGGCCTCGGTGGCCGAGTGGTCTAGTTAGTTCGCCATGACTACTAATGATCACTAGCCTGTCAACAGAGAGGTTATGAGTTCGAATCTCACCTGTGGCGGGGTGTGTTCGACTCCGATCTAAAATTGACAAGGATTGCCAATTTTCCTACTGAGTGTCGGTGGTTCTCTCCAAGTACTCTGGCTTCCTCCACCAATAAAAACTGGCTGCCACGAAATAGCCAAATGTGCTGAAAATGATGTAAAACCCCAACTAAACAAACAAAATTATTGGATATTTGAATTTGTGCCATACATGTATTCCTTCATGTTAAATGTATCCTGATCACCTTGTAGTGGGAGAATTTGGTCACATTTTGATGGTGAGACAAGGGTGTATTATTGCATATGTATATTAATGCATCTTGTTCTAAAATTGCAAATAAATATGTCGATGAATTCTTTCTTTGTGGTTTTTATTCAGATATATTTACAAATGGCCTTGTAGAAGATAAAATGTTTTATAAATTGATGAAATGTGGCACAATCTGTTACCAGGAATTTAAACTACAATGTATCAGCTGTTAATTTTCCATAGTAAGATATTGTTGCAAAAGAAGAATTGAAAAAAAACGAATGAATAAAAAGTGGAAATGATTTAAAAACCTATGATATTTAGTATAAAATTTGATTGTCAGTTCTTAAATAGTAGAGGGTAGGAGTTAGTTGTATGCATATAGGAGTGGAGTTTTTAGTTTTATGCATATAGGAGTGTTAACATTAAATAGATATCGCTTAAAAGAGGCCACTAAGGGTTAACAGATGTCATAAATTTTACATCTGGTGACTTGTTAACCTTATATCTGTCCCTTTAAAAAAGTTGCAAGTATTTCAGATTCTTCAAATTCATCTGAAGATGTTAAAACAAAATACAATATGTTTATAGTAAAAATTCATTGAGTGATAGTATGTAAGGAATGTTCTACTGAAGCATACAGATAATCACATAAATTATAGTATATAATAAACTGTCAAGTGTAGGATGACTGACCTACATTGATTTACAATAACAACAAGGTCAAAGATTTCATCAACCATCCATATCAAAAATAAACAATTTTTGTTATTTTTTAGTCTGTACCTATAATTAATTGATGCATACCAAGTTTTAATTTTAATGGTCTGCAGAATCTACTGTCTGGAAATGTAAAATGTTGTTATAATAAGCTGCTGTGTTTTGAGTTTTTCTGCAACAGGTGGCTGGGTAATTCTTGGTGGATATTAGAAATCAAATTGAGGTATATAAAGGAAGGTGTTGAAATATTACAGTAATAAAGTATACAAACTATAAATCTAGCAATATTTGATACAGGAAATGTGTTATTAAACATAAACTAGGTCAAGTGTGTGAAAGTAGTCAGAAATTTTACACAAAATTAACTAGAAAAAGACATTTAAACTGGTATGTTATTCATATTGTCAACAGAGAACACCCACAATATTACATTGTCAATTCATACTTGTTAACATTAGCATAAAGTCAAGATGAAATAAAAATATAGAAAATTGTAGTGTTTTCAGGGTAATTGTTGCTGTAAGCTTGCAGAATTAGTACTTTGATGACCAGATAACTGCTGGCATTTTGCATACTATGTACTTTTTCTGTACCTTTCAGTCAGACTACTACCGCCCACCACAAAAAAATTTTTTTTGTTATTTATATGTTTAACTTGTGTGATAATTAGACATATTCCTTTCTAAATATACCTCCTTAACAAATAACAGAGTTGGACAGCCAGGCGTAGAATTTTGTGGTGAACTGAAAAGTGGAGCCTCAGTTAATCAACTGTTTTTCCTATCAGAAGAGGTAAATTTACATAAAGCTAACTTGTCACTAACTTGGTTCACTTGATTCACATTATTAAATCAGCATTTGTCACTGGGTAAATTTGTAACACATTGATTGTTATGAATAAATAAATTACATTGTGAGATGAGAGGAATATTAAGTGTTGACTTGTTAAGTGAATGTGTGTTGATTACATCACATCATTTTACCCTGAATTAATTTTAGCATACCGGTAGTTAAAATATGTCAAATTGTACAGAAAATCTATCATTAAAATGTAATCTGTGAAATAATATATAATTAATGAAAATGTTATGGTATCTGTCTTTGCTTTCTTCAACTAAAGATTATTGTAGGTGAGTATTTAAACTCAACACTTAGGAAGCACAGTATAAAATTTGTACAGTGGAATGTTTTTATGTGAACTCTTGGATTAAAAATTAGAAACTGATACATGCCTATAGATTTGCAATTGAAAAATTCTTCTCGAGATTGTTTACTCTATATCATCCGTTTAAATACAAACTGATGCAATTAGTTAAAATGCATATTTGCCTTACCACATCAAAGGACACTAGTCTTTAATTATTTTGAATACACCTTGACATTACATGTTGGTCGTCTTTTAGAATCTAAATTTTTTAAAACTACAAACGTAAGGTTAATGTAAAACTGTTGGTTTTACCCATTATTATATTGTACATTTGATTACTGTTTATTTTAGGCTCGCCTGGTATCACTATGTGGAGATAATACTATCACATTATGGGAGATCAATGATAAAGGAGAGACAACAGTACTAGAAGACGTTAAGGAATTTAAATTCAGTGCAGAAGAAAGGTAATACACCTGTTACAGGTAACAAAAAGCCAGGTATAAATGTGTGAGATCAGCAATTTTCTGTGCGGTATCTGATTAAGACCGATCTGTATCATGAGATTAATATCATTTAGATTTGCAGGTGCCCCTTTTATAGTAGAATGATCTTTAATGAATAAAATACTATTTAATTCAATGAAGTGGCCATTTAATTGTGATGAATCTGAGGTCGTTTTGTCCAAAATAATTATTAGCATCGCTTATCATTTTACAAGTGATATTCAGATATTTTTTGGTTCAGTAATTTTATTTGAAAAATGGATGTTTTAATTATGTGTATTTGAAATTTGTTGTGTCTAACTGGACTTTTACAAATGCTTGGTTTTTTAACGTTGAACTGAACTATTATTAATACTTATTATTTATGGTTGTCATGGGGAAAGGTAATAAAATTATTGCATTTTTACAGGCTGAATCTTGTGACAATTGTTTAATAGAAATTTAGATTAGAGAATGGAAGTACGTACTTGTACTTTGAAACTAAATAGGTGTTTGTTTTAGCATTACCGGATTCTCTCTTGAAAATTTTTGCTCATAACTTACTTCTGTTTAATATTGTTTTTGAAAATTAAAAATTTATGACATCACTGGGAGATAATAGAATATTTTGAATTTAGCACAAGGTCTGGAAATAATCAAACACCATCTACCACATTTCAATATTATTTGGAAGAAAGTTTAAAACTATGGAAAGAAATTAGTAATACACATGTTGGTCTTGACCCAAATGTACAAATGTAATTGATTTTATATGTCTCTGGCCAATATTTAGAATGTATCCATTGTACTGAATATTACTCTTGATAAGTCTAATACAGATACACTGTATGTTTTCAAGATATCCCATAATCTTCCCGATTGGGACCTCTTATTCTGTTCTAGCTGCTGAGGTTATATACGGTTGATTTACAGTTTTCAATTGTATTTTTATTATCAATTGATTAATTTTAGTACCAGGTTTATTTTGGTATTGATTATAAAGTGTTATACACTTTAGTCACTGGTCTAGACGGCCAATCAATAGTTTACCATTTAGTATTACTGTGGGATTCATAATTTTATAAAAGATGATGTGTTAGCTTAAGAATGTATACCAACATTCTCAAATCACTTTGAAATTTATTAGCAATGGACAATCAATGAATAGTAATAGCTCATCAAGAAATTTTAGTTCATCTTATAATTAGATCATAGTTATTTTTCAAGCATTACTTCATGTTAAGCATTAAGACATTATTGGTATTGAATGACTAACTTGCTCTTGAATTATGGATTCAGTAAAGCAATTTGGTCATGTCTAAATTTAGATTTTGCATATACAATATTCATGTACAATGTATTCGGGTGACATGTTTATTTTTCAAGATAATTTGAAAGAAAATGACCCAAAATTTGTATTAAAGAAATAACTTTTAAACATTTCCGAAATGGACTTTGGTTTAACTGTGATACATTAAGAGATTGAAGGAAGCATCAGCTCTTTATATATATGTATATTCGGCAGATGTGGCAGAATGGTCTAGGGCATTGGACTTACTGCTAAGCAAATAGGGGCCATAGTCTCTTAATGGTGTGAGTACGAGACCTGAAGGCAGACAAAAATTTGGCAGTTATAAAATTTGATTTTAACAATGTTGGGTGTGTGTATATATATATATTTATTTTTATTTTTCAGTAAATTTAAAACCATATCAGTATGCTGTTTAACAAAAAACAAAGAGCACCTGTTGATAGGAACAGAAGTAGGAAATATCTTCATGTTAGATTTAAAAAAATTTGAGTTACTAGATCAGATCATTTATCAGGATGTTGTAATGCAAAAGTAAGTGTGAAAACATATGCCAAACTTCTACAGTAGAACATACTTCACACTTTATCACTCCAGTCTAGTAGTCTGCTTTTAGGTTGGAATTGAGTAATCATTTAATGTTGAACTTGAAAATATTAAAGTGTCAGTATGATAATAAGATTTCTTATGGGATTAATGTACTTTCAAGCTCTTGAATTGCTAGGTTATCTAAATATAACATGTTTTGGTATATTGTTAAAATGTTGGATTTTAAAGGATAATTTGATACCAACATACAGATGTTCTAAAAACTTGGACAGATCCAAAGCATGTTAGGACTGTCTTAAGGGTTACAATTTAATTACTGTGGAAACAAGAAAATAAATAATGAATTCTATCTATAAGAGCCAAAGATATGTCCTTAGATGCTATTTCAGAAAAAAACATTATTCCCTTTAGGTGCCTTAATATTATGCAATTATTAGATCTTGAAGAAGATGATTTAGGTTTACTGGTGACTTGAAAACATCCTAGCCATTTGTCATTGTATTGATTTTATATTTTGTTACATTTAATTTGAAGTCTTTCCATTTTAACTCTATGTTACTTCTCAATTCACAATACAGAACATTTGTAAAAGAATAGGATTACATGTTTATATTGAGATCATTTTCTTGATAAAAATCAAAGGTAGAAAAATCTCAATTTTTTTCCTTTTGAACACAATGTGGGTTATGTATTGTATTTTAAATTATACATGCATGCCTGAGTTTTCCGGAATTTGCCAGATTTCTGGATTTTGACCATTTTAATCTCTATATATTCCTATATACAATATTGGATTTTTCCCAATTTCCGGTTTTTGACACCTTCTGTACTTTACCCATACACTTGTAATACGAAGCAAATATAATGTTAAGTTAAAAATCACTTGCAGTTTAAGTATACATTAATTTATTTTAGTTTCAATTGAAAAAAAAATAACACAATCTGCCTTTTCAGATTTTATTTTCTTGACCCTTGTTGACCCCACGTTAAACCTTAAGATAAACCTTTTTGATAAATGGACATACTTTAAAAGAATGAACTTAAGATTAGATCAGGACAGACAGATAATTAATAGGAGTCTGCAATTAAGATTTAAAAAAAAATTAAGGGGAATGGAGATTAGTTACCTTATCAATGATCTCTGAGAAACAATAGCATAGTTTCAAAGGAAGAAATGAAAAAAAAAAAAACAGTTGATCATTTTTAATTTTACTGTCTACACAAAATCCTAGGATACAGTTTCTAATACCTAACCTTTCAAAATTACTCTCTAATAAATCATTTACAGATAAATCATGGTTCAATGTTCATTTTTGTCCTCTATGTCAGTGACCTATTTTTTGTAAGGTCATGTTACAAGTGGACAATGTGTAAAAGTCTCATTAGTGTACTTAATTGTAATAAATGTATAGGATTATTTATCTTCAAAAGAATCCCTTGTGCATTGAAATAAAGCTGCTTATATGCTTAGGATATATAAAACAACCTTATTTTATAAAAAAAAAATATAAAAGGAAAAGAGCACCTATTGTAATTTCTGTATTTTATTTACCTTTTTTGGGGGAGGGGGTCTGGAGGGGACAATTTGTTGAAAAATTGTAATTTTTGTCATCATTTCTTGACTTCAGTAGGATTAATCTGGTAAATGTATGTAAATTTGAAAAAGAACTACCTGGTTATAATTCAGATTTTTGACATTTTTGTTTCATTTTAAAAATCCCTAAGATTTTGATGCAGCAGACAACAAAAGTCTTAAAACTCCAAACAGCCCATCCTGTTATTGACAAAAAAAATTGTATAGAACCAAAAATTGCACCTAAGCAAGAAGTTGGAATTTGTACAATACACATTCGATAGAGACAAGGCAAATATGGAAGCCTATGCCAAACTTTAAATATACTGATCAAAACTCAACATTCAGATATAGAAAAAAAATCAAATAAATTTACTTTTAAATTGTCTTTATTACAATGTACATCATTTCAATAGGTTAGGTGACTTTAATGATTTATTAATAGAGATTAAACAATTGATGTGGACTTTTAAATTTTCAAATAACTCATGACCACCAGCTGGGTGCAAGGATTGTTACTTTGATATGAAATTGTCGGAAAATTAATGTTTTCCTGTGAACCCTTGAAATTTTTTTAAGTGTTGAAAAGTTAGGCTATCAAAAAATAGAAATGACAGTTATCTGATTATTGTTGTAATGATATCTTTATATTTTCAGTGTACCTGATGATTTCAAAGTGAATCCTGGAGCAGTAGAAGCAATTGCTGTGCATCCTATAAATCCTGATAAGGTATTCAGTAGTTACAATGATTAGTCTTCCAGTATATGTTTAAGAGGGTGGAACCTGAGCTAAATAATTTTTAGCCAATTTATTCTAAGACTGTCATGTGAGTTACAGCCATCATTTTGCATTCCTCTTTGGATTTTAGAATTAGTGTTGAAATGGTCCTTATATGCCCTTCCCCCTTTTCAAAAGTATATCCAAGGTTACTGTCCTTGAAATAGTTTTACTGCTCATTCCAAAATTTTATGATTTAAGGAAAGACAAAATTGAAAAAGGTATATGAAAAAAAAACTTCTGAAACAACTTGGTAAATGGAGATCAAACCTTGATAACAGGTGAAGAAATCAGGCTTATTAGATACCTGTAGATTAATTTAAAATAAAAAACTCAACAGAATAAAAATTATATTCAAGATTAATATGCATGTTTAGCAAAAAAGTATTTTGTCTGACACAAAAATGGAAAGTACAAAAAAGTATTGTATAAATAACTAAGATTGATTCACTTTTATAAAATCTTTTAAAATAGATACATTATTTGCCATAATTCTTTAATAATAATTATGAAAACTCTGAAAAAAACATTTTGTAGGTACTAATTGGATATAATAGAGGACTAATTGTGCTATGGGATAACAAGAATAGTAACACAGATCAGACATACAATTCCACACAGGTTAGTTTAAATGTACCTAATTCTTAGAGATATCTAGCATTACTGCTGAAAGTTAAAGTTTCTTCATTTATACACCGAAAGTGATTTAAACCTGAATAAATCAAAATTGAGTAAATATGAGAATTTGGAAGCATCATTATTATGCATAGTTTACAGATGTATTGTATTTCTATGGATTACTTGATTTTGACTTTTTTTTTGAAAAATGAGCCATTTGTATTAAGCTTCACATTACATAGATTGAGAAGTCTGAGGATATGCAAATTTTTTTATCTGTAATATCAGTACTTATATATTTTACTATGGTAATGTATCTTGACACATTTTAGCAATTGGAATCACTATGCTGGCATAGAAATGGTGAGGAGTTTATGAGTGCACACATAGACGGTAGTTACATTGTATGGAGTGCTGCAGACTCATCAATACCCAAAGAATCTGCTTTAACTCCATATGGTATGTGTAAAATCTTTTACATTCATAATTTGCATTGATATGGAAATAAAGATTCAATCTCTAATTAATCAATATGTTACCGAGAATTTCAGAAGTATTGTACATGCAAGATGATCTAACAAATTAAATTTACATATTGAAACCTCTGTGTAGTCCTAGATTAAGGATGTTCGCTGCTCAGTTTCAAAATAACAAGCTTTTCACAACACTGGTAAATATTGATAGTTAATTAATAAAGGAACTAAGAGTGAAAAAAAAAATCTGTGTGCTTGTTTATCGAGATATAAGCCATTGAAAATTTGGCAGGAAAAATATGCTCTCTTGATTTTACATAGCTTTATCATTGACAAGTTTTATTTCTCAAAAGCCATTAAATTATAAGGATTTTACAAGATTTTTACAAATGGCGTATTATTCTGCATGCAAAAGATTTATGAAAAGAAAAAATGGGTGTTAGCGGGAAAAATAATTTATGGCATTCAAATGAAAAAAACATGATTGTGAACATCTGACAAAAATTCAAAAACATGACCATCAAACATCCTTAATTAATTTGGAAATATTTAAGAAAAATTGGTGAAAGTCATGACTTTCCTAATTAAAAATATTGATCTTCCAGGTCTCTTTTCCATATTGCAGTTTTGAGTATATTTTTTAGGTCCATTCCCTTGCAAAGCAGTCAGTAAAATAGAATGGAAGACATCTAAATCGTAAGTATATTTTGTCTTTTTCAGTCCTGACAATAAAATGTTGATGAGGTGCCAAAAAAAAACAACAAAAAAACTATTTAGCAGGACTGAAAAAATAAAATTTTAATGATACACATATATGACATCCTAGTTTAAGATTTAGGATTTAGCAACAAGGGATTTTACACATACCATTCAGTCCTTAAAATTGTATCTTATGAAACTGCTAGCTTTGATAAAAGTTGAAAGATTTACCAAAAGGCATGTGTAGGGTAAATTTTTATTATGTCCCAGTTATATCATAAAAAACATCACATTACATTATGTACGTTAGTCAAAAAATTTTAGCCATATTTTCCAAAAGGTGGCATGTGATCCCTGGGTAAAATAGTGTAATTGTTGTAAAATTGCAAATTGAAAATGTTATTTGTCTTTGTTTCAGTGAGCCATTCATTATATTTTCTGGAGGAATGCCTCGTGCAAGTTACGGTGATAGACATACAATTAGTGTAATGGAGGGATCAAATCATGTGGTGTTTGATTTTACATCTAAAGTCATAGATTTTATTACAATATGTAGAGCTGATGTTAATGAAGAGGATGAAACAAGTGGTGAGGGCCGATCATTATTAATTTACAGAAATACCAAGAAATTATAGGATAATTTTTTGTTCTAGAAGCATTGAAATTCAGTAGTAGATAATTTACATGGAAGAAGTTTTGTAACATATTAGGTGCATCAGATATAAAGCCAGCTGGTGATTTTTGACAAAATTTGTCTGAATTGGGTATTAAGTCAGTATGAAAATGCAGAATGAATAAGATTGATTTTTGTATAAGTATTATCGTTGCTTTTGTGCCAGATTTCAACCTACTGCTCTTTTGTTTACTCCTTTATATAAATATTCCTTACAATAAACAGCCGCCTACTTACATAGCTGTTTAAAACTTTACGCAAATATTATAAACATAATTTTTCAAAAAGTAAAGAACCGTGGAAAGAGATCTTTTTCTTAATGTTTTGAAAAGCAGTGAATAGTCTTTTGAAATTGTTAGTAATGTCATTATTTTGTTATTGACTTTCAGAACATGATGATCCACATTGTTTGATTGTATTACTGGAAGAAGAATTGATTATAGTAGATCTAGATTCCCAGAACTGGCCAACCTTCCAGAATCCATACCTAAATAGTTTACATTCATCACCTATCACATGTTCACACCATGTTGCTAATGTCCCTGATCAGTTATGGCAGAAAATTGTGGATGTTGGAGAATCACAAGCAAAAGCACATTCCAAGAGAGTATGTCATTTGTAAAAATATTATTGCGATTCTTAGTCTTTGGATAACCAGCAAAATGATTTGTATTATTTAATTTTGTACTTAAGTTTTAGAAAGTCCACATGTTTATACTGAAGAGGTAGTTTTGTTGCTTATTTTGACTTAATCAATTACAGTAAGTTATTTGTTGTCGGACTCACCTGTACTCTTTTTTATTTAAGATTTAAAGATGTAATAGTTTAATGTGCATTACTAAAAACTAACATGGCGGTATGTTGAGGTAAATTTGCAAACATACATGAAGATAAAAGTAATTGATTACTGATCAAAATTTCATTAAAGGAATGGCCAGTAAATGGTGGAAAACTGAAAGGTGCAGAAGGAATACCAAAAGATTTATTGTTAACAGGGTAAGTGTTAATATTTTAATGAAAAATGTTCATTTTCCATGAATCATAATATGGTGAACATTTTCTATGAATCATAATATGGTGAACATTTTCTATGAATCATAATATGGTGAACATTTTCTATGAATCATAATATGGTGAACATTTTCTATGAATCATAATATAGTGAACATTTTCCATGAATCATATGGTGAACATTTTCCATGAATCATATTTATATGTCGAACATTACTGCCTCGGTGGTCTTGTGGTAGCGTGCTCACCCTGACTGCGGAAGGTCGCGGGATCGATCCCCGGCCGGTTCAAACAAAAGACATTAAAATTGGTATTTGCTGCTTCTCCGCCAAGCACGCGGCATCTAGGAGTAAGAGCAAAGACTGGTCGGCTCGGAATCAGTATAATGTGTCCGAGTGAGGTGATATGTCTTCCTGCGGACAGTTACTTCGTGAGCTAGCACATTAAAAATCCGACTTAGCGTGTCGGTCTAGTACAAAGCAGGGATCATATTCATTATCATATCAACATGTTCTCGTCCTGATATGCACCTGGTTGCCACTGGACGTTAAACAATAATTCATCCATCCATGGTGAACATTTTCCAAGAATCATAATATGGTGAACATTTTCCATGAATCGTAATATGGTGAACATTTTCCATTTTGATAGATTAGTTTTGCATATTATTGGTTGCTAACAACATTATTATATACTTAACACAAATTTTATGAATCACTTAATAGAAAAACCAAATGCAACAGATATTTTCAATAAATTATTATGCGAGATACCTTCTGTATACTAAAGAATCATCCACACCATAAAAAGTACACAAAACAATAGTTCCAAACTGAATGACTTCATGATTTGAATAATGAAAACAGAAATGACAGCACAAAAATTCATTTATGAAATTTGTGGTCCTTTTGTTGAGTATATAAATGTAAGATGTGAATCTGCATGCTATTGGTATTAAAATATATTGTTTAAGAAATAATTTATTGCAGCCATATATTCATTGAAGATTTTATTATGAGTAACATTATTTGAGCACAATTTTATCATGAGTATAAGAAGTGGGTAAAATTTAAGCAAAGGATGTTAACCATATAAAAATTTAATACGAATATATGATTCCCAAAATGAAAATTAGGTAAATGAAGTGGCACTGCAAGGCCTTTCATGTAACGACCATTTTGATTTAGGAAAACGGTAAATAAATAAATACAATTAATTTAATAACAATAAAGCTTACTTTAAATTTGATTTTACTGTACTCTGAAGCATAAAAAGTCCAAACAATTGTAGTATTTCCCCACTCTGACAGTTCATCAGACAGATTAAAAAGTAGTAATTTTCACCATGACGTCAGATGTGTGATACAGGAATCCGGAAATTTCATCAGCCTCTGCCGGACATTTTTTTGATATAAATGAATTGTCAGTTTACACTCTTTTTAGCAATTGCAACACACGACCTTATTTCATACAAATGTTATGCACGATTTATAAATTTTTAGGGTAATACCTTAAATGAATGTCATTTGTATCAACTCTTAAACATTCTGTGCGGCATTATTTGAGTATTGACAATTTTGATGTTATAGGTGTCTTCTTCAACGTCTGCGTTTGATACATATAAATAGATTGATATGGAAATGGACTAAACAACGGAGTAGAAATGAACTAAATAAATGCATAAAATACAAGTTAAAAAATGAAAATCAGTATATGAAAGTCTTCCTGAAAGATGAAATTTTCATTACGTTTACATATTTAACTACAACGATTCGCGCATGCTCATTGATTATTTACTATAAACTACACATCCAGAAAATGGCAACAATGTGGAAATCTATAAGTTTTGCCGAGTTAAAACTACCAAGGCGGGTTTGTCTTCTCAAGTTTGTGATTGTGAACTGTTAGATCGTCCGAAACATAGCATGTAATGGATTTTTTTAATTTCAAAGTAGAAAGGGGTGAAAAATGCCTGATTGATCGTCACTGATGAATGACCTCGATTGAACTTTTGGAAATTGTTGACAGGTGTACATTAATTATAATTAAGCTTCATGAAAAAACAGATGCCTCTGTTAATTACCGTATTGACAATAGTAATTGCTATAAAAACAGTTTGAAAATATCAGTCAACTATTGAGAGGAAATGATCCGAATGAGGTAACCGATCTGTTGAACTTCGAATTTGGCTTCGTGACTTTTCAGTGCATCTTTTTATTAAAAAATAGAAATTGTGGATGTCTGTTTGACCCTTTTTATGGCCGGACAAATAAAAATTTCTCCGGTAATGTCCGGAAAATAGAAGGCTTTCCGGATCCTTGCTGTGATACCCATAATAAATTGGAAAATTTTAATATAACTCTATTTGCAAAGGGAAAGCAGCTCATCATATTATAATAAATAAGTTTATTTTATTTGTATATTATACATGTATTATTGGAACAGACTTATTTTTTTAAAGGCATGAAGATGGTACAGTAAAGTTTTGGGATGCCTCTGGCTTAGCCATGAAATTATTATATTCCTTATCAACAGCAACTATGTTTAATGTTGACTTTCATCCTGGAGAACAGAATTCACCAGAAGTTGAAGAGGAATGGCCACCATTCCGTAAAGTAAGATTTTCTTTGATGAACTAAAATGCTTAATTGTTTTTTTTTATATTGTTCTAATGTATAATGTGTATAGTAAAATGAAGGAGTTTATCTGGATAGGCATTTTTTCAATAAAGTAGTAATACCAGGTTATATTAAAGGTTAATATCAGCATTCTCTTGGATGAGTTTGAAAATCAGCACCAGTGGATTAATTTTTTTCGAGTTTCTGCCCTTGGAACAGTAAATTGACTTATAAGCACTCTTATGTCTACATTTCTCAACAGAAAATACTAGGTGTCTTGAGGTTTGGCAAAACCTAGGAGAATGAACATAAGATTAAATCTTTATTAACCACATTGACTGTAAAAATCCTCCAGGTCAAAATAACATCCACTTTCCATTTCAGATTGGTATATATGATCCATTTAGTGATGATCCAAGACTAGGAATACAGAAAATTTCAATGTGCCCACTCAGTGAAACGTGTGTAGTGGCCGGAACTGCAGGTCAGGTGATGGTTTTACAAATGGAGCGTGAAGAAAGGGAGTATGAAGTATCATCTGTTACAATGAACATTGTTAGTGACCGTGATCATTTTGTGTGGAAAGGACACGAAGCAATTAAACCACGTGAAGGAGAAGTGAAATATGCTGCAGGTTACCAACCAACAGCCATGGTTCAGTTATATCCCCCAGCAGCATGTACTGCTCTCGCATTCCATTCAGGATGGCAGTTGTAAGTTGTAAATACAGCATGTTTTACACTCTCTGTTATGTGAACCCATCTGCTAGGAGAAGGGGGCATTATGTGTTACCCTTGTCGTCCTCATGTTTTGGTTTCCGCACTCTAACTTTACAGGGATGATTCCACATCTTTTAAAATGGGTCCCCAAACTATCAAATTGGGAATTTTCCAGAAAATTGGGAAAAGTTGTGAACCGACAACAGCAAGATGATAAACAACAACCATAGCACTATTAGATTTGAATATTTTGAAAAATGTTCCTCTTTTTGTATTCCTGTTAAAATTTATAGTTTTGTAAGCTAACTATGAATGTTTTCAAAATATTTAGGATAAAAAATTCTTTAAACTGCTAAAGGATGTCATAAATAATTATGAATGTCAGCTAACTACTATGAAATTAATAATCAGGACGGGAAATCTGCAGAACACTGTCAGTGTGCATTAATGCACGATCCATTTACGCTTCTACAATACATAGACAAGTATTTACAAGTTAAAATATTCCTGTTGGGATGCAATAAAGTCCTAACCGTTTGTTTACTGTTCAAAGTCTGCATTATTAATTTCAGCTAAAATAGATTAAAATTCTTAAACGGCAGCGTTTCAAATGGAAACCTCATAACACGATAAAAGCGCTCAAGTGATCAATAATTTGCGCTTCTAATTACAAGTCAATTTCGGACCAGTAAGAATTTCCGGAAATACCGATAATTTGTTTAGGGGAATTATAATTTTGCCACAATTATTTTAGGGCCGCCAAGCGGCCCTACGGGAATGGTAGAATCATCCCGGCTTTAGTTTGCTTCATCAAATTTTATGAAACTCGTACACCATGCTAAGAACCACAACACGCATACAGAGTTCGAATTTGGGCAGAGAGTCTTTTACCGTTCTAGAGTTATGCCCATTTATTACTTGGAAAATTGCAAATTTTTTCATTTCTGCAATCTAATTTAAATTTGTCTCATCCATATTTTATGATACTCATACACAATGCTAAGAACCCCAACATACAGACAGAACTCGAATTTCGGCAGTGAGTAGTTTACTGTTCTAGAGTTATGCCCCTTTATAACTTGGAAATTGGAGTATTTTCAAGTATCATAAGCCAGCTTGAGAGGGGGCATTCGTCTCCCCAGACAGGTTCTTTTAGTAAATATAATTTTCCTTCACATAATTGTGATGAAACAAAAGGTGAATTAATTGGGTTTTTTTATCGGTTTATTGTTATTATTTTTTGGTATTCTAATATCAAGATAGTTATTCTGTTTATTACATTGACAGATCGAAAATATTTAATGAGAAAGTATGAGAGATTGTGATTTTTCTTTTTCTGTTTGTGACTATTGCTCAACAGTAATATAGCAATATTGCAAGTGACAGCATTTAGATATACAAATTTTCTCTACTGAGTAAACTACTAGATATTATTTCAAATTAGGGAAAATTGTAGTACTCTCAGTGTGTTAGATATTATTGTCCTATATGTATTCAGGGCTCTTTAGATAAATTTTATTTACAGAATGGCAGCTGGAACTGCTCATGGTTTTGCATTGTTTGACTATGCTCAGAAGAAACCTATTGCTACAAGATGCACATTAAACCCAGAAGGTAACTGTTCTGTGATGAAGTCTTTTATAAATATGTTTAATTTTACATTATTATAAATGTCAATGGTAAAAAAAAAATATCAGATTTTTTATTTAAAAGTAGAGACAAAAAGTAATTCAGTTGCAAGAAAAGAACTTTTGATGTGTACTTTTTAATCTTGAAAGGTATTTATATTATTAATTTCAGATATGACAGGAACATCAGAAACACCAATGTCTAGGAGGAAATCACTGAAGAAATCATTGCGAGAATCATTCCGAAGATTGAGGAGACGACGGTCAGAAAGAAGACAAGACAAACATAAAACAGAACAAAAAACGTAAATATTATCAACTCATTATATAATGTTCAGTTAGGCAACAACGTATCTTATTTTCCGTGTCTACATAATGTCTGTCGGTAGCAGTATTCCAATTTAACCATTGATAAAAGAAGTTTAACGTACTGTTCTTCAGAACAATTCTTTAAGAATTAGGGAATTCTGCATTCACAAACTGTCTATTGCAACAGGTTGGCATAAAATAAGAAATAAATTCAGGATAATAATTACCATCTGTTGGCAACAATCCCAGTGTATTATATTTGTGTATGTTTTGGTATAGAGTACAAACAATATTTTTTTTCTCAAATTTTCATCAACTATTATGTGAATCTTATGTTTCAAATACAAAAAAAATGCTGCCCATTTCATTTAATTAGAGAAGAAAAGAAATCTGAAGAAGAAGGAAGTTCATCACCATCCAAGAGTAGAGCTTCCCCAGGGGCATCTCCGGAACCACGCCCTGTAGAAAGACAAATAGAAGCCAGAAATCCAGATGAAACTGTAGGGTCTATGGTTAGATGTCTGTATTTTGCAGAGACTTTCATTACAAACAGTGAGTTTTTTAAAACTGGTAGCTGTTTATAATATGTAAAGATATTTATATAAAACTTGGGAGTTGATATCGTAATTGGAAATTTTTTTTTATAAAGATCTGTGGTATGACTAATTCTTACACTTTCAAAGCTACTTAGTCTTTATTTTACATGGTTATATATCCCACAATCACTAGTAACACCAGTTTGATCTTAAAAGGCCATTTCAGTCTTGTTTAATCTTGACTGTCTTGATTTTTAGTATTTCTGAGATTTAAAAAAAAATCAAGATAACAAGACCGAAACAAGACATAAAGCCTTGCAGTCTATCAAGAATGGTTAAGACCAGTTCATAAAAGTTAAGAATGAATTATTCAATGTTTAACAATACCTGTGCTGAACTTATCTAAACAGGTCTTGACTGATCTTGATTGACTGCAAGGCAAGATATCTTGATTTGATAAAAACAAATCTTGTGATAAAATTAATTTGGATAAAAAAATTGGCAATTGATTACTGGATGAAAAACTAAAGTTTTAAAACATCCACAAGGTCCAATTATTTTGAAACAAAACTTTTTGTATGTGAGAATCTGTAAATATATCACAGAAAATCTGTTTCTGTTAAACTTTGAGGCAATTAAATATTGGAAAGGCAATAATTCCATTTGACTAAAGGACATATTATAAAAGGTGCAGTAACAGTTTTTTTTTAAAAAATTTTAAACAAAAGTCAGTTGCAGTTAATGTTGGACACACAGCAAATTGAATTACTGTCCTGTACACACATTAAACCACTGGATAAAAAAGTTAACAGTATAAATTTACCACCATATTTATGATCGTTGATTAATTTTTCAGGCAATGAAAGTACTCCATCATTATGGGTAGGAACAAATGGTGGCCATGTTTATATTTATACATTAACTGTTCCAAAAGAAAAAAGAAATGAAGATGATGTAATAGCTGTTATTGCTAAAGAAATAAAACTACGTCATAAAGCACCTGTCATTCATATTGCTGTAGTGGATGGGAAATCTCGTGTTTTACCTGACCCACTGGAGGTAGAAAATGAACGTGCTAAAGCAGCTGATTACTCAGGGGCTCATCACACCGTAGTCATTTGTTCAGAAGAACAACTTAAAGTAAGTCTGTTTAACTATTAAATATGTTTACCATTGTCTTTTCATCAGCAATCAATTTAGATAACATATAATGTCAACACTAATCAGTCAACCATTAAAAAATGAAATGAACACTACACCTTCATCCAAACTACAAAATAAAAAATATGACAAATTTCAAGTATTGTTGATTTGAGCCTTATTCAAGTTTATGCAAAGAGTTAAATTAATGTTTGCTGTTGAAACAAAGTGGTTAAATGAATTCTGTCAGGTTGATGTGGTTCACAATCTGGACAAAATATAGTAAGACAGAAGCATCAGAGAAATCCGATCAGTAATGACATCAACGATTTATCATGCTTTAATCTAGTATATTTTCTTGAATGATGACTTTTCAAAAACAGAAAATTTCAGACAAGACATGTACTTTCATGTTTTTTATTTTAAAGTTGAAACATACATGACAGTACTGTTATAGATGTACATGTATCCTGATATGTTTCTGTATCTGTGCTTGTAAAATATGATTATCTTGTACAAGTTTTTGAAATAAAAAATATCAGTATAATATGTGTAATCAAATATTTATTTGATTTTAGATTTTTACACTGCCACATTTGAAAGCTAAATTGAAACATAAAATGACAGCTTTAGATGGATCTAGAATAAGAAAAGTAGCTTTTATTAATTTTAGAAGTAAAAGTGGTAAGTGATATAAATGTTCTTTAGAAAATGTGGCAGAACCACAAAGTTTCATTTAATTCATTAATACCCTATTCTTCAAGGCTGTCACAAATTTTTCATTACATTACTTCTGTTAGATATTTATTAAAAACATAATAGTTATAAAAAAAACCCATTTTTTTATCATCTACTGAAAAAATTCAGCTCTAGAAATGTAGGATGTAATGACAAATATTAAGACAATGCATAGTTCCTTGTTCATATTAAAAATTTTTAAAAATATTTTTATATCTGCCAAAAGGAGAAAAATGAAAATTTTACGGAAATGCCTCATTTTATCCTGATTGAACAGTGTAGAGGGGGCCTTGGTGACCAAGTGGTCTAGGTAGTTTGTCATCATTACTAGTAATCACTCCATTCAATAACATAAATTCATTTTAAAATATCAAATGCCTGTAATTATTCCTGTTTTTATTTCAGATGAGAATTATAATGAATTTGACATTGCTTGTTTAACAAACTTAGGAGATTTAAATATTTTTACTGTAAATTCATTGAGGCAGCAACTTGTGGCATCAGCTTTAAAAAGAGAAGATATCACGTAAGTTTCATTTCAGTCATTTTAAATAATTTTTTTAACCCTTGTAATTGAATTTTAGTTTCTGTTAATCCAAGCAAAATTTTTTTGGGGGCCTCTGAGAACAAGCGTTTAAATCACTTGACCAATCATACATGTGGTCTTAAACAGACTTATAGACTTATGACGTTGCTTGGTGTAGAATGTTTTAGGCAATTGTTAGCATTCAAAATATAATATACTGTACCTAAATTTAGTAAATGCTGCAACCTGAATTCAGATAATTGAAAACCAAGGCAAATGAAAAAAAAAAATGTTATAACTTGTTAGGACAAAATAAAATATATCTTTGATCAGGTTTGCTCCTAGTCTAACACATTTTATTGAGCTTTTTGGCCTAAGCTTGTCCCTTTATGTAGAACTATATTGCATTATACATTGTATGTAGATAAATGTAGAAAAATAATTTTTTTTTGCCCGCTGTTGCTAAAGAAACAGATTTTCCAGGCCTAACCACAGCAAATATCCTATAAGAAGTTCAGTCTGAATCTAAGAATATTCGAATGAAAATATTTTAGTTGAAGTTAGTATGACATGTAAAGTATTGCATCACTTGTGAATATAGTTTCTAGATGTTGAGTTAAATCTTTGTAATTTCAGAGGAATTTCATCATTCATCTTCACCAAACATGGCCAGGGATTTTATTTGTTATCATCATCAGAGTATGCTAGAGTAACAGTATCATCACGGAATATAACTGAACCTAATTGTACAGTAGAACTTAAAGAAGGAATGAGACCAGAGCCTGAACCTGAGCCTGAGCCAGAGGTAGTCATTGAACCTCCTAAAGAAGAGGAAGGAGAGAAAAAGGAGTATGTTTAGTTATTTGTTAAATACATGAATAAGATTTGTGAAGTTGTCATTTGAAAGTGAACATTAGCTCAAAAATACCTAAACCTACTTCATTTACACATGTACAGAAATTTATTTCATAAATTGTGGCTAGTAGGCCCAAAATTTCTTTGACATATAACTGGCATACAAATGGCAAGATTGCAGATATTCTTAAGAATTTCTCTAGTGAAGATATTAGTTTTATGATCTTCTGTATTATACCAGCAATTATAAAATGAAAACTTATAATTTTGTTAACAGAGAAGAAGGTCGTCTAACGCCAGATGATCGGTATAATAGTGGAGACATTGCAGAAGCTCTGAATGAATCACAGTTGAACGAATCACAAGCCAACACAACAGTTGATGGGGAAATAACACAAGACAGCATTCAAGTGTTAGTATTATATGGGTGGTTCATTGGTGTATATGTGTTTTGGGAAAACTTCAAATTATTATGAAGTTGTTAAAAGAATTCAAAAAAAATCCTTCACTTTGTATTTTTTTCTTTCCTTAATAAATGATTTTCATTCAATATAATTTTTGTAAAAGACCATTTAAATTACTAAATGGTAACAGCGAGCTAGTATTTATGAAATAAAAACCAGAACAGTCACCAAGAAAAATTTGAAACTGAACCATTTTATAAAACCTTTTAAATCCTCCTTTTGACGGTACTTGAAAATTGATTGCCAGTTTTACTGTCAAAGGTCAGGGTTCTCTTCGGGTACTCCACCTTCCTCTACCAGTTTAAACTGGCCGACATGATATAGCCTTAGATTGCTTAAAGCACAATAAACCAAAATGGACCTTTCAATGGCAGATTTTAGGTCCAAAGAGTTTTCTTTAAAATATAAATTAAATTTTACATTCTAAGACTCGAGAGAAATAAAATGTCAAGCGCCATATATTCTTTTATCAACTTCAGTTTCTAATATTTAGTTTGATGTATCGCAACTTGTAATGTAGTCTTGTGTTTCTTCTAACATAAAAAAATGTTTTAATTTTAGTACGGAGTATGCTTTTTTGCAATATTTTCTTGTATGGCTGTTGCAGATGTAAAGGTTGGGGTTTCCAAAAAGCTTTTTTATATTGCCTCTACATACTTAAAATTGATGATTATTTGTACTGTCTAAAATAGATTTATTAAAAAATTTAACAGTTACCCAAAATTTTTTATCAAAATGCTTTCAAACAATCCCATACAATAATTTCTGTAACAGCTCTTAGATATGCATGCATATATGTTATTTTGATTTACTAATATTTTAATTTACAGGGGCATAAATCTATAGCTTTTAAGTATTTATTTTCCACCTGCTTGTACTTTCTTACTAGTCTGGTAATTTCATTCAAATTAAGAAGTACTGACTTTGATGCTTCACATTTTTGAGCAGATATTGACTTTCAGATAGTGGACCCTTCATTAATTTTGGCAATTTTTGTTAAAAAAAAAAACCAAAATTTCTTATCTCTTATCACTTGATATCCATTTTGCAAATGATTCTCGTATTAAAAAAATTCAGATCATATGAGCCTTTGTTTGATTGGTAGAATTCTTACTGACAGAAAGTATGACATTTAATTCATGTTTAAAGAAAACTCGCTTCCAAAAAATTTAAAATGGCAGGAAAAAAAACATAAAAGAAAAGAAATAGAAAAAACATCTCTTTCCTCAAAATTTTTCAGTATGTTGTTGCAACAGATCTTTTACCAGAGTAACTTTCCTTTTGTGTTGACAGATAATGTTCGTCTTGATTGATTTCATTTTATTGATATTTATTGATAGTTAATAACATAGTTTGCTTTATCATATAGGTATCCTGCGTGATTCATTCACTTCTGCAGTGCTTTTGTTTTTATTTTATATAATTTTCTTTGCATCTTTGTATTGTTTAGATTTTGCCTGAAATGACTGCCCAAGTATGCAGTATAAAACACTTTACATTTTAGCAAGACCATCTGTATGCTAAATGTCAGTGTATATTATTGCTGTTTGAGGATAATTTTTTGTTAAATTTTTTTGTGAAGTATATTTTCCAATTAAAAAAAATTTGTTATTAGTTTGACCATGTGGGTTGGTGACTCTAAATAGTGATGGAGGAAAATTTGTTTATTTTGACAGCTTATTTCCTTGTCTTGAAAATATATTGCATTTAATACGTAAATTTGTTGTTTTAATGCACTCATAAATTCATGAAAATTCATATGTAACAAAAAATAATAAATTTACAGTTTTTCTCATTGTCATTATCCAAAAACTAATATAGATTAAAAAGTAAAGATCAAAATAAAAGAAAATAAAAATTCTGGTGACTTGACAAGGCTTTGCAGGACAGCTTACCATATAATAGTCATAGATGGCTTATATTTTTGTTTTTACTCTTGATGGCTATGTTTTTGGTTTTTTTTAATGCAGCTTAGAGACCTTATTCTTTTGTTTGTGTTACTGCTTACAGTGTATTTTGTGGTGTGAGAAATAAATCGTGTTGGGTGTGTTCTAGTGATACAATTTTTCATCTGATTCAGCAATTAATTTTATTTTTTTGGATATCATAGATTATATTTTATAATGAATAATGAAATTTCAAATCAATGTTGAATCAGACAAAAAATTGTTATATTGTGAACCCAGCTATACTCAGAAGTCTCCCAAGTTTTCAGTTACCATAGAAGATGAAAACGATATTAGTAACAGTCCGATAGTATTTCATTAGAATTTCAAGGAGTGAAAATATATATTTATAAATGAAGTATTGTTACACCTTTTATTTGCCCTGAGAAAAAAAAAATAATAGGGGAGATGTTTGGGGATGTTTTTTACTTTAATAATTTAAACATACAAGCCCTTACAACATTTTCTATGTCAATACAATGTGAAAGTTGACACTAGGGCTTATTTTGATTTTTTTTCATATTGGCCTGATGAATAAGGATGTGATTTTATATTGGCCTAGTTGTGCATAGATGCCAACCATTACGATTTTTCTGTAATCATTACGAATTTCAGGTCAAAATTACAGTGTTGCAGTTTATATTTATGGATTTCCGTTCATTACCTGTCCAAAACAGTTTCTGGGTAGATTTTAATCTTTCATTACAAGTTACCAGTGTGGAAAATTAAGCGGTATAGAGATTCGGATTTTTAAATGCTTTTGGAATGTCTAATGATTATTTGCTTTATAAAATGATCTATTCAGTTTTTGTACGATTCTGAATATATTGATGAACGCTGAAAAATTATGATTACTGAAAAAAGTAGCAAATTATTGACAACTCAGATTGTTTTTACTAATAGCACCAAAAAGGGGTTGCCTCTGTGGTTATGGTTCTGGGGTTTTTGGATTTGTCTCCTCTCACCTTGAACCTACTACAGGGCCATTATTATAAAACTAATAATCTTAAGATATAAAAGATTAAAGAGGGAAAAATACCCAAAATAATTATCAAAGAAAGGTTTTTGTACTGAAAAAATTGTTTTATAGGCTGCAAGACTCCACAGTAGAATCTTCTACAATTATAACTTCTGCAGAGACTACAACAGTCACTACAACCATGGAAACAGTAACACACACGGTAACAGCCGGAGGTGATGGTCCAGGTTAGTAATGTATATAAATGATGTTTGCTTGCTTTCATATAGATTCCCTATCCACGAGTTATCGTTTCTCATATTTAAGGACATGGGTCACTAAATCGGGTTCAAACTAAGTGTCATATATTGAGATTTAATTTGATGTAATAGTTAGGTAATCATGTCTAAAATAGGGGAGAAATTTATTTTGATTCTTGATAAAGGAATAATTGTCATACATGTCAGTTCAGCATGTAATATATCAGGCTCAATTCATTGTTAAAAATATGTAAAAAGAAGCGATAAAGTTGGAATCTTACTGAAACAATTATGACATTTGTGGCATGTAATATTATGCTATGTATTTATTTGGTGATGTGGAGCAGATGGTGAAGAAGCAATATGCGGTTTGCTGTTGCTCAGATAGCGTCTTGTTTTTTTAACCGAATTTATTGTACTGAAAAAATTGGACTGTAAAACACACTCATTTAACTTATAATCCATGCTAACCATTTTCCTGAATATATTTTCCTATTGTCAATTGCTTGACTTGAAATATCCTTATATGAGTGGAGAAATGCTTCTCTAGGTTTGGTTTATTACCTTGCATGCAGTCTGATTTTGGACTATGTTTCAAATCTATGTTTGCATTTTCCTGTAGTTTATTATCTTATACATGTGCTTAAAACAAAGAAACTAACTAGAGGAATGTTGGTCAAAACATTGGAAAGTTGTTCAACCTTTTAAAGAAAAAACTAGCTGGTTATGTTGCATGTGTTTGACAAGTATATCTGCATTATCAGGATTGCATAATTATCAATCCATCCAAAAAAAGATTTCCATTTGTTTATTTCCAGAGGATCAGTAATAGACTTTGACTAAACTTTTATTTATAAAAATTCAGGAAATACAAAATTATTTAAAGAAGTGGTATTCCTTCTTTTCATATTGTTAATCTTCCAATTCAGACAATATAGTTTTATTTCAAGGAGTGGTATGCTGTGTTTTCAAGAGCATCACAGAACATGAAAACAGGAACACTATTTGAATGTTATTTGTCTTGTATTAAAAAAAAAACCTCTTCTGAAAAGGCCCATGAACTGCTGCAACCTACATTCTTAAATGGAAATAAGCAACAGGATGCTTTGATAATGATTTCTATACATCAATGTCAGTCTGTCTACTGAAAAAATTATTTCATAATTTTTTTTATTTATGTTGTCCCAGCAGAATCTTCTGTCAATGTCGATGATGATACCAAATCTACACAGCCCACTGTGACAACACAGGTGAGAAGAGGGGAGACAACTCTTTAAGACATTTCTTTTTGGTGGTAGATCTTTCTGGTTTACAAACCTTTTTGCCAGTAATAATAATACAGTGTCAAAACACTTTGCTGTGTACATACTATTTATGGTGAATTGAGTTATATGGTTTGGAAATTATTGTTCCAGATAAGCAAACTTTGACTGCACTGTATTTACTTCTTGTCACTGTCTTGATCAATTCAGTGTTTGTTTATTATTGTAAATAAGAATATTCCCAAACTTATACTGGTACAGGAAATTCTAAAATCTCTTTTTTTTGGGGTGCTTTATAGTAGAAATTAAAATATCCCAAATTATTTTTTATGCAGTGTTATATAGTTAATATATGTCTCCTAGGAATACTGTTGCATATTTAATACAACTATCCAAAGAAGTGTCTTTTCGTGTTGTAAATAAAAGACCCCCCCTCCCCAACCTGCTAACTATCAAAAGGGAGTAAAAAGGTGGCAGTCCTGTCATGTTTATCTGGAACACTTTTAAAAAATTGTGTAAAAGTTTTGGAGGAAGTTTAAAATGGATTAATCTATTAATATTTGAGTTTGGTTTGGTAAAAATTTTACTTTTGTAAGCAGTAATAAGTGTGATTTATACTAGTGTGCAGTTATAAACCCCGTTTATACTCAGTGGCCACAAACCAGTTCCACTTGTAAGTTTTCCTATATGTTATAAAACCACATTATAAAAAAAAAATAAACACTGCCTTTGGTGTTATTTCTTACCTTTTACTGTTAAGCTCAGAATTATTTTGAAATTACTTTGAATGATTGAAATATATTTCTTATTTACATCTTTGGGAGATAATTATTTAAGCACAAACAAGAATTTATAAGGTATAAATTCTTGTATGTGCTTAAAATTAATACATAATATATTTCAAAGTTGCATATATTTAAAGGAAATAATTTGGAATTCAGTATTTACGTTTGAATCATGTTTAAAAAAAAAATGAAACTAGGAGAGAAAAAATTTCTACCCATCAATACAAATTTAAAGTAGAAATTTTTTTTTATTTCATATAAAATATGTAGAAAAAATAATTTATGGCCACTGACTATAATATTTTCTCTGGTTAATGATAAAGTGATTATATTTAAGTTAATGGAGTGAAACAAATTTTCATTATAGCCAGTTATATACATGGCACTTTTAATATCACACCTATTATCAGCGCTAGGTCAAGATATCAGCCTGAGAGCCACCAGGCTCGAGGGATAAATTTGACCATGGGCTGATAATGGTATATGAATAATGACATTTTATGATATTTTTATCATATACTTCAACATTGTTGTTTTATAGGTCTCTGTGAAAATTCTTATTTCAATGATTTCTGTTTCATTGCCTTATTACCGAATATCCTCGACACGCTCCAAATTGTCATTGTCCCTCATCCATTTAGTTAAAATGTTTTAATGTTTTCTGTTTGTATTAACATTTTTGAGCGAATTAATATAATCCACAGTTTCGTCCTGCTATCGTCTGCCATCTTTCTATGTGCTAGTAAGTTTAGAAACTGGAAACAGTTGATATCAAAGTCATAGCCCGCTAAGCCAATTCTTATAAGATGTACAATTTCCAATTTTATCGTAGGGTAAAATTTTACCTTTATTTTCTATTAGTATATGATAAAATTTATTATTGTCCCCCGCCGCAACGCGATGCGGGGAATATGGTAATGCCGGGCGTCCGTCCGTCCACCTTGTAAGCGCTCTAGCAAATTTATTTCTTGACCGATTTGGATAATATTTATACAGTAGCTTTAACTCAATGATACCTCAAGGGAGTTCGAAGATGAGTCATGTCGAAATATTTTTGTAGGAGTTATGCCCCTTAATAACTTAGAAAATTGACAAAATTTTCATGTAAGCGCTCTAGCAAATTTATTTCTTGACCGATTTGGATATTTATACAGTAGCTTTAACTCAATGATACCTCAAGGGAGTTCGAAGATGAGTCATGTCGAAATATTTTTGTAGGAGTTATGCCCCTTAATAACTTAGAAAATTGACAAAATTTTCATGTAAGCGCTCTAGCAAATTTATTTCTTGACCGATTTGGATATTTATACAGTAGCTTTAACTCAATGATACCTCAAGGGAGTTCGAAGATGAGTCATGTCGAAATATTTTTGTAGGAGTTATGCCCCTTAATAACTTTGAAAATTGACAAAATGTTCATCTAAGTGTTCTAGAAAATTTATATTCTCCTTGCATTGGAATAATATTTATACACTTGGACCTAAAGGGAGGTTTTATACATAAACTCCTATCGAAACTTATAAAATTGAAAAATACTGTCTTTAAGAGTTTGTTAGGCGGAATACTTTTGATCAAAGCATTTCTGTTTATTGAAAAGGAGTAAATGTACATTTGTATAAATTCTCAATACACATATTAAAATAAGATTTCAACACTATACCCATATTGTATAAATGTCTTCATACCACTCATTAACTTGTAAAAAACTTTAGCAATAACCACAAATTGTTTGTCCTTCTATTCTCTCTCTTTGAGAAAATTTTGTTATGTTTCACTTGTCCCAGGGTTTCTGATGCTCTAGCGGCGGGGGACTTCGGAACGCTGTTCGATTTTTTTACTTCAGATCTGAACAGAAGTTATAACGTCTATACAAAGTTATAACGTATATACAAATCTTCATATTCACAAATATTTATATTAGCAAAAAATCTTAAAATCATATTAAAGTGTAAATACTTTTATGGATTCAAAATTTATTGATCAATTTAAAGATAAATATTTTCATTATTTGATAAAAACAGATTTCTATGAATCCCGAAATGAGAGCAAAGTTCCTTAGATTGTCTCATGCTACCAATGTTCCATATATTGTTGGAAGGGAGATAATTCTGATTATGAACATCAGTGTATTCATATGCAAATGAAGAAATATCTGCCCTTTTGCCAGATATGGTAACTTTATAAAGGAGATAGTACATGATAAAATGTTTTTATACACACCACATGAAGTTAGTAATGTCTGGGTGTTGTATCGACATATTGTGGTGGTGTCATCATATTGTACACTATTAAGAACAATGTGATACCACTTAGTAATAGTAAAAATTTTCAAATTTATTAGTCATACCATTCAATGCATACATCTGTTGTCTGTCTTGCTGAGCAATGTTATATTCTAGAACTCCTGTCTTGCTTATCGATAGTTGACATTACAGTAAGACAGATGCTGAAGACGGCAAACAGCATGCAAACAAATATTGCATTCATAATAAGAAAAAGGTTTTTTAACGTATATCAACATTTGTTTTTCAATTTCAATATAATAAACTTGCTAGAGACTTAACTTCTTATTATATTAAGTCAACTTTTAGTTGATACACTTCATAAGTTTTGAAACCTTTGTGTACATTCCATTATCAAATGAATCACTTTATCATTTACTAGTATATCTAACCACTCAATTAGTATTTAACCTTTGAAAGAGTGTCATAAGAGATTATTTCCACTCTTCCACCTTATTGTATTGATTTCAAATAGATGTAAAGTTTTGGTAACATGTTTTTAAATTGTGCAATACAAGATATTTATTTTTTTTGTTTCTGTAGAATGTGTCAGTAACAGATTTTTAACATTCTAAGATGTCAGCCTTTATTATTTTGCAAAGAGAATCAAATAATGATTTATATTTTCGTGAATTTTTAGATTTTATTTTAAATGGAAAAATTATCATTTTTCTTTTTTTTAACATTTCTCTAAAAAGGTAATATTATGTTACAGGTGACAACTGAGGTCCAGGAAAAAATTGTAGAACTTAAAATTACCGAAGATGATGCTGCTCTTGCCAAGAAAAATCTTCAAGAAGCTGAAAAAGTCATCACCAACGAGGCCATGACTGTCAGTTAGATACTGTGTTTTATTGGTTGGCCTCGGTACTGTTGAATTTGAATGAAATGGCATTACATTGCTTGGGACTAATCAGATGGAAAACTAATTGTCTTTGTGTCAATTTTTGTGCTTGTGCTTGTTACTTGGTTAAAGCAGTATTTTTGCTGTATGTGATTTAAGTCATTCCATGTTGAATTTTTAATTTTTTTTTTTTTTTGACAGAAGGTAATGATTACATGTCTAGAAATTTAATTAAGTATTTTGATTAATATTGCTCTGTTATTGTAGTGAAGGTCTTTTATAGTAAATTTTGCATATGTAGAAAATATTTTCAAATTTATAATGTTAGCTATTTTCTAAGAACAAGTAGGCATTTTATGGGGTGTAGGATTATTTTTGGTTGTGGTAATTTTCAGATTGAAAGCAATATTGTATATTTTTGTGCAATGTAGTTTAGAATACGTTTTGATTTTTTCATTCTTAAATCTCAGAAAATTATAGCATTTTAAAGAGGGAAAACAGTTATATATAAAACGTAAGGTAAAACTGCAAGTGCAAGAAATATGTATTTTATTTACTCCATATATATAAAGTACATATTAACAAAGTGATAGATTTGTTTATGTAAGATATTTAGTACTATTTATGTTAACACAACTTTGTGCTATTGTTTGTATTACTACGCATGGTTACTAACAAAGATCATCAATAGGTTGTACTGAACAGTAGAATATAATCAATTATCCATGTTTAGTCCACAAAACAATATTTTTGTCAGTATATGATTAAATAGAAAGGAGATTTTTTTTGATTGGGGTTGTGATTTGAAGCTGATCTTTATAAAAAAATTTTTAGTCTTTAATAAAAATAAAATTTTTAGAAGAGATTATATGTGTTGAATATTTTATATTTTTAAATTTTGCTTCAAAAGAGTTTCAACTATGCATTTTAAGAAAGCTTTTTTTGTCAGTGTTTTGTTAAAAAGTAAATGTTTTATGTGCCTAACTTTATATGGTTGTTTTGTTGAACCTGTGCAAGAAAAGTTATTTTTATGCATTTTTCGTAAAAAATATATGTTTATGACAGGTTCTATTACAAAGGTGTTGTAAAATGTATGAACATATTTTGACCAAAGAAAGCCAGTATGCTTTTTGAAGATCCATCCATTTTATTATAAATTTCTTGATGTTTCTCCATATAAATGCTTTCTTTGTATAGAGACCATCTCACTCAAATAAAATGTATAAATAATTTTTTGTTTTTTATTCAATTGTATATGAACAGTCAGAGAAAGTGTAATAGAGATACCACAGTCAGAGAAAGTGTAATAGATACCATAGTCGGAGAAAGTGTAATAGATACCATAGTCAGAGAAAGTGTAATAGAGATACCACAGTCAGAGAAAGTGTAATAGAGATACCACAGTCAGAGAAAGTGTAATAGAGATACCACAGTCGGAGAAAGTGTAATAGATACCAGAGTCAGAGAAAGTGTAATAGATAAACCACAGTCAGAGAAAGTGTAATAGAGATACCACAGTCGGAGAAAGTGTAACACAGATACCACAGTCGGAGAAAGTGTAATAGATACCACAGTCGGAGAAAGTGTAATAGATACCATAGTCAGAGAAAGTGTAATAGAAATACCACAGTCAGAGAAAGTGTAATAGAGATACCACAGTCAGAGAAAATGTAGAGATACCACAGTCGGAGAAATTGTAACAGAGATACCACAGTCAGAGAAAGTGTAACGCAGATACCATAGTCAGAGAAAGTGTAATAGAGATACCACAGTCAGAGAAAGTGTAACCGAGATACCACAGTCAGAGAAAGTGTAATAGAGATACCACAGTCAGAGAAAGTGTAAGAGATACCACAATCAGAGAAAGTGTAATAGAGAGATACCACAGTCAGAGAAAATGTAATAGATACCACAGTCGGAGAAATTGTAACAGAGATACCACAGTCAGAGAAAGTGTAATAGATACCACAGTCGGAGAAAGTGTAATAGAGATACCACAGTCAGAGAAAGTGTAATAGATACCACAGTCAGAGAAAATGTAATAGAGATACCACAGTCGGAGAAAGTGTAATAAAGATACCACAGTCAGAGAAAGTGTAGAGATACCACAGTCGGAGAAAGTGTAATAGAGATACCACAGTCGGAGAAAGTGTAGAGATACAACAGTCAGAGAAATTCTAATAGAGATACCACAGTCAGAGAAAGTGTAGAGATACCACAGTCGGAGAAAGTGTAATAGAGATACCACAGTCGGAGAAAGTGTAATAGAGATACCACAGTCAGAGAAAGTGTAATAGATACCACAGTCGGAGAAAGTGTAATAGATACCATAGTCAGAGAAAGTGTAATAGATATACCACAGTCAGAGAAAGTGTAATAGAGATACCACAGAAAGTTTGAATACAGTACTTCTTTACATATTCTCTGCTTCCGATGTCATCTGCTTAAATTGGTCTATAACTCTAAATCCTACACTTATATTTCTGTGTGTCAGATTTATTAAGTCTTGAGAAGTAGTCTAATAAAGACTTGACATTAACTTTGAAAAATAGACTTCATTACATATTATCTAGTTAACGTCTGCTGAACAAACTAATACTAAATTTCTTGTGTGTTTCATGATTGACCTTTCCCATGTATGCATGAGACCAAAACTGAGAACATTAATCATCAAAATATTGTGAACAAATGACCAGGTCAACTTTTTTCTTGGGAAGCTGAATCCCTATAACAGAATTTCAAAATTTATGTAATGAATATTTCAACAGGTGCATCATAAAATTTTCACTGCAGAAATGACAACAGAAGGGATGATCCCTTTGGCACTTGGTGTAACAGCAGTGGCATCAGGCTTATGTGGTAGTTGATAAATACATTTCTAAATTTTTTATGTACAGTGGGCATTTCTGGATTAAGATTCATGAGGTAGGCTTGTGAATAAACTCGGGGGGGGGGGGGGGACAAAAAGTAGTGATAAAAATATTGTAAGCAATAGATTTGAACAGACCTTAACATGGTTGCCAAAAAACGAAGAAAGACCCAACTTTCCCTGTTGAGTTCATTCCATTCTGTTGAAATTATTTTAACAAAAATTCCAGTGCAATGTTTGTAAAACTTGTGTTATTGTGATAAATTAGGTTTGCATTAAATGTCTTGTGACCAAAAGTGCATTCATCTTCCATCACTGATGATGATGGTAGATGAAGATCAGACAAAAGTGCAATTTTGTGAAAAAAGTAAACAAGAACAACACACATTTACTTACATGTAACATAAAGTAGCAGTATTTTATACAAATAAACATTATTCTAAAAGCAAAATTTGTTACAAATATAATCCTATTACACTCAGTATCCTTCAAGTTGTAGATGTGTTTGACTTGGGTACTACTAAAAGAAGCCTGCCAAGGTAAATGAAGCCTGCAGAAGCCTGCAAAAGCCTGCAGGTTAATGGCTATAGGTACGTGGAATATTTTTATATATTATGGTAGATGAAAGTATATTATTTGAAAATATCGAAAAAAAAAATTGGATTTTGATAAGTTTTTCGACTCTTAATCGATGATTTTCTATTGTCGTATTTGAAGCCTGCAAGAATGCGACGCCATCTTGTTTTACCTGAGATTCGAGTTGACATGCAGGCTTCATTTACCTTGGCAGGCTTCTTTTAGTAGGACCGGTTTGACTTAGGTTGTTGTCATCAGAAAGTACACTACAATGAGAAGTATGATAATACAGTAATACAACCATATATAAAATTTGTCCAGCAATTTTACAAAATCATTTGATGTGATAACATCTTTTTTTACTGTCTCACTCGATACGTTACCCTTCCAAAGCCTGCATGAAAGAAATAACACGACTTTTCTCTTAACTCCTCCCACTTCAGAGTCTTCTGTACCAAGCCATAGATTAATATTTATTATGTTACACACAGTAATGGCGGCACTTACTACAAATAGTAAAATGATGTAAATAATTAAAAATGAGATAGGATTTGAAGTGGCCGGTATTTGTGCCGAGACGAGTGTAAGGAAGACTACGTGTGACAATAGTATAGTCATTCCGAACGACAGCCTTTCACCACAGTCTATAGGTAGAAGAAACAACAACGGATTGAGTAAAGCTAGAACAGCTGTTGGCGTGAAAACTATGACATTATAATATGCTGGCTTTCTTTTAAACCCCAGGGTAACAGTAAAAACGTTAGAATTGTGATTATCCATGCGGTGACTAATGAGATTCCAGTCTCTGTTAGGAAGGAAATGCGTCAAAGAAACTGATGATCTCGTAGGAGTGAATTCCACGGTATCGTGGAGACCCCATCCAGAGAACCACAATACACAGGCGTGTGAATCAAACGGAAATTTTGATATTTCCGCAGAGCATTTTGCATCGAATATAGATCCCGGTGTCCATAATATTTTGCCATTGCAATTTATAGTTACAGAAAAGGACACGCTTGATCCTAATGGTGTTATTTTGTTAGCATCATTCCTCAGAACGACATCTGGTGTCCATATTCTGGTCTGTGGAACAGTAATACTTTCCAGACCATCATATTCTGCGAAGTTCCAAGTCAAAGATGGATCTGTCCAAATAATACTAACAGCTCCCACTACGGACAGAGTGCCTTCTACTTCATTAAAATCATTTATTGCAAAAAGATGAAACATAACGAATATTTTAAGCTTGTTGCAATCCGTAGGTACAGGCCTTAAATCAGAATTATAAGTTCCAAATAAGACATCATGTAGTTTCTGATAAGAAGAAATGTTTTCTCCAGCAGAGCAACGAAAGACGTTTATCAAAATTACAAATTTTAGCACCTCCATGTTTGGTGTGTGTTGCTGTATAACAAAGTTTTGATGTGATAAAAATGATTCTCTCTGAATGTTCGTATTAATTATAATAGAAATATCTAGTTCTATGCTTCTGCCTATCAATGTCTTTTTTGTTACTATTTACACTTTGTGAATGTTAAACACTGTACTATCAATATAAATAAAAGCAGTTTTGTTCAATCAAACTTTGATTGGTAAAATCGTATTGCAAATACAAATGCCATTTGTTGCGGAAGCATGATCATATTAAAGCTAACAAAGATAATGGATTTTTTTGTTGCGTAAATTGACCAGATTATGAAGTGATTATGAAAACTATTATAATTCTATATTTGGAATGCACCAGTCATACAATCTGATATATAACATGTATCGAAAAACAAAAATTTTGTTTGTTATTGACCATTATCTCACAAATGGATTCGCAGAAAGCCCGGCCTGATTCATGTATTATAATGTGATGGATTTCTACCTCTCATTAACTGTCAATTTTAATGCAGTTTCTCTCAAATCACTGACAAACAAGGCGATATATTAATTATCTTAAGAGTTATTAAGTAGCATATAATTAACCACGGTGAAGTAACATCTTGGTCTCGTTGATACTGATATGAAATTTGAGGTCAGGACTACTTGGTTCAGAAGAATGTCAGTAATTCCGGCACCAAATCTCGACTAATCTTAACAAAGAAAAGGAAAGAAGTACAAAAATCGCCCTTTTTTCTACTGCTATTTGGTTGTTTTCATTCAAAGAATATTTTGTGATATTTGCAGGTTTTAATTTATAATTACACTCTGTTCATGGTAATTCCCACAGTGAAGGAAATCAACACACTCAATTCAATCAATTACAACAAGATTGCAATGGCCATATGTCGCCCGCCGCAATAGACAAATCAGCTAATAAAATTTTTCCTCACCAAAAACAAAGTCCTATAACTCCTGTAAAAATCAATGAATCTGAATTCATATGGTGTTATATAATCGTCTTCATATCATACGCAACAATCCTGCTAAATGTAATAAAGATCTGATGAGTACATGTAGTTTTAGAGAAGCGTCCACAAGGTATGTATCTGATACACAGTGATGATAAACTATGCTTACTCCTATAAAAATCAATCAATCAAAATGGCGGTATAGTATAATCATCAACAATCCTGCAAAATATAAAATAAATCTGCCGAGCAGTTTCAGAGGAGTTGTGTCCACAAGGTATGCATATGACACAATGTAATAAAATACAACCAAGTCCCATAAACTCTTGAAACAATATCTGAATCAAAATGGCGGTAGAATTTGATCATCGTAATAATATAGGTAAGAACTCTGAAAATACAAACCAGATCTGTCTAGTAGTGTCAGAGGAGTTGCATCCAAAAGGTATGCATATGATACTATGTGAAAAAATACAACCAAGTCCCATAACTCCTGTAAAAATTGCTGACTCAGAATGGAGGTATAGTGTCATAGGTAATATTCCTGCCTAACATAAACCAACTCGGTCAAGTAGTTTCAGACGAGTGTTACTTTCGCCTATTGTAAGTTAGGAATATTTTGGTCACTGGCATGTATTATCAATTTTTTTAGTTTCTCAACCATTGGATGGTGTGTCCTCTGATTAATCATCTGTGTTATTTCGCCATTTAGCCTTTTCCCACTATTGAAGATCATTTGGTGACCCCTAAATGACTATTTCTAGTCTATTCATTCCGGAGTAGAGATGTAGTCTCCTTGTCATTTATCCATAACCGGTGTTATTTTCGTATTTATGGAACAAACTAATGCCTATTGTGGCCGATTAAGGCCATTTTGCGTTTTCGCCCTTCATATTCTATAGGGCGAAATCGCGAAAACGCAAAAACACGAAATCACCGAAATCGCGAAACGCGAAAACTAGAAGCGAACCCATTTGGCAAAATATTTGGCATAAATGGCCTACCCGTGGTAAAATCAGGATATTTTGAAGACACCGTGAATTATTTCTCAAGTATACAAGACCACACCCATAAGCGAAAATTTAACTGTTATTAGTGAGTTGGCGATGATATAACCCATAAGGGTATCATTAGTCTACGTGTAGTTGCTATTGTTTCATATCAGATAAAAAATCATTTTTCTCAATTGGTGATTATTAGTTAAAAGGGGATAATGTGTCATTTATTATTCTGCACTAAAATATCTATCAGTCATTAACAGACATGATAACGACCGGAAAACCAATCTTTATCGTGATAACCAGGGTACTTCTAAAACAAGAACGACCGGTTTTCTGGTCATTACCACCGTGCACGTAGATTAGGGTTACGCCCCTGTAATAAAAAGCAAATGTGATTCAGATGTTTTGACAAATATAGCTGAAGCTAGTACGTCTGCTTGTAGAAGCTGTTTCCCAACATTGTTAGAAGCTGACAAAGAGAAAATTTTGTGTAAATTGGTTTTCAAAGAATTTTATTCAGTATGTGAAATAATCAATTTGAACAATAATGGAGTGCAGTAAAAAATTAAGCACAGAATGACAAGTATTTAAATAAGCGATATCCAGAGTTTACATTGAACATGGGCTTGGATAAAAGACTAAACATTCTTTGTAATATATTCTCGGAATAAAAGTCTGCACAAAATATACATAGTTGCTTCAATGAAATAAACATAAAAGTTACTTATGCAGAGGGCAATATCATGAAACATTGGCAGCCCTCTGGACAGTAGTATTGACTTCAACACCAAAAAATGCCGTCGCCCTCGGGTGTTTCAGTCAATACTACTGTCTCTTGGGCGGTCTACATCTCATGATAATGCCCTCTGCATAAGGAGCTATTATATATATGCAGTACAAGCTTGAAATATAATGTCTGAAAGTTCCGTTACGGTTTACTTATATAGTTAACTTTAAAAAAAAATTTAAAACTTTAATTTTTTATTCACTCCTAAGTAACTAACATCAGCAGTTTTTGCTAAATACTTATAAACTTATATGTAAAGGGGCATATACGGGGAAGAGATAAAGGTATATATTTAAAAAAAAAAGGGTGATATGGATTTAAAATATTCATCAGGCTAATTGAAATGTCCATTTAGAGTTTTTAATATCTTTCAATAATCTTATAGAAAGTTTATAATCATGTAAAACAGGCTTATTCGTTTATTGAATACAGTATACATATACTTTTCACATAAGGCTTTTAATGTTTCTGTTTGAGTGAGTTCTATAAAGAAATGTTTATAAAGCATGAATATATTAAGAGAAATGAAATTTAACACGTAAATAAAAGTAATTTGAAACAGTATACATGCAAGAAAAAGAAAATGTCTTCCATAGCTACAGACGAATTATTTGATCCAGATGGAAAAATAGATGAACTTATTATCGATATCGTTAAATCTGTTGAACAAAGGACACTTTTAAGGCAAAGGAGAACTTTAGAAGTTAACTTAAGACTAAAAGAAATGTACGAGAGGAAAAACAGACTTGAGAAACAAAGACTAAATCGATTGGCGGCTAAAGGGATATACATAGACATGGATAAAATACGGACTGATCTCAAACAATCATTAGAAATACGGAAAGATGCAACAGTGTCGAATAATTTAACTACAGATTCGAAACTGAATCATAAACAGGTCGATAATTTAGACTCCAATAAACTATCAGGTAAAGAAAGCGATATTAAAATTGTCAACGAAAATCTCAAGATGTTAAACAAAACACTCGGAGATTTGAAGCATTTGAATGAACAGCATTATGATAAGAGCAGTAAGCAAATAAAGACAAAGAGACGAAAATCGTTTTCAACAACAGGACAGCGACCGAAAATGGAAAAGGGTAAACTGACAGCCGGAGAACGCAAGTCAATAAGTCATGGAACCATTGATCTGACACTGAATACTGAAAAATCTACTACAACCATGAAAACAAAGAGAAGTAATTCAGTAGGTGGTTTACTCCATAAGGATAAAAGTAAGACGTCAAAATCGCTTTTGAAAGATACTGAACACAACGATTTATAATGTGAAAATACAGTACCTGATAAATAGAAGAGCGTTTCTATTTGTTTTATCAATCGTTAAGCCAGTATGATCGTCATAAATTTTTTTTAGGACATTGTTTTTTTGCCATGCGTCTCGGTAATTTGACGATAAGGGAGCAATCATTTGATTTTTATGGGGGATGGGGGAGGGGTCTGGGATGAAATGTTCGATCCTGCCTATGTCGAAATTTCAGTTTTGGATTTTTTAAATGAAACTGGTATATACTATGAATCTGTTTTTATAATAAAACATTTGCATATACTTTTCATTTGTAAATTTAAAACAAGATTTGTTCAGAAATGTACATGTATTCATATTTAAACTAGAGACTCAGAGGGCTCAGACTGTATCGCTCAACTGGCATGAACGCCATTTTTATTGATGTACCTCAAAGTGAGAAGTAACTTCTCCCTATCATTTTGAAGTGCGGTAAGCCTTGTAGGAACCAAAGTTTTCTTCATCAAGGTCCTTCTACTTAGAGGTCAGCATATTCTAAAATTAGGCAATTCTCCAGAAAATGTTTGCATGTATTTCCCATAGGGTCTTATGTTAACCTGAGTCCTCTGCTGAAGGCCATTTTGAATTAGGGATTGGCACCACAGTAACAACACTTGGTGAGCACCTTGAGAGAAACATTCAGACCATGTTTGGTTTCAAGCCATTCTGCGGTTCTGTAGATTTTTGTTATTTGTCATAGACACTTTCAGTCAAGTTTGGCTCTTTTTGGCCAAGCAGTATAAGAGATTTTTTTTTAAATCAACCAGTTAGAAACAAGAATTGCCCATGGGGGCCATGTTTGTTGCCTGATCTGGACAAAATGAAGAAAATTTGTAAAAAACCTCTAACAGATGCTTCCTGTCAAGTCTCGTTCCCCTTGGCATAGCGGTTTCAAAGAAGATTATCAACCGATGAAAGAAAAGAACTATCTACGACGGCCATATCTGTTGCCTGATCAGGACGAAATGAGGAAACTTTGTGTAGAACCTCCCAATTAGATGCTTTCTGTCAAGTTTTGTTCCATTTGCTCAAGCAACTTCAGAGGAGAAGATTTTTTTTATATCAGACAATCAGAAACAAGAAATGCTTATGGCGGTCATATTTGTATTCCGATCGGAACAAACTTCCCATATATTCTTTCTGTCAGGTTTCGTTCCATTTGGGCAAGCGATTTCAGAGGAGAAGATTCTTTTATATTAGCCAATCAAAAACAAGAATTTGCCAGTGGTGACCATATATGTATTCCAATCGGGATGAAATAAACAAATTTTGTAAAGAACCTCCCACAGATGCTTCCTGTCAAGCTTCGTTCCATTTGGCCAAGCAGTTCAAGAGAGAAAAAAAATTTAATCAACCAATGAGAAACAAGAATAGCCTATGGCGGCCATGTTATTTGCACGATCAGGACGAAATGAGGAAATTTTGTAAAGAACTTCCCATAGATGCTTTCTGTCTAGTTTCGTTCCATTTGCCCAAGCGATTTCAGAGAAGATTTTTTTTATATCAACCAATCAGAATCAAGAACTGTCCATTGTGGCCATACTTGTAGTCCGATCGGGACGAAATTAGGAAACTTTATAAAGGACCTCCCATATATGCTTCCTGTCAAGTTTTGTTCCATTTGGCCTAGCAGTTTCAGAGGAGAATATTTTTGAAAGCTCAGCCAATCAGAAACAACAATTGGCCATGGCGGCCATGTTTGTTGTCCGATCGGGACGAAATGAGAAAATTTTATAAAGGACCTTACATAGATGCTTCCTGCCAAATTTAATCCCATTTGACCCAGAGATTTCGGAGAGAAGATTAAAATGTGAAAAGTTAACGGACGACGGACTCCAAGTGATGACAAAAGCTTACATGGCCTTTTGCCAGGTGAGCTAAAAAGGAACGGTGTTTTGATTGTCATGATTGTTTCTCTTCGTCTTGATGGTTAATCACTGAAAGGTCAAGTATGACTGAAAAACTAAGGAAAATATTTTATTATGTTAAAAATAAATCAAGTCAGGTTTGTATTAAATAATGGTCTAAAGCTTTTCTTGTAATCCTTGTAATTTTTTAAATCAACTCTCCGATTCAATTATTTTTTTTAAATATAACTAAACCAGAAAATTTTCTTCCATAGTCTTGTAAAACAATTTTTTTTTTGGCCCTTGCTGCAACAGATTATTTCTTTCCCTTTTCTCTGGAATCAGAGTATTTTTCCCCAAAAAGTCATAACCCCTCCCCCCCTTTGAAGTTAAATTGTTGTTCCCTAAAGTCACTGTAAAACAGATATCACAACAGAAGCTCGAACCGGACCTATGTGTATTACTAAGTTGAGTAGATTCAGAGTTAATATCAACATTTCTAGAGAGCTGGATTCTTATTATTACTACTAAATATCAGGAACTACAATATTCAAAATAGATATATTTTTACTGCTGGTTATGTCAAGGATAGAGTTACCTCCCATACAACACAGTAATAATTGCGCAACTTAATTCAAATATCTGTAACATATTCACTCAGTTTAGGTTCTCAAAATATTTCATAGAAGAAAATATTTATATTATTTATATACAGGAACGATAAGAAACGGTTTATGAAGTTTATTCCAGTGAATGACACAAATATGTCTTTCATGTCGCATCATTCTTGTGGATAACATTGATCTTGCATTTCTAAATGACATTTTTGTAACCATTATGTACTGCTTTGATTTTGATGCACTATCAAATACCCGACCCACTGACGGCATGAATGTACATAAGATCATTAAACATTGTTATAAAACAAATAATCATAATACAATAAAAAGGAACAATATTGTACTAATCTTTGAAATTCATTTCATAGCAAGTGATAACACAGTAATAACAATAAATACAAAAAAATAAAATTGGTATAAAAATTGGCACCTTTTAGAAAATAAAAATCATATTTTCACTAAAATTGTGCACAAATCTGCAAAAATACAAAATATTTCTTTCTCGGCGTACATTTTAGCATTTAATCCCCTCTTTCCACCCCTGAGTTTATTAGACACTTGTCCTACCACTGTCCTACCAGTGTCAAACAAACAGATTAGTGTGTAGGTATCTTTAGTGCAATTGACGCCAGGGGACGATGATATTAGGTGTGATAATATTTATCAATTATGGACTTTTAATGACGTCAATACATTATATGTGGACCTGGTAGAATGATATCGACCGATGACTTTATATGCTTTTACGGTGTCACCCCACTTGTCCAACATTACTAAATTACATTTTAAAATCAAGTAAAATTATGTGGGACAACTGGGATATTGGTCTTTATTAATTACATGTATATAACAATAGGGAATTATCTATAGTCTGTTTTAATAAAGGTAACCACATTTACATAAACATTGTAAGTAAAAGTACATGTATAATCTTATTCAACTTTTATAACTAAAAAAATATCTTCATGTTTTGGTTTTAATGCTCATTTCTATCATTATATGGTACATAGATATAACTTTTTTTTAAAAGATAACAATATAATATCATGATAGCTACATTAGATACTCACACTACTGTGTGTCTTTTTTTTCAAAGTTTAAGTGGTTTTTCGGGAATTTTTCAAAAGTTTTTTAAAAAGAAAATAAAAACTATTACAGAAAAATAATAGAGTTTAGAGTTTTTCACCTAGAAATCAGTTGCAAAAGTATGCGAGACACACTGTATAATATTACTTTCAAAAGCACTATTTTAATACAATTCTTCGATACCAATTTTGATGCACAAGTTGTGCACATTTCGTCAATTTACAGTTGTACTCAAAGCCTGAAATATTGAAAAACAAAAACAACAGTCCAAAAAGTTGAAGAGCAAATTAAAAACTGCCAAAATGATAAAAAAAGAGTGGCATCGGATAATAAATCTGTCAGCCTATATAGAACAAAAAAGATCTCCCTTCTCTAATTATTTTTTTTTATCTGCGCCACTTTACAGGTAAAAGCTAGGTAAAGTACTTCGACTTTTGCGATGGTCTGCAATATGGTTATGGTCATGTAATAAAAAGTATCAAAAATTACCGAAATAAATTTGATGCACTGTATGGCCATTTCGTTGACTGACAACTCATCAGAAGTGCTCCAGATAAAAAAAACTTTCGAAATAGTCTCGCCTTCAAAATCGGTTGTGATCCTAACTTTACAACTCTTTTTGTGTGCAGCGGTATGAAATATTTCGTTGTCCAAAAAAATCACTTTAAGATAAGTATGGACATCTATTATTATTGATTTATTTCCTCTGTTTGTTTTGATATATCTTGTTTAGTCGACTTTCAGTTGAAACAAATGAATAAAAGTTATATGAACAACAAAATCGATGAACATATAGTTCTCGGTTTTCACATTTTATCCTCAGCTATTATCGGTAAATTAAACTCTTGTTGTAAAAAATCAAAATACACGGATTTCATTTCATTGTATCTTACTAATTATTCATTGTTATCATTATTAATAGTTTTTTTTTATAATTTAATTTTCTGAGTCAATTAATTTGATGTAAGATGGCACAAAAGTAAAAAACATTTTGAGGCTCAAATTTAAGATTACTTTTGGTCCAAAAGTAAAATTGGAATTTTTAAAAATGGGCGCTGGAGTCATACGCCCGCCCATATTTTACCGATATTTGGTAGAAATAAATTAAACGTGTTCGATATATTTTTTTTTGTTTTTGTCTTTTGTTATTAACAACCTTGCACTCATTTAATTTGTAAAGAGATATGATCCCTTGCTTACAAAGACGTATTAATAGATAAGTGTTCAATTGCTAATTAAAACAATTGTGTAACATATTTTCGGTCTATTGTGATCTTTTACGTGTGACATTACTTTGTGACACTTTTATATTTGGAAATATTTCAGAACATATCAAAAAGGTGCCAACCAAATCAAAGATTTTAATTAAGACAAATAAAACAAAGACAGTGAATGATCATGCACCAGGCAATATCAAAGAGTTAATATCAGTTGTCACTAACAGCACATAAACAATGGTAAGCAATATGATTCCACTTGAAATAGAACTGTGCTCCATGACAACTTGTACAATAAAATCGTGACAATTGTGCATCAAGGGAGGAATATAGGTACAATGTACGTTCGATGTGGTGCAATAATCAAGGCGTCCTATTCTATGCTGTAACAATTCCCGGTGTAAACCGCAGTCATAAACTACACAAAAATGTAGTTATCGTTTGTGTATCTTGATGTTGAGATATTATGTTCCTGTTTTTGGCCAATTTTATTTTGTAAAGGGTTTGTAAAGTTCTATCTAGTGCATTAAAATCATATTTAACTTTAAATTAGACATTTTATGAGCCGAAAGGTCGAAATATCTGCAGAGAATTAAGAAGTTGACTAACTGCTAAAAAATATATTGGTATCCGATTATTCGATGACAACGCGTAAACGAGAAAACAAAGTGTAGAACCTGTTACAAATATTCAAAAGAAACCAACTACTCAACACTTAACAAGCAAAAAAGAATTAGAAAAAAGACGCTGTGTAATACAATGGAATATCCATGTATTTTACGTGACATTTTGTTCGAATCGAGTACACAGATAGAGGGAAAACTAGATCAAGGACGTTCTCTCGATGTACCATTCTCGAAATTTGATTTTGTTTTTTTTTTCGGAAAAAAAAATCATCGTACATGTAGTATATCTTCTCAACCATGTAATACCAGGCCCATTGTCTCCTGGACAGGGAAAGATCAACGCATGCAAGTGATTGCTCTTCCTATACAAATACCATTCTGCCAGTTTCATTATCAACTACTAAAATGAATTTTTCTGTTGTGAAGAATTATATATATATAATTATTCCATTTGCACAAGTTCTGTAATATTTCTTCTTCTGGAAAATTATATCGCCCTACTTCTAGTATTTCTTCTAGTTGGAACTAAAATTATTAATGAACTTTTTTGTGACATAAATACAAAGGATTCTAATTTTAACCATAGCAACGACATTTGCTGCATAGATTTTCTACATTTATAGCTTATGCAGGAATTGGTGAAAAAAAACCCATTTATTAGTACACTATATTATTCATGTTTTCAAACCCATCAATAATTATCGCTTTGTAGCAGTAGCCACTCACAGGAGACTTTAAACAATATAAATAAATAACTCCTTATTTTCGGAAATCACATCCTTGGCAACGAATTGATAATCTTAACAAATGCTGAATATAACCTTTATAACAGTAGTTTGCTCTTCTGAGAAAGGCATCCTATGTACCTAGTGACTAATTAAAAGACCAATAGTCAGAGAGGTTGATACAGTAACTCATGAGTAAAAACGCAAAGGTGTAAGTAGTAAACTGTTACTTTTTGCTTAACTTTTTAATTAATGATCACTATATATGCGAGTCTTGGTATTCAGCCGAAACTGATGCAGATAATATTTAAAGAAAGTAAATTATTTATGTAATGGGAGATGAGATTAGAATAATGGATAAACTTCTATGTTTAATAATATGAATACCCCTGTCAAAATTATGAAAATATATAAGATCGGCCAAAAGCGGTGTATACAGATTGTCTTCTACACACTTTTAAAACAGCATCGAACGTGAAGGTTCTCGACTAGAATTTATTAAAGGAGATTGGCAAATACTGAAAACTTCCAATAAATAGCACAGCGGAATATATTGCCTTTCTGAATTGTTAAGAATCACTTTTAAATAACGGAGTGTTTACTCTTGTTTTCATACAAGGGAATTTAAAAAGGAAAGAAGTCCCTGTGATGAAATATATCATCAATGTTTAGATTTTGTTTCAGTTTGTATAAAAGTTCAGCTAGCATATATATTTTCCATTCTCTGTTATATTTCTGGAAATGATATCCTATCGGGGCATTAACTTTATCCGATTTAGTAATGTTACGGGTGTCGTTAACGGAACAGGACATTCTTGCCTTCCAGGGCATCCGATACTTTTTTTGTTAGAGTTCATTAATAGTGCAGGGCCCTGTTTCACACACATTCGTGCGACTAAGATTAGTCGTAAGTGTGCAAACTCCGAAACAGCGGCGACGTCGATTAGACTGGTGTTACCTGCCCTTGATTTCTCCCGCCATTCGAAAGCTTTCTGCGGAACTGCAAATTAAAGAGACCGGATCCCAGGCTACGACGTCGATGCGCTAGCGTAGCAGAGTAGACGTTACCACTGTTTCGGAGTTTGGTAAGTGTGATCTTATTTCCTGTTTTCAATGTCTTTGTTCTATTGACGTCATGGAACCAGTATCAATCGTAGCAGTATGAATGTTTGTGAAACGCGACCCAGCTGTAGTTTTTTTGTGTTGCCCTTTTCCGATTCTCTTCGTTTTGCTCTTCGTTCTTTATTCCTTGGTTATATCTTTGTTATATTCCTTCTTGTCTTTAGACTGTGGTCTTAAGGACTTTTCCCTAAATCTTTTTACTTTTGCACTTTATTGTCGATTTTTGTTTTTAAATTTAATTTTCACATATTCATTTATCCAAGGGAACGTCACCATCCACAAACCGATAATTAACAATAGGAAATGAAAAATCATCTCTCTTATCGTAAATTTTAGTATTAAGCTTCCCGTTAGAGATATAGATATCAAGATCCAGGAAAGGGTAGTGTTCATTATTAGTATTAGCTTTATTTAAATTAAGTTAAAAAAAATCTCTTTAGTGTGCATACTGAAGTCGTCATTATTGACAGCCAAAATATCATCCAAATATCTAAAAGTGTTATTAAATTGTTGTATCAAATGTTGTTTTGTTGGGTCTTTGCTGATTTTAGATATAAATTGTGATTCGTAACAATACAGAAACAGGTCCACAATAAGTGGTGCACAGTTATTCCCCATTGGAATTCCGATAACATGGCGATATACAGAATATCCATAGCGAAAAAATTGTTATCTAGTTAAAATACAATCGCAGTTATCATATCAAAGCAGGTCTAATTGACATAGTTCTTTTGTTTGTCGTTACTAAAAATGACCTAAAAGAGTTTGAACATATATATTCTGACTTTTTAAATGTCCAATTAATTATGTATGTGAATTTTTTTAATGAGATTATGAGGCAAAGTGGTATATAGGGTAGAAAAATCAAAACTTTGAACAGATTCGAAATCACCAATATGAGCATGTAATTTATCAAGTACTTCCAACGAATTTTTCACACTCCAAAAGTAATTAATGTCACTATTTTCGTATAACTTATTTGAAAAATTTATTGCATGTATTGTTTTGTTCTTTCTTGTATTAAACTAGTGTTTCCATGATACTACTATCTTCTGCCTTCAAGTGGTACCTATAGGTCTATTCTGATCTTTTTTGTGGTAAACTAGTGTTTATGTGATGTTGTTTGCTTGCAAAACGGTAAACTATTGCTTTATGTATTTTATCCTATTCTCAAACATGATCTACCAAAGCTGGTTTTCTCGTTTTCTTGGTGTGAAGTTCCTTAATTACATCATATTTTATTTTACCACATGCGATTCCAATACCAATGCTACTACAATCATGCTAGTTATTTTAAAACTTTCTAGTATTATTGAAACAGAAGATTATGTTACTACAGCGCTAATACACGATGCTATATTTGTATTGCTGAAAGGCCATTTGTATTCAATCTATAGAATTGTCACCATTATATTTTGCTTTATTTTAACTTTATTTTAACTTTATACTTGTAATACTTATATAATTGCTATTTAAACAATATAATCTAGTTCTGCACACAATTTTTATTTTGTACAATATTCAAATAACCTTTTTATGGTAGTTTAAATTTTTCATGCGAAGTCGAGCTCAGAAGAAGACACACTATGGTGTAAACTTTGAATGTTTTAATGAAACTACATAAACATGTATTAAGGCTACACCAATTGATTTTTAGTTCTCTGGATTTTTTGGATGGGAAAAATAGGTGCGAGCGAGCGAAAGTTCAATTTAAATTTTTTTCTTGAGGAACAGTTTTTTTCGGGCGAAGATCAAATGTACTTGCGGCACACATTTTTTAAACTAAAATATAGCAAAAAATAGGAAAAAATCCTAATTTTTACAAAATTTTGGGGGCGGGCGAACAATTTTTATTTTAATTTCTTGAAAAATGATGAATTTGGATCGAATATTCAGCATTTGCAAAAAGAAGCGGCAAAAAAATTCTTAAAATTTAAACCAAAAATCGGAGCGGTGAAATCCAAAGAACTAAAGATCAATTTGGCGTGGCCTAAAATCAATTGATTCTGATTTGCAAAACTTTGTCCAATAAATCTTTAAAGAATTTCGTCCATCAATGCCCCCTTTGAAAGAAATGAATAAGTACATGCAATTAAAGAGTTTAGTGAGAGTGTTAAATTTTATTTCCTGATGAGATGAAGACAGAACTTTCTTCACAGTCTTGTAAATACTTCAAAATTAAGATAATCTAACGACTTTCCGCTATTTGTATCTTGAAGAAGTGTCTATGCAGCTGATGCAAGCGGGACTAAGAAAAAGATTGCAACAACGATCGTCCCGATTATAAACATGACAAAAAAGAACCAATCTAAGACTTCCCCGATGGTTTTCCACTGAATATCGTCCAAATCATAGTTATAATTGTACACAGGGGGAGCATCAATATCGGGGTCATCTGTTGGATCTGGTTGTATTTCCGGTGGATCGTCATCGCTTCTCCACTTTTTGCACTTCCTGCACGTCAGAAATGATATAACATGCTTCAGCCATGTTGGAATTTCTGTCGATTCATCCTGGTGGTACACCCTCAGTGTCATTATGGTTATCACAGTAGAGAGAGCACTCATAACCAGCATTAGAGTTAGAAAGTAACACAGAAGGGACATCGGTTGTGATGCTTTTGGTAAGTTATCAGACACCATGGTGAGGAAGACGGCAAATGTTAAGAATGCAGTAACAGCGTAACCGACCCTTTCCCCAGAATCTGCTGGTAACAGAAAGACCAGTCCGTTGAGTAACCCGAGAATGATAATTGGAATGACCATGTTGACTAAAAAATATCCGGGACGACGTTTCAAGGTGACAGAATAAGACAGATATGCGGCACTATTGAAGGTCTCCTGGTCTACACTGGTTTTTGACATCTCCCATTCAACATTCTCCTGGAAATGTGTTAGATCAATACTGTCTGTTGTATTTTCTAAGAAAACCTGAAAGATAAACATAACACCATTGCCACATGAATTTATAAAAAAACCTGTGATATCACTTATATTTAGTTCCTTCAGTCAGTTAATTCGACGTTTTAACTTTTAAATCATTCAGTTTGATATATGCTGTATTATGTATTATTGAACTTAAGTATAAATAATCCAAAGCCATTACAAGCCATAAAATATAACCAGATATCCTGCATTTATAATACTTAGTTTATCTTTGCACGAGAAAAACACCCTTTCTAAATTCAGCATGTTTCAGACTATCATATACCCCTCTCGGGCCAGCATCCTCAGGGGTATATCCATAATAAATATACTGTCAAATACCATCAAGTCAATTCCTGCAGAGATATCCACTTTATGGTACCAGTAAACAATATATATATGTTCAATCGTTGTTTATCAGTTTCTCATGAGTATTAATTCTTTAGCGTATTAAGCACGTTTTGAAGCCTTTCGTACTTAGATCGCACAACTCTAGAGTAAAGCACCCATTTAGACATATATAGTATATACAATTTTCAGTTTTAATCTTTTAGAAAGTCTTTGCGAAGGCCGGTGGTCCTCTTCAAGTACTATATGGCTTTCTACACCGATAAAAACGGACCAACATGATATAGCCAATTATACTTAAAATGTTCTAAAACTTCAATTAAACAAATGAGAGAAAAAAATTGAAAGACTTACTTGATTATCATAATAACCCCATGGTGTGAATTTTATGTCGCAAGTCTGAGTATCAAATGGGTAGTAAGAAACATCCACTGTACAGCCGGTCTTCGATACAACTCCAATGGTCCATGAATGCTGTCCATTTTTATTTATTCTCAGCTTGTAACTAGTATCACCCAGTTCTTCAAGAGATTCCACAGAATTGGACAGTACTAAAGATGGTCGCCAGAAATTATTCTGAGGCAATAACATTTCGGTCATCACATTGCTCCAGTCTTTTAATAAATCGTTTTGCCAGCTAACTTCGAGATAGCCTACTACCTCCAACTGTCCAGCAATTTCGTCGAAATTAGTTATGGCTATAAGGTAAAACTTCATATAAACTGTAAGCTTGTCAGTTTGTTGTTGTTTTGGGAATATTTTCTTGTTATAGTTCCTGTAAACCGCACTATCAAGAAAATCTTTAAAATTTTCAGACGTTGAGGTAGCTACTAGTACAAAATGCACGACGGTCAGAAACAGGAACTGAAAGCCGATGTTCATTTTATCTAAGTATTGTTATAACCATGTAGTGCTTAAAATCCTTGGCTTTAGACTTATCCAGAAACTTCACACAGAGGAACTGTGTGTTATTTTCCTACTGATATTAATGGTATTGTGACGTAGGGATAATTAAGATCAAAACAATGATACTAAAATATTTAATAAAGGGACAAATTAGTATTATCATTATAATCTAATTTATATATTCATGGGCGTTCAACTGAAAACTGAATTCAGTACATATCACAAATGATGAAATATAATTATATTGTGTATTATAATATGACATTCACTACGACTTCGCCCCAAACGTTTTCCAAAAAAGGATATTGGGTATTAAGAATATTAACTGCACAGTATGTGTGTGTGTTTGTGGTGTGTTTCAATATATCAGATTGCATAGTGTAGACTATGAGACTTAAACTGTGAATATCACTCGAGGTGAAAAACACCAAGCTTAAAAATACAGATCACATTTGTAACCCAAAGAGAACGAAAAAAATCAAACATAAAAGAAAAAGTTTGGAGAGTCTGACATACACTGAAGAGTAATGAAGTTCAAAAGGTTTATCACATCAAGCCATCTTTTCTGTTCTATGATTTATCAGGTACAAACACGCCCAACATTAAGCTTTTAATGACACAAATTCCAGAATTTCAAGATAATTTAATATACTTGTGTATCGGAAATTTTATTCTCATTTAGTAGAACCAAAAGCAAATAAATTTTAATCCACATAATACTAGTTATGGAAGCAAAAACGCAAAGTCTAGCATAAAAAAGAGGCCAAAAATGGTCTGGAGAACCATAATATTTGAGTTTTGTACAAATCCGTAAATTGTGTTAAAGTAAAATCACGAATACAAGATGACACATTATTGGATCAGTAAAAAACCCAAGGAACTTTTAATAGTTCAATAGTTCCGTGCTGCTTAAATCTGTTCTTGATTCTAGAAGTATTTTTCAATAACATTTAAAAGGCAGTACATGTACATGTCCCTCCCCCTCTATATGTAAGTGTCCTTATATGTTTAATTTAACCTTAGCGGTAATTTTTGCAATGATTACTTCGCTACATATTCTGACTTACTTTTTAGAATCACATAAACGGAAATTCAAATGTAATTGTATAATACAAGTACTAAGGTGTTGCAACTACATGTTTAGACATTAAATATTCTAACACATCTGATACCTTCATACAGGAAAACTTTAAGATTATTCCCCCGTGTATACAATCTACTTTAAATAAAATTGCGAATAGGTTCACTTTTTTATCAATACCCACTGCTGGTGAATAGTTTCACGACTATCTCTACGGATTACAATCAAGAAAATATTCACTGGCATAAAACTATATACCGGGAGCAGTGGATTTTACAACGCATTCTAATTGAACCGTATGTAACGTCGGCCTCGTCGAATTCTGCATGTTAATTTAACAGGTGACAAATGAAAATATAAGGAAGCAGATATTTTTCTCCAATGTTTTTATTAAATAAATTAAAATAATTAAATTTTAAACTGTTTCTGGGACAAAGTTCTAATTTACAAAAGGGGAAGTAGATTTTTAACATGAATATGCTATTACAATGAGGAACCAGAGTGAGTTATCTTTTCTTAACCAATGTAAGAAAGGGAGATAATTAAATTCTCTCCCTTTTGTCCTAAGGCTAAAAGGGAGACAAATTTATTATCTCCCTTACCTACATTGGTAAGGAAAATATAACTCACTCTGGTTTCTCATTAATAATGTCAGTTGAATACAATAGTATCGGGAAAGATAGCTGCCTGTTGTCTCGCGGAACAATAAAGTACCATATTACCCAGATACCCACTTAACAATTAATGTTTTATTAAAGGACTTTCTTATTTATGTGCGAAGAAATGGTGGTTCCATTATTTTTTTTAATTTCCATAAAGACTGAAAAACTACATTACGCAAACAAAACGCATGTTATTTTAAGTTAGCACAAATGCTAATGGGAAGTAGAAGAAAATGGCAATAGTAATAGTTGCTATAAAAAACAAAAGAAAAAACGCCCAATCTAGTACGTTTCCAACATCACTCCAAGACATTTCATCCCAGTCTAAATTCTCCTCATCAATGCTGTCATCGTCATTTCCAGAATCACTGTCTTCAAACAAATCATCAGAACTATTTGACCTCTGTGGTTTCTTTTTCCTCGTTTTTGGACAGCATTTTTTACCTTTCTTGCATTTCAGAAAAGATGTAGCATGCTTTAACCAAAGTGGGATATCGGTAGCCTCTTCTTGAGAATATACGCGCAATGTTAAGGACGAGATGGCGATATTCAACGAACTCATTAATAACATTAGTGTAAGAAAGAGGCTAAGAATGGTAATAGGACTCGAAGATCGTGGAATGTTATCAGCAATCATTGTGATATGAATCACTAACGTCAGAAATGAAACTACTGAATACGCTAAACGTTCTCCAGATTCTGCAGGCATCATATATGCAAGACTGCTCAAAATGCTCAAAACTAGAACCGGAAGTGCATAATTTATTAGAACATTGCCCGGTCTTCGGGCAATTTTGATACCAAAAACCAGAAATGATGCACCGTTGGCAGCTGAAGTTTCAATAGATGTCGAGTCTATTGTCCACTGGACGTTTTCAGTAAAAAAGGTTAGATCGACATCCATGGTAGAGTTCTCTAATTTAATCTGAAATGAATATAAAAATATATGTAACTTTTAATTTGAAAATGAGTTGTAAATAAATATTACTGACACAAGTTATAAAAAATTAGCACAAATGATGTCACAATTCATTATTCGATGTACATTATGGATAACATATACGAATTATAAACTAAAAAAATGAACTGTACAGATAAAATCCACCTGAAATTCCTTGATACATGTAGGTGTGTTGCATTAACAGGAAAAACACTAGTATTTTGAGGTATGAGCGCTACTCAAGTACAAAATTCTTCAATTCCTATTATACCTGTGTAAACAATAGTTACCGCTTTTTTATGTAATCTTATGGTTTATATAGTAAACAACATTTACCTGATCTTCTGTGTAACCCCAAGGTGTGAACTCAAGCTGACAGGTATGTTTGTCAAATGGGTAATGAGACAAGGTAATAGCACAACTGGTTATAGAAACAATGCCAACTTTCCATGTGTGGTTTCCTGTTTTACTGATTTGTACTTTGTCGGTCCTATATCCCAAACCTTGAAGAGTTTCCACAGTATTATGAATTGTCAGAGGTGGTTTCCAGACATTGTCCTGTGGTAGAATCATGTCATCAATATTGTAAGACCAATCTTTTAGTAAATCGTTTGTCCATGATGCTTCAAAAAAGCCTACGAGTTTTATTTGTCCAAGTGTTTCATCAAACTTGTCTATATTAATAAGAGAGTACTTCATAGAGACAACTATCTGAGAAGCCTGTTGTTCCCTGGGAAAAATGTTCTTGTTATAATTGGTATATTCAGTACCAGAGAGAAAATCTTTAAAGTCTGTATTTGTTGCAGATGATATGTAATGAAAACTAGCACATAACACCAAAATCCAGTAAACAATATATTTGCACATTTTTATCTTTCTTACTCTATATACTGTTTATATCATATCGATATTTCCGAACGAGAATTTAGACTCGGGATTATAATTCATTTTCCAATGATATACCAGATGATCCATGTCGTAACTTTAAACAAAGAAAGAAAATTGTGTCGATTTTACTATTGTATACTTTTTTAAGCGTTACTGAATTTTAAAAATATGTTATTTACAAAGAAAAAGAAAATAATAATAATAAAAATAACCAGTGGTATTTTAATAAACAATCCTACATTGAACGAGATTTCCAGCAGAAAATTACATGTGTACATCTTGCAAGAAGTAAATATAAACATCTTTCAAAATAATTAGAAATGCACTTAACATAAATAATGTTTAACCCCAGCACTCAAGGTTTGGTGGGATTACAAATTTGTCTTATGATATGAAACAACCTGAAAATGAGTAACCTTGTTACAAGAAAATATATGAACCCGATCTTTCGTACCATAAGTAGGCTTCAACCCTTTATAGGTTAAATTTATGAACACATTAGAATATATACATGCTCTAATACCAACTTTGATGAACTGTAAGTGCATATTTCAACAATATATATCATTGAATCTCTTAAGGTACGTACACATGTAGTTTCTAACGAATTGTTTTTCTGATAATGAACTTAGGTAGAATTTTAAAATGCTTTTAAAGCAGTGATAAATATCCGAATCTTCTAGAAAAGGTAAAAATAATTTGTGTAGCATTTAATATAGATTTCCTCATTTTCTTTATGAAATTTAACGACAAATGCTGTATTTTCTTTTAGATTTTTTCTGCTTACTTCCAAGAAAACATTGAAACAGAAACCAGTAATTATGAATATTTTTATTTTAAATGACATAATTTACCATGGCTTCAAAATACTGACAGTATTTTAAGTGTAGCTTGTCCACGCAGAGAAATGAAATATAAAAATATCTGACTAACAGAATCATGGGGTTATTTAGTCACATATGTTAGAAATGACATTCAAATTTATCATTTAATGAGATATGGTATCTTTTCGAAAGACAAGGCGAGGAAGATCCGTAGGGCCCCCAACAATCATAAATCCAGAGACAAAGACAAAACCGGAATGGGGAAGGACGAGCGCAAATAACAGAAAAACAATACACACGAATAAACACATTACAAGTCATTTGTATCTCTTCCCCAAAAAGGGGGAACCATGGAATTGAAAGCACTTCAAATTGTCCATGGCGTAAGCATTGCGAGTGCTTAAGATTTTCCAAGGACCTTTTTCTGTCTTGTGTGTTGATTTAAGTTCTTTAACTTGTTTTTTATGTTTTCATCAAATTTATGTATTTAGAATTCCCCACTATAACCTACTGCTGCGGTAATGCGAATCTGTTTGAAATTTTTAAGTATCCATTTGAATGAGAGAAAAAGGGTGTATTTGCTAACATGTGCAATTGTCATTATAATTGAATTGTTTTTAAATTGTTTGTTAAAATGGACAAGGATACATAGAAATCAATTCAAAGACTAACTTATATGGACATATAAACCCATGAAAACAAATCAACAAATACAAAATACGACCTAAAAATATAAAAAAAGAAATATAAAGAACAAGAGTTCCTTTGACGAAGAACAAAATGATCCAGAAGGGTACATATATAATAAAAATTCGTAAGGGTTCCGCGGAACCCAGTGTCTCGCCTACTTTTGATGTTGTCTATATTTTCAGTGTGATAGGTGAATGCACATAATAGAATGCAATGTTAAGTCCATTTATACGTAAAAAACTGAAAAACAGAAATAAATATTTTACAAAATTTTCTCCTGGATACAATCTTTATATCATAAACAAGCTTCTGTCCAAATTTGGTAAAATTCCTGGATAGTTTAAGAAAGTTATTAAGATTTTAAAAACTTTAACCACAGAGTGAATGTAATGTTTCCTGGCAGAAAAACTAAGTCCATTTATAAGTAAAATACGGAAAAATTTTTTTTTTTTTTACTAAATTTACTTCTGGATACTATATTATGATCATAAACAAGCTTCTGTCCAAGTTTGGTACAAATTCAGGATAGTTTAAGAAAGTTATTAAAATTTTGAAAACTTTAACCACAGAATGAATGTAATGTTTCCTGGCAGAAAAACTAAGTCCATTTATAAGTAATATACAGAAAAACTGGAATTTTTATTTTACAAAATTTACTTCTGGATACTATCTTATGATCATAAACAAGCTTCTGTCCAAGTTTGGTACAAATCCAGGATATTTTAAGAAAGTTATTAAAATTTTAAAAACTTTAACCACAGAGTGAATGTAATGTTTCCTGGGAGAAAAACTAAGTCCATTTATAAGTAAAATACGGAAAAACTGGAATTTTTTTTAACAAAATTTCCTTCTGGATACTATCTTATGATCATAAACAAGCCTCTGTCCAAGTTTGGTAGAAATCCAGGATAGTTTAAGAAAGTTATTAAAATTTCAAAAACTTTAACCACAGGGTGAATATTTGTGGACGCCGCCGACGACGACGACGACGACGACGACGACGACGACGGAATGTAGGATCGCTATGTCTCGCTTTTTCGACAAAAGTCGAAGGCTCGACAAAAATAGTTCTTGTTGCAATCAGGAAAGTGTATGATTTATAATGATGTATGTAATATTAAATACATAACACCACGGAGTTCTTTTTATGTTTTGTTTCGCGTCTCAAACAAATCTACTTTTTCAAAGCCAATCGCTTTGCATGTTACATTGTGCAGAAGCTAGTGATACTCTAACTAAGAAAATTCCCATGCTTAATTCTAAAGGTAAATATGTAACACAATTTGAAAAATAGATAAGTCTAATGTCACTTTGCGTTCTCAGTGACATCTGTGTGATGGTCTTTCAACACACAGCTTTTGCAAAAGTCCCATTCTGTCGCATATTGGGTGATGTTATATGAATTAAATTTACTGCCTGCAGCACGAGCAATTATCTCATCCACACTCTTACACTTTTGGAGATAACAGGAACGGACCCAAATCCAGTTTGTACCCTTTGGAAAATCCACATTGAACGATTTCTTTGTGATAGCCCGTGTAGTATTGTAATAAACTGTTAATGTTATTTTTTGTGAAGTTCTATTAAAATACCAATTATACCATTTACATTTTATATCGAACCAATTTCAGCTTATTCCAAGTCTTGACCCAGTCTTCATGAAAATGGTCATTTTGTTTAAGAGTAGATGGCATAATAATAATATGTTCAGTTCGTGTATTGATAAATGTAAAAGATAAAATAGTGGGATCTTGGATAACTTTACACCAATGAACAAAATCTTGGGATGTGTTTCCACGTACATGGAAAAACCTCTCTCCAAGTCTAGACCTGGACCTCTTTCTGACAATCCCAGTTTTATATATGTAATATCCATAAATTTTTTCTTATAAAATCTTTCTTTAGCAAAATCGATGTATATTTTTTCTTCTATTATTTCCCTTGTTCCCAAAATACTTTTCAAACCGTAATGTGCAATCTGTAATGACCTACTTTTGCCTTCCTTCATCTGGGGTAACACCAAGTACAACAGCTTGATGAGGTATGTCCCAGTACCTAAATATAATTACATAACCAGGATCAATGTCAAGAAATGATGTTATTAATTCATCTCTTTTCCTGTACACGGTTTCTCCAGTAAAATGTGATGATCTTCTTGTAAGAATATTGCGTTGTTTTTCTCCTATTTTTGCCTTGGGTCTCTGAATAATATCTGCTTTACTGTAGCGATGGATCAGGTGTATTTTATCTTATCTATTTTCAACTCTACTCGATTTAAATCAAAACTTTTTGTTTCTTAAACTACAGTATACGACCAATCATAATGTATTAATGTTATTTGTATCTCTGATGGATTCATTTCGAACTGCATATTGTGCTGTGCATATTGCGCTGTGCCATTGTAAATAGTACTTAAATTTTATTAGATCTCCGGGCTGAATCTCTGATGTCCAATAGTAAAGTCAAGAAATACCAAAGTGAAATTCGAAGGAGAGAAAAATCGTAACAACTGACAAACTCCGGAGAACAACGAGGACAAGACCAAAACAATGCATGCATCACAATTAAAAACGAAAAACATATGAACATCATGGACCCCACCAAAAAACCGGGGGTAGACTCAGGTGCCCCGGAAGAGTAAGCAGTCTCTGCTTCCTGCAGAATACCCGTCATGCTGCCCATGTCAAATCCGGTATGAGAAAGGGATAATATCAATGGAACAGGTCCATTTTCATTTGGGAAACGGTTTTTTTCATACCTGTCAACCAAGTCATGATTACGCCCATAAAACTTTAATAAGGATGACTTCAGCTTAGGAGCAACGTACCCCTGTCTGAGCAAATTTTCTGTCAGAAGTCAGGCTCTGTCCAGGAAGTCAATGTATATGTCACAAGCTCTGGAATAACGTATGAGTTGTGAAATATATACTCCATACGCCGGCGCTTCTGGAATATTGCCGCTCAAAAATGGGAAGTTGACGCTGATATTATCAATCAGAAATGCAAGTGAGAAACAATGAACGATCTTGTAAATAGCTTGATAAAGTGGTCAAGAAAATGATTTTTTTTATGTTCTTCCGTACTCGTAATAAGAAAGGACAAGATATTTTCCTTTGTGAACAAAGCTGCAGAGTGATATCCGATGACTCAACGGAAATGGCATTCCTTTAAGAAGATGCCAAGAGCAAGAAAAAAGACCAACGTTTGCCGAATGAGAGATATGGTTGCATAATGAAAACAAAATGGAGTCGGTGGAATGATCTCGGCTTGAAAGATTATGAGATTGTAAAGGTCACGGAAAAGGAGACCCATGAAGTGATGCTAATGTCTAGATGGAGAAAAATACATTTAGAAAGTCGTAAAAAGTGAAACTTCAGGACGCCAGGGCATAGACAGACAGACGGGGTGATAACTGAGGGGTAATCAGACATACATGTACTTAGGAAGTTTATTTCCTGATGACAAAGTCGAAGCTTCATTAAAATTATGCACACTTTAAATAGCAATCAAATACCACGTGTCCTAAAACCAAACATATTTCAAACTTTTAGAAAGAAATTTTAAAATTTGTTCAGTAACGTCACATTTGTTGGAATCAATGAATCCAATAAAACAAGGAAAATCTGGACAAAGTTCGACATCCGAGCCTTGGAAAAGAACAATTAATTACGACTAAAGAAAATATTATGTAACAGTTTTTAATCATTATCTACAGACATTTTTTGTATATATTACATGAAAGAGTTTAAAGTTTATGTGATATATACAGCAATTTATTAAAAAATGCACCGAATACAAATATATTTACAACAAAAGTTAATAAAATTGCATTTTCTGAAATCGTAAGTAATAAAAAAAACTATACAATAACTTAGAATTCGTATTTTTAAAAAATAATTCACAAAACAATGAAAAAATTAAAAGTAATTGACTCTCAGTAATACAAAGTATATACCTTTTATGAATATATCAGCTGTGTTCTATATTCACGCATAATAATTCACGAGTAATGGGGTAATGAAAATGCAAGTTATCAGTATATTGACCACAAGAAATACCACAAAACAAATTTTATCAAATGTTTTAGCCACGTGTTTCCATGTTATATCGTAGTCGTTGGAATTTTTTTTAGTGCTTTCTTTCTGGATCACAATAGGGCCATCGTCGTCAAAATCATTGTGATATTTGTCATTAAACTTTGGATGTGAGAAAAAACCATCGTCGTTGTCGTCGTACTCTGAAATAGTTAATGGCGAAACCTTACTTTTTCTTCTGGCAGACAAATCGTTTTTATGCTTGTTTTCATAACACCCACAACAAGCAATCAACGTGACAATTCTTTGCGGGACAATTTTTGTAGGATCTTTGCTGTGGATTGTTAATGATAGTATCGCCAGATAGGTTATCAGTCCGACATCGATCAACATTATGGAGAAGTAGAACAGTAAGATGGACATTTGGGTTGATGATTTCGGTAATGACCCAGTTATCATTGCCATTAGTATTGCTATTCCAAGGAATATTAGCATGGCGAATCCCACTCGTTCTCCGGAATCCGACGGCATTAAAAACACAAGGTTGCTTAAAAACACAAATAACAAAAAAGGTAAAAGAGAAGTCACTAAAAAATACGTCGGTTTTCTTTGTAATGTTAATTCATAAAACAAAAACGATTGATTATTTTTTGATTCACTATCTGCCCTGTACGATTTTAATTTCCACAATTCATGTTCCTGAAAGTATGATACGTCCAAGCTTTCGTTGCTGTTGGACATGTTTAAATTAACCTGGGAATCGGTGTAACCCCAAGGTGTTAAAGTTATGTTGCATTTTTGTGTGTCAAACGGAAAGTATGTCGAGTCTACAGCACAATTAGTTCTTGACACAACTGCTGGTGACCATTTCATTTCCCCAAGTGATTTCGTTGGCATCGTTACTCTTACATCTGTACTCGAATCACCAATCATCGAAATATTAGAGTGTGAGTTAAATATAGTAATAGGTGGTACCCATAAGTCGTCTCTTGGAACTACTATTTCAGTCACATCAGGTGGGCCGGAAACCAGACTAATCAGATGATCATCCCAAATGACGTCCATTAGACCATTTACTTCAAGGTATCCATCAGCTTCATTATATTCACCAATATTAAGCAGTGTAAAGTTAATATCCACATTAATCTTGTCATTCTGGTCAATACGTGGGAAGATTATGTGAGGAAAACATGTGGTACAGCGAAAAGCATAAAAATAAAAATTGAAAGCAAGACCGTATGATGTCGATCCACAAATACTTATCAACGAAGTAAATACCAATATGGGCAGCACTGCCATTTTTAAAACTTTGAACGTAATTGAGTTTTAATGAATATCTTTTGTCGTTGGTTAAACATTACAATGATATTGAAATCACTTTTAAAATTGAACATGATGACCCATTTAATACCTTTGTAAGTAATTTAATAATAGACCTAACTAAGCATGAGAAATATTACAATAGTAATTGAGCTGTCAATAAATTTAGATTTTAAAACTGAATGACGTTCAGCACTAATAAGGATGAACAAAACCATATAACACAAAGGATTAAACAGACTTTTGTTTTTATTATACTAACAAATAATCTGAAAATTTAAATCAAATTAATAATAATAAATGACCTACTTTGGCAAGCATTTAGCTTCGTTGCTTTAGTAACAGTTTTGTATTTTTCAATGGATGGTCTTATATGAAAATAGAGTAAATTATACTAAAATCAGGCATTTGTGAAATCGTTTTTATTTTAAATTTTAAGATATTTACATGTAACTACGCTTTAGATTTATGATAAAATTAGAGGTAAAACAAAATATTCAGAGAAGATATCTGTCCAAATGCGGGAGTGGGTTACATTTGTATTTAGAAAAAAAATACTCAAGTCAGTCTACAGATACATGTAGTATGCAATCAATCTATAAAAAAAATTAAATCAGTAAACCCATTAGAAAATAAACAATAAAGTCCAGGTCACTTCTAAATTCGATCTGAACTCCTCTTTTATTCTTCAACCGAAGGATTTTAGATCTTTTCAGTATAGTAATATAGTTTATTAATATGCGCAATTAGGTTAATTTCAAGCTTAATTTCACAATTTTACAAATTTGACCCCTGTGAGGCCTAAGTTTTGAAAACCAAACCTCTAAAACGTTGTTTCGCATCTACATACGATGATGATAGTATATAGAAATACAATGCAGTATATTAAAAAAATGGAAGAGGAATTTATGTCGCAGTTTTCGACGGGTGCCGTATACGGAGCAGGAACTGCTTACCCTTCCGGAGCACCTGAGTTCACTCCTGGTTTTTATAGGAGTTCGTGTTGTTCATTGTTTTTAGTTTTCTGTGTTTATTTGTTGTGCTTGTGGTTGTTCGTTTGTCTTCCCGGGTTTGTCTGTCCAATGGATTACGTTTTTTTGATTGCTCCTTAGGTATATTTGTCCTTTTTCTAAGTGCGACAAGTGCGGGCCCAACGTTTAGAAATTCAAAATTCTAAAACTTAATTGTGCATTTAAAGGTAGTATGCAACCACTCTATATAGAAATTAAATCCCTCAAACCAAAAGTGAATGAGTTGATATTTCAAGAGAGTGTGACAGACGGCTGGAGATAAATCTATTTTTAAGACAAGCATTGTAATTTTGATAATTTTAGAATTTGTACGAAGACAAACCAAGTTTCTAAAATTTTATACTGTAATCATTAAATCAGTTTAACACGCTTTATATTGAGGATAGGCATTTATGTATATGTTTATATATATGTATGTGTTTATGTATGTTTGGAGTGTTGTATTTATATCAGACATTTTATACTTTCGGCTGAATTTCTCCGCTGCTTGTTAATATGAGGTTATTCATTTTTATACAATGTGGGCACAAGTCTCATGTTAACGGCTGTACTACAACCTATTTGAGCTTTTTAAGTTCATTTTTATTGTTTTGTTTCATTTATATTTACCCCATAAGTCCTTTCATTTCTATTCATCCTTATTTCCGGTAGGGGTTATACTTAACAGCTCCAATAAAGGAAAAACATTTTCAAGCAATTCGGAATCGTAGTTGAAAGTTTGGGAAATATTATCATCGTTTTGCCACATTACAAAGTAGTGATAACAAATTCTGTGGTACCAATTTTGATCCACAAGATGTGCACATTTCGTCCATTTACTACTCATCAGTTATGCTCAAGGTCTAAAGAGGACAAAAAAAAAAAAAAAAAAAAAACGCAATCCATTAGACAGACAAACCCTGGAAGACAAAAGAACCACATACACAAAAAAAAAAAAAAAAAAAAAAAAAAAAAAATAAAATAAAAAAATAAAAATAAACACTGAAAACTAAAAAACAATGAACAACACGAACTCGTATAAAAACCAGGAGTGAACTCGGGTGCTCCGGAAATGTAAGCAGTTCCTGCTCCGTATACGGAAAACCAATTGTTGAAAACCAAAGCAATAATCCAAATGCCATAGATCAGACCTATCCAAACCCAACCATTATTACAACAATACTTTACTAGTATTTTTATTTACAATTTATTATTGTTCACCTACATATATACAAAAGGCAAATATGAACATATGTATGTTACAGATAAATCATAGATAAATTGCAATTACTACAGCTTATATGATGGCTAAGGTTAGTTTTGGTCTTCCTGTAAAGTGAATAATAATACCAAAATATACTGTACTTTAGTGCTAAAGCCTTCTCTCATTACAAAATGAATTTTTACAAAAGCAAGTTTCATTCAAAGACGTTTGATATATACACCTTGATACATTGTCCATACCTTTCTAAAAGAATTAACTCTTTGTACATAAAGTGATCGACACTTAGTAAAACATTCCACTCATAAAGTTGATAGGGACAGTGATAAACTTGTAGTGAAAACGCCATTTTATTTTCCTGTTAAAATGCTAACTATGACGTTAAGATGATGATCAGCAATAAGAGCGAATTCTTGCTAAGTACATAGAGGGATTATATGTCAAAAATTTATCCACTGATTCCGGTTCTTACCCATCATTTTCCAGTTATATTTCGAAAGACGTAGAATTGATTTTAACCAATGCTGAAAAGGAATTATGTGGAATTATTTTATAAAGTCCATCATTTAAAAAAGAAAGGACGATCTGAATATGGAAAACAACAGTAAGACTACTTAAATCCGACGATGCAACCAAAGAATGTAACAATTTTCAATATTACATTTAATTTTACCGATCAGTAAAATAAAACATAGAATTTATTCAATTTAAAGTTAAATTTTAATTTCATATAACGAATGTATTTTCCAGTTCATGTCGACGTTGCACCAGTTGTTCCCAAAACCATTGGCAATATATAGTACCCAGATAATACAAGTGTTCCTGACATGAAAATCAGGAAAAGTGCTTTGTCTACTGATTTCCCAATAACAGTCCAGGTTATTCCATAACGGCACGGTTCTTCTTCATCTTCGTCGTCCGATACTTCGTCTACATATTCCATGGTCTGAACTGTCGATTCATCATCAGTGACAACGGTATCGCCATCGGATAAATCTTTCTTTACTTCTGTTATGTCGTCGTTTATTTGCATATGTTTTTCAAATGTCTGCCTACTTTCAGATCGCCTTTTCCTTTTTGGAGGTAAAAATCTTGACTTTCTACACAAACGACAAGTAAGAAAAGCAAAGAAGTACACTAAAACCCATGGCACTGGGGTACCATCTTCATCCTTGGCATATATTCGTAATGATAAAATTGTTACAAATGTTGTAAAACTGCTAACGGATAGCATAATGACAAGATAATATACCATGTTTGACATTGGTTTTGATGTTTCTGGTAAATTTTGGGCTAGAATTGTTAAATATACCGCAAACGTTAGGAAAATGTTAGTTGCAAATCCCATTCTTTCTCCGGCTGTAGGCGGTAGGACGAAAGACAATGAATTTAGGATGCCAAGAAGCACGACAGGTATTATCATATTTATCATAAAGTAAATTGGTCTTCTATCTAAAGTCAACGTCAGTGTAAGAATGGAACGATTTGCTTGAATTGAAGTATTTATAGATGTAGTTCCAAGTTCCCACTCTTGATTGGGAACAAATAAATCTGTACGAGCGTATGCGGTCGTCGGCGCAAAGTCGATTTCATTGCTTTCATAACCCCATGGTGTAAACATTATCTCACAAGTCTGAGAGTCAAAAGGAAACTGTGTTGTATCTACGCGACACCCTGTCTTCGTGACGATTCCAATATTTAGATCTATCTGTCCGTTTGTCAGAGTTAGTGTTGTATCGTATCCACCTTTGACGACTGGAGTCAAACTCTTAACAGAGTTAAACACAGTGATCGGTGGTAACCATATATCGTCAGATTGTAGGTCTATTTCCATTAACAGGTGTGTTTTTGGAAGATAATTTAAAATGATGTATTCATCCATCCATCTAACTTGTATTTTCATAATAACCTCTAGCGTACCTGCAACTTCATCGAAGTCCGGAATCTGTATCATACTAAACAACAAATCCACGTATAAAGTCTCATTATTCCACAACAGTGGTATTACATCCTTGTGATAAGATTTTAGAAACAAAGCACTCATTAATTTCTTCACATGGGAAGCTTGAGGAATTATCTGAGATTGACAGTTAATACAATTCTGTGATGCTGAAACGTCTATAAAACTTAGTAGTAAAAAACAAAATATCATAACAGCCATTTTGTTAATTCAAGTAATATACCATACCATTCCGAATATATAAAATAATTTTACGATAACATCAGAAACAATACAAACCTTATGATTAATTAAACAGCAACGTCATTAATATTATCTGATTTGGGTTGTGTTTAAACTACTAACTATTTTACATATATTTTGTACTTAAGAAAAGCTCTGAATGATAATCGGACATGACCTTCAATAACCATTTATTCTAAATAATTTGCATAATCCTTTTTAAATTAAATGTATCAATTAAATATGCTTTAAAATCCAAGTTAAAGCAGATACACGTAGTCACAATGAAATACATTGATGCAGAAAGATGTCATGTTTTGATCATTAGCTGCAATATACTTAACATTTTAGAGTGAGGAATTTCTAAGGTATAACCTAACGAATGTGCTTTACCTTTATGGCCATTCTTTATTGGAAAAAGCTCTACCCATTTTGGATTATTGTTTTGGACTTCCACATTATGAAATTGAAAGCTGCTAATTATTTACCACTCATTTTAGTCATAAACCGTTTAAACATTTTACAAACTATCCAAATATTTGGAAAAAAACACTGTTCACATTCCCACAGGTACTAACTGAACCCTTTTATGCCTGATTTGTTTCTTTACTGCTATGAATTCAAATTCAAGAATAAACTCCATGGGGATTGAAGCAAAACTACACATAAAAGGATTTATCCTTAACGCCCATGTGTACATTTAACGGTAATTATTTTCTAAATTATATAGATAAAAATTATCGTGCACAACAGGCTCATACTAGAATATTAAAAATAACTTTTTCCCCAATATTTTTATTTACCTTTTCTAGACGGCGAAGTTATAAAGTTTTATTGACAGCTTGTTCACTAGTGAAATCGTTGATCATTTTAATTTACTTCTATTACTAAATATTCACTGAAGCAGGGATACCGATATTAAGAAATTGTCAAACGCCTGCAGCTATCTTTTATCTCCAGAAACAAAAGAAAATGTACGTTTTAAAAATGTTTGCAAAATGTATTCACCTTTACAAAATAATATCTGTATTTCAGATGGGAACGGACAAATGGACAAATGGACAATGGATGAACAGATGAGCAGGCAAGGAAATTCTAGTACACCTAACACTGTGCGAGTTGGAGTATACCAAACATAGACATGTTCCTGTTATATTTCATGAAGACAAGTTTTGACCTTTTCTAGGTTTAAATAAATATAAACCAAAACGTACAATTTCCCACTCTGACGTTCTCAAACTATGCTGTGATGCCTTTCATTATCATACAATTTCCCACTCTGACGTTCTCAAACTATGCATTGATGCCTTTCATTATCATATACTTTCCCACTCTGACGTTCTCAAACTATGCTGTGATGCCTTTCATTATCATACACTTTCCCACTCTGACGTTCTCAAACTATGCTGTGACGCCTTTCATTATCATACACTTTTCCACTCTGACGTTCTCAAACTATGCTGTGACGCCTTTCATTATCATACACTTTCCCACTCTGACGTTCTCAAACTATGCTGTGATGCCTTTCATTATCATACACTTTCCCACTCTGACGTTCTCAAACTATGCTGTGACGCCTTTCATTATCATACACTTTCCCACTCTGACGTTCTCAAACTATGCTGTGACGCCTTTCATTATCATACACTTTTCCACTCTGACGTTCTCAAACTATGCTGTGATGCCTTTCATTATCATACACTTTCCCACTCTGACGTTCTCAAACTATGCTGAGATGCCTTTCATTATCATACACTTTCCCACTCTGACGTTCTCAAACTATGCTGTGATGCCTTTCATTATCATACACTTTCCCACTCTGACGTTCTCAAACTATGCTGTGACGCCTTTCATTATCATACACTTTCCCACTCTGACGTTCTCAAACTATGCTGTGACGCCTTTCATTATCATACACTTTTCCACTCTGACGTTCTCAAACTATGCTGTGATGCCTTTCATTATCAAGTTCATCTTACCTGATATTATGATTGACATTATTCATGTTATTTACTTCATTTCAATTTTCAAAAAAAAAAAAAAAAAAAATCATCTTGTGGAACCCCTGGAAGAAAATTTTTACCCTCTCTAGGGGCCTCAAATGTTAACTTCGTTAGTTTCATGCAATTACCTGATTACTGAATATATGAGTTTAAAAAACATATATACCTTAGATGTATACATCAGTATTTCACCTCATTGTGCAATATCTATTTTAAATACATATAATTACCACTTCTTTATGTTTCATTCAGTTTATGCATATATATATATAAAAAAATAAATGGAATAAAATTCAACAGGTTTACATATCTTTCAACTTAATGTACAATCCTTATTATTTTAAATCAGTTTTAACTTCTAAAAATATTCCATGTGATTTCTTGTACAAATAAAAACTTTTTTTCAAACAAAACAAGATATACACCTGCAGAATCTATTATTGGAAATAGTTGTGTAATCCATGTTACTGCCCCTAGAAATATACCACAGTTAGTTTAAAAAATGTTTCAAGTTAAATAAGATATGATAATTTAATTTGAATGCATCTTCTAATAAAATATATATGGTTATAGAGTCTGGATGATCTCAATGGTTTCAGAATTAAAAGACATATATTTTTATGGCTCGGGGCATATCCCCTAGGGACCCCCATATACATATACGAATGAATCTTACCATAAGGAGTAAGAAAATATATGTTTATAGGGTGGGGATCTAAAGGGTTTCCAAATCTTCTCTGAAACTACAAAAGCAATTGAATTGTTATATTGCAAGAATTATCCTTACACGGTCCTCTACAAAATTTATGTTTTTCGTGCCGATCTGAAATCCAAGTTGGCCGCCACCGTGGGAGACATTTAACATAGGAAAGTAATAAGCAAACATCTTTTTGTCAGAAACCGTTTGACAGATGGAAGTAATCTTATGTCTTAATGATCAGATAATTGTCTTTAACAAAATATATGTTTTTGGTTGTGATCCAAAATTCCACATGGCTGCCAGGACCATTTATGCACTCTGATTGGCTGAAATTTAAAAAAATGTTCTTCTCTGAAACTACTAAAGCAATGTTATATTACAGGAATGCCACTCTGATTGGCTGAAATTTAAAAAAATGTTCTTCTCTGAAACTACAAAAGCAATTGTTATATTACAGGAATGATCCTTACATGGTCCTCTACAAAGTTTATGCTTTTTGTGCCGATCTGAAATCCAAGATAACCACTACCGTTGGTCAAATTTAACATGGGATGCTATGGGAAATACATAGAATTGTCAAAAAGCTTCTTGTCAGAAACCGTTTGACAGATGGAAGTAATATTATGCCTGAATGATCAGATAATGGTCCTTATCAAAATTTATGTTATTGGTGCCGATCCCAAATTCAATATTTCTGCCAGGGTCAATTATGGACTCTGATTGGCTGAAATTTCAAAAATCTACTTTGAAACCACAAAAGAAATTGAAGTCCTTACATGGTCCTTTACCAAGTTTAAGTTTTTCATGCCAATATGAAATCCAAGATGGCTGCTCTGTTGGACACATTTAACATGGGATCTATGAAAAATATATAAAAACAAATTCTTCTCACAAAACATTTGACACATTTAAACACACTCGTATACAAATCATACTAGAAATGAAACACATGATTAAAAGACAAATATATTTTTATGGCTCGGGGCATATCCCCTAGGGACCCCCATATACATGACCATCTGATATGAAATTTCACATTTTCCTGTTTATTGCCTATATAAATCAGGTGAGCGATATAGGCTCTTGAAAGCCCCTGGTTGGTTGAGCTATATTATCCTAATTCTGTTTGATTTGTTTTAACGTGTTTTTTTTTCTATTTTCTTGATTATCTGTGTGATGCGAATTCGCCTTTCCGTAAGATTTCTGTTATGTAACGTTACCCTTCGTCTAGTTGCTTGCTTTTTTTTCTATGTATATGTAACAGAAAGATAATCCCTTTCTTCATGATTAAGTATGAGCGTTAGCGAGTATTAAAGATATTGATCCGTTATCCACCTATTTCTGGTATGAATCATATCTCTGACCTAATATTAAAGATATTGACAATGCAAACAACATGTGAAAAAGAGACACATGAAGTGCTGTACGCAATTAATACTACTAATAATAAAAAAAATAATATATATTTAAAAGATTTATTGAAAAATTAAAAGAAATAAATAAAAACACAAAGGGCGCCTCTGAAGAGGGTTTCCCTAGGACAAATTTCCTAAAAAAAACCCCGAAACGTTGAATACGGTAGCACGTTATCAATGTAAGGCCAGAGATATGATCATACCAGAAATAGGTGGATAACGGATCAATATCTTTAATATTTTAATATTTGGATTATCATTCTCTTACAAACTTAGAATATTGTAAAGTACTGAAGGCTCAAATGACCTCTTGATTAGTTTTAATTGAGTATAAAAGGTTTATAGTTAATACATGATTTCCTTTTAGACATTTCATTTATGAATTAGTCATAGAGATGTAAGGCATTTCTAATAATTTGGGAAATTTTAATTAATTCCATTTTAAACATTCACAGACACAACAGTACGAAGCACTGGTGTTTCCTTATTGTGAGTATAAATGTAAAACATGTAACATTTAAGTAAGGAATTATCTTTTTGTTTATTTATAGTTTAAATCAATAAATTTCAAAATATGAGTTACAACTATATTTTATTCCACAGGGAATGCCTCCCTGTATACATAATTTAAAAACTACTTCATATATAAAGAGGACACATACACCTAAGGAGCAATAAAAAAAAAAACGTAATCCATTAGACAGATAAAACCCAAGAAGACAAATGAACAATCACAAGCACAACAAATAAAGACTGAAAACTAAAAAAAAAAAAAAATGAACAACACGAACACCTATAAAAACCAGGAGCAAACTCAGGTGCTCCGGAAGGGTAAGCAGTTCCTGCTCCGTATACGGCACTCCAGGTGAAGTTCAACAAAGTAAACCCGGTGGTAGCCACAAATCGGTGGAGGTACATGAAATGTTATGACAGTGGGAACAGGTCCAACATCATCTTAGATATTGGAACACTGCAACGGTCAATCAATTTGTGATGACGACCGTAAAATTTCCTAAGTGATGGCATCAACTTATCCCTGATAAAACCCTGGTTAAGAAGCTTTTGTGACAGCAGTTATCCTCTTTGTCGAAAATCATGGTAACTCACGCATGCCCTTGAATATCGGATAAGCTGAGAAACGTAGACGCCATATGAAGGCGATGCTGGTATATTGCTATTCAAGAAGGGAAAGTTAACAATAGGAAAGTCATTACGTTTGTCATAAAGTTTTGTCTTCAGGTGTCCCTCATTGTCTACTTCGATAAACAAATCCAAATATGAAGCGGACTATGATGTATATGTAGTATCCTTAATTTCAAGTTCACTGGGGCAGATGAGATGTAGAAGTCTTGGAATTTATCGTCATTTAACGACAGCACGTCATCTACATGACGAAAAGGGAAATTAAAGGATTGGGTTAGTTTTTTTTGTTTTCACGTGGAATGCCGATTGTTTGTTGAAAAATTCGACCGCCAAATTCAACAAATATGTTGTCTATGAGAAAATCTAACATGTTTGTAATTTCATCTTCAGAATAATTTTGTCAGAATCAGAGTGGTTCTTAACGAAATAAGTCTTTTCTCTACCTAAAACTAGAAATATATACCTGCGTGTGCCATTTTTCTTGAAAAAACATTGATGAACTAGTTGTTTCAATCGATATTTTAATTGAGAATGTGGTATAGTAGTATAGAGTGTAGAGAAGTCGAATGTTTTTATACCATTGCATGTAGCCAAAGATTTTGATTTTAGATATTGTAGTAAAGTTTTTGAGTTTTTAAGAATCGACATCTGATCGACGCCACTGGTGGAATATGATGTTTCACAGTAATTCCGAAGGCCCTCTTTAATACATGTCAATGTGAGTGTTAAAATCTTTGAAAGAGATTTCGTAGAGCAATTGGCTGACCCAGCAATGTACCTTTGTCTAAACGGATTCTTATGTAGTTTAGGAATCCAATAAAGAGCAGGAAGGCCCATTTCTTCACCCTTTGTAGAAATTTCAAAGGAATGAAGAAAGGTCCGGTGGTTATCAAGGACTTCATGCTTAGTGAATGTGGTCGGTGTATAAGTTGTTATCAATTCCCAACTCATTTTTAAGACACTCAAAATAATAGTTCTTGCAGACAAAAACGATGTTATTAGGGGCTTTGTCCGCTAGGCCAATTATATATTTGTCATGGAGGCGAGTCAATGTTTTAACAACCTTAGGGTCTCTAAAGATGGATGTAGCTTTAGTGCTCATAAACCCTTGGAGGGTTTTATTTCGGACCTGTATCGTTGACCTAATAGCCTTCACTCACTCTGAACGTGTGTCAGCAGGCTCCTGTTCTTTTGAAGTCCATTTTCTGGCATAGTCCTCAACAGAATCCATCAACAAGTTGAAATTATATTTCTAATTAACTGGTTGAGGTTCTCGGTATTTTGGACCTTTGGCTAGCACATTTTTTAGCTTTTAATTATCAACTAGATTAAGATCTCCAGTGATAACATGACCCACCGAACTATAAATGAATGGAGCTGTCAGGGGCTTATACTTCAGGTCATGGGAATGGAGGTCCCGCAATGCACGTTTGTAATTGAAAATCTTGGTTGCAATAGGTTTTGTATAGGAATTAGAAATAAGTGGAACAGTTTGGTCTTTGAAATATGAAGGTTTTTTTTTTTTTTTTAGATTTTACTGTTTTGTAGTGAAGGATAGTGCTGAGAATTATGGCATCCAAGCCTTTATTAACAAAGTTAACCATAAGGAACGACCTTTGCGGAGATTCGTTGTTATAGATGCAAACTGGTTTGAATAATCTGTTAGAAGCAATATCCGATACCATAGCAGCGAGTTTGTATACAGCTGAATTGAAGTTCTTGATTTGCTGCTCCATTGATTTTTTTGTGGAGTGAGCTAAGCTTACACAATGGAAGAGAATATAGTTTAGTTCGAATGGCATGAAGTCCTTAAGGTTTTTGTATATACGGCAATAAATCTTTCAAAGAAATGTCAAGGTCGATAAGAGAAGTGTAATATCGATGACCATGACTGCGTCTACGGCGTGGAGTCGGATTGAAAATATTCATGACACTGATATCACTGATCTTTTTTATTTTTTTAAATTCTTTTAAGTGAAATTTAATGTTCTTGTAATTATTTGATGTTTGTAAATATGCTGTCCTATCCTCTGGCTTTACTGTACCTGTCATTCTGACAAATGCTCTTCAACTTTGGAGGAAATAAAGATATATATATACTTAACGTCTGCATTCTTTAAGGCGTCATTATTATGTTTTTTGTACTGCCATGAAAATTTAGTATGCAACCTAAAGAAGCTTTCTGAGTAGAAACTGTACGATTTTGTTAATTTACGTTTTTTTTTCTGACTCACCGAAAATTCTTCATTGATTTATACAGTTTTCCCTTTATGTTAGTGGGTCCTAACATTGCCGCAGATGCAAACGTGTTGAACTCCGCCATATGTTAGGTCACTGGGCAAATACCAGCTGTTGTACATATATATTTCTTTCTGTTATCGTTTATTTCAGAGTATGTTGGTTTTATTCAGTTGGAATTCCGATTTAACTTCTTCACAACCATTTTATAGGACTACTAAGAGATTGTCAAACGCTGAGTTGATAGTTGCCTGATTATGTATACCTCATTTTTACTGATCGAGTTCTGTTCTAGGGTTGTTGCCTAATAGAAACATGTATATACTCAGTGAACTCTTGTATCTCTTTCTTAGCTATATCAAATATATCTAATCACTGGATGCACAGATATATCACAAACCTTTAAGTAAAACATTCTTCTTATAAGTGTTAGTATACAATTCATGGCCTCCTACCTAAACCTATATGTATGTGGTGCAAAATAAAACGATAAAAAACAAGACAAAAATAACCGTTCAAGTCAAAATATTTCCCCAGTTATATGCATGCCATTCATAAAGACAACCAGCAAACGTAGATTCATCTGGACGATCGACCAAATAACAAAGCTTCAAAATACATCCAGGTTGAAATATTTTTGTATTCAACAGAAATATTTTAGTGAAGGCTACTGTTTTCTCTGCATGAGGTATTTAGAATTTCTGTGACTTCTGTGTATTTTAAACACCAATATTGCAGTGGGTAATTTAATGAATCCTTTGTAATGTTGGTTTTTGTTAATTATTGAATATATAGGTTACATATTTTTGTAATCTGAGACACTTAGAATGTAACTTCTTTATTATTTAAAATTCTACATTTCTTAAAATAAAGTAAATTGATATAACATTTTCAGTTACCGATGATGTCAGAGGAGAAGAGCACCACATAAGTTTAGTCCAAGGTTTGATGTTGTTATGGATCAAGATAAAGATTTTTGTTTACGACTGTGTTCCTTATTTTCAAATTAAATGTCTACGCCCATTAAATATAGCAGCTCTAAAAAAATGAAATGATATAATGTAAATTTATGATCTGGCAAACAAGAACTAAAGTTAGATGAAGAAGTCCTCTACGTTTCTTATCTTCTACGTATGTTTCAAATGCTCATTTGTTCTAACAAAGGTGCAAGAAATACAACACAAACGACAGCGTTAAGGCCACAGAAAACTAAAAAGAAAAACATATCAATTGTCGATGCAACAAGTTTCCAATCCACTCCCCATTTACGGTCTGGTTCTTCGTCAGAATCTGTTGTCACTATACTACGTGTGTCACTCTTAATTCGTTTCTGAAACTCCATTGCAGGATATTCAGGATCTTCAAATTCATCTTGACCACATACTCTGCAATTTAAACAGCCAACTAGATTTGATAACCAGTCTGGAACAAGCGTCTTCTCATCCTTATGGAAAATTCTCAGTGTAAAGATGGTAACAAGAGCCGTTCCAGCACTAATGGCCACCATGCACATCAGAAAATAGCATAATGTTGACATAGGATCAGAAGTCCTGGGTAGGTTGTCTGACACCATTGTTAAGTATACAGCAAAGGTTAGAAAGGCTGTTAAAGAATATCCAATTCTTTCACCCGAATTTCCGGGCAAGAAAAATACTAATGTGCTGAGAACAGCTAATATTAGGATAGGAGTGACAAGATTTACCACGAAGTAAAGTGGTCGCCTTGCAAACATGAATTTAAGTATTATAAAAGAGGTACCGTCAGTTTCTTCGGAATATGTAGACGTGCTAATCAATTTCCACTCGCTGTTCTCTTGGTAATCTGTTAGATCGACTTCAGTCGTGTCTGCTAGAAATTGGACTTCGGTAGTAGGGTGACCCAGTGAAACTAATTTTACTAAACATTCTTGTGAATCAAACGGGAAATTCGTAACATCAATTTTACAGGCGGTTTTAGAATTTATTCCAGGTTTCCAGGTGAGTTTCGGCTTTTCCCGGATCCGTGTGGTTGTAACTGTTCCGGCATTAGTATCGTTAGTTACACAGGTTTGATATCCCATTTGCACACGTACTTTATATGTAGAATCTGATATGGGCTTTATGTCCTTAACTGAATTGAAAACGGATATCGGAGGTTTCCAAATATAGTCCTCTGGGATCAAAAACTTTGTAAGACTTCCATGGTCAACTTCGTCGAAAGAATCGCCAACCAGTTCATCATCCCATAGTACTTTTAAAAATCCAACAAGTTCCAAAGTTCCTGCAACTTCATTAAAATCAATAACTTGCAACAAACTAAAGGAGACGTTAACACTTACAGATGATGATAAATCTCTCCTTGGGGGAATCAGTTTGTTATATGAAGCACTACTTCCAGTAAAGGTCTTGGCCAAAAAACTCTCATACTGAGTTTTCGACACTAAATTTGTGTTAAAAGTACAACGATATGTACAGTTTTCATTGTTACACTGTCCATCTATGACACCCAATATGCAACAAAAGAAAACTATCAAAACATTCACGTTCATCGTGATCCTGTTCCGAGCAGTCCTTTGGTTATTTACATCTTCTTCAATGTTCTAAACAGTTTACTCAATTTGATTGAATTATTGATAGATGTGCATTAACTTTGAAACAAAAGGGTTCATTCAAGGATAATGAATAATCATTTAAAAGCCTATAATAAATATTTTGCCAAATGATTTAAGTTTTTATGATATCGATCTTTCCGTTGGGATAGGATATAGACAATGACCATTACAATTCTTCTGTGAACCGTGTTATAGCTCTCTCAAACAGGGTATACGTAATAGCCTTCAATTAAAATGTCTAGCATCAGATGTTATGCTATTACCTATCGTTAAATCAATGTCATCAAAGTTGTGAAAGCGTCAGAAACTGTCACATGTATTTCGTATGATTTTTAACATGTTTGCAGCAACACACACTTGCGTGTATATTGTTTTAGGTAATTTACATCTGTAGTGCAAACTCCGCTGAAATTTCTCATGGATGTCATCAGAAATTCTTGAACCTACACTAGAAAAACGTAAAATGATAATCATAATTTTGTGCACCACAGAAATCAAGATAATACTTGTTCTGTTTTCATACCGTATTCAATTTGTCCCTTTTGAAAACACAACATATTTTCAATTTTTTGTGGAGAACAACTAATGTCAAATATGTTTCTCATATTGTATGTTAACCTACTGAATTAATAATAAAATATGTTTACACGAAATATGTTTCTGTATTTCCAGTTGTATTATATGGCTATTTAATTACACGGTGCCAAATATATTGTTGTAGCAGTAAAGTCGATCTTGTGTATGTTTTTTTTTTTACATATTTTGTAGTTCATCAGTTTATGAATATTACGAGTATGGTCTCGTTAAAAGATGCAAGTCCGTCGGATGGGGACGAATAACTGTCCAGGGTTAAAGGAAAGCAACATCCTTAGAACTTTAAAAACTGACCTGGAGATGACGAAAACGAGTAGGCTAAAATACCGCTACTGGGGCCGCTCTCGCACTAGCCATGTCGAGAGGAATTAACATAAATTGGTATAACTTGTTTCCCAATCCACTATAAATAAATAAGTTTAAAATACCAGTTTATGGTAAGAAAACCAATTGAAGTAGCTTCATCAAAAGCGCAATTAGATATCATGAATCGTGATAATGAGTGGTATGTTTTACAGTTTTTTGACAATGAAATATTAAGGCATATCAGTTGAATTAGATTACATTAATATTTACGAAATAAACAACAAAATGGATACCAGGAAAGGTCAACAATGACATACCAATCAATCAAAGCAACCCAACTGACAGAACCCCTGACACAAAATAACACAAAAGAGCGCAAAATACAAACATGAACACAACAGAGAACCAGGGTATTCTGAAACAAAACATCCACAAAAATAATTACATATGGTTTAAGATTACAGCTTTCCATGTATTTGGTAGGAAAAACTTTACATTTTGTGGATGTAATAATGGTAGAAATACGTAACTCAGGAAAAAACACATTAGCGAAGGCTGATAACATGTCATCTGTCCTTAGGTCACTTCTGCAATGTCGTTTTAGCGATGTTCCGTCAGAACGGGAAGGGTGTGGGAGGTTCATTAACGTTTCTGAACATGATATACATGAACATTTTTATATCGGCCTCGTGACCATGCTTTGACTTATACCGGCTCTTGGGCTAAAGCCTTCGGACCAATATCAAGGTCGTGAGCCTAAATAAATTGTCCGAATGGATCTAAATTCTAGTCCCTTGAACTCTGGATTTGATTAAATATGGACTGTTTGTTTGTTTAAATGTAAAGTAAGGTTGCGAAATGCTTATTTCAGCTAAGCGGTTGACTAGTATTCAAAATCTCACAATTTTTTTTGTATTTACGCACGTTTTTCTTCTAAATTTCTATTTAGATTTTTTAAATATCTTTGTAGGAGACTGCATGGAAGTAGATGTTCAATACGTTCTGAA